>CM052801.1:6977622-7164008 GCA_028533885.1 Nasua narica | reverse complement strand
CCCCCCCCCCCCCCCCCCCCCCGGTGAGTGCTCCATTTATATGGGTGGGATTGAAATTGATAAATCTACGAATATTCAGACTGGAAACCCCCTGACACCATTTTAACTTCTGCCCTCTTCCCACAAGTTCAAAATACCATCACCATCTCATCTGGGAACAAAATTCAAAAAGTCCGATGTAGAATCTGATTTAAACATGTTTATAAATACCGACAACCTGTTTGGAAGAAAACGCAACTGAAGGAAGAAAATGCAACTAAACACTAGGTTTCTCCACAGGAAGAAAGAGGGCATGGCGCAGGTAACTTGATGCTTCAACTAACCCATGGAATCCATGGGGGCAAACTAAAAAAAGAGCAAAATCTTCTGTGTCATTTCTACACTTCCAAGGAGATGTGGTAAATGGCATATGACTGTCAGAGGTTGTTTTTTAAAAGAAACACGAAATCCTTATTTTGACATGTTATCAATAATACCTACAACCAGCAATAATTGTACATTTGAGGTACGTTTACTTCTTAAACTCCCCTCTGTTTAACCTTACAATTCACGGCTTGTAAGCAAATGCTTATTCAATGCTGGGTCTACAAATATAAAAAGTATGGCCTCAAGGATGATAAAAAGAACTTCTGGAACCCAATAGAATCCCAATAAAGCATTCGTGGTCAGGCACGAATAATCGTGTTTTCTAATAATGTGTGTTTTCTAAGTAATGGGATGTGATATTCATATTAGGTATGGAAAGGATTCTACTCTAGATTGTTTTATAGAAAATAAAGCCTCACTGATGTTGTGTGGAAAAAAAGACATTCAGCCCAAGTACTATCGGGCTGGGATCTTTGAGGCCATCAGGACAAGAACCCATTAAACAATGTACAATCAGGAACCATTTACCCAGATCTTTTCTTTCAATGATCAATTCTAAGAGTGGAAACAATTCCTGGTTTGGGATTAGGTAGTTTTTTCAAAATCAATGACATTTTGTTTCTCCTATACTGTGAGTCATGGGGACATTGACAAAAAAATTAACACCTTCAACCTCCTAGGCTGTGCTCGTCCACTAGAATTAGAGTAGATACGTTGCTCCTGGGGTAAGGTCTGAGTATGTAACATAGTCCTGCTCATCGTAGATTCCCCAAAATCTGTCCCCTATTTTTTTGAAGAGGCAGTCATTTAAAAGAATTGCTATGTGTATAGGCTCAAAATGTTTTTTACCACAAAATATACACTGTATTTTATGAAACGAGTGGTAATTACTTGTAACATAATATGTACAAGAAATCATTTGCCATAAACTCTCCCTTGGGATGATGTTAAAGGAGGGGGTTCCATTTCATAAAATTCACCTTTTGTTTGCCATCTTGGATCCATTGCTTTGCTACTCAAAATCGGTCCCTCTATTTTGAGTCCCAGAGCGGCACTGCAGCACCTAACCCACCTGTAATTCCTATATAATCCAACTCCAAATAATCTCTTAATGGGAATGTGGAAGGTGTTAGTTTTGTGCATAATTACGGATAATGAGCATCTCAAGCAACATCAAACAGAAAATTGTTCTTCCTGGAGAAATTCCGCTCCACAGAGCTTGCCCTTGCTGTCAGGTACATGCATTATTTAGGAGCTATCTGTTGGACAGGGGCTCCTGTCAGCTCTGTCCCTTACTCTGTGACAATGAATGTAATTCCAACTTGGTCAAACTAATTTATTTTACAAAATTGCCGTCAAAAAAACCCCTGAGGGTCACGTGTACATGCAAACATACTCACACAACTACCATTAGAAAATGAGATATCTATGATAGCCAAAATGTTCTGAATGATGGTAAAGGGAAAACCTTTTTGTGGATCAAATAAGCACAAATGTTGGTGGGCAAGAAGAGGCTGATCTTTGCAAAATGACAGCACTACGACAGAGGCTTTGAAGGCGTGTAGCATAGCCATGGTAGACAGTTCTAGGTCCAATGGTGGTCTGACTTTAAGGACGCTAGTTCAAGGACCACCACAATTTTCTGTCTCAAAGCTTTCATTTCAGTTCTTTAAATGCATTTCATCTACTGGTGAGAAAAACTCTTGGCTTATGAGAAGGACTGAGTGAATATCTACCCCACTTTTACCATTCAGAAGGTCAAGTTTGAGATAAGTTCTACACCAGGGGCGAGCAAACTTTTGCAGGGCTGACCCAGACATTTTTAGGTACCCTTAGATGTTTTAGGCCACATGATCTCTACCACATATACTCAACTCTACCACTGGAGCACAAATACAGCCCAAGTCCTAATGTACACAAATGCATATGGCGGCATGCTAATAAAACTTATTTATAAAAAACCAATCAGGCTGAGCCCACCGCATGTCATTAGTTGACTTCTGTTCTACAGGACTTCTTGGAAATTACCCAATGGTTTGAGCCTCAGATACCCACACTGCCAACCTACCATACTCCTCTGGTTTTGGATTTCTTCTATCACTCTCACATTTTTCCCACTAACCTAACATGAACAACTTCCTGCTCCCTACAATAAACTCCCAAATAAACTATTTACTCGCATGTCCTTCTCTCATGCAACAGGCACAGGCAACTACTCAGTGTCTCTAAATGGAAGCAATGAAGGAAGCATCCAAGCCCAATGCGGACAGCCATTATACAGTGGCTGTGGTAAAAATGGCTGCTTCCCAGAAGGTGGCCATAGAGATCAAACAGCACCACATGATCTAGGCTTATTCTGGAATGGGAGTAAACTGCATCACCTTTATATGCTGCATCTCGCACTCATTATTAATGGCAAAGTATGACAGAAGAATAAGCCTGGTTCATGCAGGACAGACACTAGGACGGAATGAAGAGCGCTGGCTCGTACGTCAGCGTAGACAAAATGGCCCTGGCGAGGATGGTAAACCAGATGCTTTTCAGGCAGCTTTCCAAAACTCTGCTAAGACCTAGTCTACCCGCCTTTGCCCAGAATATAGTGAACATGAACTACAGGTGGGGATCCCTGCGAAAAACAAGGCAACCAGGAGATAGAAGCCTTTGAATGTCCTCTACGATCATTTTTCTAGTTAATCAAATTCTTAGAACGCGTTTTTTTTTTTTTTTTTTTTTTTTTTGCTACTTTTCATGGATGGAGTGGGCTTTAGGTTTCAGCCCTGCCCACCATCTCTTAGCTTACAATAGCGACAAAAAAAATCGAGCACGGTTCCTTTGGTAACAGTTAAATATGACCTTAATAGTAACTTGATTTACTAATAGATGTAGACTTAAATAAACCGTGTCCCTCACTAAAACCTAGATGTGACAGCGGACCGAGTAAACACGACTTAGGAGAGTGCTTTTGTCTATTTAGGTTTATTGAATAATGGAAATATGGAAAGTGGACAAATATTTGACCATTTTCCATAAGGGCTTAAAGGATATGTGACTGTATGAAGTTGGTAATGATAAGTGACTAATCTCACAGTCAAATACAAGGATTGCAACCACAGCAGAGTCCACAAATTCCCAATGGGTTAAGTGCTTAAGGTTCCACCTCAAATAATTTTAAAAATACATGGTCTCCACTGTGCTTTCCCTTCCTCTATGAAAACAATCACCTGTTTCAAATTTGATGGCCGATGGGCCTATATTATTTCATATTTCCTTCTCATTCTTCTATTTCTTGCCTGCGTGCTTTTCATTCATTCACAAAATAAGAAAATACAGTTAACCCTTGAACACCATTGGTCCATTTATATGGGAATTTTTTCCATTAAATACAGCATAATGCTATAAATATATTTTCTTTTTCTTATGGTTTTCTTGAAAACATTTTCTTTTTTTGAGCCTACTTTATTTTAAGAACACAATATGTACTACATTGAAGATACAAAATAATGGACTATTTATTTTATTGATAAAGTTTCCAGTGAACAATAGGCTATAGAGACTTAAATTTCCAGAATCAGCGCCTGAAGCCTGAATTGCTTAAAAGTGAAATATAGATATTATCTAGCAAACCAAAGGGGGTGATTTGGAACACCATATACAATATCTTTTCCTATGGGCAGAGGGATCTGTTCACCCCATTGCAGCCAGGCTTAGACAACTGACTTTCTTTGGCCAATAAAATATGAGTATATGTGATGAAACACTTCTTACTAAAAATCCGTAAGAAAATCAGATTGATCTATCTTCCATTCCATTTTAGCTGGTTCCAAAATAATAGTAGTCTGGCATACAGCAAGCAACAAGCCAATAAATAACAACTACTCTAGTATATGGTGTGAGTTGGGAATAAGGGTGATGTTTAAGGACACGACTGTTGGATTCAGAGAGCTCAGGTTGGTAATCCCCTGTTGCTTATAATTTGAGCTAACAACATACACAAATAATTTAACCTAAGACATACAAATATAGCTTATTTTTTTTAAGATTTATTTATTTATTTGACAAAGAGAGAGACCAAGAGAACACGAGTGGTGGGGGCAGAGGGAGAGGGAGAAAGAATCTCAAGCAGACTCCACTCTGAGTGTGGAGCCCAAGGCTGTGCTCGATTTCAAGACCCTGAAATCATGACGTGAGCTGAAACCAAGAGTCAGAAACTGAACCGACTGCACCACCCAGGCACCTCTAAAAAATACAGTTTTTAACTTGGTGTGAGGAATAATTGAGATTATATTACCAACTGTACAGAAGGAACCAAGTAAGTCCTCCACCCAACCTGTGGACAATTCAAAGTTATTTAAGGGAACCCAACATAGCACTGAGGGACTTCTGATGGCCAGGAGATTTTAAAACTTATTTTCTCTAATGCCTTCGGAGTAATTGTTCATCAAGTAATAGGACAACGTGTGTTGTGTCTTAAGAGCTGGTATCAACCCTGTGAAATTGTAAGTTACTAATACTTCATCGAAAAGATAAGGCAGTTGTGACTTTTGAAGTTTACTCCAACGGGTAGAGGGAACACAAAAACCTGACTTAATACCAAATCATATGCTTTCTTAAAAACTCATTTAACCCTGTTGTCTCTGAAAAAATGGATTTCCCATTATAGTGGCTAGATCAACTAAGAGAAATGGATTGATATTTATCCCTAATAAAGCTGCAACAAAGCTCCAAATCTATGTTGCCTTATAACCCATCACCAATACATCTAGAAAAGCTCTGCTCACATGACTTTGCATCTCTCTTTTGTTATAAAACTATGTTGGCAGAACTGGTCTTGATCATCAAAAGGTCATTTTCCTTTGCAAAATCTCCCTCCAGCCATTCTTTGACATTTAATATTCTCTGCAGTCCGTGATCATGTGATAACTCTTAATTGCATTGTGGAATCATACAGTATCGTGGAGTGCTTCCAGAAATCTCATTGTGTTCAGTGCACACATGACTTTTAGAAGTGATTATAGAGCAAGAAAAGTCTTAGCTTAGAAAATAGGAATTTGTCATGCAAAAGTCACTACCCACATTCTAGGAGAAATGGGTTAGTTATCAACCCAAATCTCTAAAGCCTCACTGAATTCAGGAAAATAAAAAATTCAGCACTTGAGGTTACATCACTGAAATTTTACAAAAAAGAGAAGCTTATTCAAGAGATTCACTTCTGGTAACACAACTTCTTTGGAATGTCAGTATTCAAACGTATGCACCTGAAGAAAAATGTTTAGCTAACTCACCAGTAACGTACATTTCGAATATTCTCAAAAGTCATAATGACTTTTGAGAATATATGACTTCATATATTCAATTCAGTCATACAATGACTTCAAAAAGTCATACTTTTTGGGGGCAACTGTGTGGTTCCACTGGCTAAGTGCCTGACTTTTGACACAAGTCACGATCATGGGGTCCTGGAATCTAGCCCCTGGACAGACTCCTCCATCAGTAGGGAGTGTGCTTCTCCCTCTCCATCTCCCTCCTCCTGCCTCTCCCCTCGTCTTGCTCTCTCTCTGAAATGAATAAAATCTTCCAAAAAAAATTACTTTCGTCTGCTTTCAAAAAAAAAAAAGTCCTGAACAAAAAGGAAATCTACTCACGACCAAAGAATTCCTTTACCATATGTGTTTCATTGCC
The DNA here is from genome assembly GCA_028533885.1 of Nasua narica. Lineage (NCBI taxonomy): Eukaryota > Metazoa > Chordata > Mammalia > Carnivora > Procyonidae > Nasua > Nasua narica. The sequence continues at coordinate 7,157,963 of CM052801.1, read as the reverse complement.
TTATTGAAACATAACAAATATAAATAACAAGCCTTTATGATAATACAGAGGAATAAAATTTGAAAAGATATCGACTGGCTCAGTATATTGATAGGCTAGCTAGAGTAGCTGGGAAACATTAAAGTATAGGACAGAGATCCATTACGGTACACTAAGATCAAGATATATTTTTACATTATTCTGTAACATATACAGGGTTAAACTGTGGTCCTAAATCACTGAAAAAATGATGATAGGATTTGGTGTTGACCTTTTTCAGGTGGCAAACCCAAACTTCCTATAACCTCCCCAAAGTAATGGACGGCAATGTCATTCAGAATGGATTCAGAAGGATGATGCTCCAGCCAAGGAACGCATGGCCCCACGGTTACATTTTTACTCCCACTGACAACATAAAGCAAAATACCTCAGAATTATGAGGGAAGGTTTTCCTTCCTTTCAGATGAAATCAAAAAGGAACCAAGTAAATTGTTACCTTCAAGAGTAAATAAAGTCAAGGACAAACGTGGAATAGAAAGGGAACCCAGGTATCCTATTATGAACATAGACTTTCTGGGGGAGCCTGGTTGGATCAATGGGCAGGGGATGCAAATCTTAATCTCAGAGTGGAGAGTTGCACACCATGTTGGGTATAGAGATTAGTTAAAAAAAACCTAACACATAAACTTCTGTAGCTACTTTGTTTTACAAGTGTATCTTTTTCTTTTTTCTTTTTTCTTAGGATTTTACTTATTTATTGGAGAGAATGAGCACGAGCAGGGGGAGAGGTGGAGGGAGACAGAAGAGGAGAAGCAGGTTCCTCGTTGAACAGGGAGCCCGATACGGGGCTCGGTCCCGGAACCCCGGGATCATGACCTCAGCTGACGGCAGACGCTTAACCGACTGAGCTACCTAGGCGCTACACCGGCATTATCTTATTTTCCAGCCGGAGAACATCTTACAGTTTGAATGATTACCAAGGCCCGACTCTCTCCTCTATTTTCTTCATTTGTTCCACATGCTGTAGGAAGTTTGTAAAGGCACGGGAGATAAACGCAAGATCTTACGGGGGGCAACAAAACAGAACATGACCTTTCACCTGTTCCATGCTCCTCGAGTCTTAAGAAACAATGAAAAGTACATGTCTGATTCTGTTTAAGTAATGGGAACCACATTATACAATTACGCTTTTTGAACATGACTGTACCTTCTGTAGTCCAGATCAAAAGTAGCGATAATTATGTCCATGCTCGGCCGGAAGCCTGGCCTTGCCTTTTGGAGCACCAGGACCGCGGCCAGCAGGCATTCATCAGGTCTGACCAGACAGTGGGAGCAACTAGTACAGCAGTTTGGAGGTAGTAATTCACAGAACTACAGGAAGCCCGCACAGCAGTACATCTTAAGAACTAGCAATTTTAGCTTCATCAGTGGTAATTTAGAAGTGATTTAATGGACCTGAATCATGGGCCTATTTCAACATTTATGAGTGGACATAAAAAGTTATGACAATTTGACATTACAAAATGAATATTAATATTAAAAATAGGCTTGGCGCTTAACCGATATTCCATGTCTGAGATTTTGGGCTATTTCAGGGTTTTTTGTTTTTTTGTTTTTTTGTTTTTTTCATATATTGGGCACAGTTTTATAATCGCTGCTCCTTGCTCTCTCCTCATCTAGTTGTTTGAAAAAACAACTTGTTTGAAAAAAGTTGTTTGAAAAAATAAAACAAAACAAAACAAGATAGGGCCATGAATATGCTGTAAATATTACAGAGATATTCTATACATGAAAATGAAAGCCACGACAAAGTAGGTGTGCATGAAACTCCATTTGTATGTCTCATTTTGATTACAAGTTATAATAAATTACTTTTGAAAACCAGCTGAAATTACCACTCATTCACGAGTAACAATTTAAATGGGAGAATTGGCACAAATAAGCTATTTGTATTTGCTCTGTACAGATACAGATATTTTCTTGTCTGGTCATGTAGTCACATAAAGCAGCACTTACTGGTCTTAGTTTTCCAATTTAGGGGCTGATTTTCACTGACAATTATCGTTGTAAATGAGGCAAAAGGACGTAGCGGATGAGAGACTATCCAGCTGAGAAAATTATATGACATTAGTTCTGATAGCATTCCTACAGAGTCTCTTGCTATAACCGCGGAAAGGAGGTAGGAGGCCAGGAGCAAAACAAGAGGAGAGAGAAGGAACAGAGAAGTGATAAATATTCCAGGAGAAGAGGAGAAACATTCCAGAAAAAATAAGCAAGTTAACTTGTGAGTCAGGACACTGAGAATAATATGGAGAATTTATTCAGTATGTTAAGATTTGCTGCTCAACATAAGAGTGGAAAAGAGAAAAGTAAAGAGAATTCACACTCAGGCATACGTGCAGAGACACACACATCACTGAAGACACCAACAGTGGGAAGCTATAAAGGATATGTCGTGTGAAAACAGTATTTTACAACAAAAACTAAAAACTGATGGGAAAACAGTCTTAAACATTAGATAACAGAGACATTACATATTTAAGTAGACTTTTCCCTTACTTTCATCTTGTGAGTCTAATTGTGTACACATACAAATAGGTATTAGCCAAAATGAGTGACACTGATGCCATTTAAGTCCCTGTCCTTTAAAGACATGCTTTCTGTGAAATCCCCCTCTCCTCCCTTCTCAACGAAACAGGTGGGAAGATTATCTCATGTATAGAGAAAGCAGGTTCTTGGCCCATTTTGCAAACACAATCTGAAAAAAGGCAAGTGCTGTCACTTAATTCTTTTATGAGGGATGGAACACAATGAGGAAAAGTCAGCATTCTGCGACCTCTAGATCAAGGGAGACTAACAATTCGGATACCCAATTACACTGTGGGCTGGAACAGAGGGCTGCTCCAACAAGCAATTTTCCCACACCAGCTGGATATCCTAGACCTCAACCCAATTCTGTCACCATCTACCAGGAGACAGCATTCCATTCCAAAGCTTGAGGGCGGAGTCCCACGAGACTGCCTACTCCGTGCCTGTTTCAGATGCCACAGGCAAGCCCAAATTGTCATCTGGGCCTCTCACTGGCTGTAGATCTGGGGTTCCAAAAACCACCTGCTTGGATCTGATTAATTTGCTGGAGCAGGGCACAGAACTCAGAGAAACATTTTACTTACTTGATTACCAATTAATTAGAACAGGATATGACTCAGGAACAGCCACACTGAAGAGATGAGTAGGGCAAGGCCTGGGGAAAGTACTCCGGGCACCCACACCCTCTGCAGACCAGGCCTGTCCCTCGATGTCCGCATATTCACTGGCTTCCAGGAGCTTCCCAAACACTTCCTATGCTTTTGGGAGTTGAGGACATGACAGATTAAATAATTGGCTAGCGAGCTCAACCTCCAGCCTTATGCATTCCTTGGAGGTCAGGGAGATGGCACCGAAAGTGCAACCCTTACGAGAGGGGGGACGGGTGAAACAGGTGATGGAGATGAAGGCGTGCACCTGTCCTAGGGAGCATGGGGGGACGCCTGGAAGGGCTGCGCTACTCTATTGTGCACCTGAACCTACCACTATTGCACCGTATGTTAACTAACCGCGACTTACATAAAAACTTAAAATTTAAAAAAAAAAGTGCAACTCGCACGTGTCCCTGTCCTTTCGGAGACTGACCTCATTAACATAAAGAGACAATTTCATGTCTCTTATTATCAAGAGCTTTACAAGCTCTATGGCAGAAAGGGGGACGAAGACCATATATATATTACACATATAATATACATATATTAGATATTTATTTATTTATTTGAGCGCGCGCGAGAGAGAGAATGAGAGAGAGAACACGAACAGGGGGGAGGGGGAGAGGGAGAAGCAGACTCCCTGCTGAGCAGGTTTCCAGATGCCGGACTCGATCCCAGGAGCTCTGGGATCATGACTCTAGCCAAAGGCAGACGCTTAACCAATTGAGCCACCTACATGTCCCCAAATATATATTTCTATCTATAAATCATAATACCACAATAGGTTTTACTAAAAAAAGGAAATTTGAGGAAAGGCTTGGAGGATGAAAAGGAATGAAGTAAGCAGGTCCCGAGGAAACATTTCAGTCCCAGTGGGGCACCCAGGGCACATATCCTAAGGCAGACACCTGCTTAGTATGTTCAAGGTTACTGTGTCTGAAATAGAATGAGCGGGAAGGGAATGTAACAGACCATTTCGTGGAAGGACATCTCCATTTGTCATTTAAAGGAGTTTGACTTTTGCTCTTAGTGAGGTGAATAGCCATTTGCTTAATGTACTTTCTTCATTTATATCGCTCTTTAACTTAGATAAATTTTACAGCATTGAGTCCGAAACAAAGGTAGATGTTTGCATTGCTTTCGTGGGAATTACTATGGGCAACAAAATCCCTTTCAAACATTTTATCTCCATTAAATGGAGCGTTACTTATGCAGGGGGAACTATGGCAGATTCTGCTTCCCAGTTGGAAGCTTCCCTTCTTACGTAGTAAAATAATCCCTCTTGAATTCATTTGTAACACGTGCACAAAGAAAACCACATGTCCAGCTCTGGAACTTAATGAGGCCACACGATTATGTTCTGGTCACTGGGATTGCCCGGAAAGTATTGAGTGGGATTTCCCAGAAACATAGAGGAAGCTAGGTGGTGCATCCCATCTGCATTTCCTTATTCCTCTCTCCATCCTTCTTTTCCTCACTAGAGAGTGGAGGTCATGGTGCTAAGATCATAGGACATCTGAGCACACCAAGTAAACTTGAGATTTATTAAAACATCAGGTGAACTTAAGGTTAAGACCAAATCACTGCAGGGGCAGAATGAAAGGTAGAAGCACCCTGGATCCTATGGGGACTGCAGTGTCCATCCAAACCTCGTTCTACCAAACTGTAACAGGTGAGGTAGACTCCTACCTTTTTACACTCCTGTTTGATGACTACTGATCTCCTCTTACATGCAATGGCCCCAAATTCAAACAGCTTCCATATTTTAGTCTTCTGTCTTTGGTTCCAATTTTTCTTTCTTTCTTTCTTTCTTTTTTTTTTAAATCATTCCTTTGGCTTTAAAATAATACATCCGTCTCTCCCCAAAAATAACTACCACGAATTTAGAAAATCTATTCACAGGGGAAAAGAGTGCCAGATCAAATAAATAGCACTGCCTATAATTAAGGACATGGAGTAGTGAACCATTGAAGTCGACTCCAAGAAAAGACTAGACACTAATTGGCAGAACTACACATGGACTCACTGAGTGGTCAGTACCCAGGATGCCTGTAAGAAGTCCACAAACATTGTTTGAATTAATGCATCAGGCAGAATCAGCCACACCCACTGGGACAACTCACACACGTATCACCAAGTATAGGGAAAAGTTACTCAATGTAAAATTCTTCCCAAATTCCCTCATCTTAAAATATAAGCCAAAAGGTTCAAATTTTAGAACTGTACAGAATACTAATAAGTATTTCATGCTCCTCTGACAAGCCTAAACTCCGGTGTAATAAAAATGATAAACATATCGTCACTTCAAGCATGACACACAGCAGGTGCTTAATAAATGTTCATTTGAAATTTCTCCATTATAGCCCGTTTATGTCATCGGTGCCACTTTTATTTCATTAGTCAAACTTGACCAAACATCATCTCCTAATATTTTCACAGGATTGTGAGAATCACAGGAAATAATACGTATGGAGGCCATATAAATAAATGAATAGTGTTGTTATTGTTACTTGTACAATTTATGTCAGTATTGTATTTTCATTAGATTAAGAAATATATTTATGGTTCATTCTACAGGTCTAGCCATTCTTATAACACAATTTCAATTACTAAGAAATGACAGTATTATCTTCTATGTTGAGATGGATGACTGTTGTGAATACATATAATATGGAAATACAGAGTAGTTAAAATGGTTACTCTCACTTAACTGAGGACAGTGAGGATCACATAGTTCAAGCAACCGGTACAAAGTCACCGAGTTGTGAAGGGAGTATGGAAATTTTAGATGGGAGTCTTCTGGATGCAAAATACAGAGTACTTTTTTAATCCCATAGTTAATCTCCGCAAAATGATTCCCAGAGAGCATGAGAATGACCACAATCCATATGGCTAAAAGAGGTATGGTTAAAATCACTTTGCTAAGAAATTCAAATAGTAGAGTCTACCAATGGATCCTTGCATATATGAATAGCTCAGGCAAATGTAAAATGGTCAGAGAATTCATTCCTTTACATGTTGCAGACACACCGCCTGGCCATCAGAAAGACAAGATTTCTGGATGGAGGAGGGATGTTTAGAGTCGTACGCATGGACCAGACCAGAGCATAACTCTAAACCCGATCAACATGGCGAGACAGGTGGGGTATCTCTTGGACCAGTAGTGGTGTTAATCCGGAAAACACTGTTGTTGAGATCAGGTCTATCTTTCACCACTCATGTCATCAGGAGATATTTACTCTTCAACATATCACTTAACTTCAAAACAAATCTACAAATATAGACTATACAAAATAGAAATTCCGTCATTTCTGTGTGAGCAATCTCTGATCCCTGTATTTCCACGGATGAAGCAATAATCCCTATCAATCTTTCTTAGATTAAAAAGAAAAAAAAAAGCAAAATCTTGTGAACTATCCTTTTTTATCCTTAATTACAAACGTAACAGAGGGGCGCCTGAGTGGTACGGTTGGTTTAGCAGCCAACACTTGGTTTGGACTGAGCTCAAGACCTCAGGGTCATGTGGTTGAGTTGCCCAATGGCCTCTGTGTTCAGGGTGGAGTCTGCTTGAGATTCTCTGTCCCTCTCCCTTGGTCCCTCCCACTCTGGCCCTCTCTCTCATATAAATAAATAAATCTTAAAAAAACACACCTTAATAGAAAAAATAAGCAAGCCCATTTATCTGAATAATTTAGTATTTCTCAGGCATCTGCCAGAAGTATTATTTACTTTCCAACCCACAATATGTTAATGATTGGCGCAAATAATCGAATTCACAAAGAATATAACCTAACTGATTGGTTGAATTTGCCGAGACTACAAAACACATTTTACCAATGTTTATTTAAACTAATGGTTCCCTTTTATTTATTGAAGTGTTTCTGGGCCAAGAATTAGGTAGGTTTTTTCTTCATTACTTCTTGTAAATGCTCTCATCTTATTGACCAACAACGTGAATTCTAAAGATCAAATTTCTATTATTCTCAGCTCTAAATGCAGTTACCACTAAACCAGAGAACAAAGTTCTCACAAATGCATAGATCATTTCATTTATCGGGAGCAGCAACAGTCAATTAATAAATTTTAAGAGAAGCTTGTTTAATTTGGAAGCAAGACACTTCCACTTTGATTAACCGAGTACACAAATATTCCATCATTCCCTAGATGTGCACAGTCAGTGGATTTTAAAGACATTCATGCAATATTTGTTTTATGCAATTAATTACCATCTTGTAAATATCGCCTTTGTAAAACAAGGACAATTATCACCGTGGATACCTAAACCAGAGTTATATTTCCCAGAAGAAGAGAAAGTAGGAATCTCTTTGGGAGGACAGATCTACATTGGAAAAGCAGACATTTAAAGGCAATAAGACATTTAGTTTGATGAAATAAAATAGAAAACAAACAAACAAAGAAGGGTGAGAATCAAGTAAACACCACAGGGAAGATGCCTATTTTTTAAAAAAGATTTTATTTATTTGACAGAGAGAGAGAGTTCACAAGTAGGCAGAGAGAGAGAGGGGAAAGCAGGTTCCTCGCCGAGCAGAGAGCCCCATGCAGGGCTCGATCCCAGGACCCTGAGATGATGACCAGGGCCGAAGGCAGAGACTTAACTGACTGAGCCACCCAGGTAGGTGCCCCAAGATGCCTATTTTTTTAAGGATGTCGATTGGATAATACCTGCAAATAGACATGTCAGCAAGTGTCTTTGTTCCTTCAGACAAGACACCACCAGGAACTGATGCAGACTGCAATTTCCATATTTATTCCACATGTAACTAAACAGAATAAATCCCTGGATCTATGATGGAGTTAAGCCGGAAAATGATTCAGCCTCCCTAATCATGGCCTCCCATGAGCCAGAGACGTATGAGAAGAATAACAAGCACTACCCCCATCACACTCTAGATGATAGAGAGACCTGGATGTTCTGGTTCTATAGAAACATGATTTCCTCTTAGAGCAGAAAGGGATTTGACCTTCTTTTATTCTTAGACATCACATTAAATCTTGTTGTCACAAACAGTTCACCACAGAAGGTACAGGAAATAAGATTCTAGGGGAAAGAGAAAAAAGTATTAACACTTTGCCCCTTATCAAGGTGTTCTCAGTGACTCAGAAGAGTTCCAGGAGGAGACAGCCTTGTACTTGGCATGCTACTTGTGAACTTCCTCTTCTTGCGTGTAATTGATTTTAAAAGCGATTGTGAGCTCTCCTTATTAGACAAGTCATTCTCTAGAAGGGTGACATTGCCCTCCAGGGGCAGAGAGCAAGATTTATAAAGATTGTTTAAAGATTTATTTATTTGTTTGAGACCGAGAGAAAGAGAGGGGCCAATGGGAGGTCGGGAAGGGCAGAGGGAGAGGGAGGGAGAAACTCAAGCAGACTCCCCACTGAGCATCAAGCCCAAACCCGGGCTTGATCTCACAGCCCTGAGATCAGGATCTGAGCTGAAATCAAGAGTCAAGGCCAAGGAATCTGCAAAACATCCTACATTGCAAAGAACAGCTCCCAGAACAAAGAATTTTCTCTCCCCAAATGTCAATGGTTCCAGGGATAAGAAATTCCACCTTGCTCATCCCTGCTGCTCCCATCCTGGCTTTTCCTCCTAAATTAGGAGTGAATTAGGAATGGATCGTTAAATTTAATAATTTAATTAATTAAATTTAATAATTTAATTAAATTTAATAATTTAAAACAACAGGAGCCTAGCTCAAAGACACCCTCAGATTTAGTCTTTGTTTTGGTAATGTCTCATCCCCTACGGGATCAGGCTTTCCTATTGGAAATGAAATACCCAATGCAAGTTTGGCAAGAAAAACTCTGCAGGGGAGCACTGCCCCATAGTTCCCATCACATCAATATTTCAGCCCATCAGTGATCAAATGCAATAGTGCTCCCTTCCCATCGGCAGACGCGATGCCCCCCAGTTCTTCCAAATGCCCTTGAAAGAACAGAGAGAACTTGAACATCTCCTCACTACCTACAATAGTGAACTTCCGATGCCCCAGCGAAGGGCGTTGGGAGCCAGAATGTACTCTTTCCATTTCCGATCAGTTTCAGCACTGCTGATTCTCTTCTTCGCATTTGAATAACATTTATTGTCTATTCCGTATACATGAAGCAACTTAGGTTACCTAAAAATGTGTGCTGTCCACAGTGGTTTACATATTGCAATATTTTCAGTAGAATGCTGAATCATTATAGTGGGTGGTGGATAACATTAAAAAAATACATAGAAGAGCAAATTGTACAGTCCATCACACATGCAAACCAAAGTATCTGTCGTCTGTACTTTTGGTTGTTTTGTAAACATGTCCGTAAATTTACTTACGTCCTCAAATGTATTGGAAGCTGCATTTCCAATGAGGAGCATTTTTTTTAAAAGATTTTATTTATTTATTTGACAGAGAGAGATCACAAGTAGGCAGAGAGGCAGGCATAGAGAGAAGGGGAAGCAGGCTCCCTGCTGAGCAGAGAGCCCGATGCGGGGCTCGATCCCAGGACCCTGAGATCATGACCTGAACCCAAGGCAGAGGCTTTAACCCACTGAGCCACCCCAGGCGCCCTGAGCCTTTTTTTTTTTTTTTTTTTTAGATTTTTTATTTACTTATTTGAGAGAGAGAGAGAGAGAGAGAGAGAGAGAGCATGAGAGTATGGAGGGGCAGAGGGAAAGGGAGAAACAGACTCCCCATTGAGCAGGGAACCGAAGGTAGATGCTTAACTAACTGACCCACCCAGGGGCCCCTCCAACAAGGAGACCAAGAGATCCTCAAGCCACCGATCTACACCGTCATGTCAGATCCCTTCTGAGTTCCAGGGACTGACATTATTTCTTTCTCTATCTCTCTCCCCTCCCCCATTACCTCACTCAACCTTGGGAACAAAGACCTAGTCACATTACCAGCAACAAGTCCATTCCATTGAAGGACCCTCGTAATAAACCATCTCCCATTTTCCTGTTCCAAATGAGATGTCATTAAATAGAACACACGAGATCAGTACAAACTTGCTTTCTTTGCTACAACTGGAAAATCCTTTCGGCAAAGTATAGAAAAAAAGCAGGAAGTGCTACGCCATCAATCAATTCTTCATAATACAAAACAAAATGATAACAACACTTACTCAGCAGGACTTCACTACTAGCCACTACTAGACCTCCTTGTACTGAGCAAATGAACACAGCTGAACTCCACTCCAATTTCAATGCTAACGCATATCACCAGTTAAAGGGGTGCAAATTACTTATCCTCCTGGAGGAACAATTTCTTCAGTTGTTGAGCAGGGCTAACAACAGTGCCTTGTTCGAGGTTCTGAGAATAACTTGCCACCCCTTTATGCGCAGCCATCAACACCAACACACACTGAAAAAATTAATGATGGACATACTTTTGCTTTTATTTGGGCAAGAATTTTCCTTTCGCAACCTTTTGTTCCTAGCGTTAGAAATTCTCCACTTAGGGAAAGAGAGAAGCAGAGTCCCCACAGGTGATTTCTTCCCTTTCTCTGTTTCACAAGTAGCCCCCGGGTCACACCACAGGATATTGAAAATCCTGTGTCTCTCACAAATTTGGGGATGAGCAGAATAACATACAGGAAGTTGAGATGTACTTTGTGGCCCGCTGTTCAGGTAGGGGGGCATCAAAGCCACGAGGGGGACAGAAAATCGGAAATTGCAAAATCAAATTTCCAAGTGGAGTTAGTGCAGAGATGAGCATTAGGCCAATTTTTAAAGAATGGGGAACTGAGGCAAATGACATGCAACCTTGAAGTTCTTCAAAGAAAGCAAACTCGCCCCATGGCGGGGCCAAGAGAATCTCGAAGACCAGAATATAAATGGGAATAGAGCCAGTTGCAAGCTATGGGATTGCTATTTTCCTCCACGAGCAAAAACATCTGTGTCCCACATTCATTTTGGAGGGCATAACAGATAGAGCTAGAAGTTACGAACAAGCTGGCCCTAAGAATACACAAAACCCAATGAAATCATGCTTTTGTTTGCTTCCACTTAAACCAAGATCCCACAATAGCCGAGGATACTTAGGCCTGATGTAACTTAATCACACTGACCACAGACAAGCCCGAAATAAACAGGTATGAGCCACCATTAGCAAGGTTCACACTCACCACCGTGGTGTCCACAAGTCCCATGTGAGACTCGAGTCTTTTGAATGGGGGTCGGTGTGCACTGACTGGTCCTTGGGAATCTAACCCCGACTGGACTTTTAATATGATGGTACAAGTACATGAATGTAAAATGCTTCGGTAATTTCAGAAATATTGATGGATGTTGAGATAGCATGTTGGACAAATTAAGTGAAGTAGACTCCATTATTAAAATTATTTACACCTGTTTCTTCTGACTCCCTTAATGTAAGATAAAAGTTATACATATATATGTGGCTTGCATTTTATATACATATAAGACATATACTGATACCACTTGCATACCACAAAATTCCGCCTTTAACATGTACAAGGCAGTGCTTTTTAGTATGTTAACGGAGTTCTGTAATCATTGCCGCTGGCTATTTTTAGAACATTCTCATCACCCTGCATAATACCCTCATGCCCATTAACATGCCTTCCCCATGCTCTGGGGCCACTGGAAACAACTCATATACGTCCTGTCTCAAAGGATTTGCCCATGGTAGACATCTCCTATACCTAACGTCACACAATGTGTCACCTTTTACAAGTGGCTACCTTTGGTTACCACCATGTTCCCTAGGTTCATCCAAACGATAGCTTGTAACGGTACTTTATTCCTTTTCATGGCCGAAGAATATTCCACGGTAGGGATAAACCCCAGGTATAGTGTAACCACACTTCATTTGATGGATGTCTGTGTTGCTGCCACACGTCAGCTTTCATGAAGACTGCTGCAATGAACATTCATGTGAGTGTCCATGTGTCTTCTTCTCACGTGGGGGTACAGGGAGTAGGGGAAATTCCTGGGTCATGTGGTCATTCTATGTTTCACACTTCCAGGAACTTACATTGGACTTCGAAAACAGTTTTCTCTTTCCACTAGCAGAGTGTGAGAGTGGAAATCGACCCAGATCATCATTAAAACTTGTCTTTACGGAACTTGTTCGTGTCCAGAAATCTAAGTAAGGCAAAGCAGTCACTCATTGTGCAGTTGTTTCCATTATATATTCCTCACCCGGTGCCAGGTTAGATGGGCTGTGAAAGAGCCACAAGATCTTGCCTGTGTCAAATGTGCATTCGCCATTTCGGTTTACTTGGATTCTTGATGTTAATTTCCTGTTTCCTGGCTTCTCCTCCGACCTAAAAATCCACATGTCTCCACGGCAGACTTTATAATCACGCTGTGCTCAGTGAGCGGAGGTACCATGACAAATAGAGCGAGTATTAATAATTATGCTGACACTGCAGGCATAAACAAAAAGTGTCCCGGCAAACAGTGACATACGATCACCCTACTTAGAGTCCACTTGTGGCACACTGGTTGGTAAGCTTGCTCTAGAAAGGTCTGCTGCTCTGTAATGAGCTTATTGCAGAAACATCTGAACCAAAGGAATTAAGGAGCTATGTATTCCCTAACCATTCTGTAGCAAAATGCTACGGATGGATCATTCTCAAATAATCATCTCCACAGAGGCCCCGGGGCTTTGTACCAGTTCTGCAATGAGCTGGAAGATCCCGTTCTGTGGTTTGGTCCTACCAAGTTCATTTTCAGCCTAAACGCTGAAGTTACCAAAAATCAATCTCCCATGTGTCTTGCCAAAGACTCTTGACCTCTTCCATTTGCGACACCATTTTATCTCATTCGCCTCTAAAGAAGGCACAAGGCCAGGGCAAAATGCCCTCTCCAAGAGCCAATCATTTGGGGACCTGAGAGTCTCACACTTGAGTGTAAGGGCGTGAGGATTATATTAGAGGATCCCTTTGTTGTGAAGGTGTTATTGGAAGGGAAGAGAGGAGGCAAACAGCAATCAAATAAAATAAACAATGATTTCCATACACATTTTCTTTTCTATTCCCATAGTAAGCAATTTTTAATTTTAATATCGAGTTTTATGGGCCAAGCAAAGCACACAGTATCCTGGGAAGACTTCCTCAAAATTACGGGGTCTTAATGTGCAATTTGGGCATCGGATTAAGGTCATTCAACTTCTCACCACGGTTGTTCACACAAAGCCATGTAGCACTTCATGGACTTGCAGATGATGCCCTGTAATTGCCCATGAGACGCCCCTTCATGAGTTGTAGATTGCGTGTTTATACTCGTCTCCAGCTGGGCTCTCAATACCGCCGTAAGTAGGAGGCTGCTCCTCTTGGATTCAAGGAATGCTTGCTCATTTTTTCACAGTTATATGCAAATAAAATAGAGAAGAGATACTACCCAATGTGCTAAATGAGTGCAATGATGGAGACAAAAACTGTCCTTAGAATTTGGACCCTGAAGTTTGGGGGAGAAAAGTCCTCCAGCACTTTGGGTTGTTAGGGTTGGAGGGATTGTACCCTGCCCTCCCAATGTGTTTGTTGAAATCCTAACCCTAAATGTGGTGGTATTGGAAGGTAGGGCTTTGGGAGGTGATCTGGGGCCTTTGGAACCAGACTTAAATCCAGAAGGTAAAGACACAATGATGGCATTACCATCCTTGTGTAACAGGCTCCAGAAAGCTGTCCTGTCCTCCCACCATGTGAGGACACAGTGAGAAGACAGGTGTCCACGAACCAGTAAGCATGATCTCACCACACACTGAATCTGTTTCTAACCTTGATTATGGACTTCCAGACTTCAACTCGCTGAGAAGTAAATTTTTATTATTTATCAGCTACCTAGTCTATGGTCTCCTGTTATAGCAGCATGAACACGTAAGACCATTTCTTTTCCTAAAAAAATTTTTTGAAATTTATTTATTGGGGAGAGTGAGAAGCAGACTCTCCACTGAGCAGAGAGCCTGACACGGGGCTCAATCTCAGGACCCTAAGATCATGACCTGAGCCGAAGGCAGACGCTTAACCAACTGAGCCACCCAGGCGCCCCAATAAGACCTTTTCTTAACGAAATCCAATTTCCCATTTTCCTTCAATTTGTTGATACAGACGATTCATTGTATTGTGTAGTTTCTACAGCACTGTCTTGCACGCTGCTGGGTATCTTCCAAGGAAAAATTGCTTAATAAACCACCTGAACAGAAATCAAGTCAGGTTTCATTTAATATATATATAATCTTTCTATAGGGTTGCAAATAAAATATAGGATACCAAATTAAAATTGAATTTGAGGTACGCAGCCACTGAGTTGGTGCACGTCACATGCTGTATTTGTGACATACTAATACTAAACAATTACTTGAAATTCAAATACAACTGGGCAAATGGCATTTTTGCATTGTAAATTTGGCATCCTTTTCCATTAGACCCTTGTAGGAACACATTACAATGATTATTACCATTTATCAGATTAGAAAATAAAGCTTCGAGAATTTTACTGACTTCCCAAAGGTCAAGAAGGAGTTTGCAGTGGTTCTGGCTCATACGTGGGAGTGCCTACTGTCTTGATCCGTCATCTCATTTTCTTAAAATTCTGCACTCTTCAACTTCCCTATTGGAAAAGGAAACTGGGCAAACTAATGAAAATTAAGGTTCGAATGGTTAATAACCACTTGGTGTGTTGAACCAACTGAGAATATGCATTTAAACAAACAATGCCTTAATTAGAAAATGTGGACTATTCACAATGGAAATACCTCGTCAGCTGACAGGTGACATTAGCCCACTCCTCATACATTGTCAGTGACCCATTTCCTAGGCCTCTGAATCAGGCTGGATAGAATCGAAAGGATTCTAATAGAGAATGAAATGAGGTCCGGACTTGATCCACTCAGAATGCAGTAATAAAGCAATTTTAGTTACATACTGGGCTCTTGCTGAGATTATTCCTGCCTATTTCCATGTGAACCAGTACAAAGTGGAATTTCGGGCGCTTTGGCTCTAAGGTTCATCGCACATGGGTTCAAAGCCACTACTTCCTAGCAAGATGATTTTGACACTTCCTAAGCTTTATGAACTGTGGAAGGGCAGAGATTTAACTCTCCCAGCAAGGTAACCTGTAAGTTGGCTACACTGTCATATTTTCTCACACAAGACACTAGACAGTTGGGTCAAAGATAAAAAAGAATTTCTTACTAACAGGTATAGCAATAGCCAGAGTGCCACCCGTTTGTGCTGTTGTATACTCCAAATCCCAGTGGGAGACACAAAGAGATCAGATGATACTTGCACGTAATTCCCTATGGGACAGGAACACCGAATGTAGGGAACCTGAGTCTTTTATAAGGGACAGTAAAGACTTTCTGATCTTCCCCTGGAGGGAACTATTATCTTTAATCATCATAATCAATAAGACACAAATCTGTGTCTGACTCTGTATGGAGTCACTGACCTGGTGTCCAAGTTTCTTCTCTATACAATCTCGTAAGGAGATTTTATAAAAAGGACACTCAGTTTCTCTGGCTGAAAGACAATGCAGGAAGGTGAGAGATCCAAGGAGAATCGTCTCTCAACACAAAGATTTGGCTTCCTTATTTGTACATAGGAAAAAGTAGTTTCTACTTCATTGAGTTCCTCTTCACCTTTTGTTTAGTAAAGCTCCTTTATATGGACAAGTTCTGATTCGTGCCTCCTCCAAACCAGTTGTATAAGGGCATATAACTGAATGCATTTGAGAAAGCAGAAAGTGCCTTAGGCTTTAGCAACAGAATCCCCGATCACCCTCTAATTAAGCAGATACGGTTAAGATCCTACCACTGACAAGTCTTTGTGATGTTCCAGATTAAACCCAGGGTGCGGGGCTTCATCCAAAAACTCCTATTGAACAGACAAGCTGAATCTCTCCGAGGCTTCCTTCTGTCTCAAATAGGAAAACCTTCACTTTGTCCATAGCCTCATTAGGAATCATGAGCATATAAATCTATAACTCTATTATTGTCCAAAATTTATTAAAGGGCTAACATACTTGAATGACAAGGAGATTGTACAATTTCATAGAGAATCCCACGCGGCATAAAGGATGACAGAGAAAGAAAGACCACTTAATTGATATTCTGCTCTCGGATTTCTCATTTCACCATATTTGGGTGCTGGGTCTTTTTAAAATGACTTACGTAACTTTCTTCAAACAGCAGGGATAATTTTAGTCCTAAGTTCGTCTCAAAATCTTTTATGGATAGGTTTCCTGATATTATCAGTTGTTAAATAATATAGTTGCCTATAACCCAGGGATTTTAATTCTTTTTAAAGCTGGCAAATCACTAGATAATAAATCTCAAAAGGCAAGAGGAAGCATTGATTTATCTCTTTCTATCCCTTATTTTCAAGATTAGGTAAAAGATTGATGGTGGTAATCTCACATCATCTTTTATCAATAAATTCTCATCCTTGATTTTGAACAGAACTCAGAGAACAAACTCTGATTCTACTTTCTAATTATAGGTAGCTAATGGCCTTTGAGAGCATAATACAGACTAGTTCCACAGTGAACCACAGGAAAAGAGTGAAGTATATAAACTTGTAGGCAAAGATCACTTGAGTCTGAGAGTCTTCATAGCAAAACTCTACAAAATCAAGTGGAATGAGAGTATCACGAATGGAAAAGAGGCAAAGGTGGGTTATCCGTGACACACAAATGGATGCAGACCACTTTCCAGAACACAACAGAGTTATACCGTTAATGAGCTGACTACACAGAGAAAGTTCGAGAAGGGAAGAAACCTAGGAGCCAAAACCATCATTCAAAAATAAGTATGAAAGAAAGACATTTTCAGACACCATAAACCTCAAAAAAGATTAAACTGATAATCCCAACCATAAGGGCAGGATATAAGAACTGAGACTAAGATGCTTTAAATTAATAAAAGGTGGGCAGACATGGGGATACATACATGAAAAGAAAGGAATAAAAGAAAATGAATTGTTCAAACTAAATAAATACTATCTGAAATACGAATGTATAGTATATCATACATTCGAATATCATATCATTAGCTATAGTATAGCTAAGCGTCTGTGTGTGTTTGTGGGTATAATAATAATTTGCAAGGAAAATTCTAGACTCAAAGTAGTAGTATTTAGGGAGTTGAGAGTAGGTTCTGGATTGGGAAAATGAACACAAACTAAAGTGTCTTGTTTGAGAGAACAAATAATGAATACCATTAGATTTTAGTAAAAAAAAAAAAATCAAAGTGTGTTTGCTAATTATTTAAAAAATAGGGGCGCCTGGGTGGCTCAGTGGGTTAAAGCCTCTGCCTTCGGCTCAGGTCATGATCTCAGGGTCCTGGGATCAAGCCCCGCATGGGGCTCTCTGCTCAGCAGGGAGCCTGCTTCTCCCTCTCTCTCTGCCTGCCTCTCTGCCTACTTGTGACCTCTCTCTCTGTCAAATAAATAAATAAAATCTTAAAAAAAAAAATAAGCACAGATAATAAAAAATGTAATTCATAGCTTCTAAGCATTTAAAAAGGAAAAAACAAAATACAATCAAACCAATAGAAATCAGAAAATAAAAAAACATAAAGATACAAACACAACCAAAGAAGGCAAAATATCTCAGTACTCTAAAAAATAAGGATCAGTTCAACTCACCTACTAAAGTCAGATATTCAGATTCTAAGAAAATCATCTATGTATTAGGACGAAATAATTCCCTCTTAATGTCAAATATCTGCCATCCTACTGCCCATAACTAATCAACACAATGCAACAGATAAAAAAGACTTCAATTTCCAAATCTTTTAAGGCAAAAATATAAGTCTAAATAATTCAAAATTAAAGACGAATGAGATAACTATTATATAATATATAGGAGGGAATTTAGATGAAAATCAGTCTAGATTGAAATTAGCAAGATAATCTAAAATAGTAAATAAATATTGTTATGTGTTTTAAAAAAGAGAAAAAGTAAAAATAAACGAAGTGATCAACTGTTAAAGCCAGAAAATGTCAAATGGACCCAAAACAATAAGATGAAAGTTGAAAAAAGTTAAAATGGAAAATAAAAAACTGAATTCCCACTGATCAATGAATCCAATGTTGGTTCTATGAAAGTGTAATGAAACACATAAATATCTACAAAGAGGGGGAAAAAAACAGAGAACACAAAAATAATAATATTAAAAATAAAGGGCATAACTACAGATGTTAAAGTGATTTCAGAAATCATTACAAAACACAATTATACAAATTTAAGCCAAAAAATAAAATTGAGGACATAAATTTCTACAAAGGAAGATTTAATGGAGGAGTGAACCTAAAAGCAATTAAATCAGTAATACAGGTTCCGACACAAACTCCAACTAAGCCTGGTGATTTTACAGGACAGAGACTAAACTTCTACTAAATTCATTCCTGTCTTAGAATAACTTTGCTTTATACAAGTCAAAAGATGTCAAGCCTGTCACCGTGTCTCAATTGGCTAGCTAGCATACCTATGAAACATAACCAAAGAAAAGTGACAGGAAAAAAAAAAACCAAAGAACTTATTTATGAATTCAGATGTAAAAATAATCCTAATCGAAGCGATAAGAGCATACAGTATAATTTAATACCAATTCATAATGAAAATTTATAATAAACAATTAAAGAAGGAATTCCCCTATGTCAATAAAAGGGTATACACTGAAAAGAAACAGAGAAAAACCTACTCTGTAGTTACATTTAAGATGTATTGCAGTGAATATCCAGTTAGAGCTGAAAATCTCTCTGCCGTGTATAGTCCACACTTAGGCAACATTGTATAAGGCATTCCACCTAGCGAAGTGATTTTTTAAATGAATAAGAGGTTTGAGAATTATAAAGTACGGGATGAAATTTTCATTACCTCAGGATAACATATTAGTCGAGATAATCAATGCATAATTATGATTTCTATGAGAATTGGGCAGGAGCCTAGGGACAAGATTAACCTACAACCATCAATAAAACCTAAATGCCTCAAATACCACGTTCTAACCAGTTAGAATACGTAATAGAAAAACAAATGCTGTTTCCAGGAGCTAGTCATACTATAAAATATGTTGGCATGGATCTAATGAAATCATTCCAGAAGAACCAAATATGAATAAAAGTTTAACGAGCTAACAGAAATTAAGAGACCAGAGGAGCATGGTTTGTCGGAGGCGTAGGAGAAAATCTCCGCCAAGGGTTAATTCTTCCCTTATTTTAACTAAAATTTCATTCAAGATCTGAAAAAGACTTACGATGGCACTTAACTAAAAGTTCCTAAAATTCACACGGCAGAGGGACCGTGCAAGCATAGCAAAGACAGTTTATAAATGCAAACTTTGTATATTCAGTTCTACATTTGTACCACAGTTATTTAAACCACGAATACTTGAACCTTGTGATTTTCTCAAACATCCCTTCGACCCTCCACTGAGTAGCTGCCATGCACCAAGAATGGCCAAGAGTGATTAAGACCAATCAGGTCCAGACCAAGATTCCTGCGGGAATGTGGTTTCAAGAGCAAGGCCTCAGCCAGTCCAGCCATGGCATTTCCAGTCTGATAGAAGAGGACTCAGGAAAGGGTATATGACAGGATTCGGACCCAAGAGGCTGCAGGGAAACATCCCTGGGTGCTTCCTGAAGGAATAAAATACCCTAAGAGTTAAAGACAGCCATGCCTTCCCTTACTTTGATACTCTAGCATGGACAAGAAAAAGTACTCTGCCACCATCTTGAAATTGGCACAAGGAGGAAGCTAGGACTGAGTGGAAAGGACAGCAAAGACCAACACGGGGAAATAGAGTCACAAGTACCGAGTGAAGCCAACCCGGACACTCTCCTAACACTTTCTGAGTTTGGAAAATTTACAAAATTCTCCTCCAGAGTAGAGTGAGAGTTAAGTACTCTACACAGGGTCTCCCTGAAGAGCAATTCTCATGGGGCCTTCAAAACACAACTCAGTTGGTGTAAATTAACGCACAAGCAAGGAAGGAAGAGAAACAAGGAAGAGACGCGGGTAGAAGAGAAGGTGGCGTAGACAAGGGCCTGCGGAGAACAGATCTTTCAGGAACTTGAGGGCTTCTCGGCAAGTCAGGCCCAACAAGCACTCTCAAACATTCTTTTTCTCCTTCCACATAAAGCTTCTCTGATCTTGAGCACACCTTCCATTGTCTCACAAACAGTCTTCTAATAAATGTATGTGATCCTACTGTCTGGGAAGGTCCCCAACCACCTCCCCTACACATTCATCTTCCTCTTGAAAACTCAGCTGAGATTGTCACTTATGTGCAAGTAGCTGCCCACTTTCCTCAGGCTCATGTCTTTTCACTCGCTGAGGCCCTTCTTAAGTCTGAAGTCACCAGGCTAGCAATTACAGATGTATTTCTGTGCCATTTCTTCTGCTCCTGCTAAGATCTGTTACGGTTTAACTTTTCAAGTACTTGTCTTGTTTCCAAATACATTGTAACCTACTCTTGAGAACAAGAGTAAGTCCAACTTTAATGTTCCCTTATACATTGAACATAGAAAGCTTCTAGAAAATATTGTTGATAGAACTGGATTTCTGGAATCACGCTTTTGGGAACATCTTCATTCTCACTGCATTCTTCTTGCCACTCCATTTCTTCGAGCCGGATTTCGTTTGTGGGTACCATTAAGTTGCCTCTAAGTTGGAGAACTTGCTCACCCCTCTATGATCAGTTAACTCAGAAGATGTAACTACTAATTTTGGCTAACCTCTCCAGACTAATATCTCCCCAGCAGCAAGAGGCCAATTCAATCTCCACAATTTCAGGCCCTGGGAAATCATTTGTACCCTGGGGCACTATTGTGTCCAGAGAGGAGAAGAGATGACAATCCCCGGGCTTAATCCTATTTATCTCCTTTCCAAAGCAGCAGAAACAGATTGCTTTTCACTCTGCACTGTTCTGCGTTGCCCAGGACTTCATTTACAAAAACAAACTGCAAGATAATGAACTCCTTCCCTGCTCCTGAAAGCTCAGCTAGGTGCTCAACAATTTTTTTTTTTTTTAACAATGACGATTACCAGAAGTCAGAAGTTCACCAGTGAAACTTGCAAGGAGTGAGGATGCCTAATTATATTAATGACGCACATACTTACCTTGAAATCTCCCTTTTGGAAACACTGTTTTCACAACCCTCCGAGGCTCAGTGTCAAATCACACCGCAGAAAAAAGCAGTTAACTTTCTATACAAGAAACTGTAATTACCATTAGTTATTAGTTAACTTAAACCAGAGCTGATAAAGGCTGATTTAAAAAAATCAAACTTAAGCGTACCACGTTCATGTAACCACCAGGCAATGGAGGACGTGATTAAATGAGTTAAAAGACAATTTTAAATTTTCACTCACAAAATGTATCACATGTTAAAATGTGCTTTACTGAATATGTAGGGATTTGACATGAGCGTGAGGCCTCATGTTAAAAAGCGGGTTAAAAAGTTGTTCTTACATGACCAATTATTCGAGCTCAGTGCTTCTCACCCATAGACTACTTTGCCCACTTAATCCTGTCCATGGACATCTGTCAATATCTGGAAGCAATTTTCGTTATTGGGAGAAGAAGAAGGGGTTGCTAACCAGCATCTGTTAAGTAAGGACTGGGAATGCTACTGAATGTGCTACAATTCATAGGGCAGCCCGTTCCTGACAAATAAATTGCTATTCCCTCCCCATGTTAATAGTGTCAACTTTGAGAACTCCTACCTGGAAGGCAAGAATAAAGAAAATCACTCTAAATGTAATGAAAATAAGTTGAAATATATGTTCACGGTGAGCAGCTTAGTATATACGCAAGAGAATATATTTGAGAAAAAAAAAGGATTGATACGTTTGTCAGTATGAAAATTGAACAGTTTTCATGTCAAAACATAATAAAGGGGCGCCTGGGTGGCGCAGTTGGTTTAGAGTCTGACTCTTGGTTTTTGTTCAGATCATGATCTCATGGGTCAGGGGATTTAGACCCACGTGGGGCTCTGTGCTCAGCGCAGTTCTACTTAAGACTCCCTTAGCCCCTGCCCAGCATCCCTTACTCTCGTGCACCTGTACATGCCCTCTCTCTAAAATAAAGAAATAGGGGCGCCTGATTGGCAAAGTGGGTTAAAGCCTGTGCCTTCGGCTCAGGTCATGATCTCAGGGTCCTGGGATAGAGCCCTGCATCGGGCTCTCTGCTCAGCAGGGAGCCTGCTTCCCCCTCTCTCTCTGCCTGCCTCTCTGCCTAATTGTGATCTCTCTCTCTGTCAAACAAATAAATAAAATCTTAAAAAAAAATAAACTAAAGAAATAAATGACAATAAATATAAAAAAATCTGTGACAAACTGGGATAACCTAATGGTACCAAACGTTGGCAATACAGAATGGATTCCATAATATAAAAAGAGTGCTTACAAAGCATTATGAAAAAGGCTACCACCCTCCAACTAAAAAGAATCGTCATGAAACGAACTTTGATTCACAAGACAACGAAATATGAATATATAATAAACACATGAAAACAAGTTAGTCTCAATGGTGATCAAATTTAATTTATCAAGCTAGAAAACCCTATAAAGATAATATTACATATGGCTGACTATGGAACCATAAGTTAGATAGATAGTAGATCAAGAACATATAATTTAGCGTAGGGCAGTTTGCTAATTGGGCTCAGGATTTTTTTTTTTTTAAAGATTTTATTTATTTGAGAGACAGAGAAAATGAGAGAGAGCATGAGAGGAGAGAAGGTTAGAGGAAGAAGCAGACTCCTCATGGAGCTGGGAGCCCGATGTGGGACTCGATCCTGGAACTCAAGGATCATGACCTGAGCCGAAGGCAGTTGCTCAACCAACTGAGCCAGCCAGGCGCCTGGCTCAGGAATTTTTAATAGGTACAAAGCATTAAACTCTGAGGTATCATCTCAAAGAAACTACTATGAGTGAATAAGGAAAGATAGGTTAATAATTTCTAATGATTGATATTTATAATTGATAACAGAAAACAAACAATGTATCTCCAAAACCCAGGTAAGGAAATGATGCTACTTCTTAAAATAACATGAGAGAACAAGAGATGTGAGATGGGGAAAAAAAGGAAAACTCTTATAAGATACTATTCTATTCAGGAAAGGCTAGTTGAATTAGTATCCTTAAAATAATCAAGTTAAGTGTCAATGGATACTCAGTGGGTGAAAAAAACAACAAAAAGATTAGGCATATTATCTGAAGATTCATAACAGATAGAGTAATGAAAGACATATCTCTAGTTTGGGAACAACAGAATTTTCAATAAGGAATTTGTTTCTGTCAAGATTCAGGTATAAAACTATGGTATGATGGAGGAACTGAAGTAAGTTCCACATGGCTAAGGCTTGGAACGCAAAAGGAGATTATTATGGGGGCGTTGTGGGAAAGAGATCCAAGAGGTTATTAGTGAGTATTGATTTGTTTCATAAGAAGGATGCAATACTGTAGTGTAAACATTGAGAAAAAAATACTAACATTAATTTCAAAAATTCTTTTATTCAGGGGCACCTGGGTGGCTTAGTCATTAAGCATCTGCCTTTGTCTCAGGTCATGATCCTGGGGTCCTGGGATCGAGCCCCACATCAGGCTCTCTGCTTGGCAGGGAGCCTGCCTTCCCCCCCCCCCTCTGCCGGCCTCCCTGCCTACTTGTGATCTCTCTCCCTCTGTAAAATAAATAAAATCTTAAAAAAACAAAAACAAAAACCACAAAACTAAGAAAACCCACCTCTTTTATTTTACAAAATACAACATTCAACGAATAACCATTGGATTTCCCTATATTCCCAGAACCATAGAGACTCACGAGTGAACATAATAGGCAAACTGCCAGCACGGCTCCTTGAGTTTATATTTTGGTTTCTGGAGGTGAAGATGTAAAATAATTAATAATATAAGGTATGTAGTTGGTAGGCTTCTAAGATGGCCACCAACGACATTGACCTCCAACATGATTACAGTCCATGTCCTTGGGAAATCCACAATCTCAGAGTGTGGACAGGACTAGTGACTTTCTTATGATGATAGAATTCAACCAAAGTGTTAGGATTTTACTTTTGAGATGAGCTTTTAAGAAAATTACGGCCCCCATCACACTGGCAGTCTCACTGTTGCAAGGTGGGTCATGTCGATGACGTCCCCCGCCATGTTGTGGGCTATGCAACGGGGAATCTGAGGGAGCAACTTAAGGTAGCCTCTGGCCCATAAGCAGAGGAACTAAAACCATCATTTGAATAAGGTGGAGGAATTGAATCCCACCAAGAGCCCAGGAGATGATCATGGGAGAACAATTGTTCCAATGAAACCCTGAGATGCCTATGGCCATGATTGAAATCCGATTGCAGCCTTGTGAGCGACGCTTAGCAAGAGAGCAAAGTCAGGCAATGCCCAAATCCCTATCCAAGAGAAATCGTCTAAGAATAAATGTTGGTTATTTTCAGGTTTGAGATTTTAGGATGATTTGTTACGTAACAACGGATCACTAAGGCAGAATATTTGTGAGGGGTCGCTACAATGGATAAAGATAAAGAGTTTAAGAGATGCTGAAGTGGAACTTGCCCTTCGGTTTGTTCAGAAGTGATCGGTGAGGGACTCTCTGAGGAAAGACTTTAGTTTAGAGCTGAAGACAGTATAGCTTTAGGTCATGGTCAAATCTCAAGGAAGTGCTTTCTAGAAAAAGGGAACAGGTTCACAAGCCTGAGTTAGACATAGGCTTCAATGTCCAATTCTGCCAAAGATCAATCTAAACTAAATTTAGAACCCTGAGTTATGGAGTACAGAGGGGGGCTATTAGCGCTGTCCCACCCGGTTCCTCCCATAAGTGGACCTTGTGTCTGTTAGGTCTTCCTTACCTCGAGGTAAACAGACATTCATTTTTTTTTAAAGATTTTATTTATTTATTTGACAGAGAGGGAGAGAGAGAGAGAATATGCACAAGCAGGGGGAGGGGCAGAGGGAGAGGGAGAAGCAGGTTCCCCACTGAGCACAGAGACAGGAGGCTTGGGGCTCTATTCCAGACCCTGGGATCCTGACCTGAGCCAAAGGCAGAGGCTTAAATGACTGAGTCACCGGGGTGTCCCATAAACAGACATTCGTTTGCAAAATTTGAGTCCTCAGTAAGAAGAAAATGTCACACCAGATAAGGGACCAAAGGTATTATTTTTCTGTGCTTCAAATGATGTGTTATGAATAAGAATAAGTAAAAATGCTTCCTATACCAAGAAAGTAATTTAGCATAAGAGGCAAATGTAACATAAAGGCAAAATTATCGACCATGCAGGTTGTTGGGGATGATCTTGGGTCATTCTTCAGTGTGGTAAAACTTAATAACCACTTCGAAAGGACCAAAGGACCCCTTACTCCAGATTCTGAACAGACCTTGGAGATAACCAACAAATCTCCATGGAATGGAAGTAAGTGGAAAATTCCAACCATTCCTCCTTACCTACGAGGTTCCCTGTACGCTGCTGTAAATATCAAAGCAAACTCATCTTACTAGTTTTATTAGGTATTTGTAAACATTGGGACCCTCACCTAGTATACATTAGGTAGTCAATAAGTGCTTGATGGATTATAATCTAAATCTCGCTTGAACAGATTCGCACTTATGCTATTATTTGAAAACCTGTGGGAATAACAAGATTACCTATTTCCTCTTTATTGAAGCTCAGTCATCAGAAATCACACTTCTGTCCTTTTACACTGGTATCATGAACCATTATATATTCAGATGGGATGCATTGTATTTTGCTTGTAAATTATGGCTTTTTTCACCCCAGGACTCCTTTGGAACAGAGAGCGTATCTTATTTCTCTATGCATACCTAAAGCCCCCAAATTGCTTGACTTATAATAGTTTTCACTAACTGTTTGCATAAATGAATGAATAAATGGATTGAAGGTACGTTCCTAAAAGCCAAAATTGAAAGCTATGTCTCTCTTAAATATAATATTTAAGATGCAATTTGATTTGTAACTCAAGGATAAGAATGAATTTCTATGTGCAATTTGAATATAAATACTCCTCTGAACCCTGAATGTTATGGAAATATTGGATATTTCCATATATCCAGTAATAAATATTACTGGAAAAGTAACAGCAGCAGTTAAATGCTGCAGAGAATGTTTTTCATCTAAAGCAGACTGCAATAATGTCATTTTTTTCCCCCAAAGACAGGGCTGTATCTCTCTGAGAGATGTGAGAAAATAATGCTTGAAATGCTTAAGAATTTAACGATCAAAAAGAAAGGATGAGGGCGCCTGGGGGGCTCAGTCGGTCAAGCATCTGCCTCTGGCTCGGGTGATGATTTGGGGGTTCTGGGATAGAGCCCCATATGTTGGGGGTCTGTGCTGAGCGCGGAGCCTGTTTCTCTCTTTCCTTCTGCTCTGCCCGCCCCCCGACTTGTGCTCTCTCTCTGTCTTTCAAATAAATAAAATCTTTAAAAAAAAAAAAAAGGAAAGGAAGAGTTAAAAACAATTAGGGATGAAACAAAACTAAGAAAAAACAAACATGAAACTCGAACAGTTAATTCATTCATCAGAAGGATGATCCAGCAACAACTTCTCCCCATTCTCATTTAGAACATCAATCTCCAACTACTGCTGAAGCAGACGTTGGTATCACAAGAGACCAATCCAGGCCATAAGCTCATGGGGGTCTTCATCTTTTAGAGGGTTATCATCCAAAAGTAATATCCTTCATCCATACATTGAACATATATGAAGTGAGCACCTCCAATAAGGAACTCTGCAGTCATCCAAGATTCACAGATAAATAAATGAAATGATGTCTCTCCCTCAAGTAGTTCTGGAGACCGATGTGTAAACAAGCCATGGGATTAAAGAGAAGACAAGACTAACTGCAAAGAGTTAACACCGTTCAAGACAAGAAACAAAGATGTAGATCTTTTCATGAAAGTCACATTTAGTACCTGTTTTCCTTGAGCTCTGACAGTGAATGGCAACTGTGGAGAATGGTAAACGGTTTCATAAGGAAAGACCACGGAATTCATTAGGATCGAATTGAGGGAAATGAGATTATGAGAACAAACCTTAGTTTTGTTACAAATCACTCTGGTCCGATAATTGAGCCCTGGGAGGCAGGTGTAAGACAACTCTTACCAACCGAATGTCAGGATGCACAAAATGGCATCCGAATCATATTTTCCAGATGGAAGAGGAAAGACATTACACATAGTACCTTTGACAAAACAGGGAAAATCTCATGGCAGCAACTATATCCTAAATTACAGAAATCAAACTGGAGGAAAGCATAATGAACTTGGCAGAGAGGAAAAAAAAAAAACAACTATGTACTTTGGTGAAGAGTTAGAGTGCAAATAACAGAAGCAAGGCTCTACCTCCTCAGAACCTCTAAGAGTTTGAAGAATCAGAGGCACAGGTTACAGTGGAAAGAAGGGTGAGGCAATTGTCCATTAAAAGATCCCTTGATTGATGATCAATAGAAACAGCTTTACTCACCTGGGTGTGCGTCCCCACTGACGAAGCCAGCTGTCCTCAACCAATGGACAAGCCAGGAGGTCGGGCCGTGGTAAAAACGGAAACCCAAGCTGGCTTGAATTTACACTTAAAGCCTCTAAGAAGCAGAAGGTACTATAGCCAAACACCTTTTCATAGAAAAATAATGGATGATGGGCTCCATCAGAGGGAGTAAGCCTACTCAGAAATAACAAGGGATTCAAAAGAAAGAGATTCAAGCAGCAGTGCAAGAAACAATGAAAATTCATAGGAAGATACAATGGAAATGCGAGACCCTACTTACAAAGAAAGCTTCAGAGTCCCCCTGAAGGAAAGGCTGCCCAAGATTGGTGGAGGTTAGACGTATTCAGGAAAAATATAAACACAGATCAATTATCTATCCTCTCGGACCCTGAGGAAAACTGTGTTGAGAGGTAGTTTTAGGAATTCTTGGGGGGCATGCGAAGACCTCTCCAGATGATTACAAAAGAAACAGACCAAAGCAATTATAAACATCAAATCAATTCTTCAAGAAAAGGAAATGTAGCAGGGATACATAGCTTAGGACGGAACCGGATTTAAATTAACATCCTAATGAAACCCTCCCTGTGGATGTAACAAAAAATAAAGATGTGGTTAAAATCGGTCAGAATAAAAATAACGAGATAACAACTGCACCTGGATGAATAAAAAAGATAGCAATTCATGCATTCCGTTAAAAAAATATACTTCTGATTAACAGGGTAAATAATCCTTGGTAGATGTAGTTGCTTCAAGGAAGGACGGGAGAGCACGGGATAGGATGTAATAGACTTTGCGGTCATGCTGTAAGCAATTTAGTTAGAATAACCAGGCTTTTAAAACCATTGCTAAGTAAAATTGTGATTCAAAGTAGAATCAACAGCACCTTTTACCAGAGAGTGACATAAACCATACTTTTTGGCATGGGCAAACGACACTGGCACCTGGAGACAGCCCCTGGATGGGGGGGGTGGCTTCAGCCAGTGGTGCAGGCAAGCCATCAGCCTTGTCCCAGGACGCCGCCGCCATCTTTCTTTGTTTTCTCCAGTTTATTCTGCACTGTGTGGCCAAAAAAGACCAACCCGGGTCTTGCTTCCTTTCACTCTTCCACTGAGACATTATTTTCCTAGTTTCTCTACACCCTGTATTTTCATTGTCACTCACTCATCTGGGACATGAGCTGGAGGTCAATGAACTGGCCTAACCCAGAAATAGTAAGTATGCGCTGGCCTCTGTCTTAGTCTCAGCCTGCAATGTTCTGACTGCTTGATGGTTGGCTTGTTTTGACGGAAAGGATGGAATGAGGAGAACACAACTGGAGGAAAAACAGGGCTCACTACAGATATAACCTTTTGTATGAAGGGCATAAAACATTCCTTTTTTTAAAATTTTTTGTTTATTTATTTTGACAGAGAGAGAGAGAGAGAGAGATCACAAGTAGGCAGAGAGAGAAGGGGAAGCAGGCTCCCCACCGAGCAGAGAGCCCAATGCGGGGCTCGATCCCAGGACCCTGAGATCACGACCCAAGCCGAAGGCAGAGGCTTCAACCCACTGAGCCACCCAGGCGCCCCAGCATCAAACATTCTTAAATAGGTAATGATAAAGCACTGGGAAAGGTGTTCAAAAGCAAGTCATTATCTTTAAATCAAAACAAAATTCAGTACTAAGGTGTATAAATGGAAGTCAGTTTCTCTATATACACATGATAATGATAGCTAATGTTCATATTGTGCTTATAACGTGTTGGACATTGTCTTAAAGAGTTGACATACATTCATTGAGCTAATCATCACCATCCCATATACAATGTAGTGGCTGTTATTACATTCATTTTCAGTGAGTTTAGGCACAGAGAGGTTCTAAAACTTACTTGAGGTCACACAGCAGGTGACAGCCAGGAGGCCGACCCACTTAAAAAAACACTAAACTCTACAGCTAGGAACCCAAGCAATAGAGACGAGATTGAGAGTATTTGATTTTTAAGGGCCAAGGGAGCTCCGAAATCACTCCATTTCTTTTCCTTGCATTCTGAGATTTTTGTTTTTTAGTCCTGTTTCTCTATTCGCGGTGATGGGGACTATTGTTCACTGGCGTTTTCACTAAGGACCACTAAAGGTAGAGACACGGGAGTAGCCTACAGAGGTCCATCAGAGAGTTAACAACTCAGATGAAAAATGATAAAAAGGGCAATTGCAAACAAAGCCTGACCATATTGGCTTAAATTAGGTCATTGATTTCAGGCCTCAGCCTTTGCTTTATATAATCTCATTACAGTTTCCATGGCTAATAGTGGCCAACTGCCAATAGGAGTCTCCAGAGTAAGGGGGCTGAAGCCTGCTCACCCCAGGGCAGGGGAAGAGTCTGGGAACGCTGGCACGACGGTTGCCCACGTTGTCCACGGGCATCGAGGATGAACGCGATTCAAAAGGAGTTAGCTTATCTCCATACTGTATGCGTCTGCGTGCCCCATTTCGATTCTTGGACAGAAATAGGGATCGTTACTGGAGCCTGGGGGAACCTGGTCTTTCTCAAGGGGTAGTTATAACCAACGTTTATTTCTAAATAACTATGCTCAAATGATACAGTGGCACAGCACTCATGATTTGAAAAAAGGAATTAGTGAAATGTTTAATGGTTTCGTAAATACAGATATAATCTGGTGCTGAGAAAACAAAAAAATTCCTTGTCACGAACTACAGCAAAATGTGAAACAGGATCCAGTTGCGCTGACAAACAACAGACACACAATTCTGGGTGATCTAAAGTGAATTGCAGGGGTAATACCCTCACGTGGCCAAACGAGATGGCAGCACTGTATCAAATAACAATAAACCAGGGTTTCTCACCCTCATCACACGTGACACTGAGGTTCAAATTATTCTCTGCTGCGGGAAACTGTGTCGCACATCGTGGACCATTTCCCGACATCCCTGACCTTGACCCCCAGGAAGTCAGCAACCCTCACCCACCCTCAGTCCTGCCCAGGGTCCCCTTGAGAGTCACATGGTCATTGTCATGCCCAAGGCTTGTGATTGACCGCTGCCGGAGACATAAGAATTGATCAGGTATTATCTTATCAAGAAACGATTAAATTCAGATTTTAATTTGTATTACTTTTTAAACTACAAATTATTCTCTATCTAGAATATAAGGATCACAGATTCCTTAAGCAGAGAGCAGGGAATACAGTGTAGACAGCACAGAGCTCTAAGAAAATCTAAGAGATGAGCCTTTTTACATGTAATTTTTATCTGCTTTCTATTGAGTATCAGTAATGAGAAGGAATAGAAACACAACTTGGGATTACTGGCCGTTTCTAAAAACTCCAAAAGTTGTTCTGCCAAAGTACACAGAAGAACATTGTGAAACGCAAAGCTAAAACGCTACGCAGAAGAACTTTGGCATTTCTTTGAGGAATGTGGTCTAACCAAATAGAAGGACTGGAATTAAAAAAAAAAAAAAAATGAGCTAAGCATAAACCCAAGCTCAGTATATGTGCCCCTTTAGCCAAGAACACAAAGTTCTAGCTGACTTTTCCTTGTTTTGTCTTTGTGAATGATGGCACAAGTGATTACTTAGCTAATAAGGAAGGACTTTTTTTAAATAAAGAATTATTTATTTTTAGAGAGAGACAGAGAAAGAGCAAGAGCGAGAACAGGGGAGAGGCAAAGAGAGAGGGAGAAAATCCTGAAGCCTACCCTGGGCTGAGTCTGCGGAGTCCAACTAGGGACTTGATACCAGAACCCTGGGATCATGCTCTGAGCTGAAATCAAGAGTCGGTTGCTTAAGGCGGGAGCCCCAGGAGCCCCAGGAAGGACTTCTTTAGAGCCATTTGGGAATTTTTTTCAAAGAGAGACTTCACATATTCAACCTATGAAAGTCATCCTTTGCTATATTAGTCACCTTGCGCTGATATAACAAAAAACTCTACACTGTGAGGCTTCAGCAACAGACGTTTAATTCTCAGAGTGCTGGGGCCTGTGAAGCACAAGTTCAAGGTCTCAGTAGATTTAATACCAGGTGAGAACCATTTTCCAGGCCTTCGGAAAGCCAATGAGGCAGGAAGAGAGAGAAATCTGGTATCTCTTGCTCTTACTTATAAAGACACTAGTCCCAATTAGTGGGATTAGTACTCAATTCATGATCTCATCAATACCCACTCACCTCCCCAGTGTCCCCCACCAAGTACCATCCCGCTAGAGGTTAGGGCTTCAAACTCTGAATTTTGAAGGCCAAGAACATTCAATCGCCAACATGTGGGAAAAATTAAAACTAACCATCAGGGAAATTCAAATCAAAACCACATTGAGATACCACCTTACACTAGTTAGAATGGCCAAAATCTCAACAAGACAAGAAACAACAAGTGTTGGAGAGGATGTGGAGAAAGGGGAACCCTCCTCCACGGTTGGTGGGGATGCAAGTTGGTGCAGCCACTTTGGAAAACAGTGTGAAGATTCCTCAAGAGATTAAAAATAGAGCTACCCTATGACCCTGCAATTGCACTACTGGGTATTTACCCCAAAGGTACAGATGTAGTGAAAAGAAGGGCGACATATACCCCAATGTTCATAGCAGCAATGGCCACAATCGCCAAACTGTGGAAAGAGCCAAGATGCCCTTCAACAGACGAATGGATAAAGAAGATGTGGTCCATATATACAATGGAAAATTACTTAGTCATCAGAAAGGATGAATACCCAACTTTTGTATCAACATGGACGGGACTGGAGGAGATTATGCTAAGTGAAATAAGTCAAACAGAGAAAGGCAATTATCATATGGTTTCACTTACATGTGGAGCATAAGGAAAAACATGGAGGACACTAGGAGAAGGAAAGGAAAAGTGAATTGGGGGAAATTGGAGGGGGAGATGAACCATGAGAGACTGGACTCTGAGAAACAAACTGAGGGTTTTGGAAGAGAGGGGAGGGTGGGATGGGCGAGCCTGATGGTGGGCATTAAGGAGGGCACGTGTTGCATGGAACACTGGGTGTGGTACATAAACAATGAATCTTTGAACATTGAAAAAAATTAAATTAAGATATAAAACCAACCAACCAAATAAATAAATAATCAAGTGGAAGAAGAATGAAAAAAAAAAAGTTATGGAGAGCTTTGTTCTAAGAGGAAGGCCTGTCTCTGAGAACGCCAAAGCATTATATAATACTGCTTTTACCCAAGACTGAGTAAATATGAAATTATAATCTTTACTTATAATTAAAGTAGCACTTGGAAATCACATGACCGGAAAATGTTCAAATAATTCAAAATTTGTTAGGAGCTTTCATATTCTCATGACATAACAATGTAACTTTTCCCAGACGGGAAGACTGAGGCATTAGGGGGATACACACTCACTTCTTGTGTATGCTGAGACTGAGCTGAAAACTTGACTTCAAACTTGGACTTCAACCTTACTTCTCACAATGTGATCAGTGGACTGACCATATCAGCATCACCTAGGAGCTCATAAGAACCTCAAAATCTCAATACCCGACCCAGATATATTTAATCAGAATCTGCATTTTGACAACGTAACAAGCTAATAATCACACTCACTGAAGTTTGAAAAGCACTGCTCTGGAGAATTCAATTTTGTCATTTAGGATCATACTGTACACAGCCTTTTGTGCTAACCAAGACAAACATTTTTTTCAAAATGGTCTTTTTAGAACTTCGTGGAATATATGAAAAAAATTCTTTAAAGACTTTCTGATATTCCAGGAAAAATATATTGTATCGAAAATACAAGAATAGAAAACAAAATAAATGTAACTAGTAAAAGGATTACTAAGCTCATCATTTATTGTGGATGTTTTCAAAGACAGGTATTTCTGATTGAATTTGACATGGGCCATGCTTCAAGCTCTAAAGCTCTAAAAAAAACCCCCTATTCTCTAACCAATTACTGCACCCATGGTGGATACTCCCCATCATTTTTTAGTGGTGACAGTTTTCGGTTCTTCCCCACAAACCTACAAAAAGCTACATTAGCACTAACAGCTATCAGCCAAGAGCAGAATGAGGTTTATTTTGAAAGCTTCCCTTTCTTTCTTTCACCTAATCTTCCTTCCTTCCTTCCCCTTTCCTTCTTTCTTTCTCTCTTTTTTCCTTAAGAGTTTACGATAACAGGTGTCATTCGTTACCCACGGCTGACTAGACGTCGTGATCCCGGCCACTGAATGCTTTTGAAACTTCTGAGACGGGGAGATGTGGGGACCCTTGGCAGAAGTCCCCCCACCAAACACCAGTGGTTCACGGTGCTCTCCTTTTAAAATGATAAGCCAAGGCTGAATGCACAAGATTAAAGAACATAAATAGCAGGCAATTAGTTCAATAAATGAAAAACAATCTCACGTAATTAAAAAGCAATTGTAAAAATCTTTTTAAAAACGAAATAAAATTAAACTCAGCCACTGAACTGTAGACAAAGACATTTCGGGTACACCGAAGGGGTTCATTTGGCTCAGCAGCCTTTTTATTCCCCGACGCAGACAACAATAACACTGGAACAGGAAATATGTCAAAAAGGTGGAAGATTAGAAGCTTAAAGCCCATAATCCTTACGGTGGCAGCCAAAAACATCATTAAGGAGGAGCACTCATTTATGTTTCCATTCTCTTCCAAACCTAATCTCGTTATTTTTTCCAGGACCTCCGGAAGGAACAATAATTTCAGGTCAACATTTGAACAGTGTTAGATGAGTGCTTATTGGACCCAACGACCTAACTCAGAAAAGTCACCCTTCTGCAGAAGAATGCTAGGAACACTAGGGTGTTGTCTCTAGAATTCGCTTTGGGAAACCTCTGGGCATTCCACAGGGAGTGGAAAGCTTTGCCCTCAACATCTCAGCTCGCTGTAGGCAGTAACAATCTCCACAGGCCTATTGCCCTCCTAGCCTTGCAAAGAACAGCAGCTCTGAACAAAAAGTTGCATCTTTCCCATTGCCGGTCCTCTCCTGCCTTTTTACAGGGCCAAGCAAGAAGAAAATAACCACCCCCAAGGACTTGCCACTTAGGTCTGGGCAGCTGATCACCTTCGTGAATATTAGATGAAACTAAAGAGCCAGAATACTAATTTTAGAGAGACATGGGCATAACGTTTTCCCACATCTATGAACGTGGATTTCCTCATTTGTTTCTCCATTATCTATGTATTGCATTCCTTATGGAAATGAAATACATCTTTCTAGCTTACTTTGGAATCCCGGGGAATCTCTCGGGATCGCTCATAATCTTGCTCATAAGGCCATTATTCACTGAGTTCCGCCTCTATGCCAGGCACTGAACTAGTCACTTAGTAGGCTTTACCGAATTTACTTCTTAATGTACTTCGGAAAAATGGGAAAAGTGATTCCCATTTTTCAGAAGAAAAAAGTTGGACTGAAGGAAGTGACGGTAATTACAATAAAAACTCCACCAATTAGGTTTTATTTGTTTTTTTTTTTTAAACATTTTGTATATTTATTTGACAGAGAGCGAGAGCACAAGCAGCGGAGGGAGAGGGAGAAGTTGGCTCCCCGCTGCACAGGGACTGAGCCACCCAAGTGCCCCCTCTAAGCAGGTTTCAGACACCAAATGTGATGGCGTGTAGTCTACCGCCAGCATCCGACGCAATGTCTTTCTAGAAGACCGCCAATAAATATTTGTTCCACTGAACAGATTTGAAGAGAAAGGGCTTCACTCACCAGATAAGGAGGCAGGTCCTTTGAGGGAAATGTGCCACGCAAGAGAAAAGGAGCTGGTGGTCATAAGCAGCAAACTCCAAGGCCATAATCATTTGTAAATTCTAAGATCAATCACCTAAAATTGTAATATTGGAGGGAAACCCTTTATAAACAAACCCTAATTTCAAAGAATCAAAAATAGTGGACATAAACATCTTAAGTGTTTATGACTTGAAGTAAAAGAAAGTCTGCTGAGTTGCCCACAATACCGGGAATAAAATGGAAAGGGTAAGAGAATGGAAAGCAAGAGGTCAAACAAAGCGGGAACCCGAATGCCCTTGTGACGTGGTCTGGCTTTAAATCGACGTAGTGTCTTCCGGGATGGACTAGAAATTATAGAGTTCTATGAAAAATATACAGATGAAAACACCATTTTACCTCTTTTGCAAATATTTCACTTCCCCAGAAACCCAAAGGTAGCATGGAAGCCTTTTTCCTTCAGGCTTCCTAACCTACCAGATAACATTTATGTAGGACTTATCTCCTATGATGAATTGTAGAGTTTCTTTTTTTTTCACCTCCGTGATAGAACAGTTTTAACGAAGGCATCCTATTTATATTTAGGGGTTTTATAATTTAAAGACGTTTGGGGAAAGAAAAAAAAACAATGGGATTGCTTTTGTGACATACTCATCTCAATGTTTTTATCAGATCCTCGTCGACTACAAGCACCTTCCTTATGTTCCAGCAGAAGTTCTGAACCCGGTCGCCATGTTGCTGCCTCCGAATTCCATCCACCCCAGCACATTAGTGTTCTTTCTTAGATCCGTTCTGTGGGTGGTAGATGAAATTATACCCATGCTGGCTTGGGGAAGCCATGAATCCCGTATTTGTAAATTCTGAAATCATTGCTACTCTGTGCTCAAGGCACTCTATGATTACTTGAAAATTGAAAATCATTGAAATTGCTGCACCTTTCAAGGAAAAAATAATTTTAAAAATATCTGAACATCCTCACTCAATAAGTAGGTACTGAGAGTTTCTGGTGAGACTGCAAATGCTTCCAGGGTCCCGAGATAAATACGAAAGGTGAGTGTGCTGGCCTTCCGCAGGTCACATCACACAAGCAATTACGAAGGTGGATGGACAGAGGCCATGACAGAGCCCTCGGGGCTCTCTGGAGGCTCTGACAAAAGGGCAGGAGGTGGGCAAGGAAATACTTGCCTGGGGAAGAAAGTCTACGCTAGGAAACAAAGGACAGAGATGGAGTTAGAGAACAGCATGCAGTCGAGGGGGAAAAGATGCAGGTGGAGGGGGCGGGTGCTGGCACGGGATGAGAGAAGAGCAGGCACGCGGGACTAGAGCGGGGAGAACACAATCGCATCAAAGCTCTTCTGGGTAGCACGGGCTGGGCCGGAGAAGATGAGAGAAGCGGCAGCTGACGTCACTGGAGACAGGTGATCAAGACTCTTGCGGAAATGCTGAGTGGTGACCCGTGGGTTGTGGGGGGGCGTGGGCGGAAGGCGTGTGGCGCTGTGGAGACTGACAAAGGAGCCAGCCGGATCCCTGCAGTCACTCGGAGCAGAGACCATGGGGCTTAGCGCAGGGCACTAACACAAAGTAGAGATGGACAGATGGTTTTGAGGATAGCGGACACGGGCGACAGAGACCTTGGATACTGTGAGGCATGTTGAGGGCTTAATAAAAAAGAAATCATCAAGAACTGTTTCCAAACTTCTGGATGGAGCACCTACATGGAGGATGGCCAAGGAAACACGAATAAGGAGCAGTTGGGGTGGTGACATGGTAAGTTCAATTCACGATGTATTAAAATGGAGGTGCCGGTGGAAGATCCATGGGTATTCCAGCAAGCTGTTCAATATTCGGGTCCAAAGAGTGGGGACAGAGGCATAAAGGGATAAAGTCAAGGCTTTCATCAACCCAGAGGTGGTAACTGCAAACAGTGAAGCAATGAGATATGTTCAGGTAGCATGGGAGGAAGCCAGATCCCCAACGGTCACTTAAAGAGAGGTAACAGAAAAGGAAGCAGAAAAAGGAGACAGAGGAGACGCAACGGGAGAGAGAGAAGGAACACCAACAAGAGTGGGCTTGACTCCTCTCTTGACTGCCTTGAGTCGAAATAAAAGCATTTCCACAAAATGGCCAAGAATAACATGGAATGACTTCCACAGGTCTAGTACGAATTTGCCAACTGCATTCACTGACTTTGAAACCAGCAGGTTCAGTGTACTGATGGGGGTGGAAACCACACCAGACTGGCTCACAGAGTGGAACAGAGGGGAAGAAGCATGCTCCCTAAGAGTAGACCAAGAAGAGCACTTCTCAAACGATCTGGCCTCTTGGCACCTTTATTCTGCCAAACGTGACTGATGACCCATCCAAAAAACTTGCTTTCAAAGTGTTCACATCTGTTGATTAAAATGTGCTGTTGGGGCCCCTGGGGACTCAGTCAGTTAAGTGTCCTATTCTTGGAGTCAGCTCAGTTCAGGAAGTCAGGGTTGGAGGATCAAGCCCCGCGATCAGACCAGAGTCAACTTCCCCTCTCTGCCCCCAACTCCCACCTGCTCTTTCTGGCTCCCTCTCTAGAATAAACAAGTAAATCTTTAAAAAAACTGCAGTGAAGTTCAAAGTGGAAAGTGATCCAAACATTTATTAATTTAAGACAACAATAACTCCATTAGTAAGTACTACATTTTTCAACAACATAACTATATTTTCCAAACAAAAGCATGTGGTCAGAAGAGTATCTTTTCACATTTCCAGATACAACTCTTCAATATACACCTTAATGAATGAAAATGGGTCTCCCCTATCTACTCTTGGATGCAATTTGTAGCAATATTACAAGAAACAGGACACAAGACAGAAAGTCTGCCTTCAAAAAAAAAAAACAAACTTCCCTTCCATTGTAATGAGGGCAAGGAGGTAATCTTGGGTGTGGATTTAAGTAAAAGAACAGGTTTTGAGGCAGGAGGATGAGGGACTTTTCAAACAGTAGGTCCTACTTTCCCTAAAAAATGGGATCATGATGCAGTGAAATGGAGGTCAAAAAATTTAAAAAGGTAGAAAATATCTAAGTAGAAATACTCAAGTGACCCTCTCTTCTTATGAAACCCGCAGAATGAGATTGCCTCTGAAAAATGTATATGAAATATCACAAAAGGTATTTGCATTCGTTGAGAAATCGTGAGCCATCTGGAAAACTAAAATTCACGCCAAAAAGTTTCAGAAGAAACAATATAAGAAATGCAACATCACTGGCCTTTCTGGAGAAAAGTCAAGAACGTGGTGGCTGTTTTCAGCTTTTTGTAGACTTACAATAATTGTATTATCATGCGATAGAACAGGAGAGTAACATGATTATGTCTGACGCAATAGCATTGCTCTTCTGTGCATAATCTCAACCATGTCACATAGAAACAAATGTTGTTTATAAATAGAAACACTGATGAAAGCTCAAATCCAATAGGCATCAGTTAGACTAGAAATATCCCACCCAATCTCTGCTCTTCTCTGCACCCCTGAGAAATCCAAGAGCCTTCTCCAGAGTGATGATAAGGGAATTGGTCAATGACCAAGATGGTGGCCAGAGCAGGGGCACGTGAAACCATCGTCTCAAATGTCACTGAAGTGCCTCTGACTTCTGGAACAAGTTGTTCCATTAGAGGCGCTTAAGCTTTTCTAGGACACAAGCCCCTTTCACAGTCTGATGAAGGCTCAGACTCTGCAAAACAGTGTTGTAAAGCATAAAAAAAAATAATGAGAACTGGAATTAAAAACTGAATTTATAATATAGAAAAATGCATGCGTCAGAGTTATCACCTTCCATAGAAAGATCTCGCACTATTTTTATGACCTAGTTGTGTTACAAATACCCAGTGTGGGGGGGACTGCTAGCAACATAAACAATAGTTTACAGCCTAATGGGAAGGCAAACCTATAAAGAGATAAATTGAATAGACTGAAGAAATATTAAAGTAGCGAATGCACTCGAGGAATTCGCTACAGAGGAGGGTCTCCTAGTTTCCAGGAGGAGATACTATCTGAGCTGAGTCCTTAGGTCAAGAAGATTTTATCCTTATCTATAAATTAAGCACAAAAATTTTTAATTAAGTAGAGGTAGTCTCTGGATGACTATGGAAAGAAATTATGCAAAAATGAGATGAAATCTTCTCAAAAACTTTTCAGTGGTGTTTCAAAAACAAAGGATTTTAAACAAAGATAGAAAAAATATATGATACTAGCAATTTCTTTTGAAAAGGGGCTCAAGGCTCAAGATCTACTTCCCATGTCCCATGTCCCTGATAGAGCAAGTATCAGGTAGAAAAAGCCAGATACCTTTTAATTTTTTCCTTTGCCCACAAAGCAAGAAAAACCCACTATTATCATATGTCTCATCTCCAAAGAGGCAAAAAGGGTGAACAAACGAGTCATAAGACACCAATTAAAAGATGCTCTCACCACATGAATTTTTTATTTAAAAATCAGAAACTAGAATTTAGTCCCATGAAAATTTACCTTGAAAGAGTGCCAACCAAGGTCATAAGTGTAATAAGAACCTATGTAAATCTAAAGGGGATTGATGATCAAGACTGTAATTTGAGAAGTATGAATCCAAATTTAAGAAAAACCTCCAGGCCTTCAAAGAGTACATCATACAAGGCGCTGATGGCCGTCTCGGCGGTGTCTTCCCCATACCTGGCGTGGAAGGGGAAAGTGATAGCCAGCGATGGACACCAGGGGACAATGTGCAGAGAAGGAAATACACCGACACCACTCCAAGAACTCATCTTTCCCTCAGAAGACAAAGCAAAGTATAGTCTTGCCCTCCAAATTCAATCACCACTTATATCCAGAAAAGAACAAAAGGAGGGAAGGGGAAGGGGGGAAAGAAGAAAGGGAGAAGCTGAAAGGGACAGGGAAAAAGAGACAGAGAGAAAGAGAGAGAAGGGAGGAAAGCAGGGAGCTAGAGACCATAGAAAACACTTATAAACAATACATGCCCAGTAAATGCTAGCATTTCCTAACAGCACTTCAGCATTTAACACAGATGGACTAGTTCTTTCCCTTTAACATTAGATATGTTATCCAAAGGGCTGTAGGTTTCCCCATATGTTTATGAAAAATTCTAAAAAACCAGCAAATTTCCAGAAAGCTCA
This sequence comes from Nasua narica, assembly GCA_028533885.1. Classification (NCBI taxonomy): domain Eukaryota; kingdom Metazoa; phylum Chordata; class Mammalia; order Carnivora; family Procyonidae; genus Nasua; species Nasua narica. The sequence continues at coordinate 7,117,407 of CM052801.1, read as the reverse complement.
GCATCTGAGGACAGCTGTGAATAATGCTAAGGGACTATGACCTTGAAACGATCACAATCACAGGTAAACAACAGTGTTACAAAATATACTTCAAAGGGAAAGACCAGTAGATTTTCAGGAGATAAAAAGCAGCTCTCCTCTCAATCATGACCAGGTATTGCTACATGAGCAAAAAACCATGAAGACTTCAAATACATCTACATTCAAAATTAGCTGCAGGAAAGAATTAATTTCAAATATCAAACTATTTCTATCTACATCTATCTATAGATATATGAATATATATATTCATAATATGTAAATGGCAACTAGGGGCTAATTAGGACATTTTAGTAATGATAGGAACCTGAGGAATCAATCATATCTCCCTTCTAATTGTAGTGAAAACAAGGAACAGGAAAGGAAATAGAAAAACCTAAAGTCGCATTTCACCTACTTCTGAATTCTGCTCTTGAAGAGCCCAGCAATTTTCATTTCACTGAATTCCTAAGGGGAAAGTCTACAGTCACTGTTGTCTGGTAGCCAATTATTCACCAAGAAGAACCCATACATCTCCCTCCTATGGACTCACTTCCAGCATTCATAGAGTGTGCTGGAGGATGGGGAGTGGTGTTAAGAAAAAACAAAACAAAACAAAAAAACCTCTTGTTAGAATATCATCTGAAAAAAAAAAAGAATATCACCTGAAAATATCATATAAAAATAGGTGAAATAGAAAATTGAGTTGATAGGGGCAAAAGGGGTGTTAGCAGAGGAATAGTGATACAAAATCTTTTCAGCAGGTTTTCTCCAAATACATTAGAGCAATAAGACTGTTTTGATCACACCAAGGACGAAAGAGATGAGAATGTTCAGCTGGGAAGTAAAGAATGAATGAAGAAGGCGATGGTTGCAAGACTCAGAACTATCTCTATGAAAGCCATGCATATTGTCCAACAACATTATTTCTCCGGGGAAATGTTGGCCAACCTAAGATGCTCGGTGTGGCTGAACTTGTAATTCAGATGCGCTTATTCTCAAGTTTCAAGAGTGTCCAATGATTCCAATGGGAGACATACAATCCAAGCAGCATTCTGCTGTCAAAATAGAACATGGGTAAACCAAGGGTCCTATGTGCCATTTAGAATGGCTTACATAGAACATTGGGACCACGAATGGATCCACGATGCTTTCCTAGGCTCTCTACATCCTCCTTAACTTTTTAATGTTCACCATCTAAATGAAGTATCTAGAAATACGCTGAAATTCAGGCACTTGCCCTCATAATGTCATAGAAGAGACCTCCCCCCCAAAATGTCTACAAATTTCCATGCATCCAAAAACCAAAAAAAATCTACCAGGTAGCATGGAGGTTTTTCAATACCATCTGATAATGATGTATGGAAAAAGAAGCGTGGAGTGACAGAGCTGTGGTTGAAGAACCCAAAAGTCTCACTGGTATGATCATGAACATGGGAAAATAACTTACTCGCTTTCTGGTTTAAGATAAAAGGAAGACACATGTAAAGCACGACAGTAAGGCGATGAACAGAATGCTTTCTTAATAAATGTTAGGTCCTCCCAGTATTGGACTTTCTCCTTGACTGATTTTTAGCTCCCTCTTCTCTAAGATTCTACCACGTGATAAAAGCATTCATGTCGCCCATACACTGACTGAGTTTCAACACCTGAGGGAAGCAGAATCTTGGGTTCCAGAATTTCACAGTACTTTGTGACTGGGAAATATAGAATATATATCCCACGGCTCTCCGTGCCAACGCAAAGTATTTCAAGGATATTATTGTTGATTAAATTGAGAGGGAACAAACAACAAAGCAAAACAAAACTATTTACACTACGAAACAACTTTTTCAACACATAAAAGGCTTTTGAAGTAATTCAAATACATCTTTGACAAACTTCATGCTAAATCAATGGTAGATTTTTTCAACTATAATCTGAAAGAAATTACACAATCCAATAGTTGAAATCGGGCACTTAAAAGTTACACTGATAGGAACTGGTTAATGAATTATGGTGTCTTATATGGGTAGGATTAGCAAAGCCCTATTTGAATTACCAGATGGGGATATTAAGATAGAAGGTAGAAGCAACATGTATTAACTTATCACTTAGTATGATGACATGAAGTCTTTGTGGCAATAACTTTTTAATTCCTTTTTACTTAGCCAAGATATACTCCTATAAAACCTCCCAAACTCTTATTTATCGTCATACCGACCACCGTTAATTTAACAGTGAAAGTCACCATCTTAAAAACAGTAAATCCATAGCCCTATAAGATTTAATTAAAAGACATTTATCATCCAGACACTAAGAGAGTGGAAGGAAATAAAAGACAAAAACATCATCTTCTAGATTGCTGACAATTATAGCAAGTTTTTGGCTGGGAGAGCTCAACATCCCCCAAACAGGAACTGATTTAAAATCAACTCTCTAAGGAGGTTGATTGGTGGAAACACCAGATCCCCGAAAACAAGAGTTTGCCCATTTAAAGACTGGCAAGAAATGTTCAAGGAACCAAGTCATAAATATAAGCGTCTACAACACACACTTCACATGAGACCACATATTTTTGCTTTGGAAGTATAACTAAATCTACAGACCTCTAAGCAACTTCTCTTCTCTCTGATCATCGCCTATACTTGCTACGAACATTCTCTACATTCCTTTGCTTAGCTGATGTAGCGTTTCTTTTGTGCACCTAGAGAGCAGTCTATGAATCCAGACTCATTATGAGCCATAGATGGCCCCCTCTGACATTTCCTTTACTTCTTTTTGTTTCAACTTCCAGGTTTCTAAAATGAACGAAATACCAGGATCTAATAAACAGGGCTGATATTAGTATTTATCTTAGTTTGGGATTCCCACAAAGTAGACCCCCAGACAAAGATTGTACTGCAAAGCAGGGCAAGCTATAATGGGAAGGGGGAGCGCTTAATAAACAAAGTATCCTACTACCAGCTCCACAGGGGGTCACGGTTGCTTAACCCTAACAGGAAATTCCAGAAGCAGTGGAAAACCCCCACCCCTGAAATACCACTTCCGAGGAGCAAGAGAACCAGGGTATTTATATACCAACTCTGGTCAGTCATTTCTGAAATACTCCTGGACTAAAGGAAAGCAGCAAAAACAGTCCCAGGAAAATATCTCGGCCACGGAGATTCAGATGTGGGCTGCTGGGAGTCTTCTAATACGCAGTGACACGGTATGATGTAAGAGATACGAGTGGGCTGGATGAATTACTGTACATAACGTGCCCAGAACCGTATAGAGCAGATGAAAGCGTTCTATAAACGTCACCCACCATTACGATGAGGATTATTAATATCGCTAGTGAGGAGGCATTGGACGATGCTACCCGGTATTGATGTCTACGTCCTGTTACCAGGAAGCCAGTTCAGTCCCCCAGCAGAGTAGCTGTTCTAAAACATTTAATGATCATCAATATGCTGGAGGCCGACCAGCTACAACCTGGCTTCAATTTTCACAAAGGACATAAACAAATGCTAAGTATTTCCTCTTTGCAAGCTGTGGCGCTTACTAAATTTCTTAGGGACTCAAACAGGGAATCTCAAACACCAAAGCGAGCTGGAAGCAAAAACACTAATCCAGGCCACTGAAAGCAGATGATACCAAATCCATGGATGGAGCACTTGTTGCATGAAAGTGAATTTGGACCCCGGGCAGCCCGATGGGAGGTGGGGTGAGACAGGAGACTGTGACGGAGGAGACGGGTCCGCAGCCTCATTAGGCAGAAGCAGTGAAGCCACGCGAAACACCGATTATTACAGGTATGCTTATTTTAAACTGAATATTATGGTGAGAAAGAAGTCTTAAGATTTGTCATCAGGCATTACACACGGAATTGTCCTCTGATTGAAAGTAGCCTGAAGTGGCTGTCAATCAGGGTGCCCGGGGAGCGCACCTTTCGAAAGGCTCTCATTATCCTTTGTCTCTAATAACAACAGCCCAATTTGTTCCCATAGAACAAACTTGCCCAGATAAAACTCCGTTTTCCTAGCCAACCTCCTTTCCAGAAACACGCATCCAATGACTTGTGTATCCTTGGCTTTGGGTCCTTTCCGACTTTCCTCTCTGACTGGAGCCAACAAAGTCGTGATGCGTCCTACAGTCACCTTGACATTGGAAGCCAAGTGGTAAGAATGCGACAGCAGGTGACAGGGACCTACGTTCACTGATGGACGATGGAGGTACCATAATTGAATTTTTAGTACCCACCTCCGAACAAGTCTTATAGGAAATGCACACTTGCCACACTTTAACATTTTAAAAAATGGGATGAGAATTACACTTGATGGTGTTTTAAATTGCGAGCGATCAAGCAGTAGTGGTTCACCCCCCGTCTGTTTGAAAGATGCACTCATAGCTACTTATATGGAATTGTGTCTAGTGTTGACGCCACTCCTGTTAAGTTTAAATGCCACATAAAATGTCTTCCAAAAGACTGCACTATGATTCAATATTGAAATTGAAATTTACTGGTACATAAAAAGGCATTGCAACAGTGCAACAGGCCATGAATTCGATAGCAGAAAAACAAATATTCACTGCTGAAGAAGTGAACCCATTGTCACAACTTCTGGCAAAACAACAAATGAATTCAGGACCACATGAGTAGATGAAGCCGTGTTATCCTGTGCTACCAAAATACTCACGAAACTATTAGCTCTTCCATGCCCAGGAAGAAAAACCCCAATGTTAAAATTTGCAGTGTCAGTTTAGGGAATTTGGGGGAAAAAAATCTCACATGATAGTGGAGCTTGCTACAAAACACAATAGATGGCACAATGGAAAATACTGGATGAACAAGGCATCCAAAGGGGGTGATGAATAGCAAGAACTTTTAGGAGTATCTTAATCAATATATTTGGATTCTATGTTCTTTTTAAAAATATATGCCAGGGTGATACAAGATAAAAACTCTAAGACTAAAAGTTGGCAAAATATAAAAGGGATAGGTAGACACAAAGGACAATTCAGACACCATTTCCCGATGTCGGTAACATGAAAAGAGCCTAATACAACTCATTCGGAGGGAACGGTAACCACTTAAAACTTTATATTTAAACGGTATTTGGAACACTTAACGGCCTCAACAAAATTATAACCTTGGTAGAATTTAGGAAAGCTCAGGGTTTCAGAGATTTTTCTTCTATGGCCTTGAAACCAAGAACATTTTCATGGGTTGTGGGAAGGATCAGTTTTGAGAGACCTGAAATTGACATTTTAAGTGCTATTCACAGCTAGTAGCTTTTCCTTTCATTACACTTTTATGACTCCATCATAAAAGGGGCAAAGGCAGAACAAGTTACTAGTATAGAGTGACTCTATCTCAAAAACCAAGATGTCTACATACCACGAAACATTATGTGGTATTTAGAAAAAAAAGCAGATTAGAACTATACAGAAGTATAACATCTTCAAATCCCAAGGCTCAGAAAATACAAACAGTGATATTTAACACTCAGTAAACTTTATGCAAATTGAAGAGGGTATGTAAAACAATGACATTCATTTGCAAAAATAAATGCATACAAAAAGATCTACATAAACTCAGTAGAATAATTACCTGGGTATGTAAATCATGGTGGCCTAGGGAGAAAGGAAAATGAAGGATTTCTTCTTTAACCACACAAAGGAGTCTAATTATCACAGATGATAATGTGTTCAGAAACTGATAAAAGCATTAACTCAATCTGATATGCCCGCATTAAATAAAGTTCCAGCTTCAATTAAAAGTTCAAATGCAGACTGACATAGAGTTTCCATTAGATATTTTAAAGCCCAATTCTCCTAAAATTTAGAAGAGGTGCCATTTACAGATTGTGAAACTATTATACGCTTAAGAAGGAAAGGAGTGGAAACGTTTCGTGAGCACCAATGAACGTTATAAGGACCTTTTCTCCCAGCGAAAAATAGTCACTGAAATCCCATTCTATTCAGGAATTTTTGCATGGAATAATTCTCTTAGTGATACTGGAAAACATACAACTGATTCTTTGTCAATGCATTTGTTGTAAAATCTTTTCTATTTTGAACCACAGTTACGTAGAAATAAAAGTGGTAGGTTGACGTGCACTGGAGAACAAGCATTGTGTGACAAACTAGTTTCATCACTGTTGCATTAACCACAGTGAGTACGTTTTCATGCTACTGCATCACGGAGGTCTTCAAGGAGAGGACCAGCAGCCACCACAATGAAACAATAACCACCAGCCATGGAGAGTGAACTGCACGGTCTCCTTTCTCCTCCTTCTAATACGCACCTAATTTTTTCCTTGGTAACAAACACCCCCCGGATGAGTGACACTAAGGACAAGCTTTGGAGGCCAAGGTGTCCCACTCTCAATGAGCCCTGGAATGTATAATCTGTCTCTGAGAAAAAAAATAGCAAATGTCATTCATCCACCTAAAGAATCCTTGAAAATCCCTCCTGATCACTGCAGCATCTGATACCGGGAAGCTGACCAAATTTTGATCCTTTCTGGTACTTATCTTCCTGGAGTTCCTTGAGAGTCCACTCTATCTTGCTTCTAATTTCCAACTTTGACTAAAACAGCCAGTTTGGAATTTTACCGTCGGCAAGCAAAGAACCCAAAATGATCAACGATGATGGACTGGGGCTTAATCGTGGACTGGGCCTTGTGCTAATGGTCTGTAATACGTTCCCCACTCCTAACTCGGTAGATGTGGATCTCGCTCACGCCCGGATAGGGAAGGCCCTACTTGTGGACTAGGAAACAGAAGCAGGGACGTGGAGCGGTTTCATTCAGCCTGCCAGGATCATCCCGAGCAGAGCATTTAAAAAATCACATGCCTAGGCCTTGCCCCCAGAGATTTTGATCCAATTTGGCTGAGGTGGGGGCTGAGAATGATCCATTCTTTTCCAAAAGCAGTGTCAGATATTTACTATGAACAAGGCAGTAACCATGGACACTTAAACTGAAATCAGAAGTGGAAAAATAAGAGAAATTACATCTTTTAATTAAAAAACACCTGAAAATGTCAGGTGGGTACCATTATTATGGTTGAAAAGCTCTTCAGGAGACACCAATATGTAGCTAGGGTTGAATCCTGCTATTCTAGACTAGGGCTTGGCCGACTATGACCTGTACACGCCAGTTCCATCGTGCTGATGGCCTTCAAAAATCAAGTTTTATTGGAAGGCAGCCACATCAATTCATTTACATATCCTCTGAAGCTACTAATATCACATTTTAAATGTTGAGAAGTTGTGACAGAAATTGTCCCATCATAACGCCAAAAATATTTACTATGTGGCTTCTTACAGAAAGGTCAGCTGACCTGTCATGTCTTTTGTTTAGTTCTCTTCACAGCTAAGGTATATTGAACAATTATTATGCGCTAGGAGTTACGTGTACTATGAGTTCGTTATTTCCTTTACAGCCTGCAACAACGGTCCTACCAAGTAGATACTGGAATGCCAATTTAGAGACAGGAAAACTGAAGCAAGTTGAAGTAACTTTTCTTTATCCACGTAGCTAAAAGACTGGGGAGTCAGTGTAAGAATTCAGATCCTATCTCTGTGTAGTACAAATACATTATGTGACCATCTGACACCATATTTGGTAACCTTAAAGCTAAGGTAGGTAGAATAATGGCATCCAAAGATATTCATGTTCTAATCTCATAGCTTACAAATAGATCACATGACATAGCAAAAAGGACTTTGTTACAGTAATCAAGGTTAGGATCTTGAGATAGTTACCGAAGACCAGATAATCCATGGGTCTAATGTAATCACATGATCCTGATAACAGAAAGAGGAAGACAGCGGAGGCATTGAGAGAACACGTGATGATGGACTCAGAAGTCAAAGCAATGGCAGAAATGTACACAAGGAACAAAGGCATTTGTTAGGATCTGGAAAAGTTAAGACAATGGATTCTCCACTAGAGCCCGAGGAAGGCACCAGCCTGGCGCAAATCTTCATTTTAGCTCAGGGGAGACCATTTGGGAATTCTAACCTCCAGAAATGTAGGATAATACAATGGTGTTGTTTTAAGCCAAAAAGTTTGTGGTGACTTGTTTCTACATCACCCATAAGAAATGAAAACACAAGCTTTATTTTACTCTCTTGAGCGACATTTTACTATATACCAAATGGCAGCAATAGGAGGACTTACTCTAACTCAAACTAATGGTTGATCATTCATAGAGCATCAGACTGCAAAATTAGATGAGAGTACAGTTGGCAAATAAACATAGGTATAAAGAAATACCTAGCAAACCCAAAGGAAGAATTGAGAGATTGATTCCCCATGTAACAACACTGATTTCAGGTATCTTCTATGAAGGCAGAGACTAACCTACCTAGGAGCTAGGTGGTAGTGGGGATGGGGGTGGGGAGGATTATTCCAGAGAGCTAGAGAGAGAACACAAGTAAGCTTTGGCAAGAGCTGAATGGCCCCATGGTCGAGACATATAATGAGGAATTCTTCTTTGTTATAGGAGCGGGACTTCCTCTAACGTGATTTTTTCCTTCTAGCATCCAAAAGCAAACTTTCTGCTAACCACTACATATGCCACAGCCCCCGACTTCATTAAAAGCTATCAGTGTGACTTCAGAGATTATAACAAATTTGACCTATGGGGATAGTACTTTAAGTACTCCTTAAAACGCCAGACAAAAATTTTCCCTAAAGGCAGTATGTCTGAATACATTAGAATACTCCAGTGTGTCGCAGGCATGCGTCTACTGACGTTTAGGACCAAACAGTTCTTTGTGGTGGGGCTGTGCCGTGTATCGATCTAGGCATCGCACTATCTCTGGCCCATACCTACCTTCGCCAGTAGCACCAGGCCCGGTCACAGCAAACAAGCACCTGTTTCTACACACTCCCAGATATCCCTCAAGGAGCCAAATCTCCCCTCCTTGAAAACCAACACAATGGCAGACAACCCCCTTTTTGTAAATTTTCATAATTATAGGGCGCCTGGGTGGCTCAGTTGGTTGAGCGACTACCTTCATCTCGGGTCATGGTCCCGGAGTCCCAGGATCGAGTCCCATATCGGACTCCCGGCTCTGCGGGAAGTCTGCTTCTCCCTCTGATGTTCTCCCCTCTCATTCTCAGTCTCTCTTTCTCTAATAAATAAATAAAATCTTAAAAAAAAATTTCATAATTATAACTTCCTCTTACATACATACGTATACTAATCTCATCACTGCTCAAAATCCTCACTAATGAAACATAAATAAAAGAATCAGTGGCACTGGGGAAATATTAAGAGAATTAAGTCGGAGACTTACTCCATTGTCTCTGCACTCTTTCTTAAGGATCAGATTTTTATTATCAATTCCTTAAAAAAAAAAACCCTGAGATTGAAGTAAATGTAATGTAAATATTCATTTGCTTTTTGTCATCAATATATTAATTCCAGAAGAGTAGGATAATGACGATATACAAATGAACAAAGTCTACTGGAAATGGGACCTAATTCTTCATTCTACTCCTGCTGTGACATCAACGAGGGAGACAGGACTTTTGAGAAATTTGACAAGGGATGGCCACAGTATTTGCACAAAACTAAACCTAATCAGCATTTAAGGATGGCTCCAATGGAACAATCTAGAGAAACTTTACTGGTACCCCATTCTTTTTGTAGATGAGCTACCCCCCTTGTTCTTTGACAATTATTTAACTAGGTTTTCTATTAGACTTACTTGTTTACGTGCCCATCTATTTCACCTTGTCTCTTTGTATTCCTTGTCTTTAGTGGGAATAACTCCTTTAAATCAGGGGTTTTCAACATATCTACATACTGAAATTAACATGGAGAGCTTTTTGAAAGAACAATGAAGCAAAAGTACCACTCATTACTGGTGGGAATACAAAGTAATACAGACACTTTGGAATAGCCTGGCAATTTCTAACAAAGTCAATCATCCTCTTCCCATATGATCCAAAACTTGTGCAATGAGGTATTTATTAGAAGGAGTTGAAAACTTACATTTACACAAAAACTATAGCATGGATGTCTACAGCAGTTTTACTCATAATTGCCTGGACTTGAAAACAACCAAGACAGGTGAAGGGTTAAATAAAGTGGTAGAGGGTAGTGAAGGGTTAAATAAAGTGTGTTACATCCAGACAGGATAATGATATTTAGTGTTAAAAAGAAGTGAACTATAAAGCCATGAAAAGAAACATTGGAAACTCAAATACTTATTAATAAGTCAAAGAAGCTAACATGAGAAGGGTACATACCCCAGGACATTCTGGAAAAGGCAAAATGATGGCCACAGTAAAATGATCAGAGGAGGACAAGACTTAGAGGGAGAGAGGGATGAAGAGGCGGAGCACAGAGGACTCCTGGACGAGGGAATATATTCCATATAATACTAGAATGGGGCACACATGCTATTATACATTTGTCCAAACACACCGAATGTACAACACTGAGAGTGAACTATAATTTAATCTAAACCATGGACATTGGACGATTATGATGAGTCAATGTAGGTTCATCGATCCCAACAAATACACTACTCTGACAGGGGATGCTGCTAATGAGACAGACTATATATTAGTAGGAACAGGAGATATATGGAAAATCTCTGGACCATTCCCTTAGATTTGCTGTAAACCCTAAACTGCTCTACGAAATAAACTCTTAAAACACAATCAAACTCATGCCAAAGCTCTACCCAATGAGAAGATAGTTTAATTGATTGGGGGGGGCGGTGGGGAGAGGGGGTGTGGTGCACTAACATCAGTATTTTAAATACTCTTCAAGTGTTACTAACGGCCTGGGCTGAACACCTATAAACAAGGGGACAGCATATAAGAACACGCAAGCCAATTCTACGAGCACCTACCGCTGTAAATGAGGTTTTATTGGAATACACCCACATTCATTTGTTTACATATTCTCTATAGCTACACCCACGGCCTAACAGCAGAGTTAAACGGGGCTTTTCTGGATGGCAAAGTTGAAATTGTTTTTGACCTGGTCCATTACTGAAACAGCTTCTGAATCCTGCTTTAAATGATTGAAGCTAACAGAGGAATAGTTTAAGAAGAAAAGTCTATTTACTCCACAGATTGTTGGCTGATTCTAAGAAGAAACAGAGAACAAAAGAAGGACCTCACTTTCATCCCCAGCACCCAACAGTGGAACAAAGACAAACCATGTTCGTCCAGATGGAATGTCCATAAGATATAATACCAACAACATACTTTACGGCAGCCTTCCCAACGGGTTTCTTTGAACTACACTCAGACCTTTATTCGTAATTTCTCACAACAGAAATTATAGATGATAAGAGGAAACGTTAAATAAAACTACAACAAAGCAATTTTCCAGATTGTGAAGTGAGATATACCACGGGACAGGACTTCTTCTGTCACAGTGATTAAATAAAAGGCAGGCAGTTGGTCTACATGAATGAGAACCTAGAAATGGGGGCCATTGTTGGATCTGAGTTGACACACATATTTGGGGGACAACTGAGAAAAGTTGAATACAAGCTGGGGATTGCATGATTTGCAGGCAGTGTTTGCTATGCTATATACATAAGCAAATATATTTGTTGAAGGTGCAGGCTGAAGAACGTGCAGTATATAATCACGATTTCTGTAATTTCTTTTAAAATCCTTCCTCCAAACCCAACTCGAATAGAGCAAAACCTTAATGATTCTTACATCTACAGGATAAAAAGATGAAGCAGGCACTGAGGTGTCATTGTGCCATTCTCTGTGCTTTTTCCTGTATTAGAAATGTTCTTAATTAAAGATCTAAGGCGCCTGGGTGGCTCAGTCAGTTAAGCCTCTGCCTTCAGCTCAGGTCATGATCCCAGAGTCCCAGGATCGAGTTCCGCATCAGGCTCCTTGCTCAGCAGGGAGTCTGCTTCTCCCTCTGACCCTCTCCCATCTCATTCTCCCTCTCTCACTCTCTCTCTCTCAAATAAATAAATAAAAATCTTAAAAAAAATAAAGATCTAAAAAAAGTGACACCTGGTCACATCCACAACACAAATAGTAGGTCGGGCTGGTGAAAGCATCCTGACGCACGGGTGTCAAACTGAGCGTGCCAACACACTCAAAAAATGGGCCAACATCATGAACTCACTGAAGAGAAGACATAGCAACACAGGAAGAGGAGGGAGCAACACAGGAAGAGGAGGGAGATTGAATCTCCCAGAGATGAAGGCCAAAGAAGAACCAGGAAGAGGCAGACAGCATCCATGCGTCAGGACACCATTGTGCATGTGCGCGGCTGGGGAGTCTCGGGGGGACCTGCGTCACTCCTGTAGTCAACGTGAATTCACTAAGTGCTCAGGTCCTGTGTTAGATGCTGGAGAGACAGAGATCCACATGCTAGGCAGGGCTCATAGGGGTATTGCACCCTTCGGAGCCATGGAGGGGACACTGGCTGGGGTGATAAATAAGCAAACCAACAAATGCAGATGTCTAAGATCCTAAAAGCCATCTGGAAACCAAAGCAAGGAGATGGGATCGAGGGGAAAGAGTAGAAAGGCGGGAGCTACTTCAGATGGAGCGGTCAGGACACTCAGGCATTTTCTCAGGAGACCGGAGTACGATGATCTGAGGAAATAAACATTGTAAGAGGAGACACAGGACATAGGACTCTGAGACAGGAAGAAAGTTGATGGGTTACAAAACAAAGAACAGCAAGTACGAGCAGTGCGGGGGGGCGGGGGGCAATCCCCAAGCAGGAAGGATCGGTAGGCAGGGCAAGCTTAGCACAACCATGTGGGACTTGGAAAAGATTTGAGAACCGATTTTTGGGGCAGTGGGAGGACACTAGTGCATTAAGAGCAGGGGCATGACAGGATCGGGGCTGTGTCCTTGAAAGAACTTTCTGGCTGCTCCATAAAGAATGAATAGTAAAGGGGGAAGAGTGGAAGCATGAAGGGTGATAAAGAACCAGGTGAAGTGACCTCGGTCACCTTCATGAGAAATTGTAGGGATCAAACAAAAGGGGCAAATTCCAGAATGGAGTCAACATATGGGATGTGGGGAGACTAATGAGGGGGGCAGAGGAAGCAGGGATCACTGTGGTGCTTCACCAGAGTGTCCGCAGTGATGAAATTTACTGACACAGGGAAATTCTCTTAATCTTACAAGCAATTGGCTTTCTATCTGGAACAACCGAAGGTTTATTCTCAATCAAAGTCATTGGATTTCTCTTCTCTCTTTCCAGAACATTTTTTCCCTCGGATCTCATGAGTCACATGTAATCCAAGAAGCCACTTTCACACAGACCACTGCTCCTGACTACTTCATAGGATGGGGAGCAGAAGGAACTGGAGAGTACTAATTGGCTTTAATGGAGAAAGCCAGGATCACAAAGGATTTGAGAGGTGGTACTGGGGTCTATCTCATCAAAGGTAGGCACGGCAATGTCAGAATGTTGGTTGCGGGAGCCTGGGTGCCTCAGTCGGTTAAGCCTCTGCCTTTGGCTCAGTCACAATCCCAGGGTCCTGGGATCGAGCCCCGCATCAGGGTCTCTGCTCAGCAGGGAGCCTGCTTCCCCCTCTCCCTCTGCCTGCCGCTCTGCCTACTTGTGCTCTCTGTCAAACAAATAAATAAAATCTTTTAAAAAAAATACTGGTTGCATTTAGAAGAACTGGGGTCCTCCTCCTCCTTTAGCTTTGCCTCTTCTTCTTCTTGACAACCTTGAGAATCAAGGCTGTCACTTCCCTAAGACAGGCCAAGATGCCGTGGGTTTCACCTCTGAGCACGCAAACTGGCAACCAACTCACAATGACCCAAGATGGCCTCATTCTCATCCTCTAGGACCATGCCTATCCAAAGCGTGACTTGACTTTCTGGAAAAAACTGCACCTATGCTGACCTCTACACTTGTTCTTCATCTTCTCCTCGCGAGAGGACAACAGCTCTGACTATCTTTGCTCTCCCAAGGCACCCAGTACATTACTTTGTACATGAATAAATTAGCAACACTTTGCACTAATTTGCAAATAAACTATTTGTGGAATGAATGAATCTGTAACTATTGGAAACAGAAGCCTTCAGATTTCTTACAGTATCACATAAATCCTTATTATATCTAAAAAATATCCATACGATCATATTTCTAAAAGCCAATTAACCGTATAAAACCAATATTCCTTAATTATCATTTCTGCCAATTTAACTAACACATCCAACTCATGTTAGATATTTACTCCTCTTTACTTATTTCCACATTTATCTCTGGCACATTTGGTCCTCCCAAAGACAGGGAGAGTGTTGGGGGATAAGAATAACAAGGAAAATCTGGAACACAAGAAAGACCTGAAATGAGGATTAACATAAGCCAAAAACTCTTAGAAGCAAGTGTCCTCGGAATGTCACTCAGCCTGCCATGAGCTGCTGAACTAGGCCAACATTCCCATGAACATTTCTATTTGTATAGATGGAGAATAATATTTTCCAGAGAGGAAAAAAATGAGAGAGAGAAAAGAGAGAGAAGGAATGAAATTAATTTGCTGTTCGAGACTGACCAACAATGAAAGTTGTAATTGATTTCAACTATGTTTAAGTTGTCCGTTTTTCTATTAAAAAATTAAATGAACATGTAACAGGAACATTAGATTTCCCGTTAAAGACGGATTCTCTTCCGTGAAGACCTAGCTTAAGCTGAAGGCTATGCAATTTAATTATGTTCTAACAAAATATGAGAATTAATCCTTTCTATGAGACTTACTAAAATGGGAATTAGGAGATTTTTAGATTCAGGATTGTATGTCCTTTTCATTCTAGGTTAGAACAGAACTTTCAAACGTTCTCTAAACATGAGGGTTATCACAAAATCTTTCATGCCCTTAAACTATCAAAACAGAAACAGTACTAAAACAAACTCTACTTCAAAATGATGAAACTCTTTGGTAATCGTGACATTTGGCCACAACTTATTTGCGAACCACACTGGAAATCAAACTGAAAAGGTATAAAAGTCATATAAATTAGAGTGGTGGTTTGGCACCCATCCTGGGTGAAAAAGGACACTAATAATACCAAGACAGGAGTAGAAAATGCAGAAAAGTAAGGCTCACAAAATCACACGTCATAGTTGTGAAATGACAATGATCAATGTCACTCGCCTTCACACCAAATGAACATGATCCACAAAGGTCATGGAGCTTGCTACATTCAAACATGTAGTGACATCCAAGGTAGGGACCATTAGAACTAATACTCTACCAATTATTTTATGCTCTGCACTCTGTCAGTTGGAGTTTTCTCTCTGCTTTCAGCAGATTTCCCAAAAGGATACGATGCTTGCCCATTTTCTAATCAAAAAGCCATCGTGGTGAATTAAATATGACAAATATGAAGAAGCAGATGGTTAAACGTACTTTCTAAAAATCTCACGGAAGGTTAATGTCACTAATTATTTGACATGGACTTAATTTCACCTCAATATGGGGGCAGAATACTGCTATACACTCAAGAAAAGGGGTTTATTAATAAATGCACTCTGGGCAGTATGCTTCTCTCAAATTCCATGTAAGGAGTTAGAAGCATGAGCAAATAGCAGCATTGATCTCCTTCTAAGGCTATTTTGACAAAAAAATACCTTTCGGATGAAGATTTAAGAAACCAATACGGGCCGACATTATTACACCTAAGGAATATCCACAAAAGGTTATGTTCCAGAACAAATAAAAACTGAAGTGGACTCTTACGGCATAAATACTTGGGACAAAGCTTCAGTGTCCACAGTGTATTGATATTTAATGGCCTTGAGGAACTTATAAGATGCTATTGTTTAAAATCAACCTAGGGGTGCTTGGGTGGCTCAGTGGGTTGCGCATCTGCCTTCGGCTCAGGTCATGATCCTGGAGTCCTGGGATCGAGCCCCGCATTAGGCTCTCTGCTCAGCGGGGAGCCTGCTTCCCCCTCTCTCTCTGCCTGCCACTCCCCCTGCGTGTGCTCTCTCCCTCACCCTCTCTCTCTCTGACAAAAAAATAAATAAAATCTTAAAAAAAATAAGTAAAAATAAAAATAAAAACAATCTCTGTATCAACTATCTACCACTCTATCTCCATCTCTACAGCCAACCGCACGCCTTTATTTACATATATGTTCCTGACGAGATAGAAACTCAACTCCTGAGTGCCTCAAATTGGCCGATGTACTAAACATGCACCAGTGAAGTGTGTAGACTGGAACTTTCCTCAAGGACCTTGCTGCCCAGAGGGCGGTACAACATCGTTTCATAAGCACTCAAGTGACAGAAGGTGCAGGACTCTGGAAACTAGCAGCTACACCGGGCTGAGGGGCTGAGAGGCTGAGGAAAGACATCCTCCTGGCAGGAATGCTGTGGAAAGAGACTAACGAGGTGAGGGGGCCGACCACAAATGCAAAACTCTGAAAGGCGTCACCTCACTCACACTGGGACAGGGGCTCTGCAGCTCCCTGGACGGCCTTGTGCGACTGAGTACTGATAGATGTTGAGGCAGGTCCCGAGATACGTTTGAAATCACTGTCAGCCCATTGCAGAAAGGACTGCAATACACAGGACAATCGCAGCACGAAAGATGAAAAGAGTATCACTGTTATCCCACCTAAAATAATTACAGCCGAAGAGATAGCTGCAGATTTCCGGCCAAAGGACCTACTACAAATAAGACAAACTCACTTGTGGGGATGAATTTTGTTTCTGCTTATTTTGAAATATTGTTTCTTCCTCCTTGATAATTCCTTATAAAGTGAATGAGCATGTTGGACCTCCTGTCACTTTAAAAAAAAAAAGTGGAGATCGGGGCACCTGGGTGGCTCAGTCAGTTAGGCATCTGCCTCTTGATTTCAGCTCAGGTCATGATCTTGGGGTCCTGGGATCCAGCCCCACTTCAGGCTCCATGCTCAGCACAGAATCTGCTTGAGACTCGCTCTCCGTCTCTTCCTCTGCCCCTCCCCCTGAGCGCGCACGCTCTCTCTCTCAGTAAATGAATAAAATCGCTAAATAAAATGGAAATCATAATTTAGGAGTGACTAACATGACCTTGTAGTCCCGTAATTGTCATGGTCACCACATCCTCCACACAAAAGCATGTCCCTGGTTAGAGGAATAATATTGTCTGGCCAGGAAGAACAAAAAGAACAAAAAATAATTGAAGTTATTACTATAACATGGGACTCTACCAGCCAAGGACTTAGAACCACGCCGTAGACACAAGCTAATTACGATCACTGCTGCTAACCCCAGAGCCAGGCACACCGTTCACCCTTTCCTCTGGAAGCCAAGGGGAGCAGCTTGTCTATGGCCACCGAAGTCACAGCCCAACAAACATGACCGGAAAATGTAGGTGTTTAAGAAACCGAAACTATCCCTTCCATTACTGAGACATGTTCTGTTTCATACCCTTGGTTTCAGTTAAAAACAAAAACAAAACAGGACTTCTTGATCCATTTTCTAAAACTGTATGGCTTGAAACACTGGAATGTATTCTTCTATTGTCATTTGAAATCAATTCAACCTGAAATCAATTCGACCTCACTTAATACCCTCATGTAATTTTCCTCTGTCACTTAAATTGCTTAAACACCACCTATACACTCCTGTTCATTGTTACCACACAGTGTGTTTCCCAAAATGTATGCCCCACACAGAATGCTACTTCTGAGAGATGTAATTTTGTTTATAAATTTGTGGGGGTTTTGGAATAAAAAGATTCCGAAAAACAGCTAAAATCCTTCACTCCTGCTGATCCAGGTTAGGGAGCTGTTACACGAGTCTGGGGTCCTAGAACACTCACTCATATTCCGCTCTTTCTTGAGGATAGTGAGTTTGTGAGAGTGAGGGACCAAGAGGCCATCTTTTTCTCTGAAAATCAAGGTCGGGAGGGCGGGTCAGGGGAATACGACTTAGAGCAGTCCTGCTTCAGACATCTCATGCATACAAACCCCAGAACTCAACCCAGCCGGCGTTGTGCTGGGCTCCTCACCTCCTGGGAAATAACTCCTGTGTAATTTATGAGCATATTCACAAGACCCATTGAAAATGACTTAGGAAGCAAAAAAAGAGGGGCGCCTGGGTGGCTCAGAAGGTTAAGTGACCGCTTTCAGTTCAGGACATGATCTCTGGGTCCCGGGATCAAGCCCCGCATCAGGATCTCTCTGCCTCTCCCCCGGGCTCATGCTTGCGTGCTCTCTCTCTGTCAAATAAATAAATAAGATCTAAATAACAACAGCAACAAAAAAGGAAAATCACCAAATGTTTCGACTGCTAGCAAAAGAAAAATGGATTATAATAAGACAATTTTCTTTTCAAATTAATAAAGATGAAAAACACAACGTTGGTAAGGAGGTGGGTACAAAAAAAAAAACCAAAAAACCTCTTACAAGTTTGGTTTTAGGAGTGGAAGTACGGAAACCTCTTACACAGTTACACAAATAGAGGCGCTTGCAAACACGCGCATGCGCGCAAGACACAAACTTGTAATTATGGTTTCAGGGTGAATAAGGTTTTCTTAAAAAATCTCCAAACCAGGACAGATGCGAGGCAAGAAGCGTACCAATGACAAACACCAGTGACTGCGCTTAGACAATCAGACTTGGAGCTTAATGTTCTCCTCACTCCTTCTCTCTCTGCATTTCTATGTTGTTGCAACTTCCTTAATGGGCACCAATTTTCTTGAAGGACAATAGTTAAGTATTTATATATCCTAGGGTTCCTCAGTCCAAAAGCCACGAATGTCTGCATTCCACTACAACCTAACAGCAGTTTCCTAAGAAGACATGTGAAGACTAGAGATGATGTGACTAAATCAGAAAACAAGGAAGCATTAGGAAGTTATCAGCCAGGCATCAGGGAAAATCGCGTGCCAGTTTTTACTACCATAAATAGAGTTTTTCATAAACCACTTACGTCAAAGATGGCTAGCTGCCTACCCATTCTCCAGGGACCTTCCACACTGCAGACATTGCCGGCCCCCCAGGGACAATGTTTTCTGGCCTCCCTTATTTCTAAGGAAGAGCTGGAACCACACACACAGGGCGATGGAATGTGGGTACAATCATTAAAATGGGCAAGTGTGGGGGCCCCTGGGTGGCTCTGTTGTTAAACAGCTGCCTTTGGCTTGGGTCATGATCCCAGGCCTGCTTCGCCCTCTGCCATTCCCACTGATCGTGTTCCCTCTCTGGCTGTGTCTCTCTCTGTCAAATAAATAAATAAAATCTAAAAAAAAAAAAATGGGCAAGTGTCCATGCTTTCTCCTTCCACATCTGTCTGCTGATAATCAAGGCCCAAGGCAACCCCAGAAATGCCAGGTTTGGAAGACAGCAAAGCTTTCCCCAGCCTTGGTGATTGAATGACTGAGTCCCGGAGAAGATTTACCCCCCAACATTCCCTGCCACCAACTGGGCTTTGTTATATTTGTTGAGACCGAGAATTCTATTATTTTAGGACTGGATTATGAGCGTCACAGCCACCCGCCTTATCCTAAATCATATCCCATGAATCCATCCAAAAAGCTTGCCTTCCCTTATGCTGCTTACATAGTAGGATATCATACTATGGAGGCACCTGGGGGGCTCAGTCGGTTAAGCATCTGCCTTCTGCTCAGGTCGTGATCTCATGGTCCTAGGATCAAGTCCAGAGTCCAACTCCCTCCTCCATGGGGAGCCTGCTTCTCCCTCTCCTCCTGCTCCTCTCCCCTGCTTGTGCTCTCTCTCTCTCCCTCTCACTCCATCAAATAAACAAATTAAAATCTTTTTTTTTTTAAAAAAAGGATATCATACTATGAGACTAAAGTGGAATATGTTCTAATAGATGAAAATCGCAAAAAAAAAAAGTGGTATAAACTAAAACTGAAAAATTGTTTACCTTCAGAGAGCTCTGAAATCCTTCACCTTTCTCTAATCTGTAAGGTTACACTTTCTTTCAAAAACAGTAATCATCAGCCCAGTTGAAAGCACTATTAAATTGTATATAGACATTCAGTAAAATATACACTCAAAATGACAACCGAGTTAAAGAAAGGGCTCCAGAGCCCCAGATAAGGTTTCAAGGGAAAATATATCAAGGAATAGTAGCTAGATATAACTTTGATATTTTCCAGGTAATGTGAATGAAACACCTATTAATAACATCCATATAAAAATTTTAAAGACTTAATATATTAATCCTTAATTAGAGGAGGAACTGGAAACAAATTTGCAAGTTATTTTTGTGAAAACTTATTAGTTTGTAAATTAAAATTTAGTGCATATCATAATTTTTGTGGGACGAAACCTAAATAAGAGCGGGGTCAATTTGATGGCTTTTATATCCTCAAAGGAACTCCTTTTAATTCTCCAAGTCAAGCCGGCCCTGAGAAAAGGTTTCCTTGCAGGCCTAATTAACCTCCATTCCACAACCACCCAGTTTTCCAGGGGAGCCACGAGGAACTAATTAATCAACCGGTGTGCCTGCCAACAGAGCTTAACTAA
Organism: Nasua narica; assembly: GCA_028533885.1. NCBI lineage: Eukaryota > Metazoa > Chordata > Mammalia > Carnivora > Procyonidae > Nasua > Nasua narica. The sequence goes on along the minus strand of CM052801.1, from coordinate 7,096,957 downwards.
GTCTGCCTGGTGCCTCACAGGAATGGTACAGGGCTGTAATTGCTATTGGTCAGTGCTCAACACCTACACCAACAGGTGCCTGTTGGTTAAACTTATCAACATGGCCAGATAAGTAGGGAATTTCATGCTTCAAATGTGACAAGCTGGATCCAGGCTTCTCTGAACCCAGGAACTGCCCGCCAAGAATATTCCGGAAGCACAGGACATGCACGAAAATCTCACTCATCTGCAGCACATGGTGTCCAAAAATGATGCAAATCCTGGGTGAGACATCCCACCAAAATCTTTATAAAGAAGTATTCTGCAATGTACATATTCCATGGATCAGCATTTTTTTTTTAAAGATTTCATTTATTTGACAGAGAGAGAGAGATCACAAGTAGGCAGAGAGGCAGGCCAAGAAAGAGGGGGAAGCAGGCTCCCTGCTAAGCAGGGAGCCTGATGTGGGGCTCCATCCCAGGACGCTGAAATCATGACCTGAGCTGAAGGCAGAGGCTTTAACCCCCTGAGCCACCCAGGTACACCATGGATCAGCATTTTGAGTCAGACCACAAATAAATCCAAACATGGGGATTAAAACAAGAATCTACTACAAGCTTGCATGGCCATTCCATGTTATGCATTAGCAACACAACAAATGACTTTTTCCCTACCAAAGCAAAGGACGGAGGAAACTAGAACAAGAGGGAGGGGAGGAAGGAAGGAAGGGAAGAAGGAAGAAAGGAGGAAGGAAGGAAGGGAGGGAGGGAGGGAGGAAGGAAAGAAGAAAAGGATGGAGGGAGGGAGGAAGGAAGAAAAGAATGGAGAGAGGGAAGGGAGGGAGGAAGGAAGAGAGCGAGAACATAACCACTGACTCCCATTGTTTGTCCACAGGAGAATTTTTCGGTTGGTGGCCCAGGAACAACTGATACCATTTGAAACCATTTATGAGCAAGGATAACTTTTATTTTGTTTTAAAATACAACTACAGGGGCGCCTGGGTGGCTCAGCTGTTAAGCGTCTGCCTTCGGCTCAGGTCATGATCTCAGGGTCCTGGGATGGAGCCCCGCATCGGGCTCCCTGCTCAGCGGGGAGTCCGCTTCTCCCTCTCCCACTCTCCTTGCTTGTGTTCCCTCTCTCACTGTCTGTCTGTCAAATAAATAAATAAAATCTTAAAAATAAAATAAAATATAACTACAAGGGCGCCTGGGTGGGTCAGCTGGTTAAACGTCAGACTCTTGATTTTGGCTCTGGTCATGATCTCAAGGGTCCGGAGATAGGAGTCCTGTAAGGAACTCCACACTCACCTGGGACTCCGCTTGAGATCCTTTCCCTGTGCCACCCCCCCAACAATGTGTTTGCCTATTCTCTAGCTCTCTAAAAAAAATAAATTAACCTTGAAGGAAGGAAGGAAGGAAGGAAGGAAGGAAGGAAGGAAGGAAGGAAGGAAGGAAAAAAAGAAAGAAAGAAAGAAAGGGAAATGGAATTAAAGCAATACCTAATTGAGCACTGACAAGTACAAGAAAGAAGAAACTGTTAACAGGGTAAAGGTAAAAACAAATTCCATTTGTCAGTTGGCCTTGAAAAGGAGCCACGACTCTATTTTACCATCTTAGATAATTATTGTAAGATTTCCTCATTCCACCATCTCTTAGCTTCCGCATGGAGACATGGTTTTTTCTCAGCTTTCTCAGTTCTTTGTCTTAGGTTCTAGGAGTCCACCAGGATTCTGTCGACCTTCAGTGGGTTTTCTTTTAGTTTTGACAACCATCACTCAATGGTGGCAAAATGAATAAGTCATGACATTTCCATATGGATGTCAACAATATCGCCGGTTCTTATTATCACACACAGAAAGTGATTTCACGGGTGCCTGGGTGGCTCAGTTGGTTGGGCAGCTGCCTTCGGCTCGGATCGTGATCCCGGAGACCCGGGATCAAGTCCCACATCGGGCTCCCGGCTCCACGGGGAGTCTGCTTCTCCCTCTGACCTTCTCCCTTCTCACGCTCTCTCTCACTCTCTCAAATAAATAAATAAAATCTTTAAAAAAAAAAAAAAAGAAAGTGATTTCACATAAAGTTTACACAAATGGACACAGATGCCTATGTTTCATAAGTCGTCAAGCAGCTAAGATTTTCTTTAAAAGCTCTGATGTTTCAAAATGTGTCGGGTAGACCTGTACTAAAGTATTTTATTACCTTCTCCTCCCTCCTGGGTGAAAATGCTATCTTGTCAACTGGATGACTTGAGAAAAATTATGTGCAAATTCTCAACCTTCTTGGAGACAGACATTACTCAAAAAGCAATGTGATCTTCAGTAATTTTCATGAAAAGCTCAGTATATTGGTTCAAAAAATATCAACAAAACAAAAAACGCTCTTGCTTTAAAAAGGAAGTGATCAGTAGTTTGGCTATTTTCAAAATGAGGCCTGTAAACATATAAACAATTTAGAATGGACATTAATGAAATATAATGACTCTTTTCAATTCACACTTTGGTTCAATACCTACTTAATTCTCTTACAGACAAGAGGGTAAGATAGGCCAAGCCAATCTTAATTTAGATTAATCATGTGTCTTTTTAAAAAATTACCTCTGTACATAAGAAAATCCTATTAGGGAATTATTCACTTTTTAATTTTTTTAAAAGATTCATTCATTTATTTGAGAGAGAGAGAGAGAGAGAGGGGGAGCCTTAGCCAAGGAGTAGAGGGAGGGGCAGAAGGAAACAATCTTCCAGCAGACTCCTTGCTGACCACAGGAGCCTGAGGCAGGGCTCCATCTGAGGGTCCAACAGATCATGACCTAAGCAGAAACCAAGAGTGAGAAGCTTAATGTACTGAGCCACCTAGGAGGCCCTCTATTAGGGAACTACGAATGAAGGGGGAAAAAAAAAAAGATAATGGAAATTTAGCTAAGAATTTTTTCCCTTCTCCTTGAAAAAACAGAAAGAAATAAAAACACAGAATAAATGTCCAATAAAAAGTTTATAGGAAAATACAAAATACTCATTCAAAACTGCATCTCAGATAAACATGCAAATCGTCGCCTATTATTATTTGATAAATCTGGTAATTCTACAAGTCATCCTTTATTTCTTAAAAACTAGGGAAATCGAGGCAAGAATCATAGACATATAAGACACAGATAAGAAAGTGCCAAAGCTTACAAATTGGATTTGCAATCTCTGTCAGCCAGAGGACTGGTGTAAACAGTTCACGTCTTCTCTATCAATCTTTCACTTTCTTACCTTCAAAAATGGATAGATGGAAAGTGATGTTTTAACGAATCTAGACATATTTTAAAATGAATGGCATGCTTTGTGGGCTGCCCAAGTCGCTTAATTGGTTAGGTGTCCAACTCTGGATTTTGGTTCAGGTCATGATCTCAGGGACATCAGATCAAGCCTTGCGTGGGGCTCTGCACTCAGTGGAGAGTCTGCTTGTGATTCTCTCTCTCCCTAATAAATAAATAAAATCTTTACAAAATAAAGTAAGACGAATAAAATAAAATAAAGACATGCTTTTATCTCCAGGATATGGGAAGGAAAAGGAAGATAATGAAGTCACTTCGATCACATTTGGCATATGGTAGATAGACAAAGGAAGAAAGAGTTTGTGCCCAAGATCGCAGCTCATAGGCCCATGTGGCTCCTTATTTTTAGATTAATTTAAATTAAATTAAATAGAAAATATAGTTCTAAACTCTTGACTTCAAGCACTGAATGGCCACATATGGCTATGATCATAGATTTTTGCCATTGCAGAGAGTTGTATTGGACAAGAATCCCGTAAAACCCTACTTAGCAGAGGCGTGCGTTTCTGTTGGGCTGATTCGGAGATAGACTCAGCGAGTACTCAGGAAGCCCCCAGCTGCAGCAGGTCACAGCAGGCCTGTCACTGGTGGGGCCCTATGGTCCTGCTCTACCCAGATGCTCTCCATGCCTCCTTCAGGTGTCTCAAGCAACAGCTTTTTACCCTGTGGTAGGGTTACACAGGGCGGGGAGAGATGGACAAAGCCCTGGGGCAGGAGTCTGAGAAGCTGGCTTCAGAGTCAGTTCCCTGGCCTCTAGTAAGTTCCTTTCCTTCACTGTACTATCACTTCCTCATTTCCCAAATGAGGGCCAGAAAAGGGCTGATTTCTACCAGCTGCTCTGGCTCTTGGATGCCATGATGGGATGAGCGCACAGCACTGAGGCGGGAGAAACAGGGAGCAGGAGCCCATCGAGAGGATAACCAGAAACGCAGCCATCACAGAAGCACGGCGAGTTCTCCAAGGGCGGTGCACCATGCTGGGGATTCATTATTCATACATGTCTGGAGGTAGCAATAACTTCTGTTCAAACCGTCGCCCTGGAGAAGCTTTCTGTCTCCTTCTTGACAAACTAAAGACTCTAAATGTCAATAGTCTGATTTGTATTATTCTGCTCTCCCCTTCCCCATTTTAATCATGTAAATAAGGGCGGGAGGGAGGGGGCATAAACAGTGACTGCATAGTAAGGATTATCATTCTCTTTAAGGAATTTTGCTTATTAAAAGAATTCAAAACATTTCTCTAAAGTAGTCTATGAGATGTTTATGACTCTGAGTTTCAAATGGCCTCACGCTCTAAGGCAAGGGAATTCGAAGGAGCATCTCTTGTACCGCTACTTTTTTCCACGCTGTTCCAGAAACCTCAGAGACATCGATCCACAGTGAACTCGGTGAGACAAAAGGGGGAATTAATTTACATACGATTTCCATCAACATGCTCTTGATTACATTTTGAAGGACCTCTTGAGCCCTTAGGGTGAAATCAGATATCTATCAGAAGAAAGCAAATAGGAGACGATTTTCGATTTTCGAAAGGAAGACCCAAGAAATTCCCGCAAAGTTCACATAACGTGTGAGAAACATCATAAGTACTTCATTTGAGACTTCCCTTCATCATCACTGAGCAATATAGCCAAAAAACCCCAAAACTAAAACAAAACCCAAAAAACTACTGAACTCGTGGAAACACGTATTTCCAGCCACTTCTGAAGTCAGATGGCCCCAAATGTGATCACTAAGGACCCAGTCCCATTGAACGATTCTGACATTCTAGGGGTAAAGACAAAGGGACTCTGAAAGTGAAGCTGTGCTACTTTGTTGCATTATCTAGGTATATCAAACAACCTGGAGCGCACAAGTAATGCAGATTAAACACTGTGCAAAAATCTGCACTTTTGTTAAAGGGAAAGAATTGACAAAGTAATCATCCCTCAAAGATTTGGTATAAACTGGAGCTTTCAAGAAACCTCCACAAAGGTAAAAAGTGGTCATGACTCAAGTAAAGAGAGAAACTTCACCTCTTCATTGTTTACAAGTGATTTTATTTCTATTTCGTTGAGTTTTCCTTTCTTTTTAATTTTTAAACATACACTATTATACTCTCCCATTCAGGTCAACGACAGATTGAATCCTTGGACCAAAACAAACTTCCACAGCAGAGGCCCCGAGTTCTGTATGCTACCTTCGATTCCTGCAACACGTTATGTTATTCTTCCTTCACAAAACTCATGTTTAATATTGGAGCCTGGTACTTATGTTAGCTGCATGGGGGAATATTCTAGAAAGACTAGAAATGACAACAATCAAAGCTAATAATTTATGGGACTCCATTTTCAAATTGCTTTCTACCACAGTCACAATTTCAATCTCTCCTCCAATGGACTTGGAGTCAATTAAATCTGGGGTGAAAACTTGGCACAGTCCTGCTTGGGAGCTACCTCATCGCCAACGCTGAACATTCCTAGAGGCGATATATAAAATGGGAATGGGAAATGGGAGATGAGGAAACATATGGTAAGTTTGATGGAGAGTCTCTGCTAACATTACTAATTATATAAAATAATACTCTAGTCACAATTCAGGACTTCTCTTTCTTAAAAAGTAAAGTCTTCTATACATTCACAAGAACGCATCTCAGGATCAAATGTGTGATGAGTTTTATATATCTTGTCACTGAAGTCTAATATACACAATAGATAAATCTTTTTTTTTTTTTAAGATTTTATTTATTTATTTGACAGAGAGAGAGAGAGAGAGAGACAACGAGAGAGGGAGCACAAGCCAGGGGGAGTGGGATAGGGAGAAGCAGGCTTCCCGCTGAGCAGGGAGCCCAACGCAGGGCTCGTCCTGGGACCATGACCTGAGCTGAAGGCAGACGCCTAACGACTGAGCCACCCAGGCGCTCCGCAATAGATAAATCTTGAGTATATAGCTAAGTTTGTCCAAATGTATGTACTCGCGCAACCAACACCCACGCCGAGATACAATGTTCAGCACCCAGATGTTTGTCTCCTTTACAACCCTAGTCATTACCTGGCACTCAGCGCTAACCACTGTGCTGACTTCTATCACTGCACATTAGCTGAAGCTGTTGTTGTTCATCATCCTAATGCAATCGTGCAGTGTAGAAACTTCGATCTGGCTTCCTTCACTCACACGCTACGACCCTATGACAGTAGCTCGTTCATTGCATTGCTGTATACTGATGTCATTGTTGAACTAAACCGCTATCTGACAGGCGGTGAGGGGAGCCTGATACTCCCGAAATAATGTAAAGCTAGCAACGAAAGAATTGTCACAGTGACAACTGAGGTGGTCAGCAGATAGTGACACAGACACTGGCTCTCAGATCAATGAAGAGCACAACCAAGACAAATCGATCCTAGGGATGAGGAGGAAGGGAAGGGGAAAGAAGGGGCAAAAAATTCCAGATGATCTCAGAATTTGCTTCCTATCACACCATTCTACTCCTTTGGCACTCACTGGTTTTATAAAAAAACCACAAAAGTTCCTGAAATGATACAAGTACATCAAATTAGGAAGAGTAAGACTATTAATATAATTTTTATTAAATCCCATAAACAAGAGAGATTTCCAACAAGATGTTGATGCATGATTAATTCATTTTAATTACGTTGTTCTTATTTACCTGATTTAAAGTTCTCTCTTCAATCATGACACGTTATTAAAAAGGTATCTTCATAGACATAACTTTCCTTCCGCAATCTTCCTGCCTCTGAGTGAGATTCATTTCACTTTATAATCAATAAGCCTTGTGCTCCATTGTGCCTCCTTCAGCCGGCTGCTTTCACATTATTTAATCTGCCTTAGCAATTCCTACGGGCTTAGAGATTTAATGTCGTAAAATAGAAATGAACAGTCTTTAATCACCAGGTTTGCCAGAAATGGTGTTAACCCAAGTTTAATGTCCTTGTGTCCCAGGGGGAACGTTCGCAGGATCCAAAACAGTGAAAAAATATTTTTCACGATTCCACTGCAAATTTTCTGAGTAAAATGCTCACATCATTAGACATTCATCTCACACGGGCACAAACAATGGATGGCTTCCCTATTGTTTTATGATATTCTTAACCTGGTAGTTACCAGAATGGTGCAAGTCCATGAACACATACTTAAAACAAACACATACTTAAAACGAAACACAGCAGAGGAAAATAGCCAACAACAAAGCCAAAGAATCTTTGCTTTCTGTCTTGTTTGCCAATAATTGCGTGTTTTGATTCCTTTCTAGTATAACTGCAAAATGTTAACCAAATGTTTGTCTCCCGATATGAATAATTAGCACAAAAAAACAAACGTTCCATAATGATTCTTGAGGAGCCTGTGCCCCCCGCCCAAGGAGAGCTATTTCTCTTTAGTAAAATTCCTTTTTCCGTAGTGAAATTTCGGCCCTATCATCTCTTGACCTCCATCACCATTCACTCCTCTTGCTGAAACAATAGCTCTTGTCCCTTGAGCTCTGCCTCAGTTCTCCACTAGCTCCTCTGCTTAACCTGGGACAAAGAGACCACCGGGCCTAAGGCATTTTCATGCAGACACTACGAGTTGACCACTAGGAAACCCTCACACACTCTGAGAGGGCTGGGGAGACCCCAGAATGATTTGAGGAGCCCATCTGTCGAACTCAAGTCTGAGGCATGAAAATTAGAAATCGTCCCCTGTGATCAATCTATCCACGCATCTTCATCCTTGGCAGCTCACAGATTTCCCTGCACTCTCTCCCTGCGTCAACCCTTCAGTCTCTATCTGGGTGCCAATTCTCCCATGCTTTCCCCCTCACAGAACTTGCCATGGAAATGGCTTGCTGCTTTGCACTACATCATGGGAGACGGTTATTTCATGTGGTGGAAATTTCGGCAGCACTGAGATCCTTCCAGATGTGAGGAGATCGAATGCAGAAAACACAGTTTCACTAGGAAGAGCTAGGCTCGGTGTCCAACGATGAGCCAGATGCCCGTGTTCTTCATGTAATTCCTCAACTAGTAAGCTTTGAATCGTGGTGAACTTGAATGTCCTCAAGTTCAACGAAGAGAAGGAAGAGGTGAGCCAACTCCGAACTCACATGAAAGCAAAGAGTCTTTATTCTGTTTACCTATAAACTTTCCACATTTCTGAAAATACTGCCGATAGGATAGTTCTAAAGGCCTTGGGTTACCATTAAGAGGAAATTTCTGAGATACACAAGGTAATATTTTAAGCTTCTTTGGATAGCTTTTGCAACAAGACTACCTCATTTTCTTTGAACTACTCTTCAGGTAGGATCAGGTGCAGATTTTTACCTACTATTTAGCTCCATGCCAATCTAGATTATTCTTAGAAGCTCTACAACTCTCCTTTATCACTATTCTTGAATTTATGCTATTTTCCTTTCAGTAAATACGCCAAAGGCTCTTCTGGTAAACATATCTGTGTGACATGCACTTTCTTATAAGCTCTAATTCACTGTATAAAACCCGCTACGTACAGGGGTCAAGTTTGTGTGGTGTTATTATAAATGAGTTGATTTAAATGTTACCCTTGTGCCACTCATGCAAAATATAGGCCTATACTAATTATCCAAACACAAAATATAAAATATAAAAAATAGTAGGCCTACTGTCTCCCCTCATCACATTCAAACTCTCCATGTGATTGTCTTCAAAATCATTGTAACCAACTAGATCACAGCTGACTTGCCAACGAAATATCTTCTCATGTCCAACCCAGGGTCTTCCTACACGACACTGCTTCAGTACATACCGATCTCTCAGAGACTGGGCTTGCAAACGACTCTCTCAAACCTTGGCTTGGCACTGGGAAACCTACTGCGAGAAACAGATTATACCAAGGCAACATAGTTTGCCTGGTTTTTCAAAAAGACATCAGGAATGAGGAGCAGGGAAGTAAACATGGGCCATTCTAAAGTCTACCAAAAAGTCCCTCTGAGGGGCGCCTGGGTGGCTCAGTCGGCATCCCAATGTCCTGGGATCGAGTCCCGCATCAGGCTGCCTCCTCAGCGGGGAGCCTGCTTCTCCCTCTCCCTCTCCAGATCCCCCGACCTGTGCTCTCTCTGTCAAATAAATCAATAAAATCTTAAAAAAAAAATCCCTCTGAACCCTAGGCAGTCCCAACGCATTTCTGTCAATTATATAGAGAACTGAGGTAGTACAGGAATTTTCAAACTGTATTCAGAGGACCACTGATATGGTGATATAAATGATCTCCTACTTAGTAAGCATGACGGGAGCCACGCATTGAAGGACCTTCTTGGAGAAGTAGACCATAAATGAAAACCTCGGAGGCAGACTTGTACAAACATACCTGCTTCTGTTTGTTTACCCTTGCATTTTCTAAATTTAACTGACCACATAACCCTGCTGTCATGTAATAGCCTCTGCAAATAATATTCCATTTAGGAAAGTCGCACACAGTGAAGAGCACAGAATGGAGAGCACAGAATGGAGCCCCCTTTCTGGGACTCTGGATAAAGCTCCTGATGCCTGCACCCCGCCAACTTACTCTTCTCCAGAATGCAGGAGATTTACAGGATTTTCTTGAGCCCTACCATTCCATTATTTTAACTTCTTTATTAATAACGAAAATACTGCACACATTAGTTTAAGGTCAAATTCTACAACGCCATAAAGATAGGATTTTTATGTTTTACATTCAATACTGCTTTGGGGTGCCACTTTATCTAGTCATTAAAAGCGATTTGTTGTGCCAAGTTTGTGTCAGGCTGTTATACCAGTGACACCATAGCATAATGAAGACGTACCAAGACTAAGAGGTAGAAATCATTCTACTCTTGCTTCTGCCGTTTACCCGTGAGACCTTAAGTGAGTCATTTCACATGCCTGGATTTCAAATCCCTTGCTTCACTTGGAATTTAAGACTATTGGAATGAATGAGCACTCTAATTCCCCTTGCTGCTAATATTCCACGACCTGAAGCACTGTGACCTTCTTAACTGGAGACCTGAATGTGTGGCTGCTGCAAATCTGCTTTTACAACCTGAACTTGACCCTACTGATTATTTCCTGTGGAGGCCTTATGAGAAATGTGTTGTTTCTAATGGCAATGGTGTTCCAAAGATGATACTGGAGCATCTCTTTTTTTTTTTTTTTATGTCATTACTCTCCATCCACTCATCGGTTCAACTGTTATTTATTAAATGGCTGACATAGGCCAGGGGCTATCAACCTGGGGGACACAAGCATGCATCAGACTGCCATCCACAAGCGGCGTTTAATGGAAAACATGCGCACATGAGAATTATCATAAAGGTTCTAGTTTAAATCAGGGCTTCTTAGCTTCAGAGCTATTGCTATCTGGGGCCAGCTGACTCTCTTTGGACTGCTATGCTGTGCACTGCAGAATGTTCCCTGGTCTTTACCCACTAGATGCCAGCAGCACACCCCTCCCAACACCAGATGGGACAACATTTTCTCCAGACATTTCCAAGTATCTACTGGCGAGAGAGGAGCAAAATCACCCTTATTTGATGAACACTGGTTTATTTCTTTATTTTCATTTTATATATTTATTTTAGAGAGAGTGTGTGAGTGGGAGGAACAGCAGAGAGAGCGAGAGAGGGAATCTTCAAGCTGACTCCCCGCTGAGCATGGAGCCGAATGAGGGGCTCAATCCCAGGACCACGAGATCACGACCTGAGCCGAAATCAAGAGCTGGATGCTTAACTGACTGAGCCACCCAGGCGCCCTGACAACCCCTGATTTAACTATACCCTTTTATTTCAGAGAATTTTCCATCTGTGTGCTATGCTCTAAGTGAGCCTGACCATAAAATTCTAAGGATAACAATTCTATCCTATTTTTATTGCTGTAATTTCAATTTTGTAATTATTTATTAAGTGCCTCTGCAAGTATTAAGGGGCTATCCTATTCACGAGAGGCCTTTAAAAAATTAGGATAACATAATTATTTGCTCTTAAAGGTTTACCATCGTATTTAAGAGAGTGGTTGGAACACAGAATACCTCCAGGAATAGCCAGGTGGAATAAGTTCCAGATGGGGCTATAAATAAATGAATTAGGAACAAGTCATTTATTCAACAAACATTTCCTATTATGTTAGTGGCTCGGCTTTGGGCTCTGGGGAGAAAACAGTAAACAAGATAGATCATTGCTATCAGAATGGAGCCTCCATTCTAATGTTCTCAGGAAGGAGAGTCCTTTCTCCCCCATTTCCCCAAGGCACTTCTTTGTCGTGGAGCCTTAAAAACTGACATATCAGGGGGCGCCTGGGTGGCTCAGTTGGTTAAGCAACTGCCTTCAGCTCAGGTCATGATCCTGTAGTTGCGGGATCGAGTCCCACATCGGGCTCCCAGGTCAGCAGGGAGTCTGCTTCTCCCTCTGACCTTCACTCCTCTCATGTTCTCTCTCACTTTCTCTCTCTCTCTCAAATAAATAAATACAATCTTTTAAAAAAAAAAAAGCCTGACATATTAGGATCTTTTATTTTTTTAAATTTTATTTATTTGACAGAAGAAGAGAGAACATAAGCAAGGGGAGCAGGTGGAGGGAGAGGGGGAAGCAGGCTCCCCACTGAGTCGGCAGCCCAACACAGGGCTCAATCCCAGGACCCTGGGATCATGACCTGAGCCGAAGGCAGCCGATTAACCAACTGAGCCACCCAGGTGCTCCCACCTGTGCCCATTATGTTCTGTTCTCAGAAATTCTCTTGCATCACATCAGCTTTTTCACTATGGTAGCAAAGAGCCAGGTTCCCTGCTGGCCTTCATGATTCTGTCCCTAACTGCCCATACCCAGGTCAGTCTGAATCCTTTGGGTTTCCTCAACCTCCACTGGACCTTATTTGTCCCCCTTCATTTGGTCTCCTCTCCTGCTGGGAAAGCCTTTTCAGGACTTGTCAGCTCTCCACAAGGGCTCTGTTTCTAGGCTGCTCTGTTTGGGGCACCCCTCTGTTTGGGGCACCCCTCCCCCATTTGGATGTGGACCTAGCAAGGGACAGTGCCACGGGGTTCCAGTCCAAGGTTAAGGTGGGTTATTCTATCAAATCACCCTCGTACTAGTTCCTCTGTTCTGTAGAACATCCTCCTGGCCTCCATCTGCCTAAGTCTGTCACTGGAAGACATTATCAGCCGTGCATTTTTCAATCTGTCCATGGGCAGAATAGTCTCTATTTGTAACGGTCTGTAGAGTCCTTGCCTTGACATTCACATGTTTGTGAATCTAAAAGATAGTCTAAGTAGCAACTGCTGATGTGCTTATTTCTATGCTGAAATCATACCAAAAAATACAAGACAGACATAACTTCTCTGTCCATGAAATCGTTTTCTTATCTGATAACAAGGACATAGCTCCATCCAGAATAGCCAATAGAGTAGGAAAGAAAAAGAATACATTGTTCGTGAGTGCGTGAAAACAATTTTTTTATCTAATAACTCAACAATTTTAATTCAACTTTGAGCAAGCTTGGCCTGCCTTAGTGCCGAAAAGCTAAAACACCAAAATAAGTGTGTTTCCTGGGGCGCCTGGGTGGCTCAGTAGGTAAAACCTCTGCCTTCGGCTCAGGTCATGATCTCAGGGTCCTGGGATCGAGCCCCACATTGGGCTCTCTGCTCAGCAGGGAGCCTGCTTCCCCCTCTCTCTCTGCCTGCCTCTCTGCCTACTTGTGATCTCTCTCCTCTCTGTCAAATAAATAAATAAAATCTCAAAAAACAAAAAAAGAAAAAAAAAAGCATGTTTCCTGTCATTTTTATGGTTCGTGTATCAAGGGAGTCAACCCTCTTCAACTCTAAACATGGGGTAAATGTCCTATCTATGTCCGGTTGCGTTCTGTGTTGGTCATAAAGACCTTTAGTGACACCGGTTCGTTTTGCCACTCCACAAGTCTGTCATTGCTTCCATTCCATTTGGCTATCACAGATTTCAGAGAGATCAATGGGCTCCTACAACCACAAAATGGAAGCTGTTCCTCTCGAGCTCAGGAAACACGGGTGCACACTGATAGCCAGCTGGTCAGGTAATGTGATCACACTGGCAAAAGGCCCCCAGACCCAACCATCGAGCTCATGCTAGGTCACCATTTCCGAGCTATAGGTCAGTGTTTTTCTGAATCAGCTTCAAAAATTGTTCTACCTATCGGTTCATCTATAGTCTCACCTGTAACACAGAGATAGTATGAGCTCATTCAATGTGGCATTCTGAAAATTAGAGTATGTCCCCAATACACTGAGCTCTTCACAAAAGGCTATTCTGTAAATTTAGGATAATCAAAACTGCTTTGATAAATCACTCCAGGAAAGAAATCAAGCACAGACATTACTGACTTCCACAGTCATGGAACTCTTCTTGTCTGTTTCAACAAGTCCAAGTTGGACCCTCCAATAAATGAACAATCCAACAAGACTTGGTGCCAGCGAGAATTTGGAGACCTTTCTTCAATGGACCAGACACTTGCTTTTGTTCAAGGAAAGCAGTCCACAGAACAAAAACTCTGCTCATCTATACCGGCTGAAATATTCTAGAATGTAGGCCCAGCAGACTGTACTGACTTTCTATTTTTACACAGCTCCACATTCACTAATTAAAGGCATTAAGATAACAAAATTTAAATATTAATTGCAAATGAAGGGAAACCAGTAGTCTCCTACATCGTGCCTTTTTCTAAACTCAGTAGCCATTACTCAAAACTATCTCTCAGAAATTTAGTAAATTATCTTTTGTAACATCCTTGCTCTTCACATAGATATGTTCCTCTAAAATATTCTATAAACCTGATGTTTATACCTTTAAAAACTCAAGAAAAAGTTATTACTTGGAAAAATCTGACACCTTAAAATAAGAAATTCAATGAATAAAACAGGAGTGGTAAAGATAGTTTCATAGGCTTCAAAGGATGAAGCATCAACTAGCAATCAAAATTGGTTTTCCTGTGATGTCACCATAACGTTGATCCCTGCATTAGCACGTACACATCTAGAAGCTACCATACTGCTCTCCAATACCAATTTTCCCCAAATACTTTGAACCCCTTCTCTTAATCTTTCCCCTATTCCTATCTTTGCATCCGCCAATGAGATGTGCGGTTTCTGGTATAGAAACCAGGATCTACATACCACACCGCAAGGAATCCCTGGGTAATCACCAGCACTGTTTCTACACTCATGTACCAACAGATGAATACTTGAGCATCTCTCATCTTATTGAGACCCCATATTTACATGCCAAGGGTGTTTTATTCTACTCCACGCCTTTCAATTCTGCTACTGGCCAATTCTATTTCCCCCAATCTAATCATTTGAACAAAATCTTAAAGGAACATATATGCACATTCACACATATATAAAGGACTTCCCATCAATGAATTATATATATATATATATATGTGTGTGTGTATCTATATACACACATGGATAAAAACGGGCATGCATATATGATAACACAAATTATATTATGTGCTTATAAACATCTGAGTGTTAACTGAAACAGTCACTTCTGTGGGATGGTTAAAAAAAAACACAAAACCTCAAAGACCAAAAGGGCAGCAGACTGATTTTAAAATTGCAACATATACGACCAGTCTGTTAGACACGAGAGAATCCCATTGTATACACGCCCACATAACTGCATTTCAGCTCCCTGGGGGCAAATACAATGCATAATTCAATGACAATTTCAACCTTGTATTTTTCTTTTTTTTTTTTTCCAACCCTGTATTTTTCATGCAGCTTGTAAAAGAGATCAAAGAGCCGGCCAGGAGATTTACTGGCCACAAGCTAAGTTTAAAGTCAAAAAACTTGCTGCGAACTTGCTCTGAACACCCACTGCTAAGAGACAGTGCTTACTTCACATAGTGTTAATATAAAGCTGACACGTGGAAGAATGATTTACGATAAACAATACTAACTTGCATTGAGCAGATGACATGCTTTAACTTAGAACCTCAGCCACCCACCCATGCTCTCCCTAAGGGATTATGGTAACCACATACGCCTTTAGAAACAGACCTGAGTGAAATGTGAAGTTTCCCAGTTTTTCTGTGTCTCTGAAAGCTATTTCTTAACAGGTTTGGGAAAAACAAACAAACAGAGTCCCTCGATAGAAATAAAATAACCAAGTGAATTCCAAAGATTTCACTTTAAAGAAAAGAGAAACCGAAGAGTGTACTTCCATTTCCATGGTGACAACTTTCCTTCTACCCAGATTCCCACCGACAACACTCCTGCTTTAAGGACAGAAGTCCCATACAGCTCTGAGTGCGCGGGGACAAGAAGAGTTCAGCAGCAAGTGGGAACGTCGGGATTATACTACAGCCTAAGTCAACAGCAAGTTGCAATCTCTCCCCTTCTTCTTCTGATCCACTGGCAATAAAATCTAGAAACGTATCATTCCAAACAAAATGAAACAAGTCCCTCTTCACACATGCATTCCCCCTCAGCCCACATTTCCTACACAGAGCACACACTTCATGCTTTACCTTTTAATTACTGGATTCTGTCAAGGGCTCTTTCTACGATATCCAGCAGGAATGCCAAGTTGATGCGTGCAGTTCACCCCCAAGTGGCATTTGACTCCACTCTATGCAATCCCTCTATACAGTATGGATGAACGGGCCAAGTTCAGGTTCACTGCCCTACAGTGTCTTTATCCCTCACAGCACAAGACTAGAGAGCAAGCAAGCCACTGCTGCTGGTGATACTCTGCTCCTGGGAAACCTAATGGAAAAAGCATGTTGCAAAAAGCTCTTTACAGGCTTGCTCTCCTCGCTCCTACAGTGCCAAACTTAAAGCTGGAACACTGATAAAGAAGAACAAAAGACCAAAAAAAAAAAAAAAAAAAAACCAAAAACCCCAATACAAACTGCCGCCTCTGGAGGAGCTTTGTCTTCCAGCCAAAGATTACCCACGCCAGGCTTGGGGACAACAGATGAAGCCCCGTATGAAGCCTTGAACTTAATTGCCCAGAAGAGTCCAGCCAGAATCGCCTGGACGTATCAGTCCGCCCAGTGCTGCCTCTTTGCAACGTGCGTGGAGTGTGCAAAAGGAGAGCAAATAAACGCCCAATAAACAACAGAGAACGCAGCCAGCAGCTTAACCTTGCTCCCGCCTTCAGAAATGCCAGACTGCTCTGTTTGCTCAGGACTCTCCTTTTACCTACATTCAATTTGAATGAGCCGGTGCGAACGCACTGCCCCTCCGTTCCTGAGAACAGGATGCATTTATGTGAAACACGAGGAGCATGCCTAATGCCCAGGCATCCTGTGCATTCCCAGGAGATTTTATTACATAGCGAGCTTCCATTTCACAGCTGAACCCCTGCCAACACCCGCTGCACTCCTGCAGCCGCCGCGCCTGCCTGCCAACCCCTGAGCCGCACGCGTTCCCATGCACCTGACACGCGGGGACATCCTGGCGAGGAGCAGCCCCCTTTTCCACGCTGCTGCCGTCCGCACCCGGGGGGTGCAGTGGGGGATGGAAGTGTTGAGTGAGCGGCGTCTGCCCGGCTTCGCTTTTCTCTTTTAATCAGCAACTTTCGAAACCGGGGAAAAAACAAGTAGCTCATGAACTGTGGAGTGTCGGCTTTATCCTGACAAGTAACCGCTCTGTGGGCCTTTATGAGAAATGGATTCATGAACACAGACCACCCTGGCTTTAATTCTTCTTTGATAGATAACATTAAATACAAGCTTAATACAAACTCACTATACAAAAAGCGTGTGACGTTCTCGAACATAAGAACACGTGCCTACCAGGCCACGGCCAGCATCCCATCTGATTAAAATGACCTGCTACCAGCAGTGATGGAAAGCCGGTCTGCTTGGTACATTTAATTTCACATGTCCCCCTCACATATAGCTCAGAACTGATTGAGTTGAGAAGACACTACGATTACACTGCTCATTTTTCTTCCTCCAAGCTGCCCCCACTGTATAGCGTGGTTTGAGGATGAAGTGGGAATGCCTGTCTGTTACTGGAGGTCTTGGTGCTCAGGCATTCAGGACAGTGTGGCCTGATGGGGACTTTCCCGAACATTCTTTGGGACTTCTGCATTTGGATGAAGCAGGGAGCTTTTCTGTGACTCTCCTTCTAAGGCTCGAGATGACGGATGCCGCCAGACACGCTACGGAGGTGGCAAGCACCTCATCGGGAGGAAAGACTTTGGATCTTGGGCAATATTTCACAGGGAATGCTGAATAGATGCCAAGGTGATCCAAGGAATTCTGCTCTAATCCACAGGTCAAGACACTATTTGATCACTGGACTGAGTGCTTCTGCACATCTCTGGAATGTCATGCTAATCCCACTCACGAGAGAATGATATATAAAACAGATGTTAATTTATAAAATATAATTCACCCAATAAATAATGGATGACAAAAATTGATGTCTTTCAGATGACCAGCATTTTCACATTGACCCATCAAGCTTGAACCAACTCTGTTTTTTCCTAGATTCAGGTACCTAGGACCTGGGTTATTATGATTACTTGGGATTTCTGTTGTACAGAATGACATTTTTGAAACAGAAAGAAAAAATCAATCTAGTACAAAACCGAGCATAAGATTTGGTACAAGGCAACATTACTTTCTATGAGTGTCTCTCTGAAACTGTAGCCTATTTGCCCTCCAGGGACTAATAAAATGTGTGTTCAGGTGAGTGTGTGTGTGTGTGTGCGCGCGCGCGTGCGCGCACATGCATTGATGTCATGGGAATAAATATCAAGTGATGTCAGTCTCACCCTGTAAGTCAAGTATCATTAAGCCATTTTTTTCAACAAATAGTTAACTAACAAATGCCTAACTTAAAATAAAATACAGTCAGTCCTTAGAGTTAACAATAGGACTTAGTATACAGATTCAGTTTCTAATCCTGGCACAGATACTCCAAACCGTTAGCGTAAGATGGGGAAGCAGGAGTGGTGAGGCAGAAGAGATAGAGACGCCCAGGTTAGCGTCAACAACCAGGAAAAGACATTTTTAGGCAAATATTCCTACCCACTTTCTCAAAAGGTACTTATGATTATGACTGTTCACACATAGCCTGGAAAATCAGAGGACGCCTTCCAATGTGTGGGCGCACATGGAAACAGCTGTTAGGAAATGATGACTACCAATATCTGTTCAAAAATATCAGTTCTATCACTTGGTAAAAGATTCTCAGGATTGATCAATTCATTTATACATTCTTTTCTTCACAGCAGCCTTTCCCGACCGCCTCCCGTGGCCCAGATTCCATGCTGCCCATCAGGGGACACGGAAATGAGTAATAGATCATTCCTCCAGACCAGATGGGGCTCATGTTCTTAGAATTCAGGATGTCTTTGCTCATTTCCCAAAGGAATACCTCAGCCCAAATCCCACAACATGACATTGCAGGACTCGACAAGAGCGACGTCAGCCTCATCAGGAATATCCCGGGGCTTCTGAACACGTGAACCCAATCTTCCCAAACACCTTAGGGAGACAATCTGAAGAAACACCGAAGATGATGGGCCCTTGAACTACCAGCAGAGACTGCAAACAACCGGCTGACTCCCATGACCTTCACCTTCTGCTCTCAGACTGGGCCTTCGGTAGGTAGCAGAAAAAAGACATTGCAGATGTAACTGCAATAAGGTTATGAATGTAAGGTGATTCGTGAGCTGCCTTACACTAGGAAGATTATTCTGGATGGCCTGAATGGGTCCGGTGGAATTACATAAGCGCTGATGGCCAAAAGAGAAGGTGGAAGAGGAAGTCAGACCCCGGAAGCCTGAAGAAGATTCGGTGCGCCACTGTTGGCTCGAAGACCGAGGAAGCACAAGTCAGAGACATGGGCACCTCCATCGTACAGATGCGAGGCACTGACTTCTGCTCACAAACGAGGAGCTTGAAATAGCCCCAAAGCTCTACAGTCTGCGGGCCACAGTGCTGGCAGATACCTGGAATTTAGCCCCGTTGAGACCCTCAGCAGAAAATCCAGCCATGACACGCAGGACTTCTGACATGAAAGAGCCGTGAGCCAATACGTGAGTTGTGATGACATCACCAAGTTAGTGACAATCTCCTCCCCAGCAGCTCTCCGACGAGCCAGCAAGGCGGGCGGCCTCGGTGGGTGATCGTCTACGGACCCATCAATCCTCTTGGCCGACTTTCTCCTTTCCTTGGCTCCTCCCAGGGGAGAGTAATACCTACCATGGCCACGGACGCCACCGGATAGACAAGCGAGGCCGAGGAAGATGCCAGGTCAACACAGGAACACCCAAAGGCTGGGCACATGATTCTAGGCCAGACAGAGTGGAGGGGGTATGGGGGTACAAGTGCCAGGCACTGTGTTAGCTGCGGGGGATTCAGAAGCAAGGAAGGCAAGATCTTTGTCTTCAAGGGTGTTACAACATATTGAAGGAGTTGGGGCGACTCAGGGAAAGAAAACCAAGAACGGAGATGCCAGGAGCAGAGAATAAAGTCATCTCTTCTATGTGGAGGAATGGGGTTGGGAAGTGGGGGGCCCTGAGCCACAGATGGTATGAATACGAAGCTGCTACCTTTCCATAGATGCCATAAATAAGAACAAAGATTGATTACTACCAAAATCTAAACATTTTCTCTCTCTCTCTCTCCCACAGATTGTCTCCGACCCTCCACGTGCATGACCCTATCTCACCTCCCCATCGTCCCAGCCAAACTGGATTCTGTATTTAAAATAGCGATAGTTTGATTTCCGTGTGAACTTCGGCTTTCTTATTCCGGACCGAGACAAACATCTATCTCGCTTCTATCTAGTCTCAAAATGGAGTCCACGATTCCTCTCTCTCCAAAGATTTAGAAATACTCACCTTGATTTTCTGGATGTCTATTCAAAGGACGAATCTACTCTCCTGCGAAATTAGAATAATTTCTCGCCAAAATGTCTACAGAATTCCCCTTGTGGAACTCCAACACAACTAGGAAGAAATTTGAACTGAATGTAAGGCTATCGGTAAATTGAGGGACAGAAAAATCAGAGTTTTTCTGTATTCGGAGCATAATGAGGTCAACTTTGCTTCTCCAAGTTCATGCAGATGGTAATGTAGGTTGCCCAAACCACCAACTAACCCGTGTGCCGAGGTTACCCAGCGAACACAGAACTCTGTTTCTCCTTTGAAGCATTGCCGCCTTTGTGGGCTTTATTCTCTGCTTTAATAAAAGGAAAACGGGTCTGCAAAACGCTGCTCAAAGGGAACTGTTGAGTTTCCCAGTGGCCGACTTCATATTTAATTGTATCATTTTTACAATAAGGAGGAATCTTTTCCCCTCAAGTTCTAAAAATAGCAGGAGACCACACAGTTTTCAGCTTTGGATTATCGACAGGACAATTTGTTCCATTGGCTTTTTGACTTTGTTTAGTTGAGAGATATTATTTTATTGTCAGGTTGATGTGGGTTCCTTCTAGCTCTGAGTGGGCTTAACACAAAAGGTGTTCTTGGGGCCAATTTAAACCAGCAGGTAGAAATTGTTACACCTCTGAATCAAAATAGAGAGGAAAAGTATATGCCACTTGCTTTGATAAACTCCCACCATTTATTATCTGGGACTGGGGTTTTTAAAATCAAACACTTTGTAGAGTTTAAGCAATCAGCATCTGATTAGTACTTAATGACTGATCTCTTTTAAAGGCTCCATTTTTCATTAAAATGCAAAGAAGGCAACAGAATATCATGAGAATTTGCATTTTTAAATACCCAGGTTAAAGAGAGGAATAGGAAAAGCTCTCTCTGAAAAATGAATTATTTTCTTTCCACTAAGCAATCAGTTACAAACTCTAGTAATTCAGCAGAACGCACAGTGAAGTGGGTGCGTCCATGTGCCGGGAGAAAACAAGCGTATTGCGATTATATACTTGACTTTACAAATCCAGGGCTAACTTAGGCATTTCCAACCCGAGTAATACCTGAACCAACAAAACTGTCCTATAACTGTGGAATCATCTGGTGAGGCAGCAGCGGGAGCTAACACAGCAGGACTGCTTCCCAAAGTTCTAAAGGGCATTGCTGCCCCATCAGGGACCCCTTTGAGCCCCCAGTTCTGCTGGAGACCTTTCCAGATGGTGTCAAGGCCCTGTGGTACTCCAGGACTGATGTCCTTATGTATTCAGTCACGGACATTTTCTAACTCTGAGCTCACTTTCCTTCTCTAAGGGCCTCAAACCCTACTGAAAGGAAGGGCGGCTCTATCAGCGTGGGACAAAAAGGGAAAATGCCCTGGATCTTCTTAGGAGTCTTTTCAAACTTTATGAACAGCGTGCGGGCCCAAGATGTACAACCTAGAGTAAAAGGCAGTGGTCTAACCTAGACAGAGTGCTGGGAGAACCCAAGACACCCACTTTGCAACTGTGGAAGGTGACGGATACAGATGGCATGGACGCATTCAGGATGGAATCACAAAGCTAGGGACAAAAAAACAACGGAGAAAGGGCTAGGAAGGGTTGACATCCCTGCGTTAGGGCCAAGCATACGGTGGGCCTGTGAGCCAAGCAGGGGGCTCCTATCCCAGGTGATGCATTGGAATCAGGTAGGAAGCATTAAGAATACTCATGCTTTGGGGCGCCTGGGTGGCTCAGTGGGTTAAGCGTCTGCCTTCGGCTCAGGTCACGATCCCAGGGTCCTTGGATGGAGCCCCACGTTCCTGCTCAGCAAGGAGCCTGCTTCTCCCCTCCGTGTGCTGCTCCCCCTGCTTGTGCTCTCTCTCTGCATCAAACCTCTCTCTCTCTGTGTCAAATAAATAAAATCTTAAAAAAAATATTCATGCCTTTTCCCACCCAAGAGACACTGACATAATTGGTCTAGGCTGGGACCAGAGCATCAGGACTTTTGAAAGACCCTCATGTGGGATTCTCTCTCTCCTTCACTCCCTGCCCCCACTCCCAAACAAACAAACAAACAAACAAATAAAAATCTTTAAAAGATCTTCAGGATCCATCAATTTCCAACAGTTACCAGAGGTCAAATACCAAGGGGTTGCCCGTGATGGCAGGTCATCTACGCAAAGAGACAGGAGATCCAAATAAAATCAAGAAACTCTGAGGGAATTCAGGCTTCTTAGGGGTCAGCACGAGAGACACAGAGTGGCTGAGTCTTCTGCACAGAGAAGTAGAGCTGTTTCTAGAAGTACCTAAAGCACTTATCCCAGGTAACCACTCCGCCATTTATAGTGATTTGGGATTGTATGATGAAACACAGAAGGCCCACCTATATACGGTATTTATTAACTGAGAAGGTATGAGCATATCTCCCAAATAATGCATGGGATAATACTCTTTGGCATTAACCGTCACCGTATGATCTGGATGTGACTTGGTGGGGGACAGGGGACACGAAGCAATGGGATATGGGGAACTAATTCATCGTTATATATATTTGCAATCTACATGTTATTGAGATAACATACACAAAGAATCAACGATCCTAAGAAAACACCAATATAGGTATAAACGCACGAAATTCCACGCAACGGAAAGGAGATTGTTTTGCAAGAAAACCTAATCTATGTCCCAAAGATTGCATGGGCCACACTAGGGCTCAAAAGAGTTATTTGTTGTTTATCTGAAATTCAATTTCACTGAGCAGCCTGTAATTTTATTCACTACATCTGGGCCCGGAAGGCCTATTTACTCTTTGCTGCTATCCCAGGAATATATACTGATCTCATGTGCCAGCCACTTGTGCTAAGCACTCGGCATGTGCTTCCTCTTCCCAGAAACCACATGTGAAGACTGAGCTATGAAGATCTCTAGGCCCGAAGGCGGGGAGCTCTCCTCCTCCCACGGAGTAGGCGGAGGTAAATTGTGGGATGTGCACCGAGGCACGCAGACCCACTCAGCCACCTCCTTGCACCTTGCAGTAAATAATGGAGCCTTTTTTAGCCTCAGTTCCCCGCTAAACAGGGGCTTTCTTGTGGATTCTACGAGAATCAGACTCTGCAAAGCAAGAATCCCAATGTTTGGCATATAAATGCTTGTGATCATCGAGATCATGACTTCCTAACAAGTTGATTTCACTGAGTTCTTTGACATACCGATTTCTAAATGGAACCAAAAGAAACTCTTAATAGAGGAATTTCAGCCTTGGTTCTTCAAGCAACAAGTAAGTTAATTTAGAAAATAACGTTTAATTAGGGACACATTTCTCGTCAACTTCCCATGCTTCCACCCACCCCCTTCTTCTTGTCATTACAGCCTCTCAAGCATGGCAACTTGTCCACCATAAGCATCGGATGTAACCATCACCATATGATCTGGATGTGACTTGGTGGGGGACAGGGGACACGAAGCAATGGGATATGGGGAACTAATTCATCGTTATATATATTTGCAATCTACATGTTATTGAGATAACATACACAAAGAATCAACGATCCTAAGAAAACACTAATATAGGTATAAACGCACGAAATTCCAAGCAAAGGAAAGGAGATCGTTTTGCAAGAAAACCGAAACTGAAGACCACTGTGGCAAGCTAGTGTAATAGGGCCCAGCAGCCGAGGTCAAAAGGGACACATAATCTATCACTGAGTTCCTCGTCTCATGACCTTCAACACACTTTCCTAGGAGAGAGAACTTCCTCCTGGAATAATATTCATGTAGCCTGGCTCTATTTTTCTATTTCCCTAAACATACAGCAGCATTCTGGGTTCCAAGTATTTTTTTTTTAAGATTTTATTTATTTATTTGAGAGAGAGAGAGAGAGAACTAGAGAGGGAACACAAGCAGGGGGAGTGGGAGAGGGAGGGCTCCACAGGGAGCCCGATGTTGGCCTCGATCCCAGGACCCCGGGATCATGACCTGCGCCAAAGGCAGACACTTAACGACTGAGCCCGTAAGGCGCCCTGGTTCCAAATATTCTTAAGGATATGATATCCCCGAACACGAAGCAATCAAGAAACACATATTACAGATACGTTTCCGGGAAAACTTTTGGATTTGTGCAACCGTAGAAATGACCAGCTCAATGGCTGAATATACTGTAAGCTTTCTGATTACAGCCCAAGGTTCGCAGGAAACTTTCCTTATTCTCGCCAAATCCCTCTGTCTTTAAGACACTTGTAACATCTTACAGGAGTCTTCCAGAGTCCTTACCTGTTCCCAAGACATCTTCTAGGAACGGCGGTGGGGGCCAGGAAGCCACAGAGACCAGCTGCCTGGAGCTACCCTGGGCTCTCCCAGCAAAGCCTCTTGCAGCACGTTCTCCTGCTCCCATCAAGGGCTCCTGCCTCCACAGGGTCAAACCCAAGGGCAGAGAGGCCCTGCACTCCGCAACTACTGATGGGAGCTTCCAGGGTTGCAATTGCTAGAAAAACTCCCAACCCATTCGGCTTTCTTGTCGCTTTTCTTCATCGACTTCCCAGTTCAAAATCTATGAATAAAGACACCCATGTGAAGCAAATTCCCTGTGGACACGTGAATTATGTTACTGTGGAACGGTATAGATTATTTTTTTCTTTTAAACGGGAACATTATAGGGAGAGAAAGAGCATTTGCCCGATACTAGGAAACTCTTTGACAAGCATAAGTTCAGGCCAACCCAAAATAGACCCATTAAGTCTTACAAAGGAGGCAAAAATTATATATTATATGAAAGAGTTTAGACTCAGTCACTGTTAGTCATCTAAATCATCAATCCAGAGTATTGATGCTCCTTTGAAAGAGAAATACCTTTCAAATCAAAGGATTTGATGGATCCTGAGTGCTGGTCAGTGAGGAGGGGTTACTGTTACTCCTTTCAATGCTCACATGAAATGCCACCTCCTCCTTGCAGCCACCCCAGAATGCCACAAACAAGGTACTTAGCCAACATGGCATTTTACATGGACACTTCTCATGTAGTATAACTACGCATTTGAGTCCATTTCCCACCCTCCTTTACACAAGTGCCATTGTGATCTCTTCGTCTTTGTGTTGAGACAGTACCAAACCCAAGCAAAGGTGTTGAATTTGAAATCAATTCACATAAAAAGGAGGCCTGAAATCATGACATGATATCACCCATGCTCCAAAATACCGTTTCATAAAAATGGCATAGAGGCAGACCAGTGGGATTGCAAATACGCGCATGATTTCATGAATTTAAAAATTCCGTCAAAATTAAAAAAACTGTCAAAATGGGAAGAACTTTGAGTTTAATTTTCGAACGCCCTTACATAGACCAGCGTGCTCCTCAAAATGCCAAAAGCACAGAATGCAAACTCTCTACAATCCCACCAAGTTCAATTTTCTAGGGCACATTTCTGAAGAAGGGTGGTGGAGGGAGGGAGAGGGAAAGAAGAGGGAAAGAGAGCCAAGAAAGAGGCAGAACACATTTAAATTCAGTCGGAATTTATCCTATACTTTTTGTAAATTGGGTGTCAATTTGTAGCTTTTCCTACACACAATCTTGTTTTTAGAGAACAGTTTGTGTTTAAATGTTTCAAATCTACTGTGCAAACAACAAAACAACAAATAGCAGAAAACTGAAAACATGTTCCCTCACTGGCTAGTACTCTGCAAACCATTCCTTGATACTTTTGTTCCTTTTCTCGGGTTGCAGCTGGCCTTTGTGTTCTTGAAAACAATATGGCACATATAATTCATGCTAGCTGATCTTGCTACCTTCCTGTGGATACCTTGCAATCAGCCTCTTTCCCCACCCCCTCATAATGTCAATTCTTGTACACATGCTCGTATCCAGCTCCCCAGAAAGCTGAAGGCCTAAGCACTGGGCTGCAAGGTTTCTTTGTTCTATATACTGCACTTCTATTAGTGCCTGCCTCCGGGGTCATGAGGGGAGGGAAACTGAGGCACAGAGATGTAGCCACTGGCTCTAGCCCAGAGGCTGGCACCTAACCACCATTATACCCAACCCCCAGGGCAAAAGCCAAGCTCTGGCCTGTGCCAGGAGGAGAAGGCTTCTGGACTGGATTGGCAATTTAAGGTCAATGCATTAGTGATGGCATTGGCGGGCATCGGCGTGGCACCTCAAGTCAAGTAGGAGGCTGAGTAGGGGGCGGGCGTGGACGTAAGCAAAGGTCTGAGGATGCCGGTGAGGAGAAGAGTAAACAGGTATCGGGGACAAGAATGTCCTAAGAGGAATAGTTGGCTTTGATTTTTTTTAAAGATTTTATTTATTTATTTGACAGAGAGGAGAGAGATCACAAGTAGGCAGAGAGGCAGGCAAGAGAGAGAGGGGGAAGCAGGCTCCCTACTGAGCAGAGAGCCCGATGCAGGGCTCGATCCCAGGTCCCTGAGATCATGACCTGAGCCGAAGGCAGAGGGTTTAATCCACTGAGACACCCAGGTGCCCCATGATTTTTTTATAATTATTATTTATTTATATAGTCAGAGAAAGAGCGAGCGAGCGAGCGACAGGGACGGCATTGCTGCCACTGGAGTTGGGTTTTCCTAATGTAATCTGGCCCAGTTTTCTCCCCTGCACGATCCTACCCAGTGCCAGTGGCCTTCAGTATACAGTTCAAGTCCCCAGTTATGCTGTATGAGACTCTCCATCACGCAGCCTCTGCTTTGGGTCACGTGCCTGGGCACCCGGGTCCCGCACTAAGTATACCTTCACTACCATCTGCTACGACCCTCACAAGGCTGGACATAACCTTTGCCTTGATAGAAACCTCCTCAGCCCCGTTCTTTGGCCTGGCAAACCCCTCTGGGGCCTTGCAGGCCCAGTGCAATAGTTTGTGAGGCTGGTGCTTTCCTAAAACGCGGGGCCAAGTTAGTAGCTCCCCGCGCTGATTCTCTACAATTCTCTCGACAAGAGCAAGTAAGACCATTACTTATTTATTTGCGACTCTGAGCTTTGGAGGGCGGGAGAGCGGTTATTTACCCGTCTATCTCCAGTAACGGGTACAGAGCCCACTGCATGGGCCTATCAAATGAATGAGTGAGTGCGCAAATGAAAAACAGGAATGACTTAGGGAGGAGGAAATGTAGCAGAAAACAAGAAAATGAAGCAGAAAATAATGCAGCAGAAAATAAGACGGGGCAGAGGCAATAGGAAAGTGGCGGAAAGCTTCATAAAAAGACCCAGAACACCACACTCTCTCCTGCCCCGGTCCTCAGCCCCCATGGCTGCCGGCCCCGTCCCCGAGCTCACACAGGCATCCCCCATCTGGGACAACCTCGTGGAATGGGGTCAAGCCCGGTGAAGCGGGAAGGGTGGAGGAGGGCGAGGCCATATATAGGCCAAGAACCTGTGCAACTACACAACACGGTCTCTCCCCAAAGAGATGGGCCCCCATGGAGGACGGCAGGAAAGTCGCAGAACCTGGTAAAGAGCCTAGGAATGGAGGAAAAGCAGGAGCAAAATGGAACAGCCATGCGGGCTGAAAACAAACTCACTATTTCACTACCACCGTAGTCTCCACTACTGTGGCGCTAGGGACCAAAGCCAAGCAAGATGCAACTAGACCTCTGGCTTCATGGCAAAACCATTGCCCGAACAACCTAACCCTAACCCCTCCACCGCGCCCCGCTGTCACACACATTTCAGAGCTGCGAGACCAAGGCCCAGAGAAGGGGAGGGAGGGAGGGAGGGAGGAAGAACCAGCCACTCCGTGAGGCTCTCCACACTTCCGATGGCCTCCAACCAATGAAAGCTATGGGTCCTGCCGACGCCAGACTGCTGCCTTGTAATGGAGCCAGGGAGGGCTCAAACCGGCTTCTTACTTTTGGACGAGAACTTTTGGTAGCATTGTAAGTGTATGTGTATTAACCAGGTTTCTAGCTCCTGGAAAACTGGTGCCTTACCATCTCCCCTAGGTCCGTAAGCCACACACTTCTCCCCGGACAAACCAGTGCTGTCCGGGACTGACCTTGCCTTGGCCCTCTTCTTCCCCCGCGGACTGTAATTCCTTGAAGGGCTCCTCTGCCAGGCAGCGCGCTTCTCAATGCAATCCAGCCAAAAGAGGGCCCACAGCCCTAGCCCCCCCTTTCACTTGGCTCTCCCACACTGCGCCATTATTCTCTTCCCATGGTCACTCCCAAGGTGAGAAAGGAGAAAACTAGGGACAAGCCCAAAGCCCAAACCCAGACAGCAATTCACCAAATATGCCAGTCGTCAGCTCGCTTGCTGGTCTCGGCCATTCGTTCCTAGGAAAACCAGTTCACCTGCTTCCCCAGGAGGCCCCCCCAAAAGGCATGGAGGCCTAAAGTATCTGCTCCAAGGCAATCATCTCCTGACCTATTAGCCTTAATATACCTCAAATTTTCTACTGATCTGACTACATCGTAGAAATGGAGGCGGGAGTACGTGTGCTTGAGGATCTAACTCTCTAGTTATCTTGAGGGAAAACGAAGGTTGCATTTTTCGCTTGACAGGAAAACGTACACGTTTCCAATACCGAATACATGTCAGATTACGAACAAATGAAACTTCTGGGATATAATCAACCGGCGGCAGATAGCTGAATGGAACCCAGGAGTTGGCTGACCTCATTCCAAAGTGCTCTCTGTCATCTGATTCGCTCTCGGGTGTCCACGCATGTGGAGCTAATAAGGCCAAGGGCATCACCCTCCTCTCCATTTGCAAGACGTCACTTTCTAGGCTGTCATGCCGACAACTTGTCACTTCCCTCCCTGAAGAGACTGTCAAGTTCTGCTTTAAAAAAAACACCCCAACAAGGGAATGAACCACCTCACAGTGACTCAAACTGCGGCTGTCGGGGTGGCTTCATGGGCCGAATGACGGCAATGGCAGATACCCATCATCAAAGCGGGGGGGGGGGCCTCCAGATGTGAGCCCCACAGGCACCCGACCGGGACTTCCACAGACTGATGTATGGTCCCTGCTAATACCTATGTCTTTGAAGCCCTGATATCCCCGGACTCAAAGAGAATTGCAAATATTTAGTTAGTACTTGACACAGTACCTATACCACTGTATCATTCCAACGAGGCAAGTATTTTGAAAGAATAAGACATTCTGGGGTTCCTGGGTGGCTCAGTCAGTTGAGCATCTGCCTTCGGCTCAGGTCATGATCTCAGGGTCTTGAGATCAAGCCCCATATGGGGCTCTCTGCTCAGCGGGAAGCCTGCTTCTCCCACTCCCTCTCCCTCTGTGCTCTCTCTCTGTCAAATAAATAACATATTTTATAAAAAATAAGATATTCTACTAAAAGAAATGCACTTTAGATTTTTAAGAGACTGTAAGTTAGGATGAAGAAGGTTGCCAGGCAATAAACTTTCCCGGGAATATTTTCAGAGACGTGGAGAGGATTAAGATTGCCTACATGAGCAGGATGAAAATAAATACACAGATTTCTACTAAATACTAATTTAATCAACTCTCCTTGGCTCTGTCCAGTGGGTTGCAATGTGACCCTCCCGAGAAATATAAAAGTCCCAATTCCTAGTAACCGTGATGGTGAGCTCACTTGAAAGAGGGGTTTTCGAGATAATTACATCTGATCTCAAGATGAGAAAATCCTGGATTAACAGAGCAGGCCCTAAATTCTGTGACAAGTGTCCTTAAAGAGAAGAAGAGGCAGAGAGAGGAGAAACACACAGGAGAAGGGCATGTAGAAGACAGATGCAGAAACTGGAATCATGTTTATGGAAGAGGAGTGATGCCTGGCGCCCTCACGAGGAGGAAGACGCAGGGCAGGATTCACACCTAGAACCTTCTCAGGGAGGATACAGCTGCCAATGTCTTGATTCTGGACTTAAGCCCTCCAGAATTGTGAGTGAATACCCTTCTCTTATTTTAACCTAACCAGCAATCATAGTACACTGGTACCATATCACATGTACATCCAAAGTCCCCAAGGCACAAATAACAATCCAAAAATGTGTCACTGTCTAAAAATAATTGAAAATCACCATGTTCAAAGATTGCATCTAGCTCTTTCCCCTACAAACAGAAAAAGCTAAAGGATCAGATCTTATGAGACACCAAAGAGAAGGGACCAGTGTTCCCAGGAAAGCTTAGTGTTTCATCTGCATGGTCTCCTGCATGAAGGGAGGCCTGTTCCTGTGATTTCTGAACTATCACACAGGGACGATGTTAAGATCGGCCTGGAATCCTTCCAGAGCCATCAAGCCCATCACTCTCCATGACAATTTTATGTGATTGCTTATATATCGTATAGGGGAGATGTCCTTAATATCCCAGCTGAACTTTCATTGCTCTGGCTGTTTGTTAAAAGCCTTCTCCTAAGCAATACATAAATATTCTTTACAATTACCTTACGTGTGAGAGTCAGAAAAGTGCAACGTCAGGATTACAGTCTCAAAGAGTTCCAGAAAAAGCTGATTTCCGTTATTTGGTAAGACAAGGCCATTAAACTCAACTATTCCATTGCATGAGCTTTTCTTCTTTTTTTCTTTTTTTCAGAGAAATTCCACGTTCTTTTAAGTCACCTGGAGGTGACAAAACAAGAGTAATTTTCAGGACTTTGGTGCTCATTCTCCAAAAGCTAAGAGCTTCACGTAGGTCTGCAGACTTCAAAATCCTTGCTGGTTTCTTCTTTCCATAACTTAAGATGTGAGCAAAAGAGGCATAAAATATAAGGTGCCACAGATCTCTCTGTTGCCCCCTAATGATTAGGGAAATAAGAACATAGAAGGCAGAACTATCAGGAAGAAAAAAAAAATTTACATTGCCTGAGGAATAAATTACTTCTTAGATATACCTGTTTCTTAAAATTGTCGTTGGTATACAGATGTGATCACCTTCTCCACGGAAGAACATGCAGCATGCCTAAATTTTTGGCAACCAACCAGTTTTTAACTACTAAAGAAATGTCAGGAATTACTCCGAGCATGATGACAATATAGGACCTTTTAGTTTGTGGGAAGCTGAAAAGGAATTTCTATCAGTTGGCCTACACGACTACTCTTCCCACCTCCCCCCACCTTCACTGAGATCTAATTAATAATTTGTGACCACACTGAACAGCTAAAAATACCGGCGACCAATAGTGATTAACATGTGTTCAGAATTGGAATTTGTAAAAATGGGTGATGACACAGGAATCTTTTCTCCTTCATTTTTTTTCCTGCATGTTTAATTTTAACATACAAAGTAAGATTGAAAACATCGGGCTTGCCAGTGTGCATACATGGATGGTTGCCCTCCATGAAACCATCACCATATGTCCAAATAGACCATATGGTTTTGTTCACCCAACTCAACTTACAGAGTAGGCCAATCTTTCGCAAAATGTCACAGCAATTGGAATTTGGTCTCAACGCCCCTTAATCCCAATCGCATTCAGAATAAAATCACATGAACTCATTCCTACTTGGGGCACAAATAGCTGAAATAATTTGATTGAGCACATTTCTAAAATATTCAATTCTTTAAAGATCGACTGCTACTGGTATGGTATATACTTAAACCATTATTTTTTACAACTTTTGCCAGGTAAGCCTGCCAGAGAAATAAAAATAAAAGCAAGAGCAAAAGCAAACCTTGAATCGACAAAATGCATTACTTAAATACAGAAAAGTAGCATTAAATCTAAACAGAAATATCAGAAGGGGCAGCTTCAACAGACTTGACTGAGCCACGGGCCTGGAAAGTCCATTGTGGTCATCAACACAAGTGGAGACTTTGATGTAACATAAACACATTGGGGTCTCCAACCTTGCCCCAGACGCACGGACTAGAACCAACTGCAGAAGCAGGAGAGGACCAAGAAGAACAGTGCCCCCTCAACTTCCTGCCCTCCAGCATAAAGGTGACACAACAATGACTTTTTGTAAACAAGCAAAATGGTGGAAAGTGAGAATAATGACATCTACAAGATTTCTTCATTTCAATCAGATTAACTTCAAAGTAATATTTATATTCTCGAATGGTCTGATGACAAAACAGAAATTTATGTATGCACACACACTTATTTAAATTTACGCCTTCAAACACAATATGCTACACATTCATAAGAATAGATTGTCAAGTGCCCTGGATTTCCTTCAGTTCATTCTGGTCATCTCCATTTTTATAGAGCTTCTTTAATTTCACAAGTCCAAGGTCAAAAATCAACTCTGAGCTATTAATAGTTCTACCAGCAATCACATTTGCAGCATTATGGAAACAGACATCACATTCTCTCCATCGAGCATTGATGATAGCTTCCAGCATTCTGTACCCTTGTTAAAAAAAAAACTTTTTTTTTTTTTTTTTTAAAACACAGTCAGTGGTTCCCTCCAGGGCAAGCTTTGCAGCATATTTTGCAATATTGTTGAAGTTAGAGAAGTAATGTCTATCTAGAAATCTAGTTAAAAGTCATTAGGAATGGCACATTGAGTGAGGCAAAAACCAAATTATTAAAAAAAAAAAAAACCAGAACAAGCATGGGACACCTGCCTTCTGAACATTTTTAGCACAGTTTTACCCACTTGTTCTCACGGACATGCAGCACTGACTTTTTGAAGCCATCCTTTTCTGCTTTGAAACTATAATTAAATTCTCTTTCTTTATGTTTCACAATTTATTGCCTCCTTGAATTTCAATTATGGTATGGAAAGACTGCTCTCAGAGGCTCCCAATGACTGAACTCTAAAATTAATTACTGAAGGAAGGAGTTTAGAAAGGATGA
The DNA here is from genome assembly GCA_028533885.1 of Nasua narica. Lineage (NCBI taxonomy): Eukaryota > Metazoa > Chordata > Mammalia > Carnivora > Procyonidae > Nasua > Nasua narica. The sequence goes on along the minus strand of CM052801.1, from coordinate 7,064,139 downwards.
GTAAAATGACCTAAGAACTACGATTTGGGAGTCTTCAGGAAGAATTATGAAGTCCACGTAAGTGACAAACTGTGGGGCTGGCAACATGAGTGCCTTTACTGGACAATCCTGTGAAATGGATACATGCAGCCAACAATATAGAAAAATACTGTATTTCCTCTGTCAACAAACAGCTCAGAAAAACATACAACATAACATAGTCATTGTTCCAAATGTGTAAGCCTTGACCTGAGTACCCAAGAGACTTGTTACTCAGAAGTCATTTTATCCAGGCAGGAGAGATTCCTACTGGCTTGGCAGGGGGTGGGTGGGGATCTTTGTTTATTCCTCGTCCACACATAGGGAGAGGCTTGTGAGAGAAATGAGAGGTCAGGTGCTAATCATGTCATCTGGGTAAGTATTAGCAAGTTAAAAAAATTCATCATAGCAGCATTATTACTACAAGCCAGAAAAATGGAAACAACACATATATTCATTAAGTGGAGAATGGATCATCAAACTGTGGTATATCCATTCAGTGGAATGTGATTCAGCAATAAAAAAGAACAAAGTGCCAATACACGTTACAGCATGTATCACCTCCAAAACCTTATACTGCGTGAAAGAAGGTAGTCACAAAGGACATCCTGTATGGTCCTATTTAAAAAAACTTTTCAGAAAGTTTAAACCTACAGAGACAGAAAGGAGAGTAGCACTTGCCGACACTGCACACAGGAACAGGGAGTGATGGCAAATGCACAAGAGATCCTAATATGGATTATGGTGATGGGCTCGATATATTGTTTAAAAACCCACTGAATGATATACTAACAATGGGGAACTGTACAGTTTGTAAATTACACATAAATAATGTCACTAAAAAAACAAAACAAAACAATGAGAGTCCTCTCATTGGAGTGGACTCCAGTGAGTCTGCTCATTGGAGTGGACTCCACTCCAATGGAGTGGAGCATTGGAAATCCACTCCATCACTCCAATGGAGTGGAGCAAAGCCATAAAGGAATAAGACAGGTTACACATGCCTCTTCAAGTTCTCCTCCCTTCAGAGCCTACCTGCAGAGATCAGGACGTTCACATCAGGTCCTAAAATAGTTGTTTTATGTCTATGCTCGCTATTCTGAGAGATCATAAAGACCCAAGTAAATTGCCAGGACACATAAGCCCCCAGAAAGTGGATTATCTACAATTACATGAGGTTCCATTTGCTGTGGCCTACAGTGGACGCCATCCAATGCCATGGCCAGCACTCCTGGATATGGGTAACCTAGACCAGTATCTGACTCGAAGACATTTATAATTAAGACCACAGATGTTCAAGATCATGCACCAGTTAACATTTGTCGGGAAAAAAAGGTAATAGTACCTACCCAACAGAGTTATCAGGATTAAATGAAGTACCAGATATATACTACTTACTTAGCAAGGCCTGGAAAACAGACCTCGTTCAATATATTAGTTACTGATTACTGCACCCTTTTGGTATAGCTAAATAATTCTTGAAAAAAAATTTTTAATAAGATTTTTGTTTATTTATTTGACACCAAGAGAAAGCAAGAGAAGGAACACAAGCAGGTGGAGTGGCAGAGGGAGAAGCAGACTCCCCACTAAGCAGGGAGCCCGATGCGGGGCTCGATCCCAGGACCCTCTAGCCAAAGGCAGACGCTCAATGACTGAGCCACCCAGGCACCCTAATTTTTGAAATGTTAAGACCTCACTTTTCCAATGAAAATTAGATGATTTTTGCCCATGACATAAGATAATTTCTCAAATCCATTATTGGAAAGGTAGCTACTAATTTATTCGACATCACTGGAATTCCTTATTCAAGTGGATAAAGAATTACAGAAAAAGCAGGAAAATAAAAACCATTATCTACATCATGCCTGGTATGCTCCTGAATCACATGAGAAAAATAATGGCGTGGGGCCCATGGCTGGCTCAGTCAGTAGAGCACACGACTCGTAAGCTCAGAGGCATCAGTTCAAGCCCCACGTTGGGTGTGGAGCCTACTAAAACAACGATAATAGGATAAAAATGTCAAAGAACTGCATATTCAGTTAAGTAATTGCTTTTTATTGACATGAGTGAGTTTTTCAAGTAAAGAGACACTATGTTTTAAAGCAGCTTTAGGTTCACAGTGAAACAGAAGGAAAGAGACAAAGATGCCACAACCCTTCTTCCCTCCAGCCCCTGGGCAGCTTCATCATCACCAAAGTGATGAAGCAGAGTGCTACATTTTATGTGCTCAATGGCCCAACCCTAACACATCCTTATTAAACCACGTTCAAATTAACAAGAGATTAATCTTTATGTTGCACATTCTATGGATTTTGGCAAATGTATATTGTCATGTATCTACCACGTAAGGATCACACAGAATAGTTTCTTTGACCTAAAAATCCCCTGAGCTCTACCAATTCACCTCTCACCCTGATACCATCTGTAACCAATGATCATTTGAATCTCTCCATACATCGCTTCTCGGCCTTTTGGCTAAGATCAAGTGAATCTCTCCACAGTCTTGCCTTTTCCAGAATGTCATATAGCCAGAATCATACAGGATGTAGCCTTTTCACCTCTGCTGCTTTCTCTGGGCAAGATCCATTTGAGGTTCCTCCCTGTCATTTCACAGAGTGAATTTGTAGATGTCCGTTAACAATGTTTCTTTAGAATGAGGTTATTTAATAAGAGACTCCTAAACTCACGAAACAAACTAAGGGTTGCTGGGAGGTGGGGGGGTGGATAGGGATATGGACATTGGGGAGGGTATGTGCTATGGCAAATGCTGTGAAATGTGTAAGCCTGATGATTCACAGACCTGTACCCTGGGGTAAATAATACATTATATGTTAATAAAAAAATTAAAAAAAAAAAAGAATGAGGTTATTTACAAAATTAGTCCTGAACAAAATTAAAATTTTGTATATCTTCAAAAATCAATCAATCACAATGAAGTCAGTATTACCTTTGGAGTATCTAGATGTTTTGAGGTCTACAGAGTCAGTAAGTCCATGTTTTCTCATTCTGGCAAAGCTGGCTACAGTAAGATTGTGACATTTTAACAGAAATGATAACCTTCCTGGCCATGGCTTGAAAGAAGAAGAATGTGGCCAAAGCCTTAGAGATAGTCACATAAACATACCTTGGAACAAAAGGAAAGAGTCATGTAAATCATTAGAATGGTAATCGGTCTAATTTAAAGTGCAAGTGTCCTTCACTGGGATGAAATTCGTTTTCTCTAGCAATACCTCATGAAGGAAATATCCAAAGATCCCGAGGAAAATTTAAAAAAATCAGAAGAGTTGAAGAAATAGATGGTGGAGAAAAAAACAATTTATTTCCCACAGAGATTCCCAGAAGAATGTTATTAGAGCTGAAAAAGCCGTATAGATGATTTCAGAACTGTCGTTTCAACAAATGCACATGCATGGCAGGAGAGACAAGGAAAGGACTGTGGAGAGAAGCCCGGATGGTACCGTGAGAACCTATTATCTGTGAAACAGTGTCTTCTATACTGAGGAGTACTGCCCAGTAGAGCCTCCTGAGGTGACAGGAGAGTTCTGTATCTCTTCTGTCAAAAACAATAGTCCCTAGACCCATATAAACATGTTTTCTGTTAGTAAACAATTCTACAGTATTTATGTAAATTAAAAGGATATTTACACAGAAAACAATAATTGACAGTTACCTATGTTTAAATAACTTTACTTCATATCTTTATGAGATATAATTCATATACCATAAAGTTAGTGGACTGAGGGGTGTTTTTATATTCATAAGGTCATGAAAGCAATCACCATTAATTCCAGAACATTCTCAGCACCCCATCCGCAAGTGCATATCCATTAATAGTTAGTAATTTCTCATTCTCCCTTCCTCCGGCCTTAGGCTATCACTAATCTAGTTCCTGTCTCTATGGATTTGCCTATTATGGGCATTTCATACAAATGGATTCCTATAATGTGCTATGTTGTGTCTGGCTTCCTTCACAAGGGATAGTATTTTCAAGGTTCAATCCAGTCATGCATGTATCAGTGCTTTATAACTTTTGATGGAATAATAATATTCCATTGTATAAACAGACCAAGTTTTTGTATCCATTAATCAGCTAATGGAATTTATTGCTAACAATCATTTGAAATGTGCCTAGTGTGACTGATTGATTATTCCTTTTCTTTCACTTTCAGCAACTTACATTTCAATATCCCTTATCTCTAAAGACTACCATCCTGAAGCCCTCTATTCTGGAGCTTCAAGAAAGGCTGCAAACTCCACCTTGACCACCGGTACACGGAGAACCACTCCTATGACACAAAAGCTCCCCTATCACTGCTCTTTGTCCAGAATCTACACTTCATCGTATATGCCCTGGGGAGCCCAGGAGACTCCAGGAACAAACACGCTAAAGCCAAGCATTAAAGACAATGTTGCTACTGACAACCCTGGCTTTCGGGCTCTTCAAGGTATTGTGCTCATGTTAAAATTTTGGTGTTCCCTCTCCAAAACTCCCCAAGGCAAAGCAGCTAGGAATGACTCTTAAGCTAAGCACATCAAGGACTCTTTTGTGTGTCGGTGCTACTGTTGCAAAATCCATATAACGTAAAATTTACCATTTGAAACATTTTAAGTGTTCAATCCTCTGCCACTTAAGTACACTCACGTTGTTGGGCAACAACTAACATCACGCATTTTTTAATCATTCAAAAACCTCAGCTCCATAACCACTAAACAGTAACTCCCTACTGCTGCCTTGTCCCAGCCCTCGGCAAGCACCTTGTCATTTTCTCTATGACTTGAAGGACTCTAGGCATCCCTTGAAAGTGGAATTAGACAATATTTGTCCATCTGTGACTGGCTTATTTCACGTGTCATTAATGTCTTGCAGGTAGAGCCAGGTGGTGTCAAACCCTCCTCACTTATTAAGCTGAAACAATGTATTTCGTTGCACATATATATCACATGGTGTTTATCCATTTGTCTGTCAACGAACGCATGGGTTGGCTTCACCTTTTGTTGTTTTTAAAATGGGTTCTCCCGGGGCGCCTGGGTGGCTCACTGGGTTAAAGCCTCTGCCTGCGGCTTGGGTCATTGTCTCAGGGTCTTGGGAGCGAGCCCCGCATCAGGCTCTCTGCTCGGCGGGGAGCCTGCTTCCCCTTCTCTCTCTGCCTGCCTCTCTGCCTACTTGTGATCTCTCTCTGTCAAATAAATGAATAAAATATTTTAAAAATAAATAAATAAATAAAATGGGTTCTCCCTTTTCAGTGTCTGCTCTGGTTTCCTCCGGTAAGTGGACCTGAAAGTGCAACGGCTATGTCGTGTGGCAATTCTAGGTTTAATTCTTTGAGGAAGAAGAAACCCATTTACACAAAGAAGGCACAATTTCCCATTCAAACCAGCAGTGCGCACGGTTCCGATTCCCTAAAGGGTGTGGAGCGGTAGCTCGTTGCGGTTTAGATTGGCATTTGCCAAATGTTAGTGATGTTGAGCTTCTCTTCACATGATTATTGGCCCTATGTGCCTCCTCTTTGGCTCCATCGAAATTCTGGATTACAGTCTCCCGATCAGATATATGCTACAAAAATATTTTTCTCCCATTCTGGAGGTTGACTTTCCACCCTTCTAATAGCATCTTGGATACAAACAGAAATTTTTGATGTTGATCAAGGCCAACTAACCTTTTTTCCTTTTGCTGCCTGTCAACCTCTTCTATAGGTTAAGAAAATGGAATTATTTTTTCCTTGAAATTAAAAGATAATAAAAATGAAAATAACAATAAATAACACCACCCTTGATTAGTGTAACAAGTAAAAGTTTCTGATGGGCAAACAGATTTCAAGTAAGGCAGATACTCCTAGCTTCACATTGTTTAACAATATGCAAAGGGAGTACGTGAGTCACTCACAATCATACACATCCTATAGCTCATATTCAAATGCAAGGACTCTCATGCTAAGGATTTTTCTCCTGCCCTATGTTCTTTATAGTAGCTTTGATTGTGCTACCTAATGCAGTAAATGCACGAAACTAATATGAAATGCACAATTTTCTGCCTATTACAAGGAAACTACAGTCTTATTCCAAAAGACGAGTGGAGAGGAGGAGTCAAATCATTCACCTACCCACATTCACCTTGAAAATATGTCTTTCGTTCTGAAGGAAGAAAATTCACTGATTTGTTCCATTTGTCGCATTTCCTAATACAATAAAATTTACCATTCACCATACTTTTATTAAAACTTTGCAGCTACTTTAAGAGCTGTAAAATATGCTTTAAGTACATATGGAAGTGCATGAATTTTAAAGAAGGCTTTAAACTTTTAACTGTTTAAAGTAGTAACCCATGAATATTAGAATATTGCAGGTGCAAACCTCAGTGCCCAAGACGTATCTATACGATGCTAAAAGGATACTGCATTCCCAGGAAGGAAATCTGTTCCATCACCTCTAGTTTAGAGGAACTACCATACTATCTGTTACTGAATGTTTTCCAAATCACTTTTTAATTCACACACATTAAATCCACATGTATTATATCAAGGAAAAACGAAACTGAGAAATCTACCATAAGTGAAAACTGCACACATATACAGTGGGATTTGGTGATATTCTCCCTCAAACATCTTTCATCTCACTACTTTTTTTTTTTAAGATTTTATTTATTTAATTGATAGAGGGAGATAGAGAGAGAAAGAGAGAGAGAGAGAGAGAGAGTGCAAAGCAGGGGGAGTGGCAGGCAGAGGGAGAGGGAAAAGCAGGCCCCCGCACAGAGCAGGGAACCTGACTCAGAACTCCATCCCAGGACCCTAGGATCATGACCTGAGCCAAAGGCAGTTGCTTAACCAACTGAGCCACCCAGGCGCCCATCTCACTACATTTTAATTCCTATTCCTTAAGAAGGAAAACAAAAAACAAAAAACAAGCAGTGACATTTGACTCTGTTACTGGACACCAATAGGTAGATTTTACAGTTTTGGTCAGAATTCCTTTACGTCACTTAATGTGCTCTTCAGCAAGCAGACTTACATGAGTGATCCTCCAGCTGCTTAAAAAACATTGACAATGCACTAAATATTCGAAAGGCCTAAATTATCAGTAGCAGGGTCTGATTTGGGTCTACAAAGCCAGGAATGTTTTTCATTAAGAAGCAAAGGAATAAAATCTTGGCCTAAAGCCAAAGCTCAAGACTAACTCTTTCCGGTCCCATGATACAAAATCTTTGGCAGAATCAAACAAAATGGGAAAGACAATTAAGACTACAGACGTGACCGCAGTATGGATCAGGTTTTCCAGTAGCCGTGTCTTCCATTCTTGTCAAGGTGTGGATGGACGTTGCCCCCTCAGGCTGCGGGCCCATCCGCCACTCCTCAGGGGGGCAGCCATGCTTACTTTCAGAAACCAAGGCAGGCGGGGATTCCAGCTCACCTGTTCCTTTTCCTCAATGATTTTATTTATTTAGTTGAGAGTGAGAGCTGGGGGAGGAGCAGACAGGGAGGCAGACAGACTTTGAGGGAGGCCTGCGCTGAGCCCCACGCGGGGCTCGATCTCACAAACCTGAGATCATGACCTGAGAGGAAACAGAAGAGCAGACCCTCACAGACTGCCCCCCAGGCATCCCCTGGCTCCCTGTTTTAGAGGAGTCATCAGAGAACATGGACTTAAATGCCAAGAACGTGGGTTAGACATAGTTATTTTGCAATAGAGGGCATGGAAATCATGTCAATGTTACAGTAAGTATTAAAGTAAGCCCAGTGCCCTGGCAATAGTACTATTTAGATATGAGTCCCTGGCAAATCCTTTCCAAAGTGACAAAAATTAGCACGTGTCCCCGGAGCACCGTGAATGGGAAATGAAATCCAGTGCGGGCTAGCACAGAACACAAAATGAGCACTTGGCAAAGGGTCGCCACTGTTCCCATTCACTGAAATCCCCTTCGACGACTCATTGCGGCACTCGGCCGCTAAGACCCCTTAGCCCTATTTGAATTCCCAAGTGACTGGCCAAAGGCAAAAGAAAATAAAGTAAGAACTAAAATAAAATTTAATAACCGAGCAACATGCAAGACATCAGACGCCTGCTTCTTGTCCACGTCTTGTGGGATCTGAGGAGTGGCCTATTTGGCTGGGGCTGCCTTAAGAGCGAGCATCTGAAATTAGATACGGAATCATATATGGAACTCGTGCAGCGAAAAGCCGTGAAGCTAAAGGGCGGGCAACCTCACAGTAAATTTGTCCCCATACAACTTTCTGGTGAGCGCCCCACATGTTTTGAGTTTCAGCTGGCGAGTTGAGCCTGATTGGTTTCTAGCCACAAGGCAGAAGTCACTCTACTGAGAAGAATGTCATGCAGACGGGTAAAAATAGGACTCCAAAGCAGATGTTAAGTGATGAGCTAAAATGACACGACCCGAGGCGGGGAGAGAAATGGGCCCGCGTGATCAAATGCCGCCTCTAGAATTAGTTAGATGCATTGTTTCTAAAGGCCAGTCTGTGCACGTGTGTCAATCACTGGCAAGCCCTTTCCTGGTTCTGGGATGCATGTGAGCCCTATTTCTGTCGAGGCTGCTGGGTCCAGGTCAAAGCGACATCCTCTCCCCGAGCTCATGCAATCAGGACGTGCCCACTGGGCGCCCTTTCTCTGCTCGCGAGTCTCCATTCGCAGGGCTCTAACGAAAGAACCCTAGAAGAACCACTCATCCTGGGCCAAAATGTTCTTCCTCATTTTGTGCTGTCTTTTATTTTGGGCACATCTAGCTCTATCACAGTAAGTCCTCTACCAAGAATTTTAACAACACTCATTCTGGAAGAACTGTCCTTGAACCCTCTTCTGACATTTTCTGCGCTCACCTCCAGGTTTCATTTCCTGTCTCTTGACCTGTTTTTAACTTATTACAAAGTTAATCTGAAATGTCTAACCTTATTCAACATACAGTTCTTATCAAGGTAGATTTAATCAAAAAGACATTGAAAATTTAATTAGATAGGGGACAGTTCATCTCTACGCACTATTGTCGCTCCAAAACTACTCTCCTTTGCAATAAAGATGACGTCACAATGACCAAGGTGGATTTTGGCCTCTGTAAACGATTCTCACATATGAATCTGGAGGTTCGTCCCCTGAACTCTAGCAAAGAGAAAAATCCAGAAATTTTGCACTTGGAAAACAATTAATACAACCATTAATGCAAACCTGGAGTTTGAAGATTAGAAAAAAATATTACCTGATTTTTTTGATAAACAATAATAATTAAAACAGGCCCGTGATATTAATAAATAAAATTAGAAATCAAATCCTATAGCATAAACGGGATATGGGACAAAAGGAAAGGTGCATTAACCTCTGTCTTTTACCACACTCCAACTCATACAGCCTCAACACTCTTGGCATTATGTTCTGCTTTCTCTATGCAGTCAGCTCTTTATTGGTTGCCTTTATATTATATATCCAAACATTGGCTTCATGTATCACTAACCGGGGGTATAAACTATCAAGTTGAAGAGAAATGAATGCATGTACACTTCTTCCTAACTTCCCTCCTTGCTCCACTAGAAAATTTTGATGTTATATTGTGATTTTGGTTCCTCTAGAAAAGTATCCTTGTATGTTTATTTATTTTTGTTTATTTATTTATTAAGTATATTTTATGAGCGATTCTGTTATGATTTTGGTTCCTCCACTGGTTATCTTTTTACTTTTAATTTATTCTATTAAGTAATTAATTATTGAACTAATTTTCAGTAGGCTCCAGCCCAGCGAGGCACCCAACACAGGGCCTGAACTCACAATGGTGAGATCAAGACCTGAGCTGAGAATGAGTTGGACACTTAACCAACCGAAACACCCAGGCACCCCACTTTCTACTTTTAAACAATATATTTATAATTTAAGCCTCTATTGCTGAATTTATTCATTCTAGGTAGTATCCTTTTACTCCTGCCTATGAATTATAAGGAAATATACCCCAGAAACTTCTCCAACATTCTAGCTGGCTATGAATTTTTGCTCATTAAGTTAAATAATTTAAATTAATGGTCCATTAGGAAGACATAAAACATTTGCGTTCTCTTCTAGATCCTTAATTGCCATAATTATTTAGATATTTCTACTGAAATGGATTTAATACTCATTTCAGCATTTCTATTAATTCCTGGTTAAGGAAATCTCTACATTTTTTTTTTCAAGATCAGTTCACAGATGTCATACTCACTGACATGTTCAAAATTGTCCCTCTTTTGGGGCACCTGGGTGGCTCAGACGGTGAAACATCCATCTCTTGGTTTTGACTCAGGTCAGGATCTCAGGGTCCCAGGACTGAGGCCCGCCTTGGGCTCTCCGATAAACAAGGAGTCTGCTTGAGACTCTTTCCTTCAGCTCATCTTCTCTCTTCCTCTCAAATAAATAAAAACTTTTTAAAATATCTTTTACCTTTATACCTGATTCTCCGTTTCACTGTCTTCCTGACACTGATATTGTAGGTATCTGGCAATCTTGAGACTGAGCTTAGCTATGGAAAATTCTGGGGGTTAACGCACCGTAAGGCCTTACGGCTAGACTCTGATACAGACTCCTAACCAGGTGACTTGCTTGACTGAAGGAGGGCTGATTAGGAGTCTTTATCCTCCTTACCAATTTCCAGGCAAACAAAAGGTCTGTAAACGGCATGCAGGGAAGCCCTGTGTGTCCCCATGTTTCTATGTATTTGTGGTGACTACAAGTTTTTAAATTTATTTGTCTTTGACGGAGATCAGCGGCTGCAAAGCTGACTAACGCCCAGCGTCTATCCTTCATCAGGCCACTATTTGAGTCACCCTACCTCACACTTTGGCCCCTGAGAGGAACAGGAGAGGAACTAAGGTCCCCTTAGTGCTCAGCGGGGACCCAGGCACCCAGTCCTGAACTATGACAGATATTACTGGCGCTTTCAAACATGCTGAGGAGCACCCTTCCTTAAAATGTTTGTCTTCTCTAAAGGGCCCCATGTCATGAAGGGTTTGTTTCACAAACTTTTACAGCTCACTTCTTTGATGTCATCAAAGATAGAGTATTCTTCTGAGTTTAGATTTCTTGTTGTTTTTTCCAATAGTTTATGAGAGGTCAATTGGAATCAAACACTCTAATTCGGACATCATTAAGAGAATTTCTCCATTATTCCAGATAGAAAAGCAGTGAAGTCAGTCCAATAGGACTCAGGCTTAGCCTGGGTAATACTGATTTTTTAGTTCAGTTCACAGTTTTGGCGGCCACCTGGACAGCAAATACTCATTCAAGGCCAACTTCTTTCTGAAAGAACTAACTTTAGCCTTTGCTGATTGGAACAGGGAGCCTCTGGTAAGTGTCTTCAGGTCTCACTCCAGAAAGGGATGAGAAACACTTGCTTCTTCCTGTTCCTTCTACCTTGCGTTTGGACTGGAATTTCTGGGGATCTCCAATTCCATCGCTCCCTCCTAGCTTGACAAATAGAATCAAAATGCATCCTCGCTCCCTGCTTCCCTCTTGCTCATGGAAATATGGCAAATTCGGATGCATGTCTTAGATTTTTCTTTATTGACAACCCAAGAATTGTCAGAGGTCAAACATCAGCAGATGGAAAGTCCGGCCAGATACTGAGATAGGTTCATAAGCTGATGGAAAAGAACACTTCATCAATATAAAATCTACAGGGTATTTTTAACCTGGATTCATTGTTAAAATTAGGTACTACCCATGTAGTTTGTAAATAATTTTACAATTATTGGGTTTGTAAGGGTTTGTAAATAATTTTAGGGTTTGTAAGGGTTTGTAAATAATTTTAAATGACTATCAAGCAATAATTAATGTTACCAGCCTGAACTAATTTAATTAAGTAAAATCTATCCTTGAGACTTGAATGTTTTTTTCTAAACAATTATTCATAAAATATATTGTCACAGCAGAAAATAAGAGTCAAATGTGCATGCCCTAATTTAGGACTATGTCAAATGAAAATCGATGGTATTAATTTAAAATACATAATCATTCTTAGAAAAAACTGAAATATGTGTACATATAGACAAAATACTTTTTAATAAATGGAAAATCAAATAAAACAGTAGTCGGATACTCTAATATTCTAAAATAACTATTTTGGGGCACCTGGGTGGCTCCGTGGGTTAAAGCCTCTGCCTTTGGCTCGGGTCGTGATCTCGGGGTCCTGGGATCGAGCCCCGCATCAGGCTCTCTGCTCAGCGGGGACCCTGCTTCCCCCTCTCTCTCTGCCTGCCTCTCTGCCCACTTGTGATCTCTCTCCTCTCTGTCAAATAGGTAAATAAAATCTTTTTTAAAAAATAAAATAAAATAACTATTTTCACTTTCAGCAACAATTTCAATAATAATTTAAATAAACTGATATCACTTTAGATTACAAAAGATGATTTAATATTTTGAAACTTCTATAAAATAATGAGAATAGAAATTCCATTATCTACTATTTATTTATTTCTTCTCAAAAATAATCCTCTGTATTTTTGTCCATCTAATGAAACTAATTAGGGGGTGAAATTTTTATAATAAGGTTTCTTTTTTAATTCCAAATTTTATTTTATTTTTTAAAAACATTTTACTTATTTATTTATTTGGGAGATAGAATGAGCAGGGGAAGGGGCAGAGGGAGAGGAAGGAAGAGAGACAGAACCCCTAGGCAGACTCCAAGCTGAGCACAGAGCCTGACATGGGTCTGGAACCCAAGCCCCCAAGATCATGACCTTGGCCAAAAATCAAGAATTGCACACCCAACCGACTGAGCCACCCAGGCACCCCTAATTCTAGCTTTTAAAAGGAGATAAATCTTCCAGAATTTTTATAAAAAAATGGCCATGGAAAAGACTAAATACATAAAATAGTAAAGGCATATTTTCAAGAGAGGGAATATGTTCCAGAAGAAATATCAAATTTACCCAGCCTGCATTCCTGTGCTCAAATCAAGAGAAAGCAGCTTTTCCTCAATCGGATTATATGACTTAACAGAATATTCCTAACTAGGCTGAATCACTGTATTATCACAAATACTCCCAATTAATTACATAAAAAGAAAATTACATAACCACTTTGAGACAGTGAAAAACATTACTTACGTTAACTACTTGTCTCAGAATATTGGATAACAGAACCCACATAATTTCACATCCAATTTTTAAATGCCACTTCTACTAGTATGAATTAATGAAAAAGTCTCTTTAAGATTTAAGAGAGTAAGACAATCCTTTTTAACAGAAGGGTATATTACTATATTATTTAAGATAATAAAGCAACGGTCCATCTGATTCACTAACAACTGTGATTTAAAAAAATTCTCTAAACAAAAGAGGGAAACAGGCAAGGAATCAGTACCCCCTCTCAACAAATAAAAAGGCAAAACAAGAAGGTGAATGGAAAATTTGTTAAAACTTCATTTCCCAAGGCACCTAGGTGGCGCAGCTGGCTAAGCAGCTGAAATTTGGTTTGTGCTGGGGTCCAGATCTCAGAGAGGAGAGATCAAGCCCCATGTCTTCCTCCACAATCAAGGGGGAATGTGCTGAAGACTCTCTCTCCCTCTCCTTCTGTCCCTACCCACTGCAGCCTTTAGCTTTCTCTCTTACTCTCAAATAAATAAATACAATCTTTTTTAAAAAATGCACATTCCATTTTCACCAAAGCTAGGAGGCAGACTACAAAACCTTTGTTAAGGGGTACTGGAAGTAACTGGGTATTTATAAGAGTTGGTTTGAAAGAATTGCTGTAGAATTAATACTATACCCTACAATTTTCTGAAGAAGATATTATTTTGCCAATTTTACGGATATGGAAATCCAGGCAAAAAAATTATATAATTTTGCCAAGGTTTCTGCAGGAATCAGTGAGAGACAGAGATTTCTGACCAGGGACTCTCTTCTGAGCTATCATGCTTAGCTTTGTCAAAAACTGACAATCCCTAAATATGACAATTTCAGACTGGGCTCTGCCCTTTCTGCCCTTTATTTACATAATCCCAATGCAACCTAATTTTTTTCTTGCAAAATTGATCTTCCCAAAAAAAGCCTTTCCATTCATTCCTTGGTGAGTCATAATGGATAATTCATTAATGTTAACATCCAATGCACCATCAATTTGCCATCCCAATGACATATGAATGTATTTCCTTACTCATTTGTTTTTCCACAATTAGCTTCACAATTGTGAGTAATTCAATTACACTAATCTTTAGTGAGCATTTACCTTTAATTACACATTCCTTAAAATTGAGATATTTTTAAAATTCTGATGAAAAATGTATTTCAAAGACAAAATTGAATTCTGAGGCTTAAGACAGTAAAGATGATTCCTTTTCTTTTTCCTTATCGATTTCTAGTTTGGAAAGTAGCTTAACTAATGCTTTTCATCATTAAGTTAAATTCAGAGAAGAAATATTTCTGGCCTCTTTGTCAAGTTTGTATGCCTTAAGCACATCATATATTGTTGTATTTTTAAAAGCTGGAGAGATTACTAATGTTTTATAACGTAAGAGTAGATTTAGTGTTCAATAAAGTACAGAATTAATAGGATTGAACTAAATTGGCTAAATTAGAAACAGATTAGATTTTGCAACCATTCCTCCTGACCTCCTGATATACCACAAATCATGCATCCATATGACAAAATGTAGGCTTATCCACCAGGAAACCAGCAAGGAGAAATACATCTCAGCAACATGAGGAATTGAAAAGGTTCCTAATTCTCCAAGAATTCACCACCAAAAACCCTGGTTCACAGCTCGTAATTCTCTGAATGGAAAGCCCAGGTCTACCACTCACTGGTCCTGGGTCATTGGGAAAGCTACTCAGCCTTCCTAAAATGGGTGGGAAAAGCACGAGAGATGCAACTGCTAGACAAAATGGACAGAACTCTTGAACTGATGCTAAACGGATCTGAAGTGCAAACTCAAATCCATTCATAACCAGACCATATGCATACACTCATGAAAGGAGAGGAAACCACTCCATTCACACATTTTGTCCATCTATCCATTCATCAGTCCTCCATCATCAGTCCACATATCCACCCCCCATCCACTCGCTCTTCTAACTACCTATTCATACATCCACCATCTCCCACCCTCCATTCACTTATCCACCTGCCTATCCATCCGTCCATCTATTCGTCCATCTGAATGTCCTCCATTCACCTGTCCACTAATCTACTCACCTGTCCAACATTCTCCATCCATCCATCCATCCATCCGTCGTTCCGACCAACCTCCCTTACCCACCTAGCCACTGAATGCCTACTGGGATGATACCAGGATTTGCATTAGTTCATTATTAACCCAGTTTAATTTGTATCTTAAAACAGACAAGAAACACGGAAGGCATTTCTATGACTGTTTTCTTCCCGCCATGTGTATCATGAGGGAGGGGTCGAAGGAGAATTTCACAGATATTCCTGCCCTTCTCCCCAGCAGTTGTAGATACAAGGAGGTTTACAAACACTTAGTACATTTAGCACTTGCCATCTACTGAAGCCTTAGGGAAAAAAAAACAAAAAAACTTGAACTGAGAAACAGAATTCAAAGACAGTCAACAACACCTGTCTGCTAAGTTCGGCGAAATTGGACTCAAGTCCAAAGACGCAGATGCTCTTCGACTATGAATCCATAGTACACAATTTATTGACAGTGGCTCAGTTCTATTTCAATAATTAGCATGATACAATTACCACTGGCATTCCCATTCCTCCTCTCCTACCTTCTAATGATAAATAATAATGAGAAAGCACTGGTTTGGACAAGGGCTCCAAGTGGACATGCAAAGGAAGACACAGGGAGGAGGTCAGGCTGAATGTCCTAAGACTATAAAGCGGGCAAGGCCATGTTAGCAGGGGGACAGAAGGGAGAGGTAGAGGGGGAACAAGAATATCGCTGACAGGAGAGGGAGATGGGAAAGAGAAGGACACCATGGGAACGTGGGGGAGCTTTGCCAGGGAGCTGTGATGCCCTGACCTCCCAAACACGCATGTCCTCAGGATGACCAGCCAGGACCTTCCTCAGGTGGCGTTTGTTTCTTCGGAATGCCCCAGCCTGCTGAGGTGAGCCCTGAAGCGAGAAAAGGCAGGGGAGACAGACACCAGTGATGCATCTACCTAAGGCCTTTGAGGCAAAAATCCAAAATGGCACTAACAGAAGAAATTCAAAGTCCGTTGCCGAAATTTGTGACTTGGGGCAATGACTCCTCAAAACACCTTTAATCCCACACTGCATTTCGGCATCCCAAACTGCAATTAATTAAATTAAATTAACAGAATAAAAGCGTTAACAAACTGCCACCATAATTTCACTGGCAACACATGATGTCACCTAGAAAGGGAAAGGACTTTGGGACATCAAGAGTGAAAAGATTTGAGTCAAATACACGGCAAACATTTTTCAAAAAAAAATTTTTTTTTAAATGAATGGATAAATAATCCCCAAAACAAGAAAAGGAAGGAAAAGAAGTACGAATGTAAGACCTGACTTCAGGCTGTGTGGGGGCATTTAGTAAGTATGCGGCTGCGGAGGTCCTGCTGCTGAAGAGATTTCAGGCAAAGAAATGGCAAATGTAGACACGGATAAAACAGGGTCATTAGAGCTTGAACCCTGAAACTCAGGAGGGATCCCAAGAAGACACGAAACCAAGATGGCAGGAAAGAGAGCAGCCACAGCTTCACATCTCAAGCAAGACAGGAACTATGGAAGAAGGCATCTAGAAAACTGCCATGGGCTCCCGGGAACGTGCTGCTCAATCCTGACCTGTTCTCGGAGTAGGTACGAGGGCTCCATTCGCCTTCCATCCTCTCATCCCTCTCTCAACCCCACTAAAGCAATTTCAACCGGCACATCGCCCCCTGAGTCCTTTCAGAGTCCTGACGGCTTTTGTCTCAGTGGGAGATGCAGATTTCCAACTGAATCAGTGGTACGGCCAGATGGGTGGCCTGAAGAGACCTTACAATCAGCTGAACCAAAATGGAATTAATTCCCCCAGCTCTGAGGCATTTGCCACCCTCTGAATGAGCAAATCGAAGCAGAGAGGTTCATCCACAAGCCCGGGGTCACGCGGTGGCCCATGAAGGGCACAGCCAAAATTCCCACCTGGAACTCTTACTTCCAGACCCCTAGCGAACCTCACTAATCCCTCTGACCTCACACGTGTTTTCACTGCTAGTCACCTGCACAGACACTGAGTGTCACCCATGCAGAGTGCGACAGGAACCTCAGCGGGCCTCTCCGTCCGGATTCACTCGACTTTCTGTTCCAATCTTCTCCATTCCTCAGGTGCTCCCTCGGGGTCATGAAGCCAACTACATCGCTCCACTTCTTCATAACATGTAGGACCACACAACAGTTAATACCATGCTTTCTGGAACCGCACTCCCTCCACTGGAGAATGGTTACGATAACACATCAGCTCCTTATGAGCACTGCAGGAAGTAACGCAGTGTGTGGGCACATGGTCAGTCTTTATAAAGGTTGGCTTCGTTCTCAGTTTGGCCATTCTGGCCTCTACAAACTGACACTCCCCCAGCGATCGGCCAGGTCACTTCCTGAGCAGGGCACTCCTAACCAGGTTCACTGCTCCACAAACGTTGGCTTCTGACTTTCCCACCTCTGTTATTTTCCAAGTGTTTCCCTAGATTGGGGCTCCCTTGCCATTCCCCACTGTCTGAATCCAGACGGCAAGTGTGAACTGGCCAATCACACCCACACTCTGAAGTCCTCTCAGAGGGCTCACCACACCCACCGATGACCCCGTTTAGGGTACAAGTTCGGGTTCATCCAGCCTGATCTTGCCCTTGTCACCCTGGGCAAGTCATTTAAGCTCCGCGGGCCTCAATGTCTTCCTCGACTATAAAGTGGCAATTACAAGAGCAATGTTCCCGGCTCAGAAAAACATTCCGCAAGTACTAGCAGTTGGTTTTAGAAATATGCCTATTGGCTTTCATACACATCTCCCACTTTTAGAGTGTGAGAGCCTACAAACGCTGGTGAATTCTTTCTGCCGTGCCCTGCCCCGTATCCATGAGAAGATGACCCCCAAACCAAGTGTCTGTAAAATGAATGAGACGCAGTCGGTCAGCTCGCCTGCACTCATAGTTCAAATACAGCCAATGTGTGGGTCAGGTTCACAAATCTGAATTCCTCTCCTGCACTGAATATCAATGATAAGAGATACAAGATATCTGGCAAAATCCAGAGACAAAAATCAATAGACTGTTAATGAAATATTTTCTTTCCAATTACCCTTTAAAAAAGTTTCCCTATAGGACTGGCGCACAAAGCAATTCTACTGGAGCTTCCAGTTCTATTTAATTATGGTGCCCCGGGACATTTTGAATTTTAATTCTGAGAGCAATTAAAATATCCGAAGAGAGGACTTTGTTAAAACTTCCTTGGCTCAAGGATGGTTCATCCACGTTTTTAGAAGACATAAAATTCTGTGCAACACACAGAGTCAACCAGTAAAAAATCAAATAGAGCAGAAGAATACAAGAGCCTGCAGTTTTGGGACACGGGGACAGTCTTAAATCAGTCACTTGCCAGCTCTGGGACCTTATGACACTGATCGCTCTGTGCCTCAGTTTCTTAGTAAGCTAAGACACTATAAACCGTTCTGTAAAACAGCAGGGAGTCTGAAAAGTAAACACTCTTTAAATGGTACGTGCTAAGGATGCCTGGGTGGCTCAGTCCGTTAAGCCTCTGCCTTCGGCTCAGGTCATGATCCCAGGGTCCTGGGATCGAGCCCCACGTCAGGCTCCCTGCTAAGTGGGAAGCCTGCTTCTCCCTCTCCCACTCTCCCTGTTTGTGTTCCCTCTCTTGCTTTCTCTCTTTCGAATAAATAAATAAAATCTTAAAAAAATAAAAATAAATAAATGGTATATGCTAATAAAAATACCGATGACACAATTATAATAAATTGAGAAAACAAAGTAGACCTGTCCTTCTAGAGTCAGTAATCAGGATACAAAATTTCCATGAGGGGCACCTGGGTGGTGCACTCAGTTGGGCGTCTGACTCTTGGATTCCATTCAGGTCCCGATCTCTGGGTCACAAGATTGATATCTACCCTTGATCAGGGTCTGCTTGAGATTCTCTCTCCCTCTGTCCCTCCTGTTTATGCTCTCTCTCAAAAATAAAAATAAAAAAAAAGGTTCCCATGAATTAAACAGTAATTACAGTTTGCGTTCACCAGTTGGGTTCTAGTAAAATCAGTAACCTAGCCATAAAGAAAAAACACAAATGGTTCAGTATGCTTCCCTTCCTTAAATCACTACCTTCTGATCAAGGTTTTAGATTCATTTCCTAAAATGATGCGATTGTGAGAGAGTATTTCATGCCCAAAGATAAAGGCAAACACTTTGGTAAGTAAGTCTTCATGAAAGGTGGTCCTAGGCACAGAATTCAAGGCTCAAAGAACTTGAAATATCATGGCCTCGAGCCCAATATTTTTACAAATAAAGAATTAGGTTTGAAAATAAAAACCAGCCAAACAAAAAGAAAACTTTAAAGAACCTAACCTAAGCTAAAGCCTGGTTAGAAATAAAAATGAGGGAGGGCGCCTGAGTGGCTCAGTTGGTTGAGCAACTGCCTTTGGCTCAGGTCATGATCCCGGAGTCCTGGGATTGAGTCCCATATCGGACTCCCGGCTCTGCGGGAAGTCTGCTTCTCCCTCTGACCTTCTCCCCTCTCATTCTCAGTCTCTCGCTCTCTAATAAATAAATAAAAATCTTTAAAAAATTAAAAAAAAAGATTAAAAAAAAAGAAATAAAAATGAAATGTGCAATTTACAAGATCCCAATTCTCAAGCCACCATGCAGACAGCAGAAAGTTCTCGGCAATTCACCTAATGTGATTTCAAGGTAAATACCTTTTAGTACAGTAATGGGAAAGTGAAGATTAAGATGTCACTTCTTTGAAACAGACGATTTAGTTAGACCATTGGTTACAAGGATGGACATCTTCAAAAACTGCAGCAAAGAGTCCTGTCAAGGCAGGTTAGGAGCCAGTGAAAATCAATGTTGATGGCAAAAAACAAAACACTTCAGTGCACGCAAGAACCGAAAATCAAGATCCACAAACTATACACAGAACAGAGACCTGCTCTCTGTGAAAACCTCAAGGTTTCCCCCAAAATATGCAAGAATATAGATGGTCTCCTTTGATGACTGTTGGCCTAGTCCTGAAGGACAAAATCCTCGCTGGGACATCTTTCCCAGCCGTCTTACCAGTTTCCCACACAAATGTCAATCACCATTGAATGTTTCTAGACTGATTTTTTTCCTCTGGTCTCTCACAGAAATCCAGTCTGCCTTCTCTATTTTTTGACCAAAGTCCACAGACCATTTTCCTCATAACTAAATAGTCATGAAAAAAAATAAATATTTATGAAAACACGTAAGTATGTTTGAGAAGAAATGAGTACTGAAATGGCGCATTGACTTTCACTGCAAAAATGACATCCATGGGATGGTTAAGAACTTTTAAAATACTATCAACACCGTGCTGGTATAACAACGGTTGTAATCAGCCTCCTGATTACGCCTCCTTCTCCCTCTGATCCTCTGCCTGCTCTCTCTCTCTCTCTTTCAAATAAATAAATAAAATCTTTTAAAAAAATAAAAATAAGTAAATCCTAAGTGAATTGTTTCTAGTCAGGTACACTGAATCTCTCTCAGGATCCTCAATTAACAATTCTAAAGAGCCCCATGTTCTGGAACAAAGGGAAGAATGATAATTTTTTATCTCATTTTTGCAATTAAAAAGATATTGAACTAATAAATAAACATAAAAGTCTCATAATGAATACATGCCTCCGAAAAGATCATCTTTAATTCTGGTGTTAATCATAAGGCAAGAAATATGTACCATGTGGACCTGAGGATGATTTTTTGTTATGTTTGAATTGCTATAATTGTACTCCAGTTGGGTCAATGTCACCCAGATTTTCATGCCTTCGGTATATTCTGCAATCCCAGCCCCTTAAAACTTAACTTTCTCTCCATTTCCCACTTACCTGTCCTATCGCACAAGCCTGCACCAAGTTTTAGTGTTTTCCAAGTGCTATCAGCATAGTGCTGACTACCCCACAACTCAGACCTGCTGCTCCCCCCGTTTATCCTCTTGGTTCAGTCCCCTGCTACTTGCTCACAGCTATCCAGCACACCGCTCACCTTCTCGAAACTCCTTTCCTGTGCTGGAAGTAGAAGAGAAAGGCCTGATGTTGAAGTTGGGACATTTTTCCTAGACCAACTGCGTGACTTTTCGGGCCCAGGATGGGCCTAGTTTGTTCAGCAAAATCCAAAACCGTTTTTAAAAGTCCGTAAGGGATTTTCCAGGGAGAGATCCTCTGGCCTTTCTGCCGAGAGAAGCTTTCCTGGGTGAGATGCTAGAGTTCTGTAAACAATATCGGTGACACCCACTGACCCGGGTCCTGTCAGGAACCACTCTAACGCCCCAATTTAGGCAAAGATGTCTCTGACTCCTGAAACCAGTATTAAACTATATTTTAGCGAACTAAAATTTAACCAAAAATTTGAAACAAACAAACAAAAAAATCCAACAGAGCAAAAGATTTCCCTGTCTTGCCCTCCCCCACACCTCCTGAGAGGACATGTCTGGGACCACAGTGCCAACATTCAGCTCTCTGGGTCCCACACCAGATGAGGCCTTGATGAGTTACCGGAGGAGAAAAAATCCTCCCAACCCAAAGCTACCATGTTGAGTGTTAGCAAGGCCGTGGCTAATGCCGACATTCAGATATCAATGAAAATCCTATGCAAGCTGTTGGATGCAAAGAATTTATGAAGCTCCAATAATTTTCCATTTCATACTAGGCCATGAAACAGTTTGTTTACAACTTTGTGAGTGTCCTCGAAATGGTAAACCATGTCACGGACATCTCAGAGGTAGCTAAAGAAGAGACCGAGAAAGTAGGTCCTTATTGTATCAGTCCTCAAACCTGGTGATGCCCTCAGCCTGACTGCAATTAAAAATGGCCACCAAGCTCACCTTCGGCCATCCCTCTCTCCTTTCTAACAGCAAAAAAGTAAATTTTGGAACTGAGGAAATTCATTTCCTCAAAGTAGGTCATGCACAGAGAAATCATGTTATATGCTGAGATAGAAGGCTTTGCGTTTAGAACCCCAACCAGGCCGACTCAAGCACCAAGGATGAACACTAAAGTGAGTCCTTCAGTTCTTTTCAAGAGATGCAGTGAATGCCTTTGTGCAAATGAGAGTTACAAGTGAGGTGAGAGAGGAAAAAAACCCCAAAACTATGATATTGTCACAGCTGATGGCAGTGGAAGCTAATGACTCTGAAGGAAGCCACATTCCTCCTTGGCAGAGAGCAAAGACATTGGGGAAATCCCTTAATGGAGGGTCTGATGCAAAGCTCAGCTTCCCATTTGTGGGGAGGCTGAGACAAAGGACAGGAAATGTGCTCTGCTGGAACAGGAAAGGAGATCCCCATTATCCATCTGGTAGAAGTTGGAGTTTGAGGGTCCTGGAGAAAGGAGAAGAGAGTTGATGGTAGAGCAATCTCAGTGGGGAGAGAAATGGCCTCAGAAAATGAGCAGATAATGCATGCAGAGTCCAAGAAGAAAGAGGCCCATAATACATCCCTTGTGTTGCGGAAGGGGTAACGTATCATCTTAAACATTATTGGATAAAACCAAAACAACTTCATGAAGAGTCAAGAAGTTAAGGAGGTGGTACTCTCTGGCACAGCACTGAATCCCCAAGCACCACCGTCCCCGGGAAAATGGCAAACCAACATCTCTCGAGCTACGGTCCTGAGTGAAGCAAGCATGGAAGTGCGTGAATTTCAAAGAGTTACGTAACCCCAACTCTATCATCCGACAATGGGACAATAAACCTTAGTGTCACTCTGCAGGTTAACTGGCACATGATACGTCCAGAGCTCAGAACAGGCACTTCATGTAAGCAAGTCCTAGTAACCGGACTTGGTATATCTAGGGCATGTTTGGGTCTCTTTCCTTTTGCAACTTACAAGCTCCATGGGGCAGGGGTTCTACATCACACACCACAGCTGGCACACACAGGTGCGCAATCAATGTGTCCCGAATTGAAATGAAACAATTAGAACTGTCGCTAAGTGTCCGCAAGGGCCACAACATCTCTTCGAGCTACCTATTACATAAATTCTCTAATTTATCGATGAATACAGTTCCATAAATGCCATACCTATTTATAAGGAGGAAAGGAGAAGAGGCTTAATGACCTAGCCGGAATGGGAACTTCCTCATTTCCCAAGAATGGATGCCTTTATATGAAGGTCACATTTACAATGAGTTTGATAGCATTCAGCTCTTGTCGTTGGCCTTGACTTGTCAGATCCACTGATTTCTCAGTGGAGGCATCACTACCTAGCTACTGAGGCAGATCATGGAGCGAGAACAGGTTTCCAGCACCAGACAGATAGATGGTCTGCACCTGACACAAATCTGAGAAAGAAAACTACAAGTAAGGAACAGAGGAGAACGGGAAAATGAAACAAAAGGAAGAAAGAAGAAGCCAAGGGTCTATGTGATTTGCATGCAAATTAAGTAAGGAGGTTGACACTAGTTAACTCGTACATTTAAAGCAAGTGTAGGCAGGACCTGCTCTCTGAGTAAGAAAATAAGACAAAAGGTACTCTCAAACTTACTTTCCAGGGTAAGGTAGATACTAATGATACTTCAATGACACTTTACAATTTAATAGGCAAGAGAAGTAAAGGTCCTTTCGGTGATCATCTGATAAAGGGATATCATTGCTCAGTATAAAACAGGGATGTTTTCCAGAGAAAGGGTAAAGAACTGCAGATGTTGGTTGTATCATCCACACATCAGAAAAGTCTACAAATTCTCTAAGGACCTGGGGAAATCTTTGTATTACCTATACTGCACGCATATATGTTCTAGTGAGTGGACATTACTCTGGTTTTTTGACCCAAAAGAAAACAATTTGTAGATAATCACAACAATAAAAAGTTATATACCTGAGTGTTTCTTCCAGCAAAGTGCATACCTGATTTCTATATAAATTATGTGGAACACTGGAAAGACTCCCCAGTTTCCATTAAATCTTACCCACAAATATTGGTTATTTGGCTATAGTTAAATATAAAGAGGGTGATCTCACTTCTAATCATTGGTTGAAAAAGTTATGTTTACAAGTTTAGTGGGCTTGACATCATAGACAACACAGATTTATAATTTCTCAGAAACTATAAAGTACAACAGAACCAATCTGCAGCCCAGATCTTAATTTTAACAAGTGAGAACACAGCCCAGGTCATAGGACATCCTCTGACATTTTTCCTTTCCTGGCTAACTATTAAGAATAAGTATTCATTTTCTAAGCAACATGACGTCTGAAGCTACCATTGCTGGCCATCATAATTTTTTTTCATAAACATAAGCTAATTTCAGTTACCTTTTACCATGTCCAATCTCTGTAACTATGTGCTCAATAACAAAATAAATAAATAAATAAAAGAACATTCCCTAGTGGCTGTCTTTGTACAAAAACATTCCAAATGCAAAAAATACTCAGTGTGAATTTGGTAATGAATCATACGTGCTTGCAAAATTTCAAGCACATAATTGCCTGTCCATAATAATTTTTGAAAATTAGCCCATTTCTAGAGTGAGTGCATATGGCCCACAAAATGTGTCACTTTTTCTATGACTCATAGACTTTATTCCAATTTTAAGGAAGATGTTTATATTTAAATGGGGTAGAAAAATATAATGCCTTAAAAACTTTTGGTGCATTTATTATGGTAAAAAATGGCTAACATCTGCAGTTAGGAAAAATATAGTAGACTGTGCAAGTCCTGTGGGAAACCACAAATTAGAGGTTGACAAGTTGCAGGTATTTAAAATGTCTGGCTATGTTGCCATTCCATATAAAATACTGAGTTTAATCGGGATTATATTTACCCTGCCCATATGTTGTTTTCAGAATGCAAGGGCACCTTGCTTACTGATGCAGTATTTTTAGTGTGAACTCTTTAAGAGGAAAGAATAAACAATATAGTGGGCTTATTAGTTGATTTCATTTTATACTTCATAAATATTAAATTATGCTGCTAGGCAATTGGAAAATTCTACTTTTTAAAAATTCCAGGGTTGGTACCTAATTTCAGGATTAATAATTAACCCATGAACCAAGTATCTTAAGTATTAATATTAGCCCTAATTCAAGTCTGGGAGAAAATAAGTAAATGACAATTTATCTGTTTCCTAAAAGAAAATAAATTCCAACATAAATATTTAAGTAATCTAGAAAACACTAAGCATTTAATCAGACTTTTGTCTAAATATTCACATTTCAATGACTTATTGTGTATCCAAAGACCATACTTAATCAACTCACTTGTTTCCTTAGATTTAGATTTAATGAGACTATTGTTTCTATATATTGGCAGTTTTGAAAACAGGGAAAATAAAATTGTTAGCATAAAGCAATTAAACTCTTTGCCCAATAAAAGTTTTACTTTGAATAACAAAATGCCAACTTTTCAAGGTCTGTCCATATATAAAATTCCATTGTGTGTGTGTGTGTACGTGTGTGTGTGTACACACATATACATATATATAATTGTTTCAAAGGTGAAATCAAATGATAGTTAAGAACGGCACGCAGCAGGGCACCTGAGTGGCTCAGTGGGTTAAAGCCTCTGCCTTCAGCTCAGGTCACGGTCTCAGGGTCCTGGGATCGGGCCCCGCATCGGGCTCTCTGCTCAGCAGGGAATTCGCTTCCCCCTCTCCCTCTGCCTGCCTCTCTGCCCACTTGTGGTCTCTCTCTCTCTCTCTCTGTCAAATAAATAAATAAAATAAAAAAAGGCACCGGGCAATCAAAACTTTTTGATCACCCCTTTATTCTCCTTACTTATACTCATAGGTGTTTCAAAAGTGACATCCAGAGCCTGAATGGCTCAGTAGACTAAGCATCTGACTTTTGGTTTCAGTTCAGGTCAGGATCTCAGGGTCAGGGGATGGAGCCCTCCATTAGGCTCCACCATCAGCGGGGAGTCTGTTGGAGATTCTCCGACTCCTTCATCCTCTGCCCCTGCCCCTCCATCTCACTCTTAAATAAACAAATAAAGTGACATCCCAACTTAAGACTCTCTAGTAGTGAAATCCCACTCATGACCAGTGACTCATGGACTACGATGAAGCCCCAACACCAAGGAGACCCAAAAAAAGATTTTGCTCTGTGATACCCAGACTTTCAATCCTCTTCCCTACACCTCAAGCCTTCTTTGGTTCTCTGGCTCTCTGAAGTTTGCCTACTAGGTTATTCACATAACTACTGTACCACCCCTTCGGAAGTAGGAATAAATAAGAGATTTCTCTAGCTTCTCCACCTACTACTAGATGCTAACCTTCATAAACAAATGATAACATAAGGGCTCTCTTACTTGGGTTCTCAGACATCAGTTCAACTGACAGTGTACATAACATCATTAGAGAATGGGACTGCCCTAATCAGATGAGGAAACTGAGGCCCAGGTGGCCGAGGTGTTGTGTCAAAGGTCACACCGCTGGGATTCAATTCCCGACACCCCATCGAGTGTTCTTCATTTAATTAGTATCCATATTTTTGAGTGTTTATCAAGTTGCAGACACTTGTAAAAAAGGATTCTACATGAATCATGTCCTACAAATCTCAGAGCAATCCTATTAAAAGGTTCCTAAGTAATTCCATTTTCCAAATGAGCAAACAGAGTCAGTGAAGATGGAAGAGATTTATACTGCAAGGGAAAGTTCCAATTAATCTCTGAGGATGGGGAATGGCTGACCTTTGACGCCTGCCCAAGATAAGGATTAAAAGTGTTTTGGTTTTTTTTACGCTTAGAAACTCCCGCGGTCACCTTCTTTATTGAGCATTTGCAACTATCCTAACTAGTTGGAAGAACCTCGCTGGATTATGACCAAGAGGATTTAGAATCTCTGCGCACTGAGAGGGACTCTGAGCTGTTTCCAGGACCAGATCTCACACAGTTCTCGGTACTCCAGCCAGTGAATGAGGATAGATAGCCCCGGGTGCTCCAAGTAAAGGGCCCTGGAGACTATGGTTTGGATCGTTGAATGGGCCTCTAACTCCATTGTGTGCCCAAGTCTGCGTTCTCTAACTTGCAGCATCTTACCTGTCATTTCTAAACAAAAGCCTCCTGTGAGTTATTTCTGGTGCCACTGAGGACTTCTGTGTATCCAAAGGTGGGAAAGCAATACAGAGGATGATAGAGACCATGTTCTCTCCTGAGATCACAAGGCTTCTCTGTATGTGAGCCTAGAGTGAGGTCTAGCTCTAGCTGATTCTAGAGTTCATGGCTACTCCTTCCAATTGTGAGTGCTGTGACCGTGCATAAGGAAACCTGAGGCAGGAAGTAATGGTGCCCACTTTGGAAATGTTTGTGCCAGCATAAGGGCTCTATTATCTGACTCGTGCACCCCTAGGGATATCTTTCCCCAAATCCCACTTTTAATGATCTCTCCTTAGAGAGCACATCATCCCAAATTTATGTTTTTATTTTTAAGATTTTATTTATTTATTTGACAGAGAAAGACAGTGAGAGAGGGAACACAAGCAGGGGGAGTGGGAGAAGGAGAAGCAGGCCTCCCGCTGAGCAGGGATTTCCCCATGCGGGGTTCGATCCCAGGACCACGGGACCACGACCTGAGTCAAAGGCAGATGCTTAACCAATGGAGCCACCCAGGTGCCCCACATTTATGTTTTTAAAGATTTTATTTACGTATTTGAGATCGAAAGAGAGAGAGGGCACAAGTGTGTGGGGGGGGGGGGGGAACGGAAGGAGAAGCAGACTGTTCACAGAGCACAGAGCCCGATCTAGACCTGAGCAGAAGGCAACCGCTTAACCACTGGAGTCACCCAGGTGCCCCTCATCATCCCAAATTTAGAGGCTGAAAACAACAACTATATATCACAACTCTACAAGTTGGCAGTTGAACTGGGTTCAGCTAGGCACATCTGTCTTCAGCTCGAGTATCTCCTGTCTGTCCCCTGGGGTCTATCATCTTCCAGCACTCTACTCTGGCTTATTCTCATGGGATTTGGGCTGGGTCCCAAAACAAAGACAGATGTGCAGGAAATCTTAGGGACTTCGCTGAGAACAGGCACATCAT
Source organism: Nasua narica (assembly GCA_028533885.1). NCBI lineage: Eukaryota > Metazoa > Chordata > Mammalia > Carnivora > Procyonidae > Nasua > Nasua narica. Next base: position 7,035,988 of record CM052801.1, on the reverse strand, counting down.
TACTGCACCTGCATTCCAAGCAAGGCACAAGAGCATCCCTCTCTCAATGGGAGAAGGAATAAGACTCCTAATTGACGGGACCATCTGAAAAGTCATTGTGCAAAGCACGTGGATGGAGCCAATGTTGTGATCAATCCATGATATTCACAAAGGCACGGTATGTACTGGCAGGTGCAGTAGTCTAGATGTAATCATCCCTTTCTCTTTGGGAAATGGCTAAATACCCAGATGAAACTATAAATCAGATCTGCCAGGCAGGACTTTCATCTCGGGTGGTACATGAAAGGCAGTCCTCTGGATGACCCAGACTTACTCTTTCTGCAAAGCGTTACTGCCATCAATTGAATCAACTACAAATTTGCATACCACAACTTCAGGAAATAACCACATAGAAAATAAAGTTCACTATTTGGAAACTTAATATTTTAATCACTGCATAATATAAAGTGACTTTTTTTGCAGGAGTAAATGAGTTATGCTTGATCAAATTGGGAAGATGTTCTGAGGGCCGCCATCACTCACATGGAAGCGAGCAAATGCCAGCTTTCTTCCTCACAAATAATAGTCCTATTACCAGCCGAACGTGTGGTGAGCCTGTCAGGGAAATCAGCTACACAATTTAAGACATTTGATGATGATTTTGTAAAACACACTATAGAGATGAATGGACTACATAATGAACACTAAGCAATAGCCAATTTCTAATTTGAATGAAAATTCCTAAACCATGAAAATCAAGTTGTTTCCCAGTCCCCAGTATATTATTTTACAGATTATGAGGAGAGACTCCATTTCCAGATACCAGAGAGACAATACACATTTATCTCTTTTCCCACTTGAGATTCTTTAAAGGGACTATAAAAGAACAAAAGGTTCTAGAACTGATAGGAAGAGAGAGAACAGGAAACAGGACAATGGGTAGCTGAGGGAGGCCATGCGTGGGGAGGATGAGAAACTGATGGAGAAGCAGGGTCTGGAGGGGCAGGGCTGGGAGGCTTCCCTAACTCTTCATTTCATGACTCACATGGAAAATAACATTATTATGCCTCACTGGATGAACACAGAGAATGTTCGAGCCTGGAGGCTAATGTCCAGGGTCTCTGGCTGCACTGATAGCGTGCAGGAAGGCAGTTATTTCTCGGCATTCCTGTGACTCAGTGGTTCTCCACTTGGGGCAATTTTGTCCCCCCAAAGCACATTTAGCAATGCTTGGCGTCATTTCGGGGCATCACAATTGGAGGGGCTAGGGAGGGGGACTACTGACGCCTAAGGAGTAGGAGCAGGGATCCTGCCGAACACCTCACAATCCACAGGGCAGCCCCCACAACAATGAAAACTCTGGCCCCAAATGGCATGAAAGCAAACGATGAGAACCCTTGTGGAAAGCAGTCCATTTGTGACCCAGTCCCAGAGGCTGGAAAGCTTAGATACACTCAGAGGGATCAACGGAGAGGAAAGTGGTTCTGACTGGAAAGAAGACAGAAAGGCTGGGACTTGGAAACGCCAAGTGCAGAACTGGGTGACATGAGGCCTGACAGAAAACAGAAGGAAATGTCAACATCTGTATGGAACATCAAGCACCACACGCAATCTCTTTCATGCAAAAGTGCCCAAAGCCAGTATTTTCCAGGGCAAGAGATTATGTGGTTCTTCCTAAGGAAACAGGGTAAATCACGTGAGAATATCTAAGGCAGAAAATGGGGGGTTACTCGCACCACATAAAAAGATCTCGATATTCTAGCTTCATATTCTAGAAGTCCACAGTGAAACACCTTGCTCCCTACCCACTCAGCCTACTAGGAAGCCAGTCAGAACACTGATTCCCTTCACAGAGCTTCCTCAGGAGCTACTATTGCTCCTCTCTGAAGAGCCATTAGGCCAGTGGCTCTTCCAACTTTGAGAAGAAAATGAGATTCCTTCAGATCTTATTAAAATGTAGATTCTGATTCAGGACTGAGGTGGGGTCTGATAATCTGAATTTCTAGGGAGTCTCAGGCAATACTGACATTCCAAGCAGGTGGACTCTTCATTGAATGACAAGGGTTTGAAGAAGCTGGCAAACTATAAGTGGGCCAAATGTAGACTGAAGCCTGTTTTTGTAAATAAAGTTTTATTGGAACATATCCACATCCATTTGTTTACATAGTATCTATGGCTGCTTTTACACCACAGGGCAGAGGTTAGTTAGTTGCCACAGAGACCACACAGTCTGCAAGAGCAATCATTCTAAATAACAGAACCACCAGGCAGGAATGCAAAACATTTGATAGTAAGACTACTTTCTGAGAATGCAGTAAGTACCCAAATAATTGGGGAGCCTAGGTCCTGGGATCCAGCCCCAGTTGGAGCCCCCCATTAGGCTCCACGCTCAGTGCAGAGTTCACTTGTCCCTTTCCCTCCCCCTCTGTCCCTTGCGAGCGAGAGCACTTTCTCTCTCTCTCTAAAATAAATGAATAAAGCTTTTTTTTAAAAAAAATAAACCCTAAAAATGCATCTGAATTACAATTTTTATAAAATGACAGCAAATAGTGTTGACTTTCCACGCCACGGACTCTGTTCTGCGCTCCCTTCAAAGTAAAAACTGCATCGAAGTGAAGTGGAGTTAATCAGCTCAGACAGGTCTCAGTTACCTAGAATTAGACTGTGCCTTGAGAATACATCCAACGACATTTCCTTAAAAAGTATACTACACAGGAGTCCAATATTGGTTTGAAAAAGTCAAAATACTATATGAACTGTGACATTTTTTACAACAAACACTACTTTTCCAGAGTGGAAAATGGAGAACAAATTATATTAATTTAAAATATTTTCCTCGGGGCGCCTGGGTGGCTCAGTGGGTTAAAGCCTCTGCCTTCGGCTCAGGTCATGATCCCAGGGTTCTGGGATCAAGTCCCGCATCAGGCTCCCTGCTCAGTCGGGAGCCTGCCTCTGCCTGCCACTCTGCCTGCTTGCGCGCTCTCTCTCTCTCTCTCTCTGACCAATAAATAAATAAAATTTAAAAAAAAAATAAAATAAAATATTTTCCTCTTCTGTCATATTTTAATTTGTGTTTTGGGTATGGGAAGCACCATAAAAATAAAAACAAACTGAATTGAGATTACATTAAATAACTTACAGCTTTGACAAAGCATCAAACAAAATTGTTTTCTTGTCATCCAAATATTAAAAGACAATAAAATACCAGCTTCTGCTGGGTAAAAGTCTATTCTGGGAAAAAAAAATCCACATCCATTATCTTACTTAATTAGAAAGTATATTAGTAATACCAATTGCTTTCTAAATATACTGACCAAGGAGAAGGTAATTAATTTGTACGCAACAACATATATACTTATGAATACATCGTCTGCCAGTAAAAAGAGAAGTGAAATAATTTAAGAACTTAACATTTAAGGACATAAAACAGTCCATTTGTTATAGATAAGCCAAAATAACAAGTAAATTAGGAAAATTTCACTGTCACATTGTTTATTTTTAAACTACCATTTAGGTAACTGGCAACTTCTGTTTTGTAATACATTAAAATGGCAGTTTCTCTTCATAATGCATTAAAATTATGTTTACAAACCCTAACATTTATCCTAGAGAACAATGAGCAAGCAGCAAAATGTGTCACTTTGTCAAGCTCAAGAAATACTTTTCATGTTGTAAAGCCCAGCTATAAGGGCAGAAGCTATAGTCTGAATGAAAAATTCATTGAAGAACAAATTATCACATGCTAATTTACCCATCCTGGGTAGCCTTCAGCAATTTGATTAATTTTAGTCATCATCTGCTGACAATTAATAAAGGGCCTATTTTGTAGTACGTGTTCGAAAATGGTATGCAATGACTAAACTCCGTTCCCTGGGAAAAGGTTACACAACTTGAACTACGCATCATCAGGATGCTGAAAAGATAGTTCTTTGTTCCCTCTTCCTGTCTACATCAGAGAAATGAAGATATGCTTTCACCAGACAGAACTTGGAGAGGGAAAAAAAAAAGCACAAGTCTTTACTTCCAAGACAAGACAACACAGATACTGATGTCATCCTTCTACTGCTTGGTTCGAACCACCTGTGGTCATTTGCATTCATTCCAGTTATTTCCAGCCTCTCCTGAGAGGAGTTGAGGTAAGCTATAATTCCAGCCAAGGCATTCCTCCCCCTCCTTAAATCAAATGATCTGCCGCAGAGCCTAAATCATGCCTTTAAAGGAACTGAAGTCAGATATACACGGGTGGTATTTACCTAAGTCCAACCCAACCGTGTGGAATTCTAGTCGCCCTTGCTTCAAGAACGGCCTTGGCCTGGCTTCCATTTAGTCCCAGGAACCCAGTCCCCCAGCCTTAGACTCTCAAAGCAAAGTCAGGCAGGATCTCTCCCCAAACATACTCTACCTAGGTAACCCCGTACGAGAAGTCACTGAGACACCAGTGCAAAGAAGGAACAGTGAACAAGCCACAAGCCACGTGCTGGGTCTGGATGAGAAGTAGTCAAAAAGGGGACCCCAGGGAAGGCAACTTCCCCCTACTCCTCCTGAGGTTGGCTTTCCATCATGGCAGCCTGTCTGCCCCATGAGTCGTAAAGGGGCTTGCTTGCACACTGTTCTTCTCCCACAATAGTCGCCTTGGTAAAAGCTAAAGTTGGTCTTTATTCCTGCTGATTTCCCAACCAGTGCATGGTGCTAGGGACACCCACCCCCAAGCCCTATGAGCTCTTGGGCTCCCTTTGTCCACTAGGCAACCTCCCCTCTTGTTACATTTAGTTGTCAAGGCTTAAGTCTGTTGGTTTGAACACACTCATCTGATACAGTTACACTGAGAAACAACTGTATTTGCTTTTATCTCCTCTGAATAATCCCGCAGAGAATGGGAACGTCCAATTCTACTTGGTTTTCAACCTCCCTTAGGCTGCTGCTAACCTGCTAACCACTCACTGGGGCTCTAGAAGTGAAACACTGACTGTGACTCACAGTTAGAAATAAATATTGGGAAAAAAAAAAGAAAGAAATATTGCATAGCAACCTACTTCACACATGCGCCTATAAAATATTTATACATCATCAACCAGTCATTGACCATGAGACCCCACGATTTTATAAGAGAGGTCCAAGTTGGAAAAATGTGCACTCAATACAAAGGAAATACTAAAACAAAAGTTTCATGAAACAGGGGCATCTGCGTGGCTCAGCTGGTTAAGCGACTGACTTCTGCTCAGGTCATGATCTTGGGGTCCTGGGATCGAGTCCTGCATCTGGCTCCATGTTATGTGGGGTCTGCTCATCCCTCCTATCTCTGCTCCTCTCCCCGCTGGTGCTCTTCCTCTCTCCCTCTCAAATAAAAAATAAATAAAACCTTTAAAAAAGTTTTATGAAACAATACTTACTATGGTATATTTAAGGGACTCTCACAGTTTCTAATTTCAGTATTTAAAAATTGTACTGTGACCAGCTGAATTGATTTATTTGCCCACTGCCTAGCTAGAAGGCAGACTCTGAAAATGCTGAACGTCCCCGGGGTCCTTCCCAAGCCACTTCTGGAGTGGGCCCAACTCAGGTCCTGAATAGCCAGATCCCTGCACCTCCCAAACTGGGCTCACCTCCCTGCTCGCTCATGATTGGCTCACCTCCCCCTTTCCCACCTCCCTGCTCGCACATGATTGGCTCACCTCCCCCTTTCCCACCTCCCTGCTCGCTCATGATTAGCTCACCTCCCCCTTGCCCACCTCCCTGCTCGCACATGATTGGCCTACTTCCCCCCCGCCCATGAGGTTCTGGCCATGCTGCCCTTCTTGAGGTTCCCTGAACACAGCAGGCACTTTGCCCACCTCACCGTGTCCTCTCTCGAAGTGCCCCTCCTAAGTTCCTGCTAGCATTTGCTTTTTTCTGTGCCAGCTCTGAGGTTGGCTCCCTTCTCTGACACCTTTGAAGCTGCTTCTATCACAGCACCTCACTTCCAGGCTGGGAGATAATTCAGGTATATCTGCACGTCTTCTCAGTCAAGGGCACTGAGAGCTCTGTCCAAGGATGCTTGGAAAGCAAACAGGCTGGAAGCTACAGATAGGGGAGCCCTGGCTCAGATTTGTTTCCTGAACGAGAGAGAGAGAAGCCCGACCTCCCCGTCCTGATCCTCCACATACTCTGAGGCATTAGAGGATTGGAAAGTCTCCCTGTCTCACCAGAAAAGATCTGCTCAGCTTCCGGGCTGATAAAGGGAATCTTTGTTAGAAGGTAGGATGGGCAGGTTGGCTTTTGTATTGGTTATAATTGGGGAGTTTCCTAAGCTCTGTGATTTCTCAACTGAGACACGTACTTACATCGTGCCCAGCATCTACCTAGAACCTTCCATCCACATCACCCTATAGAACTCAGGAGGCAAAGTAAGCAAGGAGAACCTGCTGTGCCAAGACTAGCAACTGTGTAAAACCATTTGGGCTCCTTGGTTCCTTACAGATTGAACTTGTGCAAGTGTGACACCCAGCCCAGCACTCTCTGGCCTCTTGGGGGCTGCTCAATGCCGGTTGGCAGCATTATCCCCGGCTGGACTTCCTGCTTTTTTCTTGGGTTATTGCCAAACTCTACCCCACCCACCCCGACGAGACTGGAACCCTCATGTGGACAAAGATCAGGTAATAGTAAAAGCATTAATATCAATGTATACCTCTACCCAATAAGTTAATAATTTACAACTGCTACAATGTACTTCTTTATCCAGATAAGCCCCAGCTATAGAAACTCTTAGACATATTAGTGAGGAAAAAGGTCTCATTATTATATCAAGCAAGACTTGGCTTGAGATAATAAATACTTACAGTTGGAGACACAGATAAAGCATCAAAAAAATAAACTCGATCTACAGGAGTTCATGGTGAATAAACATGGCTTAGCCATGGTTACAGAATATTTTCGACAATTTAAAAAATTTATTCTGCTGCCTTAGAAAGTACAGAGAGACAAGTGAATCTTGTATGATAATTGAGTGTACTGCTTTTCCTCAGGGCCATTGCCATGAATATTAAACATGATTCCATGGTACAGAAGGAGGTTCTCCACTGAAACTTAGTCTAGAAATTAAAACTTTTAATAAACTAACAAGGACTGTTTTTTCAATGTTTTATTCTTTCCAGATACCGTAAATTTGGGAATATTTCTATTTATCTTCTGTTCTGGCTAATCAAGTTTCTGCAGTACCTTTTTAAAAGCATTCTAAATGAAAGAAACAGCACAAGCAAATGCTAAATCACACCATTGAGAAAACATACCACTGGTTATCACCTTCTCCTATAGAACATTGGTGGCATTAATTCACAACTGCTGGGAAGAGTACACTACCTATCTCGAGTCCCTGGTTTCAGTTTAAAAAGCAAAATGTCGGTTTCTCGATGGATCTATTTGCGTTTATGCATTTTCAAATATGAGGAAGTTTTTCTTAAGGCAAGAGCAGAGATTTGGTCCTGTGTTTTACTACAAAAGCATCTGCTGGGGTTCCTTTGTATTCAGGGAGGATGTAGACCAAGAGGGCTTTATCACAGCCCAGCAGTGGAGGAAACCAGTGGATGGAGGGATGGGGACCTTGAGCTCTGGGTCTCCAAAGGCCCGCCTCTCCTTGAGACATGCCCTTGAAGAAGTCCCCTGTCCTCATCCCCCCCCTCCCACTTTTAAAATAAGAATACTACCTGCCAACATGAATTAATTAATCGATCAACTTTTTTAAAAGATTTAATTAATTTATTTGACAGAGAGTGAGAGAGGGAACACAAGCAGGGGGAGAGGCAGGGAGAGGGATAAGCAGGCTTCCAGCTGAGCAGGGAGCCTGATGCAGGCAGGGCTTGATCCTAGGACCCTGGGATCATGACCTGAGTCGAAGGCAGCTGCCTAACCAACTGAGCCACCCAGGTGCCCCTAACCAATCAATTTAAATGGCTAAGATAAAAGTGCTTTAGACTCAAAAGCCATTTTATGGGGCGCCTGGGTGGCTCAGTGGGTTAAGCCTCTCTGCCTTCGGCTCAGGTCATGATCTCAGAGTCCTGGGATCGAGTCCTGAATCGGGCCCTCTGCTCAGCAGGGAGCCTGCTTCCCTTTCTCTCTCTGCCTGCCTCTCTGCCTATTTGTGATCTCTCTGTCAAATAAATAAATAAAATCTTTAAAAAAAAGGCATTTTATAGGATGTAACTACTCGCTTCCCAATACTCCATGTGTCACTCTTTCAAGCTAAAGAAAACAAACAACAAAACAGTATCACAGCAAATTATAATAAGTGCTTTATAAATTCCAGAGGCAACTGCTGATAAAGGTTCTAGAAAGTGTTTACAAAGACAGCCATGCACTAGAAAATAACATTATGTGGCAGGCATTCAGAAATAGGCTTATTTCCGAAATAATCCTTAGTTTCTAAACCATGCAGGAAAAGAAATTGATCATGTCCAAACTTCTAGAACTTCAGCTCATCTTCCATTGACATGTGAACAAAAGATAACTACCAGGAGCACTGCCAATAGAATTTTTTTGTTCTGTGGTAAAAAGAGGCACCAGAGGGCAAAGGAAACACTGAAAAAAAGAGACAATAGAAGTCCTTGGGTTTTATGTTTTAATGAAGTCTGGAGAATCCCAATCTCCTTTCTTCTTGCCATAGCCCTCAGAAGGTTGTTTGAAGATTCCCTACGGGTCCCAAACCTGTCCTCATCCTACTTAATGTGCGGACAGCTCACCTCAGGCATTAGTTAGCTAGAATAAGCAGGCAAGAATGGTTCCTGTAATGCTATTTGGGGGCAGCTCGAACCTGCAGAGAGAAATTTCCCTCTCATCAAGGAGTGTCCAGCACCAAAAGGCAGTGGTTCCCGAGCTTGACTGCACACGAGGTTCCCATGTGGGGCTTTAAACCTCCTGGTGTCCAGGTCCTACCCCATACTAGTTACAACAGAATCCCTGCATGCATGTGTGGAGGATGGAGGGGAGGGTGGGGGGAGCAGCTAGCAATATATAAAGATCTATTTATTTGAGAGAGTGTGCATGAGAAAGTGGAAGAGCAGAGGGAAAAGGAGAGAGAATCTCAAGCAGACTCCCCTACTGAGTTTGGGGCAGGAAGCAGGGCTCGATCCAAGGACCCTGAGATCACGACCGGAACCGAAATCAAGACTCAAGTGATCAACCCACTCAGCCACCCACGCGCCCCAGGCATCAGTGTTGCTTAAAAACTACCAGAATGTGCAGCGGGATACGAGACGTAGTACAACCAGGCATTCAAACTGTTATTAACAGAATGCAAGACAGGGCAGAACTTCTCTTCCCCACTGTTACCTTATTAACCTCGACCAAGGGCCTGACAAATGTCTGTAAAACGCCAGATTCTGAACACCCTCAGCTTTGCAAGCCACGTGGTCTTGGTGCAACCACTCAACTCGGTTTCTAATCCAAAAAAAAGCAGCCATAGGCAATATGTAAATTAGGAGGCACCAGGCCACTTTGAGCAAGTGAGTCTTATTTTGCTGGCCCCTGACCTAGTCTAGGATAAACTATTCACCCAGCAACTGCCTTCGGCTCGGGTCATGATCCCGGAGTCCCGGGATCAAGTCCCACATCAGGCTCCCAGCTCCATGGGGAGTCTGCTTCTCACTCTGACCTTCTCCCTTCTCATGCTCTCTCTCACTGTCTCTCCTAATAAATAAATAAAAAATCTTTAAAAAAAAAAAAAAACTATTCACCCAGCTCGCAGTAACAACGCTATTCGCATTATAAAACACACTCAAATGACAATTTTCAATGGACATAATAGATGTATCGTTAAGTATGTGTTTTATTATGAATAGTATAGAATGTGCCGTTCTGGAATTATTCCTGCTAACAGTTTTTATGGAGAGCAATTCATTTACAAATGCTTAATTAATTTTGAAAAATTTCATTTCATACTCCGTGATACAGCAATCTAAAGGTCTGGCATGAACTTTGTTGTCAAACTTGCATCGGTGGCTCTCAGACTGGAAGACAACCTTGCCGGAGTTATGTTGACCGAAATGCTGACTACCTGAATTTTCCAGTTCATGACACGTAGTTTTCAACCCATGCCCATCAACCAGGCCATTGTTTCTATTGATCCTCTGCCAGTAAACGTCCATCTTCCCCGGCAACCTGCCCTAGAATCTAATTAGAACCTGTTAATTTTCATTTTTTTGGTAAAAAATTATTTATTTATTTGACAGAGAGAGATCACAAGTAGGCAGAGAGGCAGGCAGAGAGAGAGGGGGAAGCAGGCTCCCTGCTGAGCTGAGAGCCCGATGCGGGGCTCGATCCCAGGACCCTAAGATCATGACCTGAGCTGAAGGCAGAGGCTTTAACCCACTGAGCCACCCAGGTGCCCCACTTTTCATATTTTTAATACATGATGCCAGAACCCAGTGAAACCTTCAATCTAGAAGCTCTGTTTAAACTGGGTTGGAAGAGTCTGTCCCCAAGGCTGACTCTTGGTTTCAGCTCAGGTCATGGGCTCCACGCTCAGCGGGGAATTTGCTTGAGATTCTCTCTCTCTCCTTCTGCGTCCTCTTTCTCTCAAATAAATAAATAAATCTTAAAAAAAAGAAAAAACGTCTGTCCTTCAAGAATTTTCACCAAGCAGCTATGAGTGTGGATAGGTAATACTCATCATTTTCATACACAATATATATTCATTTACAGAATACATAACAGTGGAAACCCTCACAAGTATCCATTTGCAGAATGGTTCAGAATTTCAAATATATTTCCCTCACAAAGCAGTTAATTGCTTGTTCATTGTATACTTCTTTTTCTAAAAATAACAGACAAAATGTCTCCAAAAAAGCTGCCAGATAGTATACCCTCCTGACATATTGGGAAAATAAATTTTGTAAAACAGAAAGTGACACTTTAAATTGAGAACACTATTAGGAAGTATTTTGCTGTGAGATAAGATGCAAGCCTCTAGGGAAATCAAAAGATTTTCATGGCCGTGTTCCATCTCATTACTAAGAGCAGTAAAGTGTCAACCATTTAAAGGTATGTTTTTATTTGTTTAGTATCTGCGTAAGCTCTACACCCAACGTGGGGCTTGAACTCATGACCACGGGATCAGAACTCACATGCTCTACCAACTGAGCCAGCCAGGGGCCCCTAATGCTATGTTTAACTCAACTAGCAACACTATCGCCAACCCAGAGAATATCTGTGGCGGTACAGAACACCAATATCCCGCTGGCCAATAGGTGTGACGGTACGGTTAAGAACTCCTTCAGATTAGAAAACTGCTACATTTATGACCTGACAGACACATGATCACACATGCAACACGAACACAGAATGATGTGGCAATGCTTGCGTTCCGAGCAAACGGTCAAGAAAGAATTATTTCTTGACACATCTTTAGTGCAAAAAGCACGGGGACAGGACCCGTGGGCAGAACGAGTTGCCCTAGAATTATGAAGGGGGACTGATTATATACGTTCAAGTCGGGAGGGGGTTAGGGATAGCATTAGATCTCTAAGGAATCTTGGAAGCAAGGTATCCAGGATCTTGAGGAGACTAGCTATTTTTAGGAAAAGGCCATTTATTACTGTCTAATGAAACCTTACTCAAGAGAACCTTCAGATATGTATCGGGGGGCCATAAGCTTGGAAGATGACTGCTAACACATATCTTGGAGGGGTAGAGGGAAAGGAAGTTTCCAAAGGAATTTCTGTACGTTAAAGTAGACTCACAGGATTCTGGGGGTTCAGGTTAACATTGTCTTTTGCCCTTCGCCAAATGTCAGTATTGAGGCAGCTAAGATCCCAGAGAAAGGTCACTCTGCTTGTTTCAAGGACTTGTCAAGGACTTCCGGCTCAAGCAGCAGACTTAATTTTTTCCTTTGGCCTTTCTTACCCATGTCAGTTACACTGACTAACATGAAACCATGTATGTTACAGAAGTTTTTAATAAAAAAAGCAAATATAATTCTCCACTCTGAATCAACATGCTGCACTCTTGGACTGGTAGTCCAGTGCTGAAGAGGGCATCAGGAAGAGCTTAGTAAGGACAGTCATTGCATGCTATGAGCACCAACACCCTCCTTTCTGATGCCAGCAGCAGACATTGCAAATCAATCCCCACGCTTCTAAGCCTCTAGGACTCCAAGGCACCAAATACCAATACCAAATAGGCAGTGAAATGAAATCCATCTTCTCATTTTGCATGTGGGTTAAGGAGGCACAGTTTATGATTTAGGGAAACTTACAGAGACATTGCATTCTCATCCCACAAAACTATAGGAACAACACAGTTGAGACACTCCCCAAAATTACAATTTTCAACTACATATTCTTATCATTTTCCCCTACGTTCTCATCAAAACAAAACAGAATAAAGGAAATATGTTTATTAGTGGCAAGGAAACATATAAGTCGTTTCCATTTACTTGAAATCCACTTTATGCAGCTGAAAGTGAGCAAAATACATGACCCCAAAATATGGCTCTTTGGCACAAGGATTCTTGTAAAATGGGTATTTTTTTAAGGATTTTATTTATTTATTTGACAGAGAGAGACACAGCAAGAGAGGGAACACAAGCAGGGGGAGGGCGGGGCTCAGTCCCAGGACCCGAGGATCCCGGGATCATGACCTGAGCCAAAGGTCATGGCTTAACCTAACAATTAAGCCACGTGGGCACCCCTAAAATGGTTATTTTTAAGAAACTGGAGACAGTTGAGAAGCTCTAAAAACTGATATGTTACCCTTTTGCTTAAGAGACATTTACATTTATGAGGAAAATCTCCATTTGTAATGGAGTCTCTGACAGTGTACCAGAAAAATGGCCGTGACCAAATCTCTTCAAATCTGCATAACAATTTTACCCTTATTTACAGTGCTTTGCCTCAAACCCTCCCAGAACTGACTCTGCACCCTCAAAATCTTGTCTTTAGCTGAAGATGGTCTTTAGGGTAATGGCCGTGGCCAAATCAGGGTGTTATCTCAAGATTTCTAGGGTTTCTCCCACATAGACAAGAGGTATACATGTGATCAAATTTCTCTTTATCTCTTGTTAATCTTTCTTTTATTACAAGATGGCCTCAGCAAAGAAACAAGAAGGGTGGAGGGTAAACTTTTTTCCTCCCCCACAGACATCAAAGGCCTTAAAATTCAAATGACTGCTGTATTGAGATCTTAAAAAGCCAATAAAGAAAGTTCCGTAAATGAGAACTACACATTCTTCAGTGAATATGAATTTGAACAATTTTAGCAACATTAAAAAATGCAAAATTGTACATGCCATTTTCAATCATAATCCCCATAACTATAAAAGATTTTTTTCCTTCCAAACCAGACAGTGTGATCAGTACTTTTTGGCAGTTATATGCCTGCCTTTAAAGCAAGCTTTGTAATGTAAAAGAAATGCCAGAGAACCCTGGAGGATTTTTATGACACTCTTTGTAATGCTAAAAGCAAGCACACCATGCAGTGGATTTACCTGGATACCTTTGTGTAGGAATACATTTCATAAGTGGATCTAAAATAATAAGAAAAGGGAAATGTGAAAGCTATCCACAGAACTGATTATCTTTGATAAGAAATAAGTAGTCCCCACTTGAGCCACGATTTTGTTTTCCTATTTCAGTTAGCCATGATCAATGGCGGACCAAGTGCAGATTATCCTCTTTCTGATGAATAATCAGAAGGTTAATAGTAGCCTTCTGCTCGGCCACAACGCCTCCATTTTCACCTCAGTTCATCTCATCATCCGGTCATTTTGTCATCCCCCATCATCACAAGGGTGAGAACAGGAAACTAAGATATGTTGAAAGAGAGATCACATTCACGTAATTTTTATTACAGTATACTGTGATAATTGTTCGATTTTATTATTGTTGTTGTTGTTGTCTTTCTATGATGATTAATTTATAAGCTAATCTTTATCATAGGTATGTATGTATAGGAAAAAAACCCATAGTATATAAATAGGGTTCAATACTATCCATCGCTGAAAGCACCCATGGGGGCGTCTTGGAATATATCATCCACAGCTAAGGGGGAACTATTATACATAAGGATTCGGCTGAGTTTAATAAAAGTTACTGTAGGGGAGCAAATTTTCCAACCCCAAGTTAGGCTTCTTTGGCATACTGATTACTTAGCTGATTATTTTTAAGAAACTACAAACCCCAAGAGAAGCTCTAAAACCTGAGTAGAAGTTACTCCTCTCAGAATTTACAAGTATAAGGAACATCTCCCTCTGTAAGGGAATCCCCCTGGGCTGTACCAGGAAGAGGGGGGTGACTCTAAATCTCTAGAAACAGTTATCAGTGAAGAAGCCAACTCCTAAAATCTGCCATCCTGGCCAAGGACCCTTATTTATTGTGCTTTTCCTGGTAAGGTGCCAAAATTAACTCCTAGCCTCCAACATCTTTTCTCCTTAGTTCCAGAAGGTATTCTGGTCATTCCCTAAGGGGCATTACTCAATTTTCTTGGGTGTCTCTCAGTTAGACTGGAGGTATACATATTATTAAACTTTTGTTTGATTTTCTCTTGCTAATCTCTCTCATGTCAATTTGATTCTTAGAGCAGCTAGAAGAACCTTAAGGGCAGCAGAGGTTTTTTTGCCTTTCTAACACTATTATGGTTATATAATCTTCAAATATTCAATGGTTGACAATCTTTTTAATTTTGTGTATCTCTCCTGAGTTGAGATCATGCAATTACCACTGAAGATATTGCCCTTTAAGAGCTCTAATAGTTCACAAGTTCCCTAAACCAAACCTGGCATTTGAGACCTGTGCATACCTTCAATACCACCTTGTGTCCTGCCTCCCATTAGCTATGGAGCGTGGATTCTCACTGTCCACCCAGTTGATATTTGGGGCCAGATAATTCTCTAATGTGGGGGTGGTCCTGTGCTCTGGGGGATGTTTCGCAGTCTCCATGGAGTCTCCCCACTACAAGGCAATAGCCCCTCTCCTTCCCTCCCAATTCTGACCACCCAAACGTCTGGAGACATTACCAAATGTTCCCTGGATGACAGAAGTTCCCTGATTGAGAACCAATTCACAGTCTCAAATCTTCTTTGGCCAAATCCTGTACACCTGTGAAGGTGAGCTGACAAGATATTTTTTTGGGGTGCCTAGCTCTGATTCTCATCCACCTATCAGGAATCCTGCCCTTTCCCTTGCTCTGGGCTCTGCAAAGGAAGCCTTAGATATGTCTTACCTACTTCACCCTTGAGATCTGCCTAGTTTTATTTTTCTTTTTAAGAATATTTACTTATTTATTTGACAGAGAGACAGCGAGGGAGGGAACACAAGCAGGGGGAAGGAGAGAGGGAGAAGCAGGCTTCCGACACGGGGCTCGATACCAGGAACCCAGGACCCTGGGATCATGACCCAAGCCAAAAGCAGACACCTTAACAACTGAGGCACGCAGGCACCCCAAGATCTGCCTAGTTGTAATCCATGCCTTGCCCTCCTTATTCCAGTCACCTGCATAATCACCAGCAGGCTTTCACAGGCCAGTCACTGCCTCTCGGTCTTCCCTCTCTGTTCCCTCTGCCGAATCCACCAATTTCTGTATAGGAGACGGTGTTGCCAGGGCTCAGGACACACTACTCAAAATATGGTTCCTTGGCATGTTGAATATTTTAAGTTGAAGGAATTTGAGAAACACCAGGTTCAGGAAGGACTCTCTGACATCCTACATAGGATGACATCCTAAGATAGGTCGTCACAATTCCCTCAAGTAAAACACGCCGTTCCAATAACCAGAAGAAAGGAGCATCTTTATGACTGAAAATGGAGAGCTGCTGAGAGGAATGAGTGAATAAGCCTTGCTATGCTTGCTCTCATTTACTACTCTTACCTCCTAGACCTTGTCCTATCACATTTTTCGGTGGCGTTGCACACCTCGACAACCCTAGTATAAAAATGCTTAGATTGGGGCGCCTGGGTGGCTCAGTCTTAAGTGTCTGACTTTGGCTCACGTCCTGAACCCAGAGTTCTGGGACGGAGCCCCACATCGGGATCTCTGCTCAGCGGGGAGTCTGCTTCTCCCTCTCCTCCCCACCTGCGCTCTCTCTGGCTATCTCTTGTCTCATCTCTCTTAAATAAATAAATATAATCTTAAAAAGAAAGGGGGGGAGGTCCTGGGATGAAGCCCTGTGTCAGGCTCCCTCTGCTGCTCCCCCTGCTTGTGCCCTCTCTCTGTCAAATAAATAAATAAAATTTTTAAAAAATTCTTAGATTGAACTTTCTCTGAGTCCCCATTTCCTTACGAAGGCCCTCATATCACATAAAACTTTTATTAAATAAATTTGTATGTCGTTCTCTTATAAATCTGTCCTTTGTCAGTCCCATTCACATGGCCCCAGCTACAGCACCTAGGAGAGAGAAGAAAAAAAGAATTTCTTCCTCCCCTACATTATGAGATTGTCAGGGGAATGTTGTTATTTAATTCATATTTGGAAACATATTGGTGTAAGTGGTCAATGAATAAATATTACTGGGCTCATTTCAAGACAACAAAAGGGAAGATTAACCTCAAACATTCATACAAGAAAAAAAATCCTGTTGTTTGCAATATTAAAATGAAATGAGTTTTCCAGCTTGCTGTTTGAAAAGAAAATGAAATTCATTTTAACAGTCTTTAGCCAAATTTTCTGGCAAGCAAACTCAAAACTTAATCACACAAGACATTAAATAGTATATTAGTCACTCGACGCAAGTTAAATTTATAACTGTTAAATTAAGAAAGCCATAATCAGAGAAAGTACTGAATATCTAAAGTATAAGTAGTAACACCGACTAATAAATATGACATGCAAAATGTTAGCTATAGAAATCGCTGATCCATGGTATTTACTGAAATGCCTGCACATTAAAGATAAAGCTTTTTTCCTTCCTTTAAGAATGCACTAATTGTGGTGCATTTGTGTTTCTTTAGGCAACCCAGCAGCTGTGGTTCCAAACATGAGCCTTTGAGAAATACATTTAAATGAATATTTATAAACTTTTCTCTGGAAATTATATTTAGCAACTGTAGCAGATGCCACCGCTTCCACAGTGTTCGCTGTGTCACTAATTACAGCCCCTCTCTAATCCTGCTGTCCCCCCCGGTCACTTGTCTCTACCGCGGACCACCACCACGTTGAGGAGAGAGAGGCACACAGAGGTGTAACAAGTCTATTGCCGAGTTTTAAAAAACACTCATAAAAACATACATAAACCATAGGCACTGAGTGTTCATAACCTCAGATTCTCCCCAAGCAACTACAGGACCATTTGAAATTGAGATTTTTATGTTCTGAGCATCTCGGTAGGATATTAGCTCAAGTAACACTGGGTAACCTCCACGCATCCGTTACGGCCCATCTGCCTCCGTGTAGGAGCCACAGACCACCGGGCCCGAACCACACAGAATCTTCAGCTTTACTCCGAAAGCTGATCTTGAAGATTGGGAGGAGTCTGGATATGCCTATTTTTCTCTTTCCAGATCTCCAGGTGATTCTTCCAGTGCGCTAAAGTTGGCAAGGCACAGCTTCTACACAGTTCAGGTCCAACTTCTCCAAGAACCCTGCTCAATAACTCCTGAAGCTGGCGTACAAATGTCCATCTTTTGTATTTCCAAGGAGCCCTGAGTGCTCTTATTGTCACGGCTCTTATTATCTCTAGTGGAATGGCTTCCTTGGTTTCTTCCCTCTTCACTCGCAAATAATTGAAAAGAGTGTCTTAGACTTATTGGCTTCTGCATGCCCAGTGGATGGGAGGCAATTAGTAATTGCTTGAGCAAATAAACACTTTCAGCTTTCTGATACTGAGAGTTAGGCTTTAACGTCTCGGGCGTTAGCATGAATTCCAGAAATATTCGCCCACTTTGAACCCTACAGCAGCTTTAACATAGCTTCCAGATACAATATTTATAGCCATGTTTCATTCTTTGGTCTTGATTTCCATTTTGCAATTTACTGCACTTAACATTACACTACATAAAAAAAAAAACACATTACACTACAGACATTACACTCATTACGATTCACCACGCACATTACAATTGATTTTGGAGAAGCTCCATTTAAACCTTTGAAGCCAGAGGAATTCTGAAAAATTTGGGAGAATGAGTACGGATACAATGAGAGGGAAAACACAGAAGTGAAAAAAATTGCAGAAAGCTCAAGTCAGGAAATAGAGTTACACAATAAGAATGAAACTATCCACTCTTCAGGATTATTAACAGGAGCTAGTTATAAAGATAACAGAAATGGGAAAAAAAACTCACAAAGCCTTGCGCCTTCAAAAGGATGGGATTTTTCCCCTTCCTGGCTATTTTACATTACAAGGAGATGAAAGTCTCTGGACCAAGGTCCAGAGCCCTCTCAACATTCCTACTTTTCAATTTCAGGTTTTGGTCCATCAGTTAATCTCTCTTCTCTCTTGCATATTTAGTTACTTAGAGCAAATTCTAATTCCTTCAAGGCTGAACTTTCCCCAACTTCCACACCCCGTACCCTTGAGAACCATAGTCCCCACTTAGCCAACTCTCCTACCGTGACCTTCAGCCTTTCCCCTCCAATTTTCCCTTTGAGTTTGCCTGAAAATGCTCCTCTGTACTACTGGAAAAAAATAAAACAAACAAGCAGCACTTGACTCCTTTTGTGTAATTCGGGGATTCCACAAACATCTGTGAAGGGCCAGATAGTAAATATTTTTTGCTTTGTGTGTCATACAATCTGTTGCAACTGCTCAACTTTTCTGTAGACGGTAGATTAAAAAAAAATGGGCAGAGCTACATTCCAATAAAACTTTATTTCCAAAACCCAGCTAGATTTGGCTTGCAGGCCATGGTTCCCCAAAGCTCAATGCTATCTCTGAAAGTGCAACCAGGCCCCGTAGGGTTAATGAGGTTGAACTGAGCAGAAAATTTAAAACTGGTTTTTCAGAGAACTGTTTCTCCCTAATCAGCTATTGTTTCTTCGCAGACCCCGCTAAAAATCCACTAGCTGTTGTCATTAGAAGCCTGGACTCAAAGTCAACTGACACGGTTCCAGCCTATGATACAAGCAAAGCCTTGCATTTCTCACTCGAGTAAGGAGCCCAAAACCCCATCCAGTTTACACGGATCCTCTGTCACTGCCCATAGGGCCCCTCTCCTTGTCCTTAAGGTAACCCCTGTTGACGTCAGGGGCTGAAATTTGCTTCTTTCCCTGATGCTAAGTCTCCACCCCAGAGTGAACATGGGATGTATGGTACATATATTTGCTCCCTGCGCATGTTCCATCGTTCCTCATGAATAGTCATAAACTTCCCCACCCTTTTCATCAATATGTATGTAATCTCAACCCCTGTGATTATAAAAAAATTGCTCTCCTCCCCTCCAGGGAGACAGATTTGAAGCTTGCCCTCCTGCCTCCTCCTTTGGCTGCTTCTCAAATAATCCTTTCCTTCGCTGCATACCTGATGTCTCCGTGATTGGCTTTGCTGCACCAGATGTGGGGGTTCAGTGACAA
Organism: Nasua narica; assembly: GCA_028533885.1. Classification (NCBI taxonomy): domain Eukaryota; kingdom Metazoa; phylum Chordata; class Mammalia; order Carnivora; family Procyonidae; genus Nasua; species Nasua narica. The sequence continues at coordinate 7,016,538 of CM052801.1, read as the reverse complement.
AAGTGACTCTCCTGGCTCCAGTTCTTAAACTATAAATCCTCCAACAGCAGTCCGGACTTTCACCTACCAACTCGGAAACCGTTTCTTACAAAGGTCATCAATGACCACCACATAGCGTGATCACATTCCCTGTTTCCTTGTTTCACTATTAACTTTCTCAAATTTAAAACCAGCCCCTACTTCCCAGTAAGTCCAGCTCCACCAGCCTTCTGATTTTTAAATAGTACTTTTCAAGTCTTCTTTTTGATCCCTCTTTCTTCTACCTCACCCATAAACTATAAAGATTTTCCAGACTTGGTCTTTCCCTTTTCTTTTGGGACATATGATCAAATTCATCCTTTATCCATCACTCCCCCAGAGAATCAGCCCTGCCAAGGCTCTGGGCTTCCTTTCTTTGTTCTCCCACTGCACTGTGGGTGCATATTGAATTATCATTGATGGTTTCTTGGCCTGCTATCCCACAGTGTAATTAGGGCAGGGAATGGTTGTCAGTTTGCAGAGGAAGCCCACCCTAAGAAAATACGTGGTCTTTTAGAAGAGGTAATTTATACTTGCAGTGAGTCTGTGATTCGGATGATGAAATCAAATATTTCAGGATGCTGTCTCCCAAAACAGGGGAAAGAATGCCTGAAGCAAGGGCATCCAGATTCCAGTAATGAGAAGTTAATTATTTGCATCAGTCTGTCAAGATGAGAACTGAAAAAAGTACACACATATAAATAAAAAAGGTCATGTGAAATCTACAAGGAACAGTAAACTGTACAAGCAATGAAGCAGATTGAAAAAAGAAACAACCAGAAATTACACAAATGAGAATATAAAAGCTAAGTTTAAAAACTCAGTGGACAGGACTAACAAAATCAGACAACGCTGAAAAAAGAATTAGTGAACTGGAAGATAAGATGTAGTTATTTAGAATGTAGCAGAGAGAGATAACACATTGGTAAATCATGAGAGGGTAAAAGATCTACAGCATCTACCCCCCCTTAGAGGACCTGATCTACATTTGTAAGAGTACTGCAGAGAGGCGATATTTGAAGAGATAACTGAGAAAGAGAACAGTCCAGGGGTGCCTGGATCCATTGAGAGTCTGATCTTGGTTTGCCTCAGGTCATTATCTCCTTCCTTCCTGATCTCCAGGTCCTGGGATTGAGTAACACCCCCCACCTAGGGCTCCCAGGGAGCTTGCCTGCTGATGTGTTCTCTCCCTTGTACTTGCTCTTGCTCTAATGAAGAAATGAGTCTTTAAAAAAACAAAAAAGGAACAGTCCACAGTTCCACAAAATCTCCCAAAAATTATCAAAGAAGATAAAATTTTTAAAATGCACACCAAGAAATGCATAGACCATAAAAAAGAGAGCCTGTCTTCAAAAGAATTACATAATTATCAAGAACAATGGAAGTTCCAAGAAAGTAGAATATCCTTGACGCACTGAGAAAAAATAATTCCCACCCTAGAATATAAACAACAAAAATACCTTTCAAGAATAAAAGCAAAATACATTTTTAGCCAGATGAAAATAGTTAACCACCAACAGAGCCACTCAAAATGAAATTCTAAAGCATGTACCATCCACCACACAAAAGAGAACAGATGCCAGAAGAAATTTATAAGATACAGAAAGAAAAGAAGAGCACAGAAAGTAGTAAATATTTGGGTAACTCTAAACAAACACTGAGTGTATCAAGCAAAATTCATCCTATTTTGTGGAATAAATTAAAATACATAGTCACGATCACGGCATATACATTTAGGATTTTTTTTTTAATATTTTATTTATTTATTTGAGAGAGAGAGAGAGAGAGAGAGAACGAGAGAGGAGAAGGTCAGAGGGAGAAGCAGACTTCCCACAGAGCTGGGAGCCCAATATGGGACTCGATCCCGGGACTCCGGAATCATGACCTGAGCCGAAGGCCGTCGCCCAACCAACTGAGCCACCCAGGCGCCCACGGCATATACATTTATAAGGAAAGGAGCGAGCAAATGGAGTTGAAATATTCTTGTTAGTCCACAGGAAGAATGAAAATATTAACTTCAGACTGATAACTAACAATTCATGTTTTTTCCCTATGGTAACAAGTAATAGGATTAAAACCTGCCAAAACATCTAGCCCTGGAAATGGATGGCAGTGGACGGTCACACTCAAGTCCAGCCTCCCAGTCAATGTATGGTGGCAAGAAGGGCTGTAGGTTGGTAAGCCCAGATCCCACCCCTCCTTCCAAAAAAGTAAGACAAGGAAAAATAATCAAAGAACACAGAATCATTATGACAAATATAAATGACAGAAGGTGGTAGATTTAAATCTTTACATATAAATATCTAAAATTACATGTAAATGAAATAAATGCTCAAGTTAAAAGATAAAAATCAGATTGAATATTTTAAGATTTCAACTTCATGCCGCTCATTAGAGACATACACTTTAAGACTACAGAAAAAAGGTGAAGGGTAAATAGAGCAGGAGGAAATCTAGAGAAGAATTACATACTAGCAGAAATAGAGTAGAAAATTTAAACTAATTATTGATCTTCTTCCCTGCTGGGCAGATAAGGCTTTCTGGTTATATTAGGTATGCTACTACTCAGGTTGAAAATAGTTACCCATTACGACCAACTTCTCAAATTAAGTAAACCCAGCTGCATAGGCTGGGAGATAATATACCTTTATAAGCAGTCACTCCTTCTTTGCCCCATATGAATGCTATTTTATGCGGGATACACCACAAGAAAAAACTATTGATTTCATTTAATGACAATGATATCTATTCATTGGAGAGAAGGGAGGAAACTGCACAGTTGATGGTTTCTGAATTTTATTTTCACATCCTGCCTTCCTTTTTACTGTGGGGATTGACTAGGACTAAGACCAGTAAAGAGTTATGTTGACGATGTTCAGCTCATTAGGCCGGAAGGACAGTGCTCAGAACGCAAATGAGCAGAATCCAATCTGTGGGGACCAGTTAGTTTTGCTCCTGCACAAGCACAGATGTCCTTTCTAATCCAATCAGCAACTCTTACACCGGGGAGGGGTGGGGGGGGATCAGCAAGACTGTGCCAACAAAGCAGAGTAAATCGGGAATGCCACAACACAACGCAAGGATACCCCGCCTGAAGGCTGCTCCCAGACATCATCTAAGGACAGCCCGTTTTGTGCACGGGAACTGTATCATAGCCATTTGCTTTCAAAATAAATATTCCAAAACATCAGACAATCGTGTCTGCATGTCCCATTCCTTAATTCTTTCCACATTCATTCCTTAATTCATTTATTGTGCGCCTGTGATAGGTATACAGCGCTTAGCAAAGAAGATGGGCTATATCATCACGGTGTACACAGCTTAGATAATGATCACATTGTCTCATTCTTACATAACAATGTCTCACGTCCCAAAGCAAATTTAATTACTACTATGTAGTGTGCAGACAAAGGTTCAAAAGCTTTAAAGTCATCTGGTGCTACTGTTCTACCAGGCAGAAACACGGCTGGCTTCAAGAATTCCCACACTATATTTCTGGATCAGTTTCCCATCAGTGGTTTAAATTTTAACCCCTAAACAATGAGAGGCAACTTTCTAGGTGTCTCTCAGAGATAACTTGACGTAGACCAACTCCCCACATCTCAGTAGCAACACGAAGATGCAGAACTTGGCTCCCAGAATGCTCCTACAGCAGGGGTTGGCAAACTACGGCCCGCAAGCAAAATCTCACAGCCACTTATTTTTATAAATAACATCTGATTGGAATACAGCCTTGCTCATTCATTTACGTAGAGACTAGGGCATACGCCATGTTCGCATAGATGCCGCCGAAGGGAGCACAGCATACGCCATGTTGGAACAGCAGAGTTGAGCAGCTACAACAGCGATCACAGAGACCTTCGAGCCAGACATATTTACTGTGTGGCTCTAGACAGAATCCAAGGAAGGGACGCTGGACAGTCAGGGGGCGGGGAAGCCCATTCGGCAGCTTGTAGACACCCACAAAGCTGGCTTTGTAGAGTTGGCTAGGTGCTTATTGAATAGAGATTTCTATTAAAACAAAACCCTTATCTTCCTGTGATTAAACCTATCCCACCTTGCTTCCTTATCAAACGCTAACAGGGCAGCTGGGCCACCTCGACTGCGCTGGTGAGCCAGGATCAGAGCAGGTCTCCAAAGGGCCCAAGTCATTCCCAATTGTTTCTGAACTGACTGCCTTCCTCTGAAAGCCTGGCGTCTTTGTCGTCCATCCTCCGGTGTCTGGCATGGCATTCTCTCTGCTGGTTCATCAGAGGGTTGCCCAGACAGAATGCAAACATCCTTTGCAAACTGGCTGCGGTGCATCAAAATTTCCTGGTCATGGGGTCCCTGAAAAAACAAAGCTTCCTCTAAGTGCAGGCTGCAGAATCTTCTGGATCTAGTGTGGTTTCCGTGTAAGCGCTACAGTAACCTTAGCGAGACTACTTTTAACTGACTCAGAGGGAAGGGTGGCTCCATACAGAACACAAGGTGGATGGAAATGAGATGCAGAGGATCAAGGAATGTGAAGGACCACCGGAGAGTCCTTGTATGTCTACAGATGGGAACAAAGGGAACAGAAGCATGCCAGGATATGCTAGGACCTTGGAGACAAGGGAAATGCTGCCAAGGCTTGTGGGGGTATCGAAAATCCAAGGGTCACCCTGACTATATGGTACCTAACACCGTGGACATCCCACATTTGTAGTTACTATGGCAACATGCAGGTAGGTATGCATGCACAAGTACGCATGTGCACGCGCATGCACACACAGTCTTACTGATGTTAACCTGCCCCTGAATCCTTCAGAACCTGCTCATACGCCTCTCCGTTCTCTGAGTCCTCATTCCAAGGGTTTGATAAGCCCAGGGCTCTGCTGCCTCATAAGTGCTGTACCGTATAGCTCTTACTCCCATTGACCTCAACTTCAGGCCCTTGTCCCTCCCATAAGACTGTCACACTGGTTTTCCTTCATCCTGTCTCTTATTTTTCCTGTAGTCCAGGTTTGATCGTTTCATTGCCAGACGGCACACACGCAGCAAAGCGCACAGATCCTGAGTGTGCCATCGGACGGGTTTTCATCTATGGATGCGCTGATGTGTGCAGACTTTCGGTACCTGAGAAGACCTCCTCACGTGTCTCCTCCGTCAATACCCTCTCAAAGGTAAACACTATTCTGATGGCTCCCACTGGAGAGTTGTTTGGCCCATTTTTAAATTTCATACGAATGGAATGATTTGTGCTGACTTCTTTGCTGGACACCGGTCTACGAGATTCGTCCAAGTTGAGGCGTGTAGCGATGAAGAGTTCTTTTTTCATCGAGGTATATTCATACCACAGGCCACCATATGACAATGTCTTTATCAGATTTACTACTGAGGACATTGAAGTTGTTTGCAGTTCAGGGCATGATTGATAAAGCCTGCAGTGGCCTTTTCTTAGTCTCTGACTCCCAGGCTCTCACCCATCATCGGATCTCGCACAAACAGCCACATTTACTGCCCTCCCAGCCAGGCTTCCATTATAGGATGGCACGGCACGCCAATTACCAATGGCTTCTCATTGGCTTTCTAAATAAAAATTGGCTCCTCATTCTAACATTCAACAGCTTCTGCGACTGCACTTGATTTACCGTCCAGCCTTTGTGGCCCATCTCTGCCGTCCATGTTTGTGTTCTTTCAGACAAATTCTCAACCAGTGCAAAAGTGTATCCCGCTCACGTTCCCACTTGGGGGCCTTTGTTTTTGCAGTGCCTTGGGCACTGGAGGTCCTCCTCCCTACTACACTCGCTTATGCCTATAGGAACCATCCATAGCTTTCTAGGCTCATATAAAAATAACAGCTCATCCAAGAAGTTTTTTCTTTTTTTTTTTTTTAAGATTTTATTTATTTATTTGACAGAGAGAGATCACAAGTAGGCAGAGAGGCAGGCAGACAGAGAGGGGAAAGCAGGCTCCCTGCTGAGCAGAGAGCCTGATGTGGGGCTCAATCCCAGGACCCTGAGATCATGACCTGAGCCGAAGGCAGACGCTTAACCCATTGAGCCACCCAGGCATCCCTCATCCAAGAAGTCTTGAGAAAACATTGTATCTTCCTGCTTGGAAGACCATAACATCTGAATATTCTCCAATATATCTATGGCTAGTAGTGATAATGAGAGTGACTTCCTCATAATAATTATGTGGAGGACGGAATGGAATGGAGGGTCAGCTCCTATTTTCAAACTTCTGACGCATCTTATACGAGACTCCTACGGACAGCCTTTTTGGGTTACTGGACTTCCATTCAGCAAGTAAATATTCAGATGAATCGTTTAATCACTTAAGCAGTGGGCGATTTGAGCAAGTGAAGAAGTCAATGGGTTGGATGTTTTTGGTTAAATTTAATAAAATAAGGCTCCAGAAGACATTGATTTTTGTAGGCATAATGGAAGAAAGAAAAGAACTAACAGAAAAGGATCGTTGGTTATATTCAGTCTGTAATCTCGGAATGGATACCCGTTCCTTCCTCTTTTCCTACATACTGACCATAGCAAAGCCTTGTGCTGGGAAGCTAGGTGGGGTGTGGGGCCTGGAGACTGCAAACCTCATCCAAGAACCTCACATTCCACAGAGGAAAATAAAAGGATAGAATAGACTAATCAGTAGAAATACTGGGTTCCGAAAATCTTCAGAGGAAATAGAAAGCACATAAGGAAAGTTTTTTGAGACCAACGAGAAAGATAACAATCAGCATTTCTGGTTGTGCCAAGAATTTCTGTAAAAAGAGCCAATGTCAATTGAGAACTCATGCTGACACATTATCAGCGAACTTCTCTGGGGTCAGGCTTTTGGGGGATTTTTGAAGCACCGAGTAAGTCTGTAAAATTAATGACCAAAATTTCCTGCAAAACTATAAAATGGAAATCCAGCTCAGGTGGCTATTAGGGACTCAATTTTGCATCTAGTCACTCTTGGAACTTATTAGAATAACCCAGAAGATACAGTCATTATGGCTTTGTCTAGTAACGCTGTGCAGAAATTGCAAAGATAACTCAACAAAGAACTATGGAGAGATGTCAATCATTAAATCCTTCAAATGTTTTGCTGCCTAAGACACTTCGGCGCCTTTAGGAAGATCTCCACATCTGACTTTCGGCTGTCTGTCACTACCATTGGCCCCCAGAGGACAATTTCAGGATTCTCTGTAACTCTTCGCTGGTCAGTGTGTCTCTGGGGCCACTTGTCTGCCTCAAGAGAACTCGCTTAGTTCTCTGTCAGTGGTGGAAGAACCTTGAAGGCCACTCATGTAGTCTTTCTAGAGGCTTCGCCAACCCACAGAATGTTCCGCTTTCCCACCCGACAGTGGACACAGGTTAACTGGTGGGGCGCTGCCCAAGGGGATCGCCAGGACCATGTCGTCCCACCTGTCCTCCCCACCTGTCCTCCCCTCCTCCACCCACCCGCCTCCTCACTGAATACACCTGAGTCTGAGGAAATCAAAAGTGCCTATGATGCTACCTCGGTGCATTAAGGTGGTGAAAAATCCTTATGAAGATGGCTTCCTACAGAAGAGTTATCTTTAAGACAAGGTACACAGAACTTTTTCTCATCAGTCATGCTTCATAATTTCTAGGTTCTAATCATCCTTACCCATAATTTTGCATTGGGCTGTAACTAATTGGTAAAATAGTGGAGTCGGATCTGACCTACAATGTTCATATTTTATTGATAGTCACCCAATTAATAAGGTTCTCTATGGCATATTGTTCTACAACAGGTTGTATCATATCTTCGTTATAAATAATTCATGCTGCATGACATGCATCAACTCAAAATTCAAACTCATGCACAAGGAACCTATATTTTATAATTGATAATAGAATAAAAGTTTTCCCAGTCTTCCACCTCCAGAGAATGAATGAGGGATGGGAGGGGCTGCCCGACAAGTCCACTGGTCAGAGACAGCCAGGGGAGCCGCTCTGTCTCCACTCGTAAGGAACACTGATGGGAACTCTCTACCTCCAGGGGCTCATCACCAACTTAGTTTCTGACTTTTTATTATCTTAAGACCTAGGGAGGATCAGGTGGTATTATTGGAGGCTTATTATAACGCAGTGGTTTTCAACCACACTCGACTTCGCTTCACATTGGACATTAGGCAATGTCTGCAGAAACGTTAGCTTGTCATCTTTTGGTGGACTGAGAGCACTGGCATCTGGTAAGTCAAGATCCAGCGTGCCGCTCAGCATCGGATCCTGTGCAGGACACACACTCAAGAGACAAAGAGTCATCAGGCCTCAAATGGCAACAGTGTAAAGGTTAAGACATCCTACTTTAACATCATGTTAACACGTTAATTGTGCAAGGCTTTTGGGTAACGGGTCCCAAATTACTCCTTAGTATCTCATTATTAGAATTGGCAACCAAGGACAGAGTCTATGGGAGATGATATTTCGGACTAACCTTTGGAAACTGGCATCATGACCGTATAGTGGACACATATAAATAAATATGTCATGGCATTTTCCAAGAAAGAAACCTCCTAGTTGTATGTGTAGTGCATTTCTCTGTACCCACTTAGGTACCAGCCATCGAGATCAGTCCTAACTGCTGCATAGAAGCTTCTTCTTCGGAGTGCACGGTCTACCTTGGAAAGTTCTCAAGTTGGACATGTTAGAGTGACATTAAAATGAATGCAGAGTTTGCTCGTCACCTTTTAGACTGCTGGTGCAAAGGAAGTTTTCCTTTGACTTCAGTCTTCTCTGTGTCTAAAATCTGCTTTTGGCCTTTGAAAGCTCCATTTTTCTGAGGGGTCCCCCCCATAGTGCCACCGTCGGCCTAACTTATCAACTGACAAATTCCATACTCTATTTTCCTTGTTAACTCTTGTTTTTCTCATTTGGGTGATTTCCATTAATCCAAATAATAAAGAACTAAATAACATTTCCCGAAATACTGTGATACAATACATCTACGGGATTCTGGTTAAAATGACAAATCGATCTTACATATATATGCATATATACACATGTATATTCATAGTCAAACATTCTGTAAGATTATAATCTCTGTTCTATATTCCGAATTTACTATTACATATTCACTTATCTTTTAATTGAGATGGTTAATGAGAAATAAAGGAAACATATGCTTTTTCTTTCCAGTTAAATCTCATTGTCATTGTTATTATAACCAATTAATTTTACCCTCCTTCATCTACTTTATCTGATCTGCCAAAAATGAAACTTTCATTTTATTTCTTTATTTAAAGCTTGTGGGAAAGGATCTTACTATCCTTTCTTTTGTTTTTAAAGATTTTATTTATTTGACAGAGAGAGACACAGCAAGACAGGGTACACAAGCAGGGGGAATGGGAGAGGGAGAAGCAGACTTCTCGCCGAGCAGGAAGCCTGATGTGGGGCTCGATCCCAGCACCCTGGGATCATGACCTGAGCCGAAGGCAGACACTTAATGACTGAGCCACCCAGGCCCCCCCCTTACTGTCCATTTTTAATGTAAATTGTATACTCAGATTTTATCCCATTTAAAGATTCTTCTGGGACGCCTGGATGGCTCAGTTGGTTGGGCAATTGCCTCCGGGGTCATGATCCTGGGGCCAGGGATCGAGTCCTGCATGGGGGGGGGGTTCCTGCTCAGCGGGGAGTCTGCTTCTTCCTTTGACCCTCCCCCTCTCGTGCTTTCTCTCAAATAAATAAATAAAATCTTTTAAAAATAATAAAAATAAAGAATCTCCTTGAATTAACATTTCACTGTTAACATTGAGCAACAAGATTCAAATTCGTTAGAAGAGCCTACATGTTGGCATCCCCATACTCTTGGGAATCAGTGAGTTGATTCCAACAAATGCAGCTGAGGAGACACATGCCTCTCCCCTCCTAATGACCCCACTGGGCACTGTAGCTCCTTCCTTCTTGAACATCCACCAGTTTATTCCATTGGGGCTGTTTGAAAGCTTTGACTAAAAGGCATCTACACTATGCATTCCATTTACCAGTTTGCACTCATATCTAATGCTTGGTCCTCACACAGGATGTGTCCAAAAGCTGTACCTAATAATCCTATTAAATTATACATTTGGCTGGAAATTTTGAGTCTGTATTGATTTCAATATACTGCTTGCTTCTAAAATGCCTAGCTGAAAAATAAGAATAGAAGTTTGAGTTTTTAAAAAAGATTTTATTTATTTGAGAGAGAACGAGAGAGAGAAAGAGAGCAAAAGAGAGAGACCATGAGCGGGGGCGGGGAAGGGGCAGAAGCAGACTCCCCACTGAGCAGGAAGCCCTATGTGGGACTCCATCCCTGGACCCAGAGATCATGACTTAAGCCAAAGGTTGACACTTAACTGACTGAGCCCCCGAGGAGCCCCTAAGTATAAGTTTTAAAAAATTTAATAGTAATATGAGAGTTGGGGTCTTCCTAAACATTTTTTTGTTAAATTAAGATTTCATACTAAGAAAGTTCTTCAAGTAATAGCAACAAGTGCTAAGCTTAGTAGGAGCTAGGTGACAAATGACCTAAGCATTACAAATTGGGTTTCTACTCAAGACAGGTCATGATAACCTCAGGAAAGTGTTAATGGTATCTGAGCACAGGCCTACTCATCCCAGTCTCCAGTCAAGTGAGCTGAAGGTGGGATGGGCTCTTCCAGGGAAATCTCACCCAGTATTTCTTTGCCTCTAACAGGATCCTAATGACAGTAGTTCCTTGGAAAATGACGAGTATTAGGAGTATTAAATACAATACTGCATGCTATGTGCTCAATAGTACCCGATACATAGTAGACAGTCAATAAATAACTATAATAATAAATTATCTAATATCTAATAACTATCTGATAAAGCATGTAGTTTCAGGGGGAAAAAAATGAAACAAATGTTCGGGAGGAGTGGAATTCGCAAGCAAAAGACTAGAGCGGAAAGTTCCAATGTGCATCTAAAATATCGAGGCAGTTCACTGGGGCTGAAGAGGCGGGACAGGGAGGGAAACAGCCCAGGGCAGAGTGACCCCCCCCCCAGCAGACTTGGCTTAGTTTACCCCAAGGCAGTGAGCTGCTGCCTGAGCCCAGAGGAATAGGCAGCCTCCTCTTCTAAAGTGGTAATCCTGAGACTCAGATTTGGGTGCCTCCAGGGCTGTCCTCATTTTTTCTTTTCAGCTGCTTTGATTTTGCTCACATTAGTAAAGGCAGGGAGGCATCCAGAAAGCCAAAACTACTTTGCTACATGTGGAGGGAAAACCCGGAGATACTAATGCCACACAGTAAATACAAAGATGTTTCTTGTCATATAAATCGTCCTGATGAAGCTTGGCTTCGTTTATCGTGTCTTTAAATGTCTACTTCTCTGGATTTCACTCCAAGGCCAAAAGGCTCACACTGAGCTTCCATTATAAACTACGAAGCGCTGTCTGGTAATTACCAAGGGTATTGCAAAAGTTAGCCGATTTTGATCTCAAATAAATACTCACTGGACATCTCCTGTATGGTAAGCACCATTTTAGCCAGACACCAGGTTCCTTGGCAAGTATAATGTATGAAACTAACAGATAAGGAAGTACAATGCTGTTTTTTATTTTTATAAGATCCACGTGTCAAAGGAAGAAATTGCAGGTACTATTAGCCTTTGGGGAGCCCTAGTGAGTTTGTCTGCAGAAGTTGATGTTCAGGTTGAGTTCAGACCATAATGGGAGGAGAAGAACAGAGAAAACCTAAAGAAGACCCTGTGATAAGACACAGAGCAGCATGGGGGGGCACTTGGGTGGCTCAGTCGGTTGAGTGTCCGACTCTTGGTTTCAGCTCGGGTCATGATCTAGTGGTCAAAGGATGAAGCCCCACGTTGGGCTCCACGCTCAGTACAAAGTCTGCTTAGGATTCTTATTCTCCCTTGTGCACGGGCCGGCCGTACACACACTCTCTCTCAAATAAAAAGATAAAATCCTCTTTTATGAAAGTTAAAAAAGCCCAAGAAGACATAGAGCAGAATATCTAGGGTTTGGGGCCAGCCAAAGCATGGGACACTGTGGAGGGGTGGCATGTTCACAGGGTCTACAATAAGGGGCAGGAGGGAAAGGAATGCAAGGAGGTCCATTGGAGACATGAAAAGGCGTTGCACCTTGCAGGACAGCGAGGCACAAGACAGTGGAAATGCTCACGTCTTCTATGGGACCCTAGAACTCACTCACGTGCTCCAAGCCAAACCTTGTCCCCTCTCCCTCCCGACTCCAGAGCCTCCCAGGCACTGTCCCCGGTTGTTCAGGGCCCTGAGGCTGCCAGTCCCACGGGGACATAGACAGCCCTCGGTCCCTGAAAGCTGTGCCTTCCTTCCGTCATCCTCCTTCTTGGCATTTACAGTGGAGTCATCCCTACGCTGTAATCTTCACCGCACCCCGGGGCCCTTGTCAGGGAATCTGAATGCCTTGGCCTCTAAGACCCGAACCCCACTTGGCTTTGCTGATGTATCTACATCAATGCCCCCTCCCCCGTCCTCCTGTCCTACCTGCCCAGGGCCCAGGCTCACCCTGTCCTTTGTGTGTTTGTTTTCACACTGCTTCCTTGAATTAAATGCTGTGAGCTTTCATTTTTTTTTAATCTTCAAAAAAAAAATTTTGTAGTAATCTCTACACCCAACATGTGCCTTGAACTCACGACCCCGAGATCAAGAGTCACATGCTCCACCAACTAAGGTGGACAGAAATCCCTTCATTTTTTTTTAATCTTTAAATATCTGTGCTATTGTCCCAGCTCTATGTCAATTATCTCCTTTGAGAAACCTTTCCTTCCTTTTGCTTTGGCTGCAGAGTCTCATAATTGACTTGTCGAATCTAATTACCTTAGATTCTTGCCTTGGCCTGGGTTCCGATAGCATTTTACTCCCATTCTTACACACCATCTACTGCCAGCATGATTTAATTTTGTGTCCTACAACCTTGAAAGTTAGTGTAGGGCAGGGACTGTATTTTGTTCCTTTTCCCATTTCTCATGGCCATGAATATTTGATTGTTGAATAAAACTAAAATGACCAATCCTAATCATACACCAGAAGTCCTGAAAAGGCTGAGTGTTGACATAGGCACGAAAACAAAAACAACAACTTCCCAGATCTAACAGGAACAGGCTGGGCAGGTGGATGACCTTACAGGCTTCTGCGGACTGGCAGGGGAACAGCCTTGGTAGGACAGAACCTGAAAGGGGTGGGGGAGCGTAGAAGGGGGCTGGTTAGGTGACTGGTCAGGAGGCAGCATACACGGCAAGGTCACAACTCAAAACCATGGCCCTATCTGAGAGACGGAACCAAGAGGGTCACAGTATGTCGCATCTCCCACCATGCTTTCTTTTCACCTACAAAGCTCTGTTTACTCTCAGAATTACCTATTCTTTCCCATAATCCTCCCTTCTCCCCCACAAAACCCAAGTTATTTCCTCCAATTCCGCATTTGATCCCAAGATCTCCATTGATCCTACCATCTTTGTTCTCTCTCGCTATTCCCTCTCCCACAAGTCTCCATTCTTTCCCACAATTCCTTGTTTCGCCCACAATTCTGTTCTCTCCCTCAGCTCCCCATTTTCTCTCACAATTGTGTCCTTCGATGTCTTTGTCTTGCCCACCTATGAGGTTTCTGAATTCTAAAGTATTTCTTAAGTGTTTATCCTGTACATATGTTAAACATCAGCAGTGTTCACTTCACACTACGCTCCCCCTCATGGTCATGCTTACCTGAGCTTTTTCCCTGAGTGGAAACCTCACTGCTCATCCCTGGACAATTCGCTGATTCTTTTATGCTTTCCATACCTGCTTCTTGGCTGCTTCACTGACCATCTTTTTTGTACACCGGGAATGAAGTGCCAGAGGACGGTGCCACTCCAGTGCCACTGGTCCAACCTGAGATAAGCACCTTGTACCAGAATGCAAAACTAATATAGCACTAAGCACAGTGTTTAATTCGGATGATTTTTTTTTCCTTGGCAAAACTTTCTTGGGAAAAGAATCTGCTGTTTTCCTTTGTTGGGCCAACTCACCATCGCACTGTACCTCAAAAATAGAGATAATGTTGGTGGCTCTCATTTTCTATGGAATGAAGCATTAAATGCGACTGTCAGGTTAGTGGCAAGTTATTAATATTAATGCGAGAGCCCTTCCCTCCCATGTATTTTTCCTGGGAAAACCTGAGAAATACAGAGACATAATGAAGACGTGAACACCATTAACGGGCAATATTTCCTCTAAGATAGAGATTTTCAGCAAGGGCTAATCACGACTGCCAGGGGACATTCGGCAATGTCTAGGAACAGCTTTGGCTGTCGTAACTGGGGGAGGGGCACATCACTGGCTTCGAGTGGGTAAAAGCCCGGGATGCTGCTCAAACATTCTACAATATACAGGACAGTCACCACAACAATGATCCATCCCCAAATTCTAACGCAAACATCATTAAGGCTGGCTCTAAAGGAAGGGATTTTTTTTTAAGGCTACAATTCATTCAATCTATCTAAACAACAAATATTTATTAAAGACCCAGGAAATACCTTACAAAGCTTGTGTCATGTGATCCTCACAAAAATTTTGTGATATTATTAGTTACAAGAAAGAGCTCTTTCTCGAAGGCAGACCATAGCACAGGCCATACGCACAGTGGCTAGAAGAGCCAGGTTCCCTCCACACGAACCAAATACCCCTTTCCTGATTGCTTGTCTAGAACTGGAAGAACCTCATGCAATTACACAATCCACTGACATCATTCACAACCCCTATTCGGATTCCAGTATCACCAAAGTGGCCTTTTGGTAATTTGGTTTCTCCCGTAGATTCTCGGGAAGGAAACAGTAAGCAGGTCAAGCTGACATGAACCTCTGGCTGACTCAAAAGTACTCATCACACTTTGATAAATCTGGAAGTCTGATTGTAAGTTAACTTATCACAAGCACTACTGCATGGAAGAAAGGAAGGTATGGACATGAGAAAATGAATATTCTGGTCTGAGAACTGTATTTCCTTCTCATGAGAGATTCGTACGTTAACATTTCAACAGGAGAAACATATACTTTAAATATATATATAGGTATGTGTATATATATCTGGTATTTATATAAATAAGTGAAATATGTAAATTTATATGTTAAATCTATGAAACTATAAGAGAGATATTGGATTCCATCTGATTACCCTTCAGAGGCCAACTTATACTCAGTATGAGAACAAATTCTGATTCCCAAACTATACATTTGCAGACCAGTTTGTCCATCGAGTTTATCACCTGGCCTTCTGAATGTAGTTACTCATTTAACAGGGATAACTAGGTAGAGAGCCTCCTCTAGTGGGAGAGGCCCCAACCTTATCAGTGACCTTTTAGAAATTAGACCAAAGAGGTCTCTGCAAAGATCATACGCGATGTACGGAAATCCCTGTGACATATATACGTGACATGTGAGGCAGCACCTTGGTTAAATAGATTTTATTTAACTGCTACATACCAAATAGAAGAAAAATGCATTACAAAGGGGTATGTGTGGGGGTGGGGGCTGGGGGGGCGCACGCGTGTGCACACGAGTGTGTTTACAGTCATGGGTTTATGGCCTTGTTTTCTAAAGTGTTTAATATTCACATAATGTTTCAAATACTTCCTTTGATGAGGAAATTTAATTACTTTGAGCTCATGGTTCATTTTCTAACTCCTTTAGGACTTCATATATATGTCCCCCGTTGGTTTACGTCTCTTGCTGTCACAAACAAACATTAGCTTTTCAAACGGGCCTCTTATTTCATCATGTGGAGCAAAGAGTCTTGACACCTTACTCGAAGTGCTTTCAGAGTTCTAAGAACACCCTTCAGAGCCACCTGGGCAGGCCAGGGGCCTTCCTGAACCCCACGAACAGCCTTCCTTGCAAAAGGACCTTGGTACTATATGTTGTTTGGAAAGCAGATTTTGACCAAAGAAGAAAGAAGGGATTTACCAAATACTGATGTAGACTAGAAACTAGAGTTCGAAGGCCTCCGTCTCAAACTCTCTTTTCAGCACCTAATCCCCACCTTAGACCAGTGAGTACCCAGGAAATATTTCCTGCCTCAGGCCTCTATTCTTTCCTTAAGAGTAATACACGGCTCTGAGGGCTCCTCTATTATTCTTGGTCAAAGATACCATTAATGAAAACGAAATTTATGGACACACATAAATATTTAACCAGCTTTATGTGTTGAAAAAGAGCAGGGTGTGTAAAATCATTCCTACGTTGAGTAATATACAAAAGTAGAAATGTTTAATTCACGCCAAAATTGATACTAAAATGCTAAATAAAATTAAAAAAATGCTGAATTCTACAGCTGATTAATACTTAAAAACCACAACAGCTGACTTGGACTAAATTCAAGCAAAATTACCTAATATTCATTCCAGAGTCAGTGGCGTTGTCTTATGCAATACAAGTCTGTCGATCTTAATTTATTAGTCTCTCTCGTTGTACAACAGTGGGCAACCACTGCAACGAGAATAATATAAGGAAAGGCAATGAACAAATTAAATGGAGAAAGAATCCAGTGTTTCTGTAAGAATTAAAATGGACAGTGACACCACAAGTGAATTAAGGTATAAGTCTTTCTGGCTATTTCAAAGAATGGAACACTTTGCATATTTATTCTCTGCTGTTGGGTTTCAAATTGTTCCCTCTCTCCAGGCAATGATTTACTTGCATAGCAATTTTAACACTGCAAATGGACTCCCCTGAGATAAATCTATTTGCCAGATCTGATCTATTTCTGCAACATAATTCTTAGTATTCTTTTCCCAAGCCCTGTTTTCCGCAATTCTATACTCTTCTTGTTAGTTGCTAACTTATCCTTCTAGCTGCAAAGTTCTGGAAGTACGTATATTAATCAGCCCCCAATATAGCTGAAATTTTCCTAACAGACCAGTCACAAAACCTTAACAATCTGCGGGGTGATGGATAGCACAAAAATGCAGCCACAGTTACAATCAAACGTCCATTTAAAAAATCTATAGTCTATATTCATAGAAGAATATTAAAATGTGCATATGCGCCTGTGTGAATGGACCCATACATCAAAAGCCTTTATACTTGGATTACTGTCAGTGAAGAGATCCAACATTTGGCTCTGTTTTCTCAGTTAGGCTCCAAGATACTAGAATGACTGAGATCTTTCACTATTTTCCCTAATGTCGGTCAGATTTCACAACCTGGGTAGCACCGTTTGGATAGAACAATGCATATGGAAAGTTTGTCATGTAAACTGACATATTCTGTCAGAAAAACACTGAATCACGTATGATTAGACCCTGCTTCAAGTCTCATACCTCAATTTTTTTGAGTGTGATCATGAACAGACCAGCTAATGACTTCACACTTGTATCCTCACCTACAAACAGGGGCTGAAAAGAATTAGCTTCTATTGTCCTAAATCTAAGACACATAATGAAGCCACAAGTACTTCACCCTGAAAAGAAATGTATAAACACAGAATATTTAGTCTTCCATTTTGTGGACCAGGCAATGAATTCATTGTTAAAACACCGTTAAAGCAATGTATCAAAATAGGAAATGTAGGGGCTAAGGGCAGACCACCCCAAAATGTGCCAAGGTGCCATACTGATTATTTCAAATAAAAGTTATGGAAGAAAACAACCAGGTGCAAGGACACTCAGACTCTCTTCTGCCCCTCTGAAATCAGGAAAGAAACATTTCCGTATGAAAGATACTCTCCCTATACCAAGAAGGAAAAAAGATCTTCTCATCACCAGAAATGGGAACTTTATAGCCCAGAAATCTGGATGCAATAATCCTTGTACCTTTATAACTAATCTACCGCCACAGAACAAATGCTGCTTAAAATTCCTAATTAAAACTCCCAAATATCTGTTGCATTTATCCTGTCAATTCTTCTTTTTAAAAAGAGTTTATTTATTTATTTATTTGACAGAGAGAGAGATCACGAGTAGGCAGAGAGGCAGGCAGAGAGGGGGGGGAGCAGGCTCCCCGTTGAGCAGAGAGCCCCATGCGGGGCTTGATCCCAGGACCCTGAGATCATGACCTGAGCCAAAGGCAGAGGCCCTAACCCACTGAGACACCCAGGAGCCCCTATCCTGTCAATTTTTCACAAATAAATTCTTTCCTTGCGAGATAAAGTATAAAAACTACCTGCTGTGGAAAAAAAAAAAAAACTACCTGCTGTGGTCATTTTTTTAGGCCTTAATGTCAATATTGTGCCTCAATGCATGTGTAATAACACTGTTCTGCTTTTTTTTTCTCCTATGTCATGTAAATTTAATTCTGAGATCAGCTAAGAGACCCTAGAAGGACAGAGAATTTTTTCTTCCCTATATAGCGACACTGCCCCAAGCCCCCCCCCCCACCAAAAATGAGTAATTGATAACACTTGTCATTTACTATGGCTCTAAGTACTTAGTACATATACCCCACAACACCTCTGGGTGGGGGTTACTATTATTTTTATTTAACAAAAAAGCAAACTGAGGAAGGTAAAGGTTAAGTAACTGGCTCAAAGGTGTACAGCTGACAGGTTTCTCACCTCAAAAGGGAGACTTCAGTATACTACACCGCAAGGTAGTTAAGGGCCATAATGGAGCTCTGGTCAGAAGGAAACTCTTGACGATTTTGCATTTTCCAGCCAGAAATATAAGAGCGATAATGAGGGTCCGTGTCCAGAAAAGGCCAACAGCTGAATGGCAAGAAACGTCTTGGCATGGTTAAGGAAACTAGGAGACTTTCGGTGCGGTAAAAATGGAGGGTGCGAAGCATTAAGAACAGTGGGAGCGAGTGGGAGAGTATGGGTTGAGGATGAAGTCTAGAGAGCCCCACCAGAACCAGCGAGCCACGTGCAAGAGACATGTGGACCCCAGGGAGAATTTCATATGAGCACTTTCAGACCAATGATATCACGCAAAGCCACTCTGTGACCTACAGTCAATCAGGACAGAAACAAGAGCTCTCTGAAATTGTGTCTGTAAACAGACAAAACCAGAATATTGTCCAAACCGTAGAGATGGCCAAACATCACTAGCTTGGCTAGTAAGAATGACCGCTGCTTCGGGGCTCCTGGGTGGCTCAGTCGGTTGGGCGTCTGCTTTCGGTTCAGGTCATGATCCCGGAGTCCTAGGATCGAGGCCTGCATTGGGTTCCCTCACTCAGAGTGGAGTCTGCTTCTCGTTCTGACCCTCCCCCCATCATACTTTGTCTCTCCCTCTCTCTCTCAAATAAATAAATCTTAAAAAAAAAAGAATGATTGCTGCTTCTTCACTAAGTAATGTAAGCCTCCACTATTCTTTCTCCTCATACTTCTGATTTCTAGATCTAGTTTGTTACTCCTACCTAGACTGAGAATTAGCACTGCTTCTGAAGCATCCAATCTGGAGCAAAGTCCTATTTCCCTGAATACTCCCCCAAAATCCTAACACTAGCCACAATCCTACAGTGCACCCTTCTTCATACTCACACTTAGATGCCACTCGGTTCCCCACAGTGTGCATTATCTCTCGTTGCAGTGGGCAATAAATCCAACTAGTTCGACTGCAGGGGTGTTTCTGGTGGTCAACCTCTGGAAAGCCATCTATTTTCTCCATGTATAGACCTCTGCGTTTTTAATCCCTAGGCCACAGAGAGCAAAGAAGAGGCTTCCAAGCAGAGAAGTGAAATAAAAAGTATTTTTATTCAGGAAATAAAATAGGAAAGTCACTCTTACAGTAATGTGGCCATGAACTGAATGGGGAAGAAGCTAGTAGAATTAAGACTGAGTAGGAAACAATGAGCCCTAGTACAGTTGGTGACGACAATACAAAGTCAATGAGTGCTATTACAAGGACAGGAGACTACATTTGCGACACATGTCCAAGGTAGAATAAGAAGGGACACGGGACGAAAAACCCAGTATAAAGATGGCTTTTAGAGCCTTCTCTGTAAACACTGTATTGATCAGGATGGCACGAGTGGTCTTGGCCAAAGGCTCTGGTACTCCTATACCGGCAAGGAGTCATGGGGCTTGCACAGTATTGATTTGAACCCTCTTATGCACTCAGGATTTTCTTCAGACCCATGAGCAGTAAGTTTAAGAGCTATTGTGATCCAAGTCAGAAACGGCACCTCATGTCCCTAAGTCCTCATGTAAAGCCACTCATCTCACTGTCTTGCATCCTGTATGCCCTAAATATGCCGAAAGGGTAAAAAAGGCAAGGGCACCTGGGTGGCTCAGTCAGTTAAGCATCTGCCTTTGGCTCAGGTCATGATCATGGGGTGTTGGGATCAAGCCCCTCGTTGGGCTCCCTGGTCACTGGGGAGCCTGCTTGTCCCTCTCCCTTTGCCGCACCTCGGCCCACCACTCATGCTCACTCTCTGTCAAATAAAGAAATAAAATCTTTTTTTTTTTTTTAAAGATTTTATTTATTTATTTAACAGAGAGAGAACACAAGCAGGTAGAGAGGCAGGCAGAGGCAGAGAGAGGAGCAGGCTTCCTGCGGAGCAAGGAGCCTGATGCGGGACTCGATCCCAGGACGCTGGGATCATGACCTGAGCCAAAGGCAGCTGCTTAACCAACTGAGCCACCCAGGCGTCACAAGAAATAAAATCTTAAAAAAAAATAAAAATAAAAAGGCAAGATGAGTAGGCATCTAGAGTGGCACATTCCAACAGAATTTTCAGCAATGATGCAGACATTCTCATGGAAATGTTCAGCAAGATGGCCACTAGCTAAAGGTTCGTCTTATGTATGGAGTTGTAGCTAGTGCAACAGAGGAACACAATTTTTATTTTATTTCTTTAAGTTTGTTTATTTTAATATTTTTAGTAATCCCTACACCCAGTGTGTGGTTTGATCTCAAGACTATGAGCCCAAGAATTGCACGGTCTCCTGACTGAGCCAGTCAGGCACCCCAGGAACATAATTTTTAAATTTTGTTTAGTGTTATCATATCATTTTGGTAGCTGCATGTGGGTCTGTAACTTTCATATTTGAGATCAGAATACAGTGTAAACACAAAATGACTCAATTCCAATGATGAAGAGAAAAAAAATGCGAGGTAAATGGGGGAAAAGTCAAAAAGCTTGTTTCAGATACTCTGAAAAAAAGTCAGAGAGTAAATAACAACGCTAACATATTTTTTTTAACACCAATATATTTTAAACCCTTTCTGGTGAGGCTGGCATTTATTTATTTATTTTTTAAAAGCGTCTATTTTCTAACTAATCTCTACACCCAACATGGGACTCAAACTTACCACCCTGAGATCAAGAGTTGCATGCTCCCCCTACTGGGCCAGCCAGGCACCCTGAGGCTGGCATTTAAAAAACAGACCAGGGCACCTAGCGGGCTCACTCGGTGGAACCCTGGGGTTGTGGGTTTGAGGCCCATATTGGATACAGAGATTACTTCAAAATAAAAATATCTTTTAAAAAATTAAAACAGAAGAAGAAGAAATAGGAAGTGAGGTCAAGTGCAGGCAAATCTAAGGAACAAAAACTTCAAGGGTGTGAGACACAGAGGGCAATAAAGACCGGGAAAAAAAGGAAGAAGAAAAACAGTAAGGTATAAAGCACTGCCTCTCTCCCACACAACTCATTTACTCAGAAAACTAGATAAATAAATGAATACAATAGGAAAAGCATCATCTTTGGAGCTCTTCCTAGCTCTGTGCTCTGTAAACTCCTCTCCCAACACACCTGGGGGGCAGGACCTATTATTAGCCTGGTTTCATACACAGCCGGCGAGACACCGCTCTTGACATCCCAGGGGGAAATTATGCATCATATTGCTTAACATCCACATGCCCGTGCCTTCCCCAAGATTCACAGCCAGATCTGAGTGTGTATGAATAAAAATTTGCAATAAATAACAAAACAAATTAGCAAAGCACTTTTTTCAAAAGGAGGAATAAATACCGTTTACTGCTCGGTCCACTTAGAGAATAGCGCTTTTCCAAGGCAAATGATAAAGTAGAGCATATTCACCCTAAGATCATAGCTCACTGATCACCAAGAGAAGGCCGGTCTGGAATGAACTGGAGATGTGACGTCTCGGCAGAGAAAAATTCTAAAAGAATAGGGCCATAAGATTCGGTACGGAATTAAAATGATATGATAAATTTAGAGAGGAGGAAGTGTAATTTCTCCAGGGCAGTGAGGTTTCCACCTTTCCTCCACTGGGTACCAATGAAAACTCAAATTCTGTATCTCTGTAATATCGCTCAGCTAAGATCCGCACAACCAAACCCCATTCGTTATGCCTGAAAACTAACATTTATTAAAAAACAGATTGGGTGGAGATACTGGTTACTCTAGAGAGGAACCGGTGAGATTTTCTTTCTTGGTTTTTAGTGAACATGACTTTAAGCCACCCTACCTCTCTGGTTGATGATCATTAATAGTTTTTTTTTTTTTTGGTTTTTTTGATCCCAGGACCCTGAGATCATGACCTGAGCCGAAGACAGAGGCTTTAACCCACTGAGCCACCCAGGCGCCCCCATTACTAGTTTTGGAATACTATGTTGGGTTGCCTACCCATACCCAAGCCACTATTAATCGGGTGTTCTTCAGCAGCAGCCAAACTATCCCCAACAATGCCATACTTATTATTGAGCTGTAAAATATTATCTTTCAGTCTATACCCTGATCTGAGCCTTTAGTGGCTCTTGAATCGATCCTTCTATACAGTCTCTAACAAAACCCAAGGCATCACCACGTCTGTCCTAGAAGACTTGCAACAAACCAACAAACTCAACACTCGGTTCAGTGCTTCTAAACCTTGATCCTAATCGAAAGATGGCATTTTTCTGTCTTACAATCTTCCAGGGTCTCCCAACTGCCATCCAGGTAAAATCCAAACTCCTTGCCAGGCGCCGAAAGTCCTCCATGATTGGGCCCTTGGTGGCCTCCAGCCAAGAGTCTTGCTGCCGTCTCCCCGACAGGGCTCCCAAATGTGCCATGGTCACCTTTTTCCAATTCTTGGCCTGAAATCTTCACCGGGGAGGCTGACCCTACCTCGAATCCTCCAGTAAGCATAACGCCTTCCTGGGCCATGAGACTCTACTCTGTGACTAGTCCAACACTAGAAAACGCAGTCTTCTAGACCAACTGGGATCTGGTTTAGCTGTCCCTATTAAGGACTCCTACTTCATTACTATTCTTCCTTTAAAGTTACAATTTCGTATTTACTTATCTTCTCCCAACCCCTCCACCCACAACACAATTATCTCCCAAAGGGCAAACACTTCGCCTCGCTTTGTTCGTCTCTGTATCTCCAGCACCTACACACAGCCAAGAACATCACTGAAATTCTTTACGTGAACAACACTGAATGAGCGTATAAACGGATGAATGCTCTTTCACCTCCTGCCTCAACTGTGAATCAATACATATACCACATGGGACTGAACCATCCTCCTAAGTGTTCATGACTTCTACAGACTCAAAGTTCCTGAAAGCCAAGTACACTCCAGCTGCGAAATGCGGGAAATGGCCCTATTACTTTCATTTCTGCATTGGCTATAATGAAGAAAAAAAAAAAATCAATGGACCGTTTTTTTTTTCATTCTTTAGAGGGCATCAAAATGTCATGCACTTGACTCTCTTAAATCTCCACATTCTTTAGCTTTCTGAACAGCTCACTATTGTCTACACAGTGACAAATGAGGCCCCTAAAGTCTATCACAAGATATAATTCTCCACTCAGTCTATGACCAATTTTATCAAGGCTATAACAATATTGACATCCCCATAAGGCACAAAAAGCAGAGGGTTCCGTGTGCACATTCCCACATTCTGGCAATCACGAAATTGCAATATAATATGTGAAACTTTCTCAAAGCCTAAGTGCATGTTTCATAAATTTCATTAACGAGCCATAGAAATCATAGAGTTCAAACCGATCTTCCGGATTGCCTGATTCAGTGCCACAAAGTCAAGGCATATTGCACTGCCAATACCATTCACACATAGCAGGGGCCCTGCTCCCATTATAGATGACAAAATTGGGCTGCACTTACAATGCATAATATATATTGGGAGGGTTCAGGATTAAGAGGAAAAGGATAGCAAGATCTTTCCGCTGAAACCCAAATCCTTCCAGAATGCAAATAATCACCCCAAAATTCCTCTGTCAAGTAAAGTATCTGCATAAACTTGCCTGTGGGGGAAGGGGAACTCTTTACAATACAGTAAAATGTTACCTTTATCTACTTTGTCTTCTTTAGGAGGCCCTGGCGTGTATACAAAAGGCATTTTGCTCATTTAAATGGAAAGCTCCGTCAATGAAATAGCAGGCTAGTACTCCCTGCTGACACAGGATACAATGAAAATGGAATGTGTCACAACACACTCGACTAACGGGGAACTTTCCTGCACTCCTCTCTTTACTCCGCTATTGGGTAGAACAACCAAACCAGGAAATTTCCAATGTCAGACTCATCTGTCCACAAAATTTCCCTAAATCTGAGTATATGTAAGTGGGTTACAGGAGATTTATCATTTGCTAAATGCAAACCATGTGCATTTAGTCCTCAGTTACACCTGGCATCTGTCGCTGAGTGCTGGACTTCCAGAAGAAGTGTATCAGGAGAAAACTCTTCTGAGAACAGAAATAAAAAGCAAGAGAGTATTAAATGTTCCTCTATAATCTTTATCCAGAGTTTGATTAGAGGATCCCTTGCTTAAAATATCTGGGTCAACAGCCTGAAGAACCCACTTCACCTATAGAACTCGAGACTGGCCCTCTCCACCCCGGCTTACCTCACTCCGTGGTCTCCAACTTGCCTACCCCTTCTCTCTGTCCTCACCTACAGGAGACGCCTCAGCTGCACATACAGACACACATCAAATTCCCTGCCTCAGTTTCCTCAAACATATCATACACATTAGTATGGGTTTGCTCATCTCATTCTTTTTGCTCTTAAGCTCGGCCATTACATCTCAGAGCATAAAATGGCAAATCCCAGGCCCAGATTTTCCCAGATGATTCTGACACTCATTCCTGCCTCACCGTAAGAAGCACTGATCTAAGATAATCCGTTGTTAACAATCATTACATTTGCTGAAATCCTCCTTGTTCCTTGGGAACAAGATGAAGCCCTGTGTGTTAGAAGAAGTACTGGAGATTTCTAGCCAAACAAACAGCCAAGCTCAAAGGGGACTGAACCATGATTAGGCCTCCCATCACCTACCAAGGCAGCACCCCAGAGTGGAAAGTCAGTATTTCCCCATCCCCATGCAATATTTCCACTACCGACTTGAATATAGATGTAAATAGAAACCTGATCAAACGTAGAGTAGGTGAAAAGGCAGGAGAGCTGAATAATACATTTATCAAAGGTCAAGCTTGAAGTAATAATAGTAAGCACCTTACTTATCACCTACTGTATGCCAGGAAGTTTTAAATACTTTTACATACTTTTTTATGTACTTTTAAATACTTTACATAAATTTTCTTCTACAGTCCTCCTAACACTACGATATAGGTCATTCTTATTTTCACCATCTTCCAGATAAGAACACGGAGGCCAAGAGAAATCTTAAAGATTACCAAGTTCACAAAGCTTGTGAGGAAGCAGAGTCAGAATGAGAAAACAGGCTCTCTAGAGAGGCTCAAGTTCCTAACCTCTTCACTGAGCTACCTTTAAGGATCTTGACAGCTGGAAAGGACGGGCCAAATCTAGCAAGAGAAAATGTTACACGGAGAAACGCAAAGTCCTGCACACATGCGTGGGATACATCTTTGCAGGCGGTGGGGGACACAGACTCTAAGGGGAACATGAATCCCCATGGGCTAAGGGCGCTGTAAATCCAGGCTGTACCCTGACAGAGTGTGAGGCTACTTCCCCTTTCCTAAGCCCCGGCTCCAACACTTTGGGAAGGGATTTTTTTTTGTCTGCAATCCAAATCTTACGTGCTGCAGTTACAAAAGGAATGTTTCTTGTCACGAGGGGCAATCAAACCAGTCACTATTCAGGGAACATAAGAGAGTTCGAGGGGGTAAGAAGGTAATCTGTATGGCATCCTGGGTACCTTACAGAAGGAATGTTTTATATAAAGGAAAATTCCAAACTGGGGGTGCCAACTGCAGAGGGGGTTAGTGAACAGAAGCAGCAGAGTTCATCAGTTTGACCGCAGGCTCGTATTCTATTTCCGAAGTTTCAGGAAATAACACTAACATGCTGTTCAAGGACTGGAAGACGGAGTGACTTGTAACCAGAGAAATGGAAGAAAAGCTGTGCAAGATCATCTTCGATAGACTTATTTATTACAAACTATGGGATTCATGTGCAGTGTTTGCCACACTAGCTGTCAATGGCTTTTTCCACTTTTTCTGAAAACGTCATCACAGCTCATGACACAGCCCGGTACCTCGAAGCACAGGCTGTGAAAATGTGTGGTGGTATACTGAACTACAAGATACAGTCCCTGAGCTGCGTATACATCAAAGGCTAGTAATAATTTGTTTCTAAGGGCGCCTGGGTGGCTCAGTCGGTTAAGCATCCAACTCTTGATTTCGGCTCAGGTCATGATCTCAGGGTCCTGAGATCGAGTCCCACATCTGGCTCCCTGCTCAGCGGGGTGTCTGTTTCTCCCTCTCTCTCAAAAAAATAAATAAAATCTTTTAAAAAATTGTTTCCGTTCAAACAGATTTTTCAGAATTTCTTAAATATATGTTCTAGGACTATCAGGAACAAGAGTCCTAAAAACACACAAATATTCTAGGTGAGCTTATGGGCCTGCCTGGGGTGTTATTCATTGTTTCTCTGTGCCAGGCTGGTAAACGGATACGAGAACAAATATTAGCAATGAAAAAAAAGCAATGGTTCACGTGCTTACAGATGAATCCAATGTATCTTATATGTTAATTAGTTACTTAGGCAACCTGAACCTCTGAAAACTCAATTGAAATAAAATGTTTACTAGAGAAAATGATAGTCCCACTAAAACCTCATTAATTAAGAGCCCATCCATTTAGCATGTACCGCCGTTTGACCCTGCCTAGCTGAAATGTATCTCTGCACTATGAAGCTTGCGTTCATCAGCTCGAGGGCACAAATGAGATTTCCAAAGACGGGCTTAATTTGCCCACAAGAACAAAATGATCTCAAGGACTTGAAAAGCGTTCACTTAGAAATAACGACAGAACCGAGAGCAAATCATTCCTATCTTTTCATTAACCAGACACGCCTTCTTGGTTTTCCACGTGGCCTCCTCCCTGAAACACGGGATCCTGACAGCAACAGCCAGAACTTTGCAAGAGCGGCACCAACAGTGGCAGAAACAAGATTGGGTAGCCTGGGGTTTCTTCTCTGCAGGGTCTGGGACTTAAAGAGTTTGCTCCTGGGAAACCACAACCCCAATCACCTAATAAAAGTTTTGAATAGTTTCTAGATCAGTACCATCCAATAGAACTTTCTATGCTGATGGGAATCCTCTGTATCTCCACTATCCCATAGGTAGCCCCTGGCCACAATTAAAATGTGCCAGTGTACGTCGGTGCCTGGGTATCGCAGTTGGTTAAGCCTCCAACTCTTCATTTTGGCTCAGGTCATGATCAAGGCAAGCCTAGGGCTCCACGCTCAGGGCTGTTTCTCCCTCTCCCTCTGTTCCTCCCCACCCCCACGCGCATGTGCCCTCTTGCTCTCTCACAAATACATGAATGAATGAATTTTTACATATAAAAATATAATCTTTAATTATATTCCATTTTAATCAATTTAAAAGTCAATAGCCACACGGGGCTGTTGGCTCTGTGTTAGACAGTGCAGTCAATAGACACTGAACAATTTCTGGGCCTCCCCACCAGACTCTTGTCCTGACGATGGGTGCCCATTGGCCCTGTAGAACTTCCGCACAGCTTGTGGGGCTAGCTGGCCAAGCCAAGAGTAAGCTGATGTAGGCCGGAGACGAAGCTCCAACATGACTAAGCCCCTTCCCTCCTAGATGGTTCTGATTTCCTTTCGTTTTGCAGATGACCGATCGCTGCTGTTATCCTATCACTTTATGAGAGTTCTTCAAGCTTCTCCAAGCCCAGCCTCAGGATAGTTCAAATGCCCATAAAGTCTTCAAAATAGTACAGCTGGATTTGCATGAAGCTAGTTTGTGCTTCGGGCTACGGTTTCGGTCCCCTTGTGCCATAGGAGTTTCGAGGGGCCCAAGGCGCTTTTCCTTTTGCCTCTGTGCACCCCTTAAGCCATAAAAAAGTATTAAAAACTATATTATATAACTGTATTGGTAGAAAGATTTCAAATATATTAATATCATATATTCAAATCTTTTCTTTGACCTAAAAGTGCACACTTTTCTTTACTGTATAAAATAATTCAAATTATGATGGTCCTTTAGCCCAGTGCCTGATGGGGACACTGGCCTTGCCTTCTGTTGTGATCCCTTGCCTGGGCCTAGGCCTCCAGTCTTTGAAGATCTGTGACTTCCTGTGGGCCTCTGGGCAGGTGAAGTCTGTGGGTCAGGGAAAGGACGAGTGCCTCACAATGCAGGAACCATCACAGTGAGCCTGGGCATGAATTCCATATTGGTGACATCTGAGTTCATTTGTTTTCAAATTTCTTATCCGGAACAATGAAAGGATAGCCTAGAGAGTTCCCTTAGGCTTCTTCATTTGTGACGGCATCAGTACCAACAGTCCATTAACAACTGCTTCCTAAGTAACAGGATGCCTGCTAAGCAAACTACAGCACTTGCTGGTACCTACAGGGTGAGTAGGGAGAGAATGTTAGATCATCGCCACATAGGCTTTGGAATCTCATTATCTCAGATTTAAATTGTGGGTCTACTACTAACACTGACCTTGGGAACGTTAATTAATATCTTTGAATCCCAATTTTCAAATGACTCCCGGAAATAAAGTAATATCTACCTGACCAGATTGTGATGACAATTAAATAAGATAATTATCTGCGAAGCACAATGTCTTTCATGAAATAAATCCCAGTACTAATATTAAAATTAACAAAAATGACAAAAGGTTGCTGGACTGAAGGGAATTTTCTTTCTTTAATAAAGATTCAAAGGGTTCGGAATTCTTAGCTTTGAAAACTTAATTCACGTGGATCATGGCAGAGTCCCTATCTTTTTTTTTTTGTTCCTATCTTTTTTTTTAATCTAATTCTTTTGCTTGGAAGATGAAATTCCGTAACAAAGGAAATTGTACTTCAGCCTAACATTCTGTGGAACTTTATTATTTTGTCTTATTTTAGTTCCAGTATGATTAACATTAAGTGAAATATCAGTTACAGTGTACAATAGTGATTCGACACGTCCACACATCCCCTGTGCTCATCATGATAAATGCACGCCTTCATCCCCCCACCCGCTGGGGAACGTGCTACAGAGAATGGGAAGAGGGAAAGTTGTTCTACCGTCATTGGAACTTCCCTGATCCCTTGGTGATTAGCAGTCACCACCGAAAGCAAAGCAGAGGCTGGCTTTTCATTTTTCTTGGTGTTCTTTACTTCCTTCCTCATCATCCTTGGGGCTTCTTTTACTTTCCTCCAAAAAATGGAAGACGCAAAGGAAAAACATCAGTATAAGTTGAGACAGGACCCTCGGCAAGCAGGATCAAGGCAGGCCTCGGGTGCCCTTGGAAAGGAGCTGGTCAGGAGAGCAGAAGGACTTGCCATTTTGAGATCCAGCGGGCCCACCAAGAATCAGGAGGACAGGCCACGCTGACAGACAGCGGGACTCTGGAGATGGTGGGGTCTCCGGTTTGCAGGCGACCAGACTGAGTGGTAGAGAAAGGTAGCTGTTCTTAAGTCATGGGGAGTGCGCGGGAAGGCTGGGACCTGCGGAGGGGAGACTGTCAGAGGACACCAAAGGACACCGCAGGTGGCAGCCTGGCGGTGCTGCTTCCCTGAGGGTATGGAGACGTCAAGGTATGTGAACAGTCACCATCCTTACGCTTATCACGGCTCGGATGAAGTAAACTGACTTTTTTTTTTTTAAGATTTTATTTATTCATTTGACAGAGAGAGATCACAAGTAAGCAGAGAGACAGGCAGAGGGAGAGGAGGAAGCAGGCTCCCCTCTGAGCAGAGAGCCCGATACGGGGCTCGATCCCAGGACCCTGAGATCATGACCTGAACCGAAGGCAGAGGCTTTAACCCAATGAGCCACCCAGGCATCCCTAAATTGACTTTTTCTGTAGAGTTCCACTCTTTACTAAACAGCAGGCCCCAAATGTTTACCAGGAGGGGGCGGTCTGGCTCTCAGGGATGGCATAGGTGTGCTTTCAGGTTCCAGATGGCAGCTCAAGTCCAAGGAACTGAAGCTGAAATCCACCCCCCACCTTCCCTGACCAGTGCTGCCAGAAAATAACCTGGGTCTTCACAACAGAGCCACCTTTGATTCAACATTTATACCTCAGGTGTTCCTTTGGACAGCTCTTTTTCTCTCATAAGCTTGGTTTTACTTTTTTATTTTAATAGCAGCTTTACTAAATATGAAGCACTGGCAACAAAAGCTTAGACTAGAAACCTGAAGCAATTAAGGGCATTTTTTTCAAATATTTTATTTATTTCTTTGAGAGAGAGAGAGAGAGCAGGCGAGCATCAGCAGGGGAGAGGCAGAAGGCAAGGGAGCAGCCGACTCCCTGCTGAACATGGAGCCTGAACCGGGGCTCGATCCCAGGACCCTGAGATCAGGATCTGAGCCAAAGTGGAACACTTCATCAACTGAGCCACCCGGGTTCCCCATTTAAAGCTACTTTTTTTTACCTCAATGTTGTGTGTTAGTGTGTCTGAGATTCAAGGGTGGGTGTGTATGAAGGTGTGTGTATGCGTGTACATTTGTGTGTGCTAAATAACAAGGCAACGGTGCACCTGCGCACAGGATCTTTTACATCTGTAACCTCAGTTAACCGTCCTGTCAACCCTACAAGTTGAGTCACGTCATTATCCTCATTTCATACATAAGGGAACTGAGGCCCAGAGGGGACCAGGGTCTCTTGCCAGCAAATGATGGAGTAGGGATTTGAGCCCAGGCAGTCTGTTTCCATTCAGAGTATGAGCCTTGGTCACTGAGCTTGGTCACCGCCAGCCTGCCCAGAGAAGTGTGCCATCTCTGCATCCGGGAACCTGGGAGCAAAGGGGAACAAGGATGCTGCATTCCCCAGGATGTCACAGCGTGGAGTGAGGAAATCCTCCGGGATGTTAAAGCAGGCCCGGGGAGAGCCAGGACCTCACATGGAAAAGGACTGAGAGATGGAACACTCTTTTGGAGGAGATGCAAGGCAAGGTCCAGAGGAACCCGCCTGCAGTGGCTTGAGAGGAACCTGTTAGGAATGGCTACCATGCACGAGCCCACACGAGGTAGTCCTGAAGAAACAGAGACTGAGACCATGCTCATTGAAAGACTAGAAAAACGACTGCACTACCTGAAAACAAACAGCCTTCTATGCTTGGAAAAGGACAGCTCGAGCAGCCCCCAAAGCACCCAGACCAGCAGGGAGGTAGCAGGTGCTGTGTTGCCATAAACCAGAGCTGGCGGCAGGACGAAGGCCGCACAGGTGATGGCGAGGGGAAGGTTTGGTCCACCAAGAATACTGGCTCCATCCCTGGGTACTGCTGGGAAGATAAGGGATGGGACAGACAGGTCTTAAAACTCTCAGTAGTATACTGGAGGCACTCAGAACCCAAGACCAACGTGTATGTGGTGGCAGAAATTTAGCAAAAACACTTGATCTGTGGGATGGTTCCAGAAGCTCTGATACAAAGAGCAGGGATGTGAAAGGGAAGGCAAGGCAAGGAGAGGAGTGTTGATCACAAGTGCGTGCTGTGGGTTACTGGCGCTCAGTCCTGATGGGCACCCCTGGGAGACTCTGTGGACCGTGTTTCATGGTGGTTCCACCTGAGGAGGGAGGAGCTGCGGTATTTATACTCCAAGTTCCAAAGGTCATTAGCTGAGGGCTACTCCCAGAAATGCCGACCCCCTATAGCACTTTTGCCTTACCCCAGGAAAGAGCAAAACAGAGTTTTCACGTAGTGAATCCCGGGCGCTTCCAACAGGGAGCCCTCGGCCTGTGAAGGTACCTGGAGTATACGAGGTTTCCCTCGGAGCCCCGAAAGCATTTGCTGTACCACGTCAGCTAGGGAACATGGAAAATCAAGGCACCGGAGAGCCCCCTTGTAGCTTTTTCCTTCCACTTCCCTTCCAATCAGAGAGGAGTATCTTCCCTATCTCCTTATTTTCCCCTTAGGAGTTAAGCTGCAGGCTAGATGAATTGATGCGCTGTTTTTTTCGCTTTTAGAATTAGATTTGGAAATGACGCCCGTGACTTTTTCTTCCTGGCTGCACACGGACAAAGCTTTTCAGCCTGAATGGGCTTAATAAATGAGTGATGGCTGGAATCTGCTTTGCCAGTATCAAAACAAATGGGAAGCCAGTTGGGAAAAGAATATATTCAGAGAACAGGTGGCTGGAAGCATTTGTGACCAGAAGCAGCAGCTGAAATGAGTGAAAATCCAGCAAGAGCTGGAAAAAAACAATCATTCCTGGGTGTTTCCTATCAGAAAATAAACTTGGTACTTCTTTGGACTTGGGGCGGGGTGGGGGGGGGGTGGGGACACTCCTATTTGTTAATAATAACCCTCAATTTTAGGTGGGATCATTTTTATTAAGAAAAGGCACTACCTTCTGAGACCTGAGACCTAAGCAGAGCCCCCATCGAGATTTCTAACTGGAGAATAAAAAGTGATGTTCTATGTTTCACACACAGGGCTGACTTTGGGGACATTCAGTTATTTCTTGCAATTCCTAATACTAGTTGTATCAGCCAAGAGTAAGACCGATTAGAATGTGAAACGCCCTACGAAAAATTTGGAAATCTCCTTGTTTTAAACCTTAGTCTAAAGCTTTCTATCTGGGCACCTGGGTGGCTCAGATGGTTAAGCATCTGCCTTCCGTTCAGGTCGTGATCCCGGGGTCCTGGGATCAAGTCCCACATCGGCTCCCTGCTCAGCGGGGAGCCTGCTTCCCCTCCCCTCCTTCTGCAGCTCCCCCTGCTTGTGCTCTCTGTCAGATAAATAAAATCTTAAAAAAAGGAAAAAAGAAAAAAAAACAGTAAAATGTCTTCATAATACTTTTTACATTGATCATACATTGAAATGATCATGCTCCAGATCTATTGGGTTAAGTCAAGTACATTATTAAAATTAATTGCACCATTTCTAACTTTTTTTTAATATGACTACTGGGAAATTTTTAATTTCTTATGCATCTCATCTCTATCGGATAGTGCTTTGTGTCAAAAAAAAACCTTGAAAATTGGTTTATGATCAATCAAATATCTGATATTTTAGATAACCATCAGTTTTATCTTATTCCTTTCCACCTCTACCATGCCATAGGGAGGGGAAAGGTTTTTGTGAATCAAGTTATAGGACTGGAGGGGCGCCTGGCTGGCTCAGTCAGTAGCATATGTGACTCCTGATCTCAGGGCCCTGAGCTCAAGCCCCACACAGGGCATAGAAATAAGTTGAAAAAAGAAAAAGTTATACAGCTAGAGGTTGATCTTGACCCATAATGTCTTGGTGGCAAGAAGGAAACATTGTCCATCTAGAGACCAAGGTTGACTCCCCAGTTCATTCTGTGGTCTTGACAAGTCGCTGCCCTTCCTGCCCCTTAAGTTTACTCATAAGTTAAGTCAAGGGGTTGAGCTAAACTGACCTCCAAATCACCCGAATACCATCAATTAATATTCCTCAAAGGTCCTAGTCACTTCCAATTCCATCTTCTTCATGGGCTTCCCGTTACCCACTCAACAAAAGGGCAATTCCCCCAGCCCTGCTGGCTGTCCAGGGAGGGGACTCCTTTCCGGCTTCTGCTCTCTGTTCCCTGCCTTTCTGTCTCAAGGAGCTGGCCTCGTGCCTTTCCCTCCTCTGAGACTTGTATCAAGTCCTCTGGAATCCTGTTGAAATCTTGTTTTGCTGCATCCCCACACCTTCAAATGTCACGTGTCAATCAAAGTCGTGCTGAAGTGTTACCTTTCTGGGAGAGCTTGTATTTCCTCAGCTGGCAGTTATCTTAGCTCTCCTGGGTTCCTGTAACACCATGTCTCGCTGCTGCCTTCTGAAAAGGATATGTCCCCCATCCTGGGCAATGGTTATTTATGTGCACATCTCCTCTCCAGAACTCGCAGCTGAAAAGCAGGGGCCATCTTGGTATCCCAATGGAGCTAACATATAGACTCCGAAGGCAGAAGAGCCACAGCCTGGCCCCCTGCTGGCTTCCTTCCCTAACACCCCTCTGGAAACATATCCTCCAGAAGGAATAGATGTAACAAACGGAGGTCCCACTCAGTGGATTACTTGGCTGCTGACATAAGCTATAAAACTCAATCATGTCGTTTCTTTGCTTTATTGTTCTCTCGGTGCTATCTCTTTTTTACAGAAGTTTAAGAATGAGCATGCACTTGGTCAGACTAGAGTGGCCCATTTTCATTCCAAAGAGGATCGACTGAGAGGCTAATAACGTCTCCGTTTAAAGACCCTAATTGCGCAGCTCCTTTTGGAGGCTCCGGGCGCGGTTCTGCCAATTTGTATTCATAATTTTGGATTATTCTTCCCAAAGAGGGCTTTTCATAATATAACAGCTTCTGGCTCTGCAAAAACTGGATCTGTGCCTGATTTTAGTTCTCTTTTAATTTTTAACTGGAAAGAGCAGATACCGAGCCTATTTTTTTTCAATCTTAAATATATATATAGGATATATATATTATCCCATATATATCCCATAGGATATATATGTATATCCTAATGGCCATTGAGGGGTCCCCAAACCCACGGGAATATGTTGACCCCACATCCCGTTCTTGTCCGCCTTCCGCACGTGAAAGACTCATGACTTACAGACTCAGTGAACCGATCAATAAATAACTACGTGAATTAATGTATGGATGAAATGTTGTGATGTCATAATCTCCCATAATGAGTAAAGAGAAACCAAGTGCAGGGGACAACCTAGTAAAAAAATACTTCGGTCAAGGAAGCAAATTAAATCACAAGTATTTTTGATACCCAGAAATGCCGATGTATTACAAAAAGAAGAGTTTCCTCAATTAATTCCCTGTAGACAAAGCAGAAAAAAAGCCACACAGACTTTCATCCTCTCATCAGGGCATAGACACAGCAAGAGCAAAACATGAAGACTATCCTTAGTCACGGGCACTGTATACTCTCGTATGCTCCTACTAAAATACCTCCCCCCCGCCCCATGAGACTGGCACTGCAAGGAACCAGAAGCTTCTATAAACTAAGAGCATCCTATCACCTTAGCATACCATATGATTAAACCCTGCATTGACACAAACCATTATTTATATCCGTTTCGATTTTTTTAATTCATGATACAATCTGTATTTGGAAAACAAATCTATACCACCTTTTATGCTTGAAAAATTTGTGGTGTCTCTGAATGTGTTTGATTTGAAAGCCAAATTACCCTAAGTGCAAAACACGTGTCATATTGTACTTCGGCAGAAAATATAAATTACAAGCAAATTGAGTAAAATGGACAGCAACCCTGTTTTTTAACAATTTCAGGCAT
Source organism: Nasua narica (assembly GCA_028533885.1). Classification (NCBI taxonomy): domain Eukaryota; kingdom Metazoa; phylum Chordata; class Mammalia; order Carnivora; family Procyonidae; genus Nasua; species Nasua narica. The sequence continues at coordinate 6,981,002 of CM052801.1, read as the reverse complement.
TTACCTAATACTTTCAAAATGTCATGTTCCTAGCGTTTTCTGAATGCTTTCGACCCAAGTTCATTTTGTAAAACAAAAACAAACAAAATATACCTACTATTCTATAAAGTCATCTCTATCTAGAAGGAGAAGACCACAACTGGCAGGGGGCATGTGCTGGATTTTATTAAAAGACTAAGTGGGCGTGCCAGTAGCCCTGGTAACTAAAATGACAGGCATTTTTCTTCTCTTAGGTTGTGGTTTCACACAAAAATTGTCTTTTCTTTTAAAAATATGTTGAGTACGATGCTAACCCTTGAGCATGATGAGTATTTTCCACCTTGACTTATTCCTCTACAAGCTAGCTACTAATTACCAGCTAAGAACTGTTACAAATTTCAGATAGGTCAAGGTTCAACCTTCAAACGTTGACATCAGATGATCTAGAAAGAAAGTGAATCATAAGTGCTACAAACTGCCGCTTTGACAAATCGTCCTAAACCCAACCACCCAATCATTTACTTCGTCAGGGTGTTGCTCAGATATCAAGAGCCTACACTCTCGCTGCTTACAAGATTCCAATCGCTGCCCTGTCATTGATCTGACTCCGGGTCCTGCAGCACTGTCCATGCCTTCACGATGCCCATCCCAACCCAAATGCCAAGACTGAACTCTAGCCTCAACACTTGTCCCAGAAATACATACGGACCCACCTAGAAAGCCAAATGGTTCCAAGTTCAGTGTCAGTGATTGACAGAAAATATTCCCAACTGCCCAGGCACTGACTAATGGAGATAGCCTTTACTGAGTACTGACTACACCCGGCACTGCTGGAAGCACTTCCCATGTACGGTATCATTCAGTCCTCACAAAACCCTGCTATGGGGGCGCCTGGGTAGCCCAGTCAGTTAAGCATACAACTCTTGATTTCAGCTCAAGTCATGATCTCAAGGTTGAGAGGTTGAGCCCTGTGTCAGGATTCAGTGATGGGCGTGGAGCCTGCTTGGGATTCTCTCTCTCTCCCCCTCTGCCCTTCCCCACCCCACTCTCCCTCCCTCTCTAAAAACAAAAGAAAACAAACAAAAAAAAAACCCTGCTATGATTTTTTTCCCTCCTCAACAGATGCATACACTGAAGCAGAGAACTATTAGGAAAGCTACTTGATGTCCACAGATATATAGCAGAACAAGGGTTTGAATCTGCATCCCTGATGTCAACCACCACATAGTGCTGCCCCTGGTTGTAACATAATGTCTACATTATTGAATTGTAATAGCATTGTGCGTTGACAGATGGGGACTACACTAGTGGTGAGCACAGCATAAGGTATAAGCTTGTTGAATCTCTACGTTGGACACCTGAAACTAACGTAACATTGTGTTTCAACTATAAGCACATGGAAGGAAGGAAGGAAAGGAGGGAAGGAAGGAAGGAAAGGAGGGAAAGAGGGAGGGAGGGAATGTCTACATCAGTGTGGTCCTTGGACCCACTGCGTCACTATCAGGGGGAGGAGCTTGGTAGAAATGCAGAATCCACAACTCAACCAAAGACCTACTGCAGGAGAACCTGCATTTTAAGGAGATCCCCAGGAGAGTTGACGCTCACAAAGTCTGACTTGTACTTGTCTATGTAACTCATTAATGTCAAAAGATGCTTCTGGTCACCATGCAAAAACTCTCCCTTTCACCTAAATAAAAGCTTCTACTCTTATCTTAAAATGACATGCAGAAGCTACAAACTTAAGTTCTAAAATTAAGGAGAACCTGGGGTTCTCAACCCAACCCTCAACCCAACCCTACTTTAGCTCAGCTGGCACAGGTGAACAGCAGAGAAGAGATCAAGGGCAGCTCTTTGCACATGGTAGAATGGAAACCTCTCACCCGAGCGGCACACAACCCACCTGCTGATAGGTGCTGGACCCACGTCTCTCTCCTGGTAGAAGATGTGAGATGCTTGAAATTTCACTAGACCAAAGTTAGAAAGTGTTAAAGCTAATCTATGGTACCAGAAGGCACACCACGTTTAACCCTGGCTGGCGGGTGCCCAGTTAGGGATTGAAGGGGTGGGGAAGGTGGTGGCCCTGGGTGTTGGTCATGATCCAGTCCTGATCTGGGTGCTGATGCCATGAGTGTGTTCAATTCGTGAACATTCACTAGCTGTAGACTTGGGATTTCTGAGTGCGCATTATATGTTGATAAAAGTTTACATGAAAGAAATTAATATTTCTATAAAATAGTTTCACTAATTCACAGATGCAACATAATAGTGTTTATAACTGAGTGTTAAGAATCACACAGTACATGTGGGAGTATTATTACATTTTCCAACAAAAAAGCAAAGTGTACTCTCTTTTTAGGAAAACTATATGTTTTTACTATTAGAAGCAGGAAGACCTTCCTAGTTATTTTGATTTTTAACATTTTGTTTTAGACTCACAAGAAACTGCAAAAAATAATAGACAACTACCATGTACCCTTCACCCAGCTTCTCTGAAGGCTAACTTAATCTTACCTAACCATACTGTATTGTCAAAACCCGGAAATTGACATTGGCACAATGCCACTTACTATAGACTCTATTGAGATTTCAACAGTATGAATATTCTCCCTTGGCTTCCAAAGTCATACCTTGTGGCACCCTCATAGAGAAACAAAAGAAACAATGATGCATAAAATACTGCAAAGTAACATTCCCTGTTCCTGACATTGTCATGTAACTTGATCTTAATCATTTGGTCCTAACCACTTACCCAACTGCAATACTGGGTGGTTCTGTATCTTCTCCCCTCTTGCAGTTCCTTATGTGAAATTAATAAACAGATTTACTATCAGGAGTTATCAGGAGTTATGAATCAACCAGATGGTCGTAGAATTTTAAGAGAATAGAAAAGTATTGGACAAGTGGCTCAGGTATGCAGTTCATCCAAAACAAACCAAGAAAGATATTTTTTAAAGCATTTAAAAAAAAAATCACAGTGGCATTTATCGTGCTAACTGCTACTCCTCATCAAAATGATATTATAAAGAATTGCTAGAAGCACAAAGGTATTTCTGCATCTGGAAGTTCTCTCTGAAGGATCCAGGAATCCACAATTTCACCAGTAAGAAATTCCTACAAGTCCCTTAGCACTTTGGGAATTAAATGTTACCAAATCCAGGGGTACCTGGATGGTTCAGTCAGTTAAAGGCTGCCTCTTGATCTAGGCTCATTTCATGATCTCAGGGTTCTGGAGATTTTCTCCCTCTGCCCCTCCCCTCTGCTCACATGGTGTAATCGCTCTCAAATAAATCAATCTTTAAAATAAATAAGTAAGTAAGTAAGTAAGTAAATGTTACCAAATCCAAGTACATGGTTTTGAGGGACACCTTCTCACTGTTCCCTGTATTTCTCCCTCCCCTCAT
>CM052801.1:6775059-6977522 GCA_028533885.1 Nasua narica | reverse complement strand
CACACAGTGGGGGCGGGGCAGCCTCCCTGGCCTCGGCCCGCCAGATGCCAGTAGCACCCCACTCAGTCGTGACAACCAAAAATGTCTCCAGACACTGGAAGTGTCTGTTGAGGGGGGTGGGGGCAAACCTACCACAGCTAATGTGGCATACCTCGACATACCTTCGAACAAAAACTCAGTCCTTTTCACGATAAACTAGAAGAGTGTGAAGTGACTAGAAATAGTATCTACCATTCACGTTGAGTGGACCCCAAATACGTCCCAAGTTTTCCATTCCAGCACTAAAAAACTGTTTCCCTCCCTTGCCAGTCAAACCGATATATATAATAGAGTCTATAGCTGAAAGGTTTAAGAGCTTCAGAGAAGACTAACTTTTTATTTTATTAATTACCACACCGAGGTCCTCTGAGAAGGTAAGCAGTTTTCCAAAATCACCCAACCAGCCAAGCCATGTGGTTTCTGGTCCAGTTACCCTGGAGGGTCTCCTTGGCTTCTCCCACACTCTTACTCACATAATTTAACAGGTAACCACTTTATCGACAGGCCATAGATTACCTACTTATGAGCTATGAAACCACAACCCCAGTCTTCCATACTGGTAAGCAATAGTGCAAAATCAAAATAATAATAACAAAACATAAAAAATGGCAACAGAACCAAAGCTAACAGTCAAATTTCACTCCAGGGAAGGTCGGGGCCCAACTGGAAGTGGAAGGAAGGAACTGTGGTCTGTTTTTAGAAGAAAAGGGAATTGTGGGGACTCTTGAAGACAATTTTCAATAAGAAGGTAACACTCAGATTCGTGTTTGTATCAAAACTCCATCATAATGCAGTTAGGGCCCCCGAATTCTGAACTCCTCGGAATCCTTGTAAAGGCTGTACACTCTAGGGAGCTAACGTGCTACTCTCATCGATGAAATGGAAAACTACTATTTGGAAAAGCGAGTCACAGAAAGGCAATTACAGGCTATGCCTAGCCCTATTGCAAGAGACTGTAGAACACAGCAGAAAGATGATATCTCCCAAGTAATTTCCCAAGTGCTGGGTCATCCTTTGACCCTCGTCTTCATAGGGAAAGACACAAGGAATGAAGCCCTGACCATGCATGGGTGCAGCATTGGGTCTGGAAGCCAGTTTCCCTGCTGGGAAGCCCGCTGCTCTCAGCGCTATACCTCAACTGCCTCTAGAGGTAGGCTACAGTTGTACTCCCAAAACTCTCCCGTCCGAGGCTATGAAGGAGCCTGCTACAGATCCTGGGATTTGCTTTCTCCTCCTCTTCCTTCCATAAGGCTAGGTTTCTCCACCCTCTTTGCAGCTGGCCATGGCTGTGTGATGAACTCTGGCCACAGCAATCAAAGTGAATGTGCTAGTTCCAAATCTGAGCAATTGACTCTCCAACTTAGAGTCCTCACTTTTTCCCCGCTCCACTAGCTTAATGGAGACCCTACAGACCTAGAGAAAGGCAGATCCACCAGATGGAAGGAGGCTGGATTCCTGAATGACCATGTAGAGCTGGGCCGTCCCCATCCAGAATGTGCTGCCTAGGGATGTGAGCAAGAAATAAACTTTTATTGTATGAATCGCTTCTGGGGGTTCAGCCCGTAGAAGGGCGATATAGAAATTCTCTGTAGATTCCCAAGTACAGTCTCCGGCTTGTGTGGGGAAATCCAGCAGGCTGGAATGCAGGATCAGAAAGCCTTTCTATCTCTGCTCAAAGAGTTCACTGGCCAAAAGCCTTCTTGCTAGGCTACTCTTCGACAACACTCCTAGTGAGAGTGGACATTGAGGCAATAAACACTAGCTTCGCCTCACAAAACTATGGAAGACCCAATGATATCCAAGGGAATGCCTATTCCCAAACATTTTCTGTACGGAAGAACACGTGTAAACCAAGACAAGTAACACCTTATCATCACTCTGCCAACAGCAGTAACCCAAAAGTGAACCAATAATTTGTTGCTGAATTTATCAGTAACTCACACTAATAACCATGCTTCAAGATTTCACTTCCAACCATCCCATCTGTCTGAGGAAAAAGAAGCTATTTGGAGCACTACACACTTTTTTTTATATCGTAAAGGGGGGAAAATAAGCTGTCATAATAACCAAGCTTAGTAAAATTACTAGTACTTAGTATTCTGGAAGAAATTTGGGAAAATTACAAGGTGCTTTTAAAGTCATGCTTGAAATATTTTTTTGTCTAAATAGGTAAGACCTATGGTGTGCAGAAAGAGGGCCAATGGTTAATTATATAGCCATTGAATTTAGTCTTGCAAATCTGCCGTAGGCCACTCGAAACATATAATCACAGGAAATGCATCTCCCATGTGATTTCCAGAGGAAAGGATAAAACATGAAAACATGCGTGTACATTTTTCCAAGTTTTAAATACACCCACAGAAGTCTTCTAATTAAGCAGAACCCATGCGAACACAGAAGACTCTTATTAGACTTCTTGGGCTGCTTTTCCCTTCTAATAACGGGATTTGCTGACTTATAAAAATCTTCACTGTTGCGGTGCCTGGGTGGCTCGGTCAGTTAAGCGACCAACTCATGGTTTCGGCTCAGACCCTGATCTCAGGGTCCCGGGATGGAGCCCCTGCACTGGGCTCAGGGCTCAGCACGGAGTCTGCTTGAGGTTCTCTCCTTCTCCCCCTCCTTATCGCTCCCTGCCTGCCCCACCCCGCGCATGCGCGCGCCCTCTCTCAAATAAATAAAATCTTAAAAAAGAAAAAAAAAAGAACCTCAACGTTGCTGGACCAGTAAAACGCAGGATCAGAACCCGTTCTGGACCACAGGTTCTCTGATTGGGCGGCACATAATAATTACCTTGGGAGACTGAAACTCTCCTGCCGCCCAGGTCCCACCCCAGGCCCAGACCAATCACACCGCAGTTTCTGGGAGCAGATGATTGAACTACTTCGTCCCTAATGAGTCCTACAGGCGGAAACCCAAACACGGGTGACCCCGGCTCTTCCACTCGGACAAAGTCAACAAGGCAACCTTTTCCTCTCCTGAAATATTTAGCCTGGTTGCGTGAAGCATCGGGCCTTGATTGTCCTCTCCTGAAAACGGCCTTGCTTTGCCCCACCGCAGCCCGGCCCACGTTTAGATGGAGGGAAGGGAACGGCTCCTTTCCCTCCTAGACCTCACAGCAGAAACTAGGCTTGATACAACCCAACTGTGTCTTTTCCCATCTGCATTTCCCCAATTCAGAACAATTCAAAATAATTGTCTCCGGAAAATTAGTAAAAGAATGCTTTTAAATCAACCAAACAGTAGCTTTAGGCATTCTTCAAGAACTATGGCATAATGAACCATCTCCTGAGATTCAAAAATTTGTTATGTTAAACTAATAGACAAACTCATTAAAGTCTTGTGGGAAAACAAACATACGGTAGCCCACACTTACACCTCACTTAATTCCAATCAACACCTGTTGTGGGGAGATGGATTTATTATCGCACTGCATTTTTAGACCCATTAATATAGGACGGAATTGGAATAAAATGTTTGCGGGAAGCAGCTGCCGCGTGAAACAGCCACCCCCATCGCGAACTGAGACGGTGGGGAACGTCTCGAGTCCCCGTGGCGACACACAGGCCAGTCCTCTCTTCTGAACCCCCAGCTTCTAAATCCAGCTGCCTACGGAACATCCCCACTTGCATTCAGAACAGGGACCTCCACCTTGACGCCTCAACCTTCCCTTTCAAAAGCTGTTCCTCTCAAGTCTCCGTTAATGGTCTTTTTCTCCTTTGCTTAACTCGGGAAGGACAAAAGCTCACGAGTCACCCAGAATAGCACCGCCGCTCACCGCCGCGGCGACCCTGCCTTCCGCCAGAGCCAATGTTAGGAGGGAGTCGGACAGTTAGGGAGGCAGGGCCAGGGTCCCCGACGAGAAAATATGGAGTCGGGACAGCTGAGGTCAAACAGCACTAACATCCTGTTTCTTGCAGCTTGGACGGGACCACACTGACATTCTGCAAGAAGTCCTAAAATAAAACGAACCACAAAGCATTTGTCACCATCGCACACAAGGGGCAGTTAGGACCTAGGCCCCCAGATGTCAGAAAAAAAAAAAAAAAGACCATCAGCACGTGGACGTGAACCTAATAGGTAGACAGATCCCTAACCAAAGCCCTGATTGGCATGACTCAGCACACCCAGTTTGATTAGAATAGTTCCACAAAAAAGAGCCCATAAAACCCCTAAACTTAGAAACTCCAACAGCAACCCTCTGGGGTCCCCTCCCTCTCAGGGAGCTTTGTACTCTTGCTCAATAAACTCTGCTTCGCTGCCCACCACTGTACCTCTGGTCTACCTCTTCATTCTTTAAAGCAGCATGACCAAGAACGGGCAGCAGTAAAGGCAGAGAAATCCTGCCGTACCAGCAATGTCTTTGCTCCTGAATCAAGATGGTAGCTTCTCCCAGTGAGTAAGGAAAGGGTTAAGGTGTAGGCAGGGCGATAGGAGGACTTGCCAGAGGAGGCACCCAGAAATCCCAACTGTGGAGAACTGCTGAGGCACACAAAACCAGAGATGAGGGAACAGACTGGACCACCTGGCCCGGGATGTTAGGGAGTTTGGGGGGGGGGGGAGGTTGGGCAGCTACACTGTAACTACAGAAAATGACCAGACTTCAACGAAAAAGTCAGTCACTAAGGACGTTATCAATAGTCTCTGCCCAAACCAAGATGGCACAAGAATCTGAAGGCCACAAGCTTCCTGGTCAGTTCTCAATAAAAGACCCCCAGTGACAGCCTCCCCACCCCGGTTGGCAGCCCATTCGGGCTCTTTCACTCTAGAGAGTTCTTTGCTTTCCTTTCTGCTCTTCACTTCACCCTTCTGTGTCTGAGAGATTCATTCTCTGACTCCGTGAGACGAGAACCCTGCGATCCTCTAACAGTAGCTACTTTAAGCTTTGGCCGGAGCTGCTGTCGTCCCAAGCCAAGGTCATTGTGGGACTTCCCAAATTGCTTCCCTGCTTCTGTCCTGGCTCCCTCTGCGACTCTCAAGGGCCCTCAGTAAGAGACATCACGCCATGTCACTCCAACGCCAACCCCCCACTGACTGCCTTTCACTCCAAGTCAAAGAAGCCAGTCCTCAAAATGCTGATGAGGCCCTGACGCTTCTGATGGCCCATCTCACCTCGGATCCCATTGCTTGTCACCTTCGCCGGCACAGCACGACAGCAGCCACACTTGGCTGCTCGCTGATCTATGCCTGTGAGAGCACCAACATCCAGGGCTACAGGGGACTGAGAAGGTTCCGAGGATTCAGGACCTTCAGTGCTAAATACCAGTAAGGGCTGGCCAAACCAGGTCACCCTGTCTCTCCCACTGCCAAGACACCTTCGCTGGCATATTTCTTCCCTCTGTTAGCTTAGCACGCTACCTGGATTGAAAACAGACTCCTGGGGCACCTGGATGTCTCAGTGGGTTAATGCCTCTGCCTTCGGCTCAGGTCATGATCTCAGGGTCCTGGGATCGAGCCCCACATCGGGTTCTCTGCTCGGCAGGGAACCTGCTTCCCCCTCTCTCTCTGCCTACATGTGATCTCCCTGTCTCTGTCAAATAAATAAATAAAATCTTTAAAAAAAAAAATGAAAACGGATTCCTTCTCCCCTCCCATCTATCCCTCTCCCATCTTCTTGCTTCCTTTTTGTCAAAGATCTATCGTCATCCACCGTGCTCCACATTTAGTTCTTTATTTTCATTTCTGACTCCCTCCAACAGAAGATAAGCCCATGAAGGCTGTTTTTACTTACTGCTGTATTCCCAGTACCTAGAACAGTGCCTGGTGCACAGTAGATGGTCAGTAATTATTTGCTGAATGAAATATTTGTTTATACTACAGAAACACGTTCCAGGGAATCGTTACAATCCAAGATGACAATATTGTATCTAGATGACAATACTGGATCAGTGCTATTCCTTAATGATATTACCAAGAACTATAATCGGTAAGATTAGAAAAATCCAGGGCACATATGAAATTTAATGATTGTGGGAGAAAACAGACTTGAAATTTGAGTCAAAGTTTACCTAGAAAGAACTGACTGAAAGGTAAGCATTTAGTGTGACATCAAGTGCATTTTGCAATTTGTTCTTGCGTTTATATGCCTTAAAATCCATTTCTGAAAAGCAGATGGAGATTTTTGTCCAAGCATAATATAAATTATTATAATCTCTCCAACAACATCCTAATGACGTCAACAACTCATCCAAGCAGGAAGAAAATGTGTAATATATTTTATTGTCATTAAAGACGGGTAGAATATCAGGTACAACACCTATGAGAAGCCACAATCACCTCATTTCACCCACAACTGGTTTCATAAGCAAATTTATTTTATTTGGAGGATATACGGACACAGTCTGTTTTCCTCCCAAATAAATATCTCATTTTAAGAGGCAAATGTTTACTTCATGAAGATAAATGGGAACATTCCTAACAGCTTTTTTTTTCCCCATTATGAATATTGGCTTTGATTTCGCTTTCTGGATATATTTTTCCATCAAGCGTTTGAGACATAAAATTCAGGGCACACGCCGCTCATTAACCAGCTCAGCAGCTCGCAATGTACACTATCAAGCTCCTTCCACGACAGTGCGTGTGTAATTGCTCTACGGGCCACTGGGTTCTGCACCCCGGGGCTCCGGAAACCAGCCCGCACTTCTGTGCGTAGACCATAATCTGATTCACAACATCTACAAAAGAATGGCAATCAAGCTCCCATTCTGCTTGGAACAGAGACTCAAACAATCCTAAGCTAGCATTTCCCGTGCCAGCACTGTCGAAATCTGTGTTCTGAAGCTTGTTTTGAACCTATTTGTAAACTTCCACAGAGGGGTACGTACTTCCCCGCGCAGTCTGGAGGGGCAGCACCGGATCTCTTTAGCGGTCCTCCTGTTAAATGCATATGCGCAGGGTGCCTGGGTGGCTCATTCAGTTAAGTATCTGACTCTTGGGCAGCTCAGGTGATGATCTCAGGGTCTTGGGATCGAGCCCCTGCGCCAGGCTCCATGCTCAATGAGGAGTCTGCTTGAGATTCTCTCTCCCTCTCCCTCTGGCCCTCCCACTTGTGCTCTCTTGCTCTCTAAAATAAATGAATTATTGTTTAAAAAGGAGGGAGGGGCATCCGGGTGGCTCAGTTGTTAAGCGTCTGCCTTTGGCTCAAGTCATGAACCCAGGGTCCTGGGATTGAGCCCTTCCTTCATTGGGCTCCGTGCTCTGCAGGGAGCCTGCTTCCCCTCTCCCACTCCCCCTGCTTGTGTTTCCTTTCTCGCCATGTCTCTCTCTGTCAAATAAATAAATAAAATCTTAAAAAAAAAAAAAAAGCAAATGTACAAACTGACTGCCCAGGTTTATACATCAGTCTTGTGATGTGTTCAAGAGGGAGGAGCTTACGCTTGAAGAATTAACAAGATATGGATTCTAGACCTTCACGGCAGAGGCCTAGACTCTGGACTGTAGCAAATTAATCAAGATTTAGAATATTACCCCAGGCAGTCTCAAGGGCCGGCTGGCCAGACCTCTGCAAGGGTCCGGGTGCCCAGTACCTCCGCGCAAACAGAGAAGAGCTGCAGAAACACACTAACAACAGCAGCCCCAGTTCCTGAGCCTCTGGCGCGTCCCGAGGCGTCCTTAGCTTTACTCCTCCTAACAGTCTCACAGCAAGGGAATTACCGCCCTTTTGCAGATACAGAAACAGGCTCGGCCAGAATAAGTTACTTCCTCCTTTCCTAAGACGCACACCGGCTGTGCGGGCCTCCGGCGGGACCACCACATCGCCAATGGTATTGGTAACGGTAATGAGGACAAAGCTGACACTACTTACTGGGGGCCGAACAGCCTCCCGAGTATTCCCATGGGTTTCAACTCTAGGGCTCCTCAAAACAACCCAGAAGTTAGAGACTTTTCACTTCTATTTACAGAATATTAAATTCACTCAAAGAGATTAAGCGACTCATCTAAGGGCCTGTGGGTGATAAGAGGAAGCCTGTACGCTACGCCAGAGGTTGTCAAACTTTATCTGTAAAGATAGATCGACAGAAAACGTCTTAGGCTTCATGGGACATAGACTCTGTGGCAGAGAGCCCACTGGGGCCCTGTCGCCCAAGAGCGGCCACAGACGTTACACAAGTGCAAGGGCACGGCTATGTTCCAATAACACTTTATTTTCAAACACAGGCAGGGGCCAGATTTGGCCCACGGGTTGGCGTGGACTTGGCTCTTACTCTAAGTGCTTCCTGAAACAATTTAAAAGTGGATATATCATTCACAGGAGCACTGATTATTACTCTGAGGTTTTTTTATCCACATTTTATTAAGTAAATTAGACCCCAAAAGAACCAAGTAAGTTATACTGCTATAATTTAAAGGAATAAAAATTGAATATTTGGTATTTACGATATTAACTGATGATGGAATTCCTTTTCACTTAGGTATACTGGCCTTATCAATTCTGAATATATAAAATTAGCGCTACAACTTTACCGCAGAAGTTCTGCTCTTTGGTTTACTTTAGGCATGTTCAAAATGTTCTTAACAAAGAGTTAAAATCATGAAAACCTACTTATTGTTAAACACAGTGCTCATAGTACCCAAAGTTCCTTGGTGGGGGGCTCTTTCTCCTGACCTCTTGCTGGAATAAGCTATTCAGGTTTTGTACCACCGAAAGAATCCGCTGTTCCCTGGGTTCTGATAGCCTCTTTCCTAAATGTCAAGTCCTGCCGGTAGGCACTTGAGCAGGAAAGATGCACTGGTGGCATTTTAACAGGATGCAAATCACCAGCTTTTTGAAGTCCGAGGTTCTACAAAGCATCAAAACAACGTTGCTTCGCTTTTCCCTTAAATCAATAAAACCCAAGGAATCAGATGGAATTTGCAGCTGGCGTATTTTGCATTCGATGCATGCCATCTTTAACGATTCTGAAATGCAATTCTCATGGATTTTTACGAGGTAAGGCATCTTTTCTCTCCTTTGGGGTGTGAGGGCGACCACCATCATCTGTGGTCATGTCCAGGCTCCAACTCACTATCCAGGTCTTCTGCGAGCAGCTCAGCTCCGATGAGCAAATATTTACTCAGCACCTATTATGCTCCCAAACCGACCACGTCAGATCCCAGGACGCGTGTCCCTGCCCTCAGGGAACCAACAATTGGCAGGAGACACAGAAAGAGGGTTTGCGTGTACCACTGTAAGCTCAGAGAGGGAGAAGCCCAGGGTATTGAGTAGAGCCCAGAGGGGAGAGAGAGCAACTTGAACCAAGCTTACAGGCATTGTAAGAACAGACTCCTGAGTTGCCTAGAAGCACAAGAGGAGTTGGTTCCATGCAGGAAAGAGCAAACAAAGGGCATCTAGGGAGAAGCAACAGCTTCAGCAAAGGCACCGAGGGCTGAAACAACAGGGCCTATTAGGAGGTGAGCCATCTGTTAGAGCTACAGCGTTAAGTGCCGTGCTGAGGGGTGGAGAGAGAGGTCAGTCATAGCCTTCCAGGCCATGCGCAGGGGCTTGCGTCAGTGCAGTAAGGGGTCACTGAGGCATGAATGGGGAACCAGTGCATGCAGCCAGCATTTCAGCTAGAACATTCTGCTACCGGTGTACATGATGGATTCAAAGGAGACAAGACTAACAGTGAGAACATCAAGAGCTCCTGAAATCAAATCCAGTGAGGAGTAATGAGGCAGAACTGGCCAGTGGATGGTCAGAAGCCGAGAGAGCTTGTTTCAAGTTATATAGATGAGGGGCGCCTGGGGGGCTCAGTTGGGGAAGCATCTGGCTTCGGCTCAGGTCATGATCCCACCCGGGGGGGGGGGGGGGATCATGCTCAGCGGGGAGTCTGCTTCTCCCTCTCCCACTCCCCCTGCTTGTGTGCTCTGTGTGTGTGTGTGTGTGTGTGTGTGTGTGTGTGGTGTGTGTCAAATAAATAAATCTTAAAAATCTTAAAAAAATATTTAAAGCTATACATGCAAGGTAATTAGCAATGGTCAAAGGAGCCACAAGAATTGATGGTTACCACCGGTTTTCTGTTGTGGGTGGCTGGGTGGCATCACCTACTGTGAGAATACAGAAGGAAGGAAATTTTTAGGATGAAGTTGGAGAAGTACCTTTTGGGAGCCGTTGAGTTTCAGATATGTGGGATATATGCAGTAGGCACCTGAACTTATTCTGCAGCTCAGGTATGGGAACTTGGATTTTAGAGTCATCAACATACGGGTGCGGGTAAAGGATGAGGTCATTGAGGGAATGCACGTTGCCTAAGGATAAAAAGCCTAGGTCACAGCCAAGAAACACCGAAATCCAAGACACAGATATAAGAAGAACCTACAAGAGTACAAAGATTCTACACAGAAGTGTAATCCTACGGTATTTCTCTATCTCTGTCTAACTAGATTTATGCAGCATATTGCCCTCTAGGTCCACTCGTGTTGTCACAAATGGCAAGATCGCATTCTTTTTGAATGGCTGTAGACTATTCTGTTGTATATACACACCACATCTTCTTTACCCATTCCTCTATCAGTGGACACTTAGGTTGTTTCCGTATCTTGGCTATTGTAAATAATGCTGCAATAAACACAGGGGTGCATAAATCGTTTAGAATTAGTGTTTTCATTTTCTTTGAGTAAATACCCAGGGGTTGGGAGGGTAGGCTGGGTGGAAATGTGCAAAACAGGAGCAGGAGATTAAGAGGTATAAACTTCTCATTATAAGATAAAGTCACAGGATGAAAACACAGCACAGGGAATATAGTCAATAATTGTAGCAACGTATGGAGACAGATGGTGACTACACTAACGGCAGTGAGCGCCGTGTAATGTATAGAATTGTCAAATCGCAATGTTGTTCACCTGAAACTAATACAACACTCTGACAATGGCACTTCAATTAACAAAAACCTTTTTTAAAAAGAGTAACAAAGAGGGCCCCTGGGTGGCGCAGTTGGTTGAGCGACTGCCTTCGGCTCAGGTCACGATCCCGGAGTCCCGGGATCGAGTCCCACATTGGGCTCCCAGCTCCATGGGGAGTCCGCTTCTCACTCTGACCTTCTCTCTCTCACACTCTCTCTTTCCTAATAAATAAATAAATAAATAAAATCTTTAAAAAAAAAAAAAAGAGTAACAAAGAAGCAGTACTCAGAGATGAAAACTGAGTAGTAAAAACTCATTTCTCCTGTGTGTCTCCCCTTAGGTCTCACGCTACTACCACACGTACAATACTTCTGACACCGGACGAGTGGGGCCTTTGCCCCATCGAGCGATACGATGCCAACTGTGCGTCCTACAATTGCACTCAAATCCAATACTGTCTGTCTGGAGACGGCACAAGATCGCACGGGTTAAGACCCGGAGACTGTCCCCGGACCAACCAGCTACAGATTAGAGGTTCCCATGAACCCCTGTCCCAGGTTTGATGAATCAACTAGAATGCCTCGCAGAACTCAGGCAAATAGTTTACTTACTATTTTATCAGTTTTTTAATAAAAGGGTACAACTCGGAAACAGCCAAATGGAAGGGACAAAGAGGACAAGTTCTCTCCCTACTCCTCCGCGTGTCCACTGGCCTGACAGTTCGCCCACTTCTTACTTCAGAGACTTTTCTGGAGGCTTCAGCATGTAGTTCTATCAATCATTCACTCAATGTGCAGCCTCTACACGGAGAACGCGGAGTAGGGCTGACAATTCCAAGCTTCTAATCATGGCTTCGTGTTTCCGGGGACCGTCGCCATCCAGCAGCGCACCAAGGCATCTCATTAGAACAAAAGACATTGCAATCCCCCAGGAAGTTCCAAGGGATTTAGGGGCTTGGACCAGAAGCGGGGACAGACATCAATGTATGTATTACCTGTTATTTCACAGAAACCCACGAGAGTGAGGTGGGGGCACAGAAGTAGAATGCTCTGAGCTGCAGGGAGGGTGTGACGTGATCAGAGACAATAAGCCCCCCTTTGCGGGGCTGTTGTGAGAGTCTGAGGTAATGGGTACGAAGCACGCTGCCTGGGAAGGAACTCAGAATCTGGTAGCCACCACCCTCCACATCCTCATCGACATCAAGACCCTGGAGAAGGTGACAGGGCATGGAATCAGGAATACAGAAGGAGGGGTAGCTTCCAAAAAGGAAAGGGACCCCCTTCTCCGAAACGAGGGAAGCACGTATGGAGGTTTTTCTAAGCAGAAAAGATCACAAGAGTATAAGCAACCATCACTGACATCTATTATGGTCGCTAGCACAGGGCAAGATAATTCTAAGTGTCTCCTCATGTACTCCTTAAAATAGTTCCTCAAGGTCCATGAAGCAAGCATTACGGTTTCCTTTGTTTCAGGTAAAGAAATGACTCAGAGCCCAAGTTCCTTTCCCAGGTCATAAAGTTAATAAATAATTGAGTCAAGATCAGAACCCAGGTTCATTTAGCCAAAAAACCAGAACAAAATCTTATGTTCTTTCTAACACACCTGGCAGATTAGAGGGGCCTTCTCACCTAATTTTGTTTACCTACACTTCTCCTGCTTCAACGGGCAAAAACCAAAAGAAAAAAATATGTCAAAGCAAATGAAAGATTTATTCTGACTTCCATGAAGCTGGAGGTAGCAAGATAATGAAATAACAAGAAAAGTCTTTGGCCTCAAGCATCAATACATTGAAAATGATTCAAGAATCAAAGCATGACCTTTTTTTTGGTGTTAGGAGGCACAGAAATGTGTAAATCACATACCTAGAATTTGTAAGATGGTAGAAAAGGGGAAAAAAAAACAAACCAAAACAAAACAGAAGCCACAAATGTGATAAAAACTAAAATAACATTTTCAACCTAGAGACTGCCCTCATCTAGGCACCTGGGTCTTGAGGATTCGCAAAGAAAGGTCATAAAGCCAAGTGTTGGTGAAACAGAATGACTTGTAAGCACCAAACAATTACAGCATAAAGAAAATGAAAATGTTGGCAAGGGATACCTCAGCAGTAAAACCGCGTAAGAAACATCTACGATGAAGAGTCATTTCAAGTAGTATGATAATTAAAATTTAAATGAGAAATCGGATGGTATTTCTAACACTTGGCAGTGAACATCTTTTCTGGGAAATATTTTTACAGAGTTACCACACCTCGGTCATTAAATAAACGAGAACACTGAGATAACAATTTGATTTCATCAACAAAGATTCAGGGAATTAAGGAAGAATTGTGAGATAACCTACAATATCAGAGGACACTGCTGTGCCATGAAACGGTTATAAGAGTGCAGAGATTTTTTTTTTTAAGATTTTATTTATTTACTCAAGAGAGAGTGAGAGCAAGAGAGAGAGCACAGAGGGAGAGGGAGAAGCAGACTCCCCGATGGGCAGGGAGCCTGACGCGGGGCTCGATCCTAGAACCCGGAGATCATGACCTGTGCTGAAGGCAGACCCTTAAGTGACCGAACCACACAGGTCCCCTTAACCGGAGATTCTTTTGTCTGTACCTTCTGCCACAAATAACCTCACCCCATTACTAGATTCTGCATTGGGCATGACATGAAGAGGCTCAAAGTACTGACGTACACACAAATAGAGGAGGTGGCTTTATGAACGGGCCACTTTCACAGGACCTGCTTATGACTTACCCTGCTCATAGGCCTGTGAGATCATCCCAACGACAAGGTTAATCAAGAACACCTGCCACGAGGGTTCAAGGCTTGCAGTCACTCAGTCACACTTGATTCGGTGCAGACCTCGGCCTCACCTTCCCAGGGGGCGATGAGCACGTGATGGTCAAGCACATGTGACGATAACTGACCACCTGGCTTTGGTATTGGCACCCGCCCCCTAGACCTAGCCTGCGCACCTGGTGATCTCAGATTGCTGATCCGGCCCACGAAGACAGGACTCGGCTTTCGGCTTCAAGAAGCAAGTCTCCACAACATGGGCAATGCCTGGACCAGTACCACTGCCCATGGCTTTGCCCTGTGTCCCTGCCCTCGGCATCCATCACACAAAATAAAGCCAACGGGATAAACAGCTATGTGCAGCCTGGCCACTCTGATGATCGGACACCAAAGAGACACCTTTCCTCCATCGGCAAACCTGTTACCTTGATGAACAGGCATTCAATTGCATGGGCAAATTTTCCCTTTTAGCTAGATTGTTGAATAACATACCATTTTGCATACCTAAATATTGGAATTTAATTGTTAACTTACACGGTACTTAAAAATAAACAGAGGCAGGATAATAATATATCCATCAAATATCTGAATTCTTCAAAGAAAAGCCTGCGTTATCACAGAAATCCAATTGTAGTGAATTGATATTCCAGAAACACGGTGCTTCATAAAATATTGCCCACACTCTAATAAGAGATGATACGGCAGTTGATAAATCATGGCCTACAACCAGACAATATTTCTTCTTGAAGATTCTAACCATGGAGTTGTCCTGTGCCCCCCTTTCTCGTGCCACCTCCACACAACGTTCTCTGGGCAAATACGACTTGGGCCTAAAAATTGTTCCATCTTTCCCCTTTTGCAAGTTGAGCAGAAAACTCTGACAATTCTCCTTTGTCCCTCTATCTTGTGCCTAGATGCCATCCCTTGGCGCAGCCACACCCCTTTTCATGACCTGTATGCTGGTCATCCCAAATCTTATCCCTAGTCCTACTTTTCTGAATTCAAGACCCAATGTTCGATGGAAAACGAATTACCAAATATCAACATTATGACTTATTTCTGCCTTATTTTACTTAAAGGAGACAATGAAGTGCTTTCGGTTCCATCCCAGGAAGGACAATACTGAAAACTGCACGCGTGTGGCAGTCCATGGCTGGAGCAGGACAGGGCCTGGCTCTCAGCGCAGGGGAAGCTACTGAAGGGACTTGGGAACATTAAGAGCATGGACAGAGCTAAAAGCTCCAGGATGGGTTGGCTCAATCCGTAGAGTATGCAACTCTTGATCCCGGGGTTGTGGGTTTGAGCCCCATGTTGGGTGTAGAGGTCACTTAAAAATAGCAAAATTTTAAAAAGTAAATAAATTTTTAAAAATGAAAGTACTATGATGAATGGAGTGCAGCAAACTGACTCCCAGAGGAATCTGCAGGAAGGACCTAGAAAATAGTGGCACAAAGGGTCTTGAGGAAGAAAGACATGGCTGACCCATCTGGCAGGAAGGCAGTAAAAAAAAGGGGGTTCGAAAATGACGGATTTAATGTTAGATCTTGAAGATCTCCCTTCAAGTTTGCTAAATAAATGCCTTGCGTAAGTAATCGTTGTGGATGTTATCAATGAGGCAGAACTCTCTCCCACACTTGTGAACATGCAGAAGAGGAGGAATACAGCACATGAAGACAAGGAGACAATCACCCTCTTGAACGAATTCCAGAAATTCAGACCGAGATGAGCACAACACAATTTGCACGCCTGCCCCCCTACCACCAGTCCTGCCATCAAGAATCCCAAATACCGGGAGGGCGCTGGCCTCCAACTGGGTGTTAATTCAGGTCCCACATAATTTCATCTGGATCCCAAAAGCGAGTTGCCTCAGGGGCCTCCACATTATACCAGTACATTCCATTGCCCATCTTCCATTGGACATCTTCACCCAATGTGTCACAGACACGCGTCTTGTCATCAGTCTCAGAACTAAACTAATGATCTTGTCCCCAAGCCTGTTTCCTGTCTTGCTAAAAGGCACCAGCAGATATCTGCCTAGGTCCTCATTATGGCCTCCTGGCCAGAATTTCCCTCCTCACCTCCTATTAAGTCGTATGAGTTCTGTCGATTCTAAATTTTGTTTCTCCACTTTCTGTACTTCTCTTCCTCCAGAACCTAAATAATGTCTACGAACCTACAACCTGGCTCTCTCTCTACCAGCTACTCCTGCGTTGGCCCAATCTAATCTTTTCCAAGAAAAACTTCACCAGCATATTTCCTGTATCGTGACATTGAATAGATTGTATCTATAGACTGTATCTATGGATTATGTGTGTATATATATGTGTATAGATATAATAATGACGTACACACAAATAGAGGTGGTGGCTTTATGAATGGGCCACTATATACAATATAGTTCTACATATACAATATAGAATACAGTATAGAATACAATATACAATATAGAACAGAGAAACAATACAAAAATATTACATACAACATTGCACACACATAGATGTAATATAGAAACTACTATATACATAACTACTACATACATATATAACACACACATATAGATACAATATAAAAAATACTATATACAATATAGAACATGCACATATACATTCTGACTCTGCACCCGTAACACTGAACTAATAAGGAACCCGAACTTACTCCTTCATGGGGAACCTCCCTCTCTGCCGAAAGGTGGGGGGAGACACTTATTCACATGCCTTCCTGATAATATCACCTCATTCCCGTAGCACACTCTCTAGTTGTTATCGCCCAGCAGAAAAGCTCTTATGTTTTGTTTGCAGGAAAAGATCTTGTACTTCAACCCATCCTCGAGAAAGTGTTTCTGGATATAATTATTGATATGGAGTGCCTTCGTCCGTCTGTCTCTCCTCCCCAAGCACGCAGAAGGTATTATTACACTACACACAAGTTCCAATTACTTTAACTAAAAATACGCTTGGAATAATTCTGTCCATTTGAAAAAAGATCATCTTCATTTTTATAGGAGAAGTAGCATCAATAATTAATATCCATTGCTTCTAGTAGAGGGTAATGACATTATACGTGGTATATTTGACTTCAAGACAGTTTCTTAACTAGGCTCATAGAAATCACAAGGGTATAAAAGTCATGACACTTTAAAAATATCTTATTAAGAACACTGACTATGTCTTAATTATAAGGACCACAAATGATTATGAAAATTAAAATGAAATATTCATAGAAGTCACGGAGAGCCACATCTTACCCGAATCTTTCTACAGTATCTTTGCTAAGTAGGAAACACCTCTGCGGACAGAAAACCCTCTCGCTGTACGCAGCTGAGCTCTAAGAAAGAAAGCGCCTTCTCTGCTTAACTCACTGTAACTCTCCCTCCTCTGATTTCTGGTCTACCTTCTAGAAGTCTCAGCTGGAGGCCTACACCTCCACCTTCATCCAGAGCATAACCCTCCCAGTCCTGGAAGAACATTCCCATCCTGCCGAATGTCGTTTGTATCTGCACCTCGCCGCAAACAAAGAGGGGAGAACCCTTACTTAATAGGACATTATTCTGTGTCTTTCCCGCTCCAACTATTCTGTCCTCTGGATGCGCTCACAGATAGCTGAAGTCTCTCAGATCTGGCAGCCTTAAGCCTTCCAGGAATCTCAGATATAATTTGAAGTCCTTTATATATTATTCAAAGTCTTATTTATAAATAGATTCTCTACCCTTGAACGCCCTACCTAAACTAGTGAGATGCAGTCACTTTCTCTCCATCATGCATTAAAGACTTGACTCACACTTGCCCTCCAACATCAGTCTGACCAGGTGAGATTTCTGTACTCTGATATACTAACACACCTGAGTTTTCTTCCTCCCACTACATATGCTTTTCCATATGTCTGATCTTAATTTCTTTGGGAGTAATTAACACATACATAAATTCAATCATATGTAAATTTATGCACATGACCTTCACATTTTCATGTGACATTTTCAAATTCACAGATTCAAGAGCTTCTGCAAACACCATCCTCTAAAATCTCTTTCATTTCCTCTCGCTAAGGTAGAAGAATCAATACCAGAGATAGGAATCATTTGAAATGAAGAAAGAGTCTCATCTATTGAAATATTATTGCTTGTGGCATTCAGAGAATGCTTAGGGGACACACTCTTCCTGTGTTCTTCTTCCTTTATCTTCTACCTCCTCCCTTAGTAACAGACTTTTCTCATTGCTCAAAATCTCATCTTCGTTTTCATATGCGGGATCCAATGTACTCAATGGTTCAAGCAAACATATTTCCCAAATGTCAGACCACTGGATGCCTAAAGATTGTGTGTACCCGGGATAAACCGGTGCCCTGCTAGTCCAGATCCTGGGGTCCGAGTCACAGACCACAGCAAACCATACTTCACACAGTCACTAACTTTTCTGAGCGCATGTGCTTACCTACAAAACGGGTAGACGTATTGCTGTGTTGCTCTCTCTCGGGAAGCTTCACGCTAGAGAGAATTATCTAAACTTCTGGACTCCTCTGAATCTTAAGAACAGGGTTTTCTACAGAGCTCACATTTACTGAGGGTTTAGTATGTGCCATGAACCAATGTTTTTGAGTATGATTTCTTTTAACCTTCCCAGCAACTTTATTAGTTTGCTCTATTTTTCCTCCACTTGGCAAAGAAAGGGAAGCTCAGAGAGGTTGGCCATTTAGCCTGACATTCCACAGCTAACAAAGGAAAAGCTGGGAGTACAATCACGGATTCTCGTCTACAGGTCTTACCGTTAGCCGCACAGCCGCATGAACTTGGCGTTGTTGCCGTCGGTGTTCTTTAGCACTATTTTGGTCCCCAGATATGTGTGCCGACCGGCTATCTTCATGCACGTCCTCCAGAAGCAAATGCCGATAGGCGGGCTTACACGCACGTGACCAGATCGGCGCTACTCCCAAGGAAGGGTGGGTGAGGAGGGAGGAGGAGCCGCCCAGGGAAGGGCAGGAAGGCGAGCAGGGCAGCCCCCAGGATAGGTTCCCTGGGCTACCACAGGTAACTTCAGCCTGATTCCCCGAGGCACTCTGCAGTGCGAGCGATACCCACCAGCCAGTCATGGTGTGCAGGGCAGGGGGCAGGGGCATAAAACTCCCAGGTACTCCCAGCTTTCTTCTCAACTAAGAAGCAGGTTCAAAGTGGGCTCTAGGGCTCAAGAGAAAATCACCACGGAAGGGTTAGAGGGGCACCTGGTTGGCTCTTGATCTCGCGGATGTGAGTTCAAGCCCCACGTTGGGTATAGAGTACTTTAAAAAAATTAAAAATAAGAAAGGAAGGAGGGAGGGAGGGAAGGAAGAAAAGGACAGAGAGAAAGAAAGAAAGAAAGAAAAAGAAAGAAAGAGAAAGAGGGGCGCCTGGGTGGCTCAGTCAGTTAAGCAGCCGCCTTCAGCTCATGTCATGATCCCAGAGTCCTGGGATCAAGTCCTATATTGGGCTCCTTGCTCCGTGGGGAGCCTGCTTCTCCCTCTACCTGCCATTCCCCCTGCCTGTGCTCTCTCTCTCTCTGATAAATAATCTTTTTAAGAAAGAAAGAGAAAGAAAGAAAGAAAGAAAGAAAGAAAGAAAGAAAGAAAGAAAGAAAGAAAGAAAGAAAGAAAGAAAGAAAGAAAAAAGAGAAGGAGAGGAAGGAAAGGGTTAAAGGAGGGCACAAACACAGTGAACAGTCTATGAAGGGACCAGGCTGACCCTGACATTGTCTGTCCGACCTGGAACCACAGGGAACCACAGACCATTTTCCCAGCTTCCCTGTGGATGACACCTGCTCCTTGTTCTTTCATCAATTGGGTCTCCTAGGTCTTCAAGGGAACTGGCAGTGACTGTGACTCATTAAAGGGCATTTCGGAACATCAGACAATGTTACCCCATCTTAAATGCCATTAGTAATGTCTGGCATTGCTATTCTTCTCATGGCAGATCTGCCCTCACAGTGAGGCCAGTTTTAAACAGGAACAGCAAAACTGTAGCTAGGTGCTTTGGTGTCCAGCAGAAGACAGTGGGAAGGTAGGCCTTGAGCCTAGCTGGACCCTCCAGGAGCAAGAGAACAGAAGGGTGAAGGTCAAGGGGCCCTTGCCAACACAGCTTTAACTGGGGATATCTGACCCGAAGCGTGAACTAGATACAGCATATACTTCCTCGATTTTCCCACACGAGGGGAGCTGCTTCATTACCCTGCTCCTTTAGATTTTTTTAATGTTTTGTTTTCTTTTTTAAGTAGGCTCCACTCCCAAAGTGGAGCCTAAACTCATGACCCTGAGATCAAGAGTCAGACGCTTAACAGGCTGAGCCACCCAGGTGCCCTGAAGTTTTGTTTTGTTTTTGTTTTTGTTTTAATTAAGGCAAAAAACACCTTGGCCTAGGGTGCCTGGGTGGCTCAGTGGGTTAAAGCCTCTGCTTTCGGCTCAGATCATGATCTCAGGGTCCTGGGATCGAGTCCCGCATCGGGCTCTCTGCTCAGCGGGGAGCCTGCTCCCCCCTCTCTCTCTGCCTACCTCTCTGCCTACTTGTGATCTCTCTCTCTGTCAAATAAATATATAAAATCTTTTTTTAAAAAACCACTTTAGGGACGCCTGGGTGGCTCAGTTGGTTAGCAGCTGCCTTCGGCTCAGGTCATGGTCCCAGGATTCTGGAATCGAGTCCCACATCGGGCTCCTTGCTCGGCAGGGAGCCTGCTCCTCTCTCTGCCTCTGCCTGCCTCTCTGCCCTGCTTGTGTTCTCTCTCTGTTAAAATAAAATAAATAAAATCTTAAAAAAAAAAAAACCACTTTGGCCTGTGGATGAGCTGGCAGGACCATTTTCTTGAGAAACTGGGGATCAAAAGTTTGTATCTGTGTCTTTTTAGTACTGATCTCTCTTTTTAATAGCAATTCTATGCCGAAGTAAAACTTTGACAGCATAAGGACACTAAATTAATTTCAGATAATTTTAATTTTCACTATACCTTAGTGAAATTTTAATTTTCTTTCTCTAGGGAACTCAATTTGACTCATACAGAAAGTATCCACTTAAGAGATTTCTATATTATGCTTTCTTTTTTTTAACTTTTTAAAAAAAGATTTTATTTATTTATTTGACAGAGAGAGAGAGAAAGCAGGGGGAATGAGAGGGAGAAGCAGGCTCCCATCTTATTAGGTAGCCCAACGTGGGGCTCGATACCAGGACCCTGAGATCATGACCTGAGCTGAAGGCAGAGGCTTAACCAAAAGAGCCACCAGGTGTGCCATATATTATGCTTTCTTCTGTGAAATTAATTCTGTAATATGCCCCACAACCTCCCCAAAGATACATTCCCTTTCCAGCGTGCATCAGCAGTGAATCCTGCCAAAGAAACATCTGGTCAAACCTGAAAATCTGATTTTATAGTAAAGTACTCACAGATGGTATTCTTAAGAAAAGTACCTTAAGAATTCCTAAGATATTATAACCTCATTAGAAGCTGAGATACGTTTGGTGATCACATGAGTCTATTTTGCTGTGAAAATAATCACTTCCAAATGAAAATGTTAAGAAAAACAACTCTCGAACCTCATTTAGGGACGGCAGAGGACATGGGTAAATGCCCAATTATAATTCGGCCCATGGACAGATAGCTTCCAGTTGGTATCACAGTGTGTTCTTGAAAATTAAGTCACTAAGCAAACCTCCCTCCCAGAATAATATCACAAGGGACTGTTAGCACACCCAAAAAAAAAAAAATCCTTTTATGCCTTTCGTACCTACTATATTTAAAATTTTGAGCAGAAAGATAGAATTCATATATATAACAATAAATAAGACCAACGAAATAAGCTTAAATATGAGTACTCTGCCCAATAAAAATTATTTTTATTTTCGAAACTCTGTCCTACAAAATGAGCAGACTGATTACACAAGGGGATCAGCAAACCGGTATTCGTTACACACAGAACTGCAAAATGCAACCTGACTGTTGTGGGGGGGTTGTGTCCTAAAATTAACATATCCATTTTTTTTTTAAGATTTTATTTATTTATTCGACAGGGAGAGGAAGCGGGAACACAAACAGGGGGCGGAGGGGGGGAGAGGAGTGGGAGAGGGAGAAGCAGGCTTCCTGCGGAGCAGGGAGCCCAATGCGGGGCTGGATCCCAGGACCCTGGGACCATGACCTGAGCTGAAGGCAGACGCTTAACAACTGAGCCCCCCAGGTGCCCCTAACATATTCATTTTAACCACCATTAAATAACTCAGTAATACGATTTTTTGTCTCCTGATAATTTAGGAAAGTTTTCGAGGGAATGATTTGGACGTCTTAAGTCTCTGTAAAAACTGCCCAAATGCTCTTTCTCTCTCAGTGCATTTCCAGTTATTAAGCAGGCACTTTCAAATGCATCCCACTTTCCCTGGAGGTCCACCGAACAGAGAAACACTCAGTAAATGTGTGTTGGGGTGGCGATTTGCTTGCTACTTAATGATGCTTGCTGGGGCCCGAAGCGCCCAGCAATGGCCCCAGGAAACAGAAGCTCATCTTTTTTTTGGATTATCCTTCCTCCTATTAACTGTTTCCAATTTTGCTACAGTGCAATTACAAAAAGAGTGAATTTTTCATAGTAAATTCATAGCTGTTCAGCAGAATAGACATGACCCTTAACAACTTCTCTCAGATTTGGGGAGGTGGTCAATATGTAACAGAACCCATTCACATTTCCCTCACAAACCAAGAAACCAGTTACCAGGTTAGTCAACGGGACTCCACAAGGACCAACATCACAGTAACTCTTGTGAAACGTGCTATGGCAAGAGCATATCTGACGGTGAATATGTCATGATCTCAAATAAGAGGAGTACAAAGAGCCTGTTTTGGGGCTTTTTTGCAGTATGTGAAGCTTGAACCTGGAAAGAGATGCCTATATTGAAAATTACTGAGTGTCAGCACAGCTGGAATGATTATACTTTGTATTACCACCACCGAACTGCAATAAAGCTGAAACTGACACAGCTCAGTTTCTTAGAATTTCAGTTTTTGTGACTTACGCAGAATACTACGTGGTACAAAAGACGATGTCTTTCTCTGCCAGGTGGCAGGTAGAGAAGGAAAGGTATTAGCTATCACTTGAGGCAGTTGGGAGCAACTAGGACTCCCTTGACGTTCCACAATACCTTGAACACCAGGCTACAATCCAAGAGACCACAATAGCATTCCTGTGTGATCTTGTTCAAGTTACATAATCTCCCTGATGTCTCCATTTCCTCCTCTATAACCTTACCTATTGGAGAAAATTCCTATAAGTCTCAAAAAAAGACTAAGTGACAACTAGTAAGTCTATAAATGGCCTCTTATTTTTTACTGATCAGACATCTCATTTAACAAGCTCCTCTTCTAAAATGCAGTATGTTGAGGGGTGCCTGCGGGGTTCAGTCAGTTGAGCCTCCAGCTCGTAATTTCAGCTCAGGTCATGGTCTCCGGGGTGATCTCCGGTCTCAGGGCAGGCTCCAGGCTGGTGGGGGCAGGGGGGCTTGTCTGCTGGAGATTCTCTCCCTCTGCCCTTCCCCCCACTTGCTCTCTCATAAATAAATAAATCTCTTTAAAAATGCAGTAGGAGGGGCTCCTGGGTGGCTCAGCGGTTTAAAAGGCCTCTGCCTTAGGCTCAGATCATGGTCTCGGGGTCCTGGGATCGGGCCCCGCGTTGGGCTCTCTGCTCAGCGGGGAGCCTGCTTCCCCATCTTTCTCTGCCTACTTGCAATCTCTCTGTGTCAAATAAATAAATAAAAATTTAAAAAAAATAATTTAAAAAAATGCAGTAGGAGCACCTGGGTGGCTCAGTCACCTAAGTGTCTGCCTCTGGCTCAGGTCATGATCCTGGGGTCCTAGGATTGAGTCCCACATTGGGCTCCCTGCTCAGCACGGAGCCTGCTTATCCCTCTCCCACTCTGCCTGCTTGCTCGCTCTCTCTCTCTCTCTCTCTCTGTCAAATAAATAAGTAAAATCTTTTTAAAAAAATAAAATAAATGCAGTACGTTGGTCTGAGTTCAGCCCATGACACATTCAGGGAAGTGTGAGCCACTTTAAACAGGTGACCAATCACACCCACACCCTTTTCCATGTGGGTCATGGCTTAGCAGGGAAAGAGCAAGGATCTTGGAGCATGGGTGTTGCAGAGGGGGGCCCTGGGGGACGGGTCGCCAGTTCAGAACTCCAGAAGGTAGCATGGAGTACCCTGGTGACTGGAAGCCGGTAGAGAAGAAGTTCTCAACCAGGAAGGCTTTTGCTCCTCTTCCCCAGGGAACATCTAACAAGGTCTGGAGACATTTTTGGTTGTCATTAACTGGGAGAGGATCCTACTGACATCTAGTAGGTAGAAACCAGGGATGCTACTAACCAGCCTACCATTCACTGGAAAGCCACCAAGACCAAGAGCAATCCTGCCCTAAACGTCACTGGTGCAGAGGTTGAAAATCCCCACTCTAGAGATAAGGAAGTGGGGAAAGAAAGATCGAGGCAGGAAAAATCAAATTTCACCTCTTCTGCTAATCCCCTTAAGAGTCCAGTTGGCACCAACTGCTGGTCCTTTAGACCAAAACTTTTCTCCTATACTTATGAGTTGCCAACATTTCTAGTATGAAATCACAGACTTAGGGTGATAGAAATCTGATTTCTTAATTTTTCATCTCCTTTTAAAATTATAAGAACCCCATCTGTTGGCAGATGTAATGGTACTCTATGACCATCACATTAAGGGAAAGTGAGACCTTAATTTTAAGGTGTCTGGGAAAGATTATACTAAAATGTGCTCACAAAAAAAAAATTGCTAAACTGACTCAGGAATCTCATGTAATATGCATCTCCTTTTGTCTGCACTATTTCTTATCAGTAGGAAAAAAAGAACAGAAATCATAAGAATCATGCAAAGAAAAATATGGCTTTTTCCAATGACTCTAAGTGGCTTAGCAGCACTATCAGAGAATGCGAAAAATACATCCTTAAAAATAACCTCATAGCCAGTCTCCCTCCAATTTGAAGGAAGCAAACACTGAAAAGCCTGGGGAAAATAACGGGCTCACCTCTGACGTCACAGTGAGTCTGTGGCAGGTCACCGTACCCTGGACCGCTGGTGAAGAAATGACGCTAGGAGATGAATAATCCTACAAGTCTCTTTCGACCGCCTTAATGTCTTGTCTGCTAAGAGGCAGAGAAATGTAACCTCTACAGATCCGAAGATGGTGGGGGACTGAAACTCTTCATGTCAGTCAAGTGAATACAGAGTCAGCTTCTAGAAAAGGGAGGACGGGTCACCTCATTTTGATGCGATATGAACAAGACTTCTCTTAACAGAGCAGAGATCAGACTGTGAAGCCTTCTTTTCAGTACCCCCCCCCCGTGGGGTCCAGGGTTCAGTAATTCCAAGGAAATGAATCACAAGCAGCAATCGTGAGCTGTCAAACATCTGTTTGCAAAGCCCAAGGGGCAAAGAACAATAATGGCACCTCTGGCTGGATGAGAAGGTACTGGAACTGCATTTCTGTCCCGACAGCTCCATAGCAATGCACCCGCAATGACTGTATCTAGACGTACTCTATGGGATGGAGCTGAGAAGCCGGGGAAAGGAAAGATCGGTGTGTGAGCAAGGAGACAAGATTGGAAAAAGAGACTGAGTGGGCCGTGTCAATTACTACTGCTTGTGATGAAGACGTAGTAAATCTCTGGCAGTTAACAAAAGACCTACTGGTACTTCTCAACCCTTGGGCTGTCTTCCTCCTTGACAAGAAACGGATGGGCTTAATGAACCTCAGGGCACGTCATAGGCACAGTTCTTTAGTGAGGGAAGAACCCCACCCCACTGTTTTCCCTGCTTTATTATCTCGGGGCATGGTCACATTAAAAGGCCGGCAGGGTCAGATTAAAGGGTGGGTGACCCAGGAACCACCTCCCAAAGCACACGAGTGCCTCTAGCCCTATTCGGGGCAGGCCCATCCTCAATATCCGCCAGGCTGGGCAAGAACAGGACTAGAACCCCCCATACTACGCGTCTACGGATGTAGAAGTTCCGAGCTGAGCTAATAATCTATTAAGTCAAGTACATGTTTTATCCTCCTAATTTGACAAATGTCCTCTGATAACAACATGTACTGAGAGGCACATTTTCCAGTTTATAGCTCACAGACTTCTCAGAGTCTGAGGAGGACAGCCTAGAGAAGCGCAGTGGGCCCTCTAGAACGGCCCGATACTGGAGCCACCAGCCACATGAGACAAAGGAACACTTAAGACGTGGAGGCTGGCCCAAACAGAGATGGGCTCTGCATGCAAAATGCTCACAAGATTTCAAAAAGTAACGGACGTGCCCAAAGGTGTGTAGCAAGACAATATTGAGTGGCTAATCCACACATACCTCCGCCTCGCACCCTCCATGCAACTGAGATTTTCCCAAAGCCCTCCAAGAACTAACTCTTACAGACCCAATGCTGACCGCACAAAAGTGACCCACCTGGGGGTGCCTGGGTGGCTCAGTGGGTTAAAGCCTCTGCCTTCGCCTCAGGTTATGATCTCAGGATCCTGGGATCAAGTCCTGTGTCGGGCTCTCTGCTCAGCAGGGAGCCTGCTTCCCCCCCTCCCTCTGCCTACCTCTCTGCCTACTTGTGTTCTCTCTCCTCTCTGTCAAATAAATAAAATCTTAAAAAAAAAAAAAGTGACCCACCTGGACAAGGTCTGAGTCAGTCCCATTCCAGTTTGAATCCCAAACAGATAAATCTCCAGAATACAAGTTAAACACCAAATCTGTATACCACCTTTGGTGTAACTGATACCATTGTAACTTCTCTTGCTGCCGGCTTTTTACAAGTTATTTCTGATGTCAGAAAACTCCCAGGAACCCAAAAAAATTAAGTATCCTCCTGGGTTTTAGTATGAAAGTTCTCTTTAGAAATATAAAACTCTGATTGCTGTATTTGTGTTGTCTCTTTCTTCTGTCTTAAAAGAAAAATCTGGCTGATCACAGTCTTTGAATTTATAGGACCTTCTACTCTCACATGGAATTTATACTCCAAAGAAACATTACCCATTGGGAAGGTGCCCATTTGACAATAATTCACAAACATCAGCAGGTACAATCAGACCAAAAAGAAAGACAACAGGATCCAGAAAAATAAAACATCGCTTTGATAGATATTTCAAACACCTATTGCATGACTAGTTCAGTAAATACACAAATGAGCCTGTCAAACCCAACTCAATTATTGGACACCCCTGCTGTTTTCAACACATTGCTCATCTTGATCTAAAAAAAAAGGGGGGGGGAGAAGAAGAAAAATGAAAAAAATCTAAAAACAAAAAACAATCTGTCTTTCATTTTGTGACTATGGGTGTTGAGGAAATAAAGTGTGATGAGCTCAAATGATGACAGTTGCCGAGGGGATATGAAAGAGCTCAAGCATTTATAAAAACTTCAAATCAGGGGCGCCTGGGTGGCTCAGTGGGTTAAAGCCTCTGCCTTCGGCTCGGGTCATGATCTCAGGGTCCTGGGATCGAGCCCCGCATCGGGCTCTCTGCTCAGCAGGGAGCCTGCTTCCCCCTCTCTCTCTGCCTGCCTCTCTGCCTACTTGTGATCTCTCTCTGTGTCAAATAAATAAAATCTTTAAAAAATAAAAAAGTAAAAAAAATAAAAACTTCAAATCAGGTGAAGTCAGAGTTGAGGCCAGGGTCGAGAAGGAGTCTACAGAAAAAAACATTTTTCATATAAAATGGCAGGCATTGACGGTTGTCTGGTAATATCTGTGTTGTCTCTTCCATGGCCTTTGCTAGACCTCATGTTCCAGCCTCCCTTGCAGGGACTGGGGACACATTCGTGTTGTGGCCAGTTGTGTAGGCAGAGCCATGGGTTACCTTGCCCAGAAACCTCTAGCAAGCTCCACCAGGTTCACTCTCTTTCTCCAGTGGGGATACTATGAGACTCCAGAAGATGACCAAGCCCTTAGACCAAGAGTTGCCAAACTTTTCTACCAAGGGCAGATAGAACGTATTTAGACTTCGCAGGCCACATGCTCTCAGTCATAAACACTCAACCTGCCATCAGAGAATGAAAGCAGCCACAGACCCTAAGTAAACAAATGAGCCTGGCTATGTACATCCCAACCAAACCATTAATGATGGACACAGAAACTTGAGTTGCATATAATTTTCATGTGTCACAAGACGCCTGAGTGGCTCAGTCGGTGAAGCCTCTGCCTTCGGCTCAGGTCATGATCCCAGGGTCCCGGGACCAAGTCTCTCACAGGGCTCCCTGCTCAGCGGGGAGCCTGCTTCTCCCTCTGCCTCTGCCCCTCCCCCTGCTTGTGCATGCTCTCTCAAACAAATAAATCAAATCTTTAAAAAAAAATTTCATGTGTCACAAGGTATTATTCTTTTGTTATTTTCAAACCATTTAAACATCAGAAAAATGTAAAGACTATGCTTAGCCCGGAGGCCATATTGGCCCTGCTAGACTGAAAAGGTCAGGTAGGGATTCCTGTAGGACTGTGTGGAGACCCTTCTCTGCCAACCCCACACACCCGCCATTAGACAATGACAGGAGTAAGAAATAGGTTTTCTTGTGGGAGGTCTCAGAGCCTGTTGGAATACCCTGACTAATACATAAGTAATTGCAGAATCTTGACCATCATGAAAAGAACAGATACCATACAAGCTGTTTCAGAAGGGAATAAAGGCTTTCCTTAAAGAAACATGCATGTCCCCATCCGGGTCCTTGTGAGAAACTTCGACATCCAGATTTTCCTGTTGTTTACAATTTTTAAGCAGGCAGTTGCTTTTTTTTTTTTTTTTTGGTCTCCTGCCTCTTCCCCTTCCCCTTTTTAACAGGTGGCAAGGATAATCTGATGGGACACCGTCCCCAAGTGTTTTGGAGACAAATCCCACCAGTGACCAATTTCTAAAACAGAGAAGGTACAATTGCATTCTTGACAACGGTGTCAATTGTGACCTAACGTGATATACGGATGCCACAGAATTCAGTTACAATGACATACAAACAAGTCAGTTTCTTTTCTGCAGAGAGAACCACAAGAAACCATTTCATGCAATTTGGAAAATCCTGTTCCTAAAAGCATTATTATTCCACCATCCAAAAGCTACTCAGAAAAGACACTGAAATTAGGTCCTCTAACATTCCTCATTTTACAGTCTATAACCGCATAGCTTGTGTTAAAGGGAGTATTTAAGGACAGTAAAAGTGGACAGAAAAGATTAATTAATAAAATTATTTATAGTCAGTCTGAAGGCTATAGACTTTATTATCTGAGAGCACAGTTTTCCTAAGAGGAATTTTTTTTTTGGAAATGTGAATGACTTTATCATATTGATTTTTTAATACATAAACTTTTTCTATTTGAGAGGTAAAGAGATATGAAAGTAACTTTAGGATGATAAAGTACAAATATATCATGGCCAAATAATGATCATACTTTTAAATTATATATTGTGACAGATAATAAAGGACACTTAACCTTTTTTAGAAAAATTTTATCCACAGTTTATAGCAGTCTACAGATCACCTTTTTTTTTTAAAGGCCTAACCTTGGGGCGTTAGGGTTAACTGGATGGCTCAGTTAACCCTCCATCTCTTGATCTCAGCTCAGGTCATGATCTCAGGGTTCTGGGATCAAGCCCCACAAGGGCTCTGCATTCAGTCTGGAGTTGGCTTGAGATTCTCCCTCTCCATCTCTGCCCCTCCCCCTGCTTGGACTCTATCTCTCTGTCTCGAGAATAAATAAATAAAATCCTTAAAAAATAAAATAGGGGCACCTGGGTGGCTCAGTCATTAAGCGTCTGCCTTCGGCTCAGGTCATGATCCCAGGGTCCCCGGATCGAGCCCCGCATAGGGCTCCCTGCTCAGTGGGGAGTCTGCTTCTCCCTCTCCCACTCCCCTTACTTGTGTTCCCTCTCTTGCTGTCTCTCTGTCAAATAAATAAATAAAATCTAAAAATAAAATAAAATAAAAATTAAATTAAATTAAAAAATACAATAAAAGGCCTAACCTTGAGGGGTCTGGCTGCCTCAGTCAATGGAGCACATCAACTCTTCAATTCGGGGTCGTGAGTTTAAACCCCACATTGGGCATAGAGCCTAATTAAAAAATTAAAATAAAAGGCCTAACCTTGTAGTACTAGGGTTGGCAAGATTTTTTTTTCCTAAGGCTACATAATAAATAGTTTTAACCTTGTGGGCCACTGGATCCCTGTGGCAGCTGTTGGAATCTGCAGTTGCTATGCGAAAGCAACCATAGGCAGTGTTATGATGTGTGCTTGTGGCTGTGGGCCAATAAAACTTGATTTACAAAAAAGGGCTGCGGCCCTCCCTATAGTCTGTCAACTCCTGTTGCACTGATTCCCAGTGGTAACCTAAAAGACCATATTAAGAAAGTAGTTGCCCCACCTCTCATACCATTGGTATTTTGGAAGATCATTCCAAGGACCATAAATATTAGGAAATACACAGTGATATACTTTCATTGTCTCTCCAGTTTCTGGAAATTTGGGTCGTTACCCCTCTGCAAAAAAGGACTTTAAAAAAGATGTTTCGAAAACAGGAGGATATTTTTTTCGGTCTCAATTTTAATTTTAAAAGTAAATGATGTCTTGATGCAACTATCAATTTACAGGAAATACAAAGAACAAAGAAACTTGCTAAGCCCTGCCTTGTTAAGCCCAGCAAACTCCAGAATGAGTAGAATTTCTACAGGATAAATAACCCAGCTTCTTAAAAAAACACATCACTTAAAAAAAAAAAAAGGGGGAGCAAGACAGAGATGGGGAAACCTAGAGATTAAAAGAAACTTTAGAGACCTTTCAATCACTTATAGTAGTACACCTTATTTGGATTCTCATTCAAATGAACAAGTTACAAAAAGTATTTGAAACAATTCTACTTAGAATCAAGGAAACAAAAACCAAGAGGACTGTTGAGAACTAGATCAGGGTTAAGTAAAAAACATCAAGGAGAAAGCAGTAGTAGAAAATATTTTAACAGAAAATTTTCCAGAAATCCTCAAGGTTAATATCTAAATGTAGCCTCTCTTTTGGAATTTATTAAGTATGAAATTCATAATACAAAAAGTACATAAAATATGTTGGCACCAAGAACTGAAATAGAATTTAATCGGCAATGTCTTCATAAACCTCCCTCCCCACAAATATAGAAGATATTTATTCAAATGCTAAGAGCACTCCTAAAACAGAGCAAGACTAATTGCCAAAATCAAATATGGCATGAAATGATCCTTTTCTGGCAGCCATTTCATTTATGGTCAGGATGAATGGAGCATGTCTGAACACACCATGATCATCTATTTTTTGACACAGATGCAAAGCAACTAGGAAAATCAGAACATATGCTAGAAAACTTCAATCTATACATTGGAAAAACGGTGCAAAACTATTTCTTAGATGTAAAGACAAACTTCTAAAAATAATTTTTGTTCTATCAAACACAGTCTATCATTAGAAGAAAAACTCTGCCTAAGGAATGTCCACATAAAAATTCATTTTAGGGAATAAATTTAAACCCTTGTTCTTCTTTTGTGTAGATGGAGATTTCTCAGCCTCAGCACTGTTCACATTTGGGGCCAGGTAATTCTTTGTTGTGGGGCTGCCCTGTGTCTTGTAGGATGTGTGCTAGGGTCCCTGGCCTTTGCTTTCTGGATGCCCTTGTGCCAACTCTGACCACCCAAAAGGTCTCCAGGAATGGCCAACTGTGGCCTGGGGGCAAAATCATCCCCAACTGAAATCAAATGGTATAGACCAATTCATGTTCTAACACGCAAGAGAAACAAATATCTGTCAACACTGCAATAAGCTAAGACCTCCAGACTTACAGAAACGCATGAGATTTCCTAAGCCATGACCATGACAAGGCACTGAGCTTCAGACTTCTAGTGTATGTCTCTAAGCTCATTGTCGAGCATTCTTTCTGATCAGATTGGTAAATAATTAATTTGGGAGTTGTTTCAGGCTCCAGTAGTACCAGTCGGTTAGAACCAAAGTTCCTCAAAAATGTGGATTTCATTTGGTCAAACATTCCAGTCATTTATGGAAAAA
This sequence comes from Nasua narica, assembly GCA_028533885.1. NCBI lineage: Eukaryota > Metazoa > Chordata > Mammalia > Carnivora > Procyonidae > Nasua > Nasua narica. The sequence goes on along the minus strand of CM052801.1, from coordinate 6,945,821 downwards.
CACATCGGCAAGACAAGGACAGTGTCTCAAATGTGTCTCATGAAAAAAAAAATCTTCATAAAGTGCCCAAGAAGATAACCAACTGAGCCACCTAGGCACCCTGTTTGTCTATTTCTGATAAAAAGCAATGGGCCTTCTATGACTCTACTCTGACTTTCATCAAATATATCTGTTCAGTAATGGCTCTACATAAAATACAATACTGGATAAAAAGTACAATATTGGATATAAAATACTACACTGAAACCTAAACACTGTCCTTTAATTTATACTTACTTTCATAATTACTGATGGTTTAATCTTCTAAAGCAGCTTAATAGTACTAATTACCTCATTAGTTATGCATGCCAAAAAATTTTCCCCTTTTTTCTGGTATAGAGAAAGCATGAATTTTATTCTCTAAAAAAATGTCTTAGAGGGCGAGAGTCAGAATCTGTTTAGAAGCCCAGAGTGAGAAGTTTCCCGGGATATGTGGGTAGAGAATTAGCTGGTGGGGATTTGGAGAGACTATTAGTGGACAGCTGGAAGGATGGTCAGCACCCAAAGCAACAGCCAATGATGTAGGTGTGGAGAATGTCACACGAGAAATGAAATAAAATCCAGGGATCCAGTTATATGCACAGAATGTGGATGCAGAATTATGTACTTTCAAGGACTATAAAACTGGTGGGTTTTGATGCTCGATGAAACACAGAATTCAGACGATTATCTTCACTTATATTAGGATTTGCTGTTAATGTTGTATGGCTTTTTTAAAAAAAAATTTTATTTTTTAAATATTTTATTTATTTATTTGAGAGAGAGAGAGAGAGAGACCAAGAGCAGGGAGGAGGGGTAGAGGGAGAGGGAGAAGCAGACTCACCGTTGAGCAGGGAGCCCCACTTGGGGCCCAATCTCAGGACCCTGGGATCATGACCTGAGCCAAAGGCAGACACTTAACCCACCCAGGTGTCCAATACTGTATAGCTTTTTTTTTTCTTTTTCAGATTTTATTTATTTATTTTAGAGAGAGGGGAAGGGCAGAGGGAGAGAGAGAACCTCAAGCAGACTCCACAATGAACCTGGAGCCTCATGCAGGGCTTGTTCTCATAACACCAAGACCATGACCTGGGTGGAAATCAAGAGTCAGACACTTAACGAACTGAGCCACCCAGGTGCCCCTGTTGCACAGCTTCTGATTTGTGTGCTTATCTTTATGATTACAAGTATACACCCATGATTTCATTTTAAAATCCATACTGTATTTAGCATCTATTAATAGTTTATATAAAGGAAATGTTTTTGCTCAATTAAAAAAATTTTTAGGGGCGCCTGGGTGGTTCAGTGGGTTAAGGCCTCTGCCTTCAGCTCGGGTCATGGTCTCAGGTCCTGGGATCGAGCCCCACATTGGGCTCCCTGCTCGGCGGGAGCCTGCTTCCCCCTCTCTCTCTGCCTGCCTCTCTGCCTACTTGTGATCTCTCTCTCTGTCAAATAAATAAATAAAATCTTAAAAAAAATGAAAAACAATTAAAAAATATATTTTTAATAAAGAAAAAGTTTAGTTATCTGATGGTCAATCAAAAACCAGATTACCTAAAATCTTCAGCAACCCTGGCCCTTATTTTGGTGGAAGGCCTCTCTTCCCGCAGCAAAGTCATGGGGAAAGTCAGCTGCTATTAACCACAATTAAATTTAGTCTGTAAAAGGAGAGAACATTTCATCCTCTCTTTTCTCCTTGCTTTACCCTAATTTGTCCTTCAAGTCAGAACATATTATTTCATTCTCAAAGCCATTATCATCCTTATCTTCCCCAAAGGGATGTGCAGCACCGAGCACATTTGGGCTCTCAATGGTCACCATTTGATGAGCTCTCTAAATTCCACACTCTGATGCTGCGCCCTCTGTCCGGCTTCCAGTAGAGGGGAGGACAGTGTTTGCAGGTCGAATGGCAATATGGGGATGTTCAAAGAACCCACTCAAACCCATCCTTTGGGTTATTAAGCCTACTGTTTAGCACAGAGCACACAAAGGAAGAATGAATGACTAAATCACAGGCACATAATCAAAATCAGGTAAAACCAGGGCAAGTCATTCTAGAGATGGCATTTCAAATAATAGTGATGAATTTCCAGGAGTTTGATTAAAGCTAAATGGAGAGGGTAGTTTTATTCCTGGTTTCTAGCTCTTCCCCAAGCAGTGTCCAATCCATTAGCAAGTTGTTAGCATGCTTTGTGTTTTTGTTTTTGTTTTTTTTTCTTCCCAACTTTGTAATCGCTACTCCATTGCTTGGTTTGGTTTTCTAACACCCAATCCCACTGCTCCTAAGTGTTATATAGATATAATTGCATTTTAAATGAAAGTGAATTTATTTTAATTTTGTTTTGGATCTTTCCTAACACCCCTGGAGGTGGCTGGGAACATGCCAAGAGGCTGAAAATCAGAGTCGCCAAAAAGTGCAGTAGGAGGAAAACCGAGAGTGTTGCTGAGTAGAATCATCTCTTGGGGGTGTTTATGTACCTCTTTGCTCAAGCCAGAGCAAATGCTCAACAACCTGCTACACAGACTTGTCTCGAACACTGACTGGGTCATTTCTCACCTTCAGAACTGACTTTGGCTCATTTGGTAATTAATCTGTACTCTGAAGGTTCTAACGTAAGTTTTATATTGTAAAATGTCAACACAGCGATCTCTTTTTAGCATGGAGCTCACACTCTCTTTGTTTCTTTACGTGCACACACACACCCTCGCATTCAGCGCGAGTGTTAAAGTAACCCTCTGCCTAGCTTGGCTGGCCACCCAGCCTATCAGTCCACTCTTGGTCATCCTGCTTCTCTTGCTGAACCCCATGGGGCCATTTAGAAACTTAAATAAGAGAAGCACATATGTGCTGGAGCCAGCCAAGAAATAAATTAGCCAAGTATTTTATTTCCCAGTGGATTATGCGGAAGGAAAAAAAAATCAGAAGATAGCCTTTTGGAAGAGGTAATTTAACCCACCAACTATTTGAATAGTTGCGACACGCAAGAACTATGTAAGCTATGTGGCAATGCAAAATAAATACAGCACAAGTCCTGCCTTCACGAAGTTTCCCTGCTTTGTCTACATGGCCACAGTTGTCTCTTTTCATTTCCAAATCTACCCCTGGTCCTGGACCTACTCTATCCGGCTGCAGTCACTGACTGCCTTCCCTGGAAGTTTCGGTAAAGCCACACTACTTACAGATGCAAGCCAACTGCACACACTTGAACCTGGACTTCCCATTCAGTAACTTCACTGTTCACTCCCACTCATCACAGTGACCTCTGTATCGGAACTACATTAGGAACAAATAATGGTTTTGGAGAAAATGAAAGAAAATAATCCCATAGTGGAGCATGGTTAGGGCTACGGTTATAAACATGACCAAATCAGAGTTCCAGGAAGCTTCAAACGTAGCTCCCCAAGTATGTAGGGTTGCCAGATAAAATACAGAATACCCAGTTCAATTTGAATCTCAGATAAACAATGAATACACTTCAGTAGTAGTATATCCCAAATACCGCACGAGACATACTCCTACTAAAAGGAGAAGCTGTTCACTGTTAACCTGAAATTCAAATTTAACTGAGCATCTTCTGTATTTTTATTTAAATCCGACAACCTTACAAATATACCGTTTTGAGAATCATTTGGGTTGAGGGATCTCACTTTTGAATTAAAAGTACTACCTGGGAGGTTCACACCCTCCTATCAATTATTTTATTATATTTTTTAAAGTTTTATTTAAGTAGTCTCTAACCCCAACGTGGGACTCGAACTCACCCAAGGTTAAGAGTGGTATGCCCTTCGGACTGAGCCAGCCGGGTGCCCCTCCTCCTATCAATTATTTGAAACAGTCCTTACCGTGCATCAGTGTCCTCAGAAAACTGGAATTGTGCACGCCAGGCTGGCTCAGTCGGTGAAGCATGCGACTCTTGATCTTGGGGTTGTGAGTTCAAGCCGCACTTTGGGTGTAGAGGTTACCTAAGTAAATATTTTTTTTAAAAAAGAAAATTGGATTTGTGAACGGGAACGAAAGGTAGCGTAGGAGAACTTAGGAGCTTGAGGCATTTGTATCTTCACCGCCCGGTAAGAAGACTACATAGAATTTAGGATCAGAAAACCCATTTAGGGCTCCGCTGCCCGGAGGGGGCAGCCACGCGCGAGGGGCCCTACCTTATCAGGGCTGCCGCTGCCGGGTGTGGTATTTCTCAGGGTCGCGCGAGGCGGGCTCGAGAGCGCGCGAGGAGCGCGCGCGCGGGCATCGGGGGCAGCCATGGCGGAGCGCGCTCTCGAGTGTCCCAGGCGACCGCTGAAAGGCGCGTTCTGGAGCTTCCAAGGCGACCGTTGGAAGGCGCGCTCTCGAGCGTCTGACGTGACTGTTGAAAGGCGCGCTCTCGAGCGTCCAAGGCGACCGTTGGAAGGCGCGCTCTCGAGTGTGCGAGGCGACCGTTGAGGGGCACAGTCTCGAGAGGCGGCGGCGGCAGCGGCGGCCCAGGGTGTCCCGTCCCGTCGGTGGCGTGCCGGCTCGGCCGAGAGGCGGTGGCGACGACTGAGTGCGTCCGAGCCCCGAGCGGGCTGTGAGGCGCACTCTCGGCCCCCAGAAATGAAGCGCCAGACCTCGACAGCTCTACCTCCCGGCACCTCGCCGTGTACCCCGTCGCAGAGGGGGCCCTCCCTGACCGGCACGGCTGCGTCCAACAGCGACTTGGCGAGCCTTTTCGAGTGTCCGGTGTGCTTCGACTATGTGTTGCCACCCATTCTTCAGTGCCACAGTGGCCATCTTGTCTGCACCGCCTGCCGCCCGAAGCTCACCTGCTGCCCGACCTGCCGGGGCCCGCTGGCGTCCATCCGCAACCTCGCCATGGAGAAGGTGGCCAACTCCGTCCTCTTCCCCTGCAAGTACGCCGCTTCCGGCTGCGAGATGACCCTGCCGCACACCGAGAAGGCCGAGCACGAAGAGATGTGCGAGTTCCGCCCGTACCTGTGCCCGTGCCCCGGTGCTTTCTGTAAATGGCAAGGCTCCCTGGAGGCCGTCATGCCCCACCTGATGCACCAGCACGAGTCCATCACCACCCTCCAGGGTGAAGACATCGTGTTCCTGGCCACCGACATCAACCTCCCCGGCGCCGTGGACTGGGTGATGACGCAGTCCTGCTTCGGCGTCCACTTCATGCTGGTCTTGGAGAAACAGGAGAAGTACGACGGGCACCAGCAGTTCTTCGCGATCGTCCAGCTGATAGGCAACCACAAGCAAGCCGAAAACTTCGCCTACCGCCTGGAGCTCAATGGTCACCGGCGGCGGCTGACCTGGGAGGCGACTCCGCGCTCCATTCACGAGGGGATCGCCACGGCCATCATGAACAGTGACTGCCTCGTCTTCGACACCAGCATCGCGCAGCTCTTCGCGGAGAACGGCAACCTGGGCATCAATGTAACTATCTCCATGTGTTAAAGTGGCAGGCCCGCGGTTTTGCGGCGGGCATTTAAAACCCTTGCGGTCAAGTGCACTGAGAACAAGGCACCCGTGTTTGCCTGTCAACCTGAGACTTTTCACAAGTCTAGACACGCGAGGTAAATAAAAGGAAAGGCTGTTAAATACAGGAAAAAGTTGCATGTAGTTACACTAATATATTTTAAAGTAAGTCAACAGTTAACCATTTAAACCATATTATATATATTTATATTTACACCCAACATGGGCATCATGTATTAAGAAAGGAAGCATTGTTAAACAATTCTGAATTTCTGTTGCACATTGCGTATACTGTTCAAAAATATATACCGAGTTTCTGTTTCATGAGTGTGCCTGAGAGTTGGGGTGTGTGTGTGTGTGTGTATGTGTGTGTGTGCAAGCGTGCACACTCCTGTGTGGAGGGGGGGTTGTTTTTTTCCTTTAACCAACAAGCCATGTTGAGTGGTCTTGGACCACTGCTTCTCCCCTTTGGAGGTCAACACATAGTGCTGCTGTGTGTATATTTTGTGTGTATTTGCTAATTTTTAATCAATTCCAGTTTTTCATTAAATTTGACTTTCTTTTCTGTAATTCAGGTTTTTCCTCACCTTTTTTTTTGGTGCCTTTTTAAAGTTAGTGTCTTTCTGATATGCATAGTTGTTTATCATAAAGCTTATACATAGGTATTCAATACATATTTCCTTTTCGCCCATTAATCACTTCATTAGAAATATTTTAGGCAGCAGCTCTTTCTGCCCATGGGTCCTGTCCCCGTATTTTAATAAAACCACCATTTTGCACCAGAAATAAAGGAAAAAAAGAAAAAAAGGGAAAAAAAGAATAAACAAAAAAGAAAAAACAAAAAAAAGGAAAAAGAAAAAAGAAAAGAAAAAACAAAAAAGAAAAAAGAAAACAAAAACAAACAAAAAAGACAACAAAAAACAAATAAGAAAAAAAAATGAATAAATGAAAAAATATGAAAAAAAGAAAAAGTATATTTTACATTCAACTCCTTTGAGAAGATATGAATTCCAGAAAGGAAAGGTAACAGCAGAATTTTCAGAAGCTATTTAAATCAGCTATAAGATGTTCTCTCTCTTTCTGTCTCTCTCTCTTTTTCTCCAGTTGAGTCATACCTTTGAATTTATTCTTTGAAAGGTTAGGGAATACTGATTTTTTTTTAATACCAGAAAAAAAAAATCTGTTTTTTTTTCCCCAAATATCTTGGACAAATCACATGTTTAAAATTTGTTTTTGGGATGCTTGGGTGGCTCAGTAGGTTAAGCATTCAGCTCCGGTCATGATACCAGCGTCCTGGGATTGAATCCTGCATTGAGATCCAGTCCTGCATCGGGATCCAGTCCTGCATTGGGCTCCTTGCTCAGCGGGGAGGCTACTTCTCCCTCTGCCTGCTGCTCCCCCCACCCAGGAAATAAATAAAATCTTTTAAAAAATAAAATAATATTTGTTCTTGTATTTATTGGTCTTGTAGAAGGCATCATCTTACACAGTATAATCAAAAGCAGATCATGTTTTAAAAGAGGCAGTTTGCAAAAAAATATTTTTGTTCTTTTATAATTCTCATTAAAAGAGTATCTGGCAAATTAAAAAACACACACACACTCAGAAAGTAAAAACGGGCCACTGAAAGTAAAAGAAATAGGAGAGACTGGGAAAAAATGGAGAACTTTGGTCAAGTTTCTGGTAGTGGCTGGGGTACAGTTGAATATTGTTTCTGGGTTTACAAGGACTCCCTGCAACATGTAAAATTGCATTTTTTCTGAAAGAAAGCTGGACTTAACTTCACACAGTATTTGAATGGCCTGTGCCCTCACTTATACTTCCTACTATACCGTTAGCTCCATGAAGGCAAGGAATCTTTTATTCTGGTGTCCCAGAGCCCAGCTCATCCCTGTTTCTATGGCGGGTGAGCATAAATATTTACTCCCTCTTATGGTTGACTGAGTTGATATATCTGGATTAATTCAAAGGCTGCACAGCTCAACATAATCTAGTTCACAGATCATTCCAACATTGTTCCCTCATTGCCCCAATCCCACCCAACAGTGGTGTTTGCCAATCTAATCTCCCTATGTTCCCTTGGGTACCAAATAAAGTATCAGAAAGGAGAAGCAGAAAAAAAAAATGGCAGATTACTCCCATGTGACCTTCTTCAATGGGTTTTCCTCTCGTTATTCTCTCTCCTTTGACTTAGGCTAGGTTCTTATGGGTGACCATAGAGCCCTATTTGCTTGGGACAACTCCAGTTTATGTCTGTTGTCCCAGGGTAATTGTTAATGGCCCTCCTTTCAGAAGGGCCCTGGACTGGATGGTCATCCCACTCACAACACTCAAGAACTCATGTTAAGTAGGAAGGTGCTATAGAAATAACCAATAGAGCACACAAATGTTTGTCCTCAGAATGGCCATGACAAAGACATTCATGCCGGTTAATCAGTGCTCTACTCAAGAACTAGAAACCAGAATTAACAGACTCATAAGGTGGGAAGTACTGGTGTTTTTAATCTCATCTGTTGGCTACCAGTGCTGGTGAAAAACCTAGGTGCACAGAAGAATCACTTGGGCTCCAGGAGCTTTCAAAGCACTCAGAATGACATTCTTCGCCCTACGCTAGGAGGTTCTTACCTAGCAAATCTGGGTAGGGCTAAGGAATCTATATATTTTTTTCTATATTTTTTTTAATTTGTATATTTTTTAAAGTTCACCCAAAGAGTCTTCCAGAAACTGAAGCTCATAAATATTAGGTTTCTATGGTGGCCTCAAGATTGAAACAGAAACCTCCCTATCTCCCTGACTTGAATGCGTGATAAAACAGAAAAGGGAAATATGTTACCAGGGGAAAAAAACTTATCCACATCACGATTTTAGCTACTGTGACATTAATCACAATATCCCATGTGATTATACGATAGCTCTTGCCAGAATACCTCCTACCGATTCCACCAGCTCGGTCTTATCTCACTTCCTGTTTGAGAGATAACTTCAAAAGGAGCAGCTGTCAAGCATAAAATTTGAGAGATGATTTATGCAAACAAGAGAAAAAAAAACTAATTTATCTTCCACTAAACATAATGAAAAACACCCAATAAATCCACCAATTGATCCAGCTTTCTAAACATGAAAACCAAGGCTACTCTCCAAGTCTTAACTACATTCTCCATATTTTACCTGGCAACAAAGACAACATAATAAAAGCCCCACACAGATCCAAGAAAAAAGACAGTCTTATCCAATGGTGACCAACCTTGTGTCCCACAGTCAAGGAATTCACAAATGACTGTCAACAAGTTTCAATACTCCATAAACCTGTTGTAAAAATGGGAGTGTACCCTAATGAGGACGCTCAAGCTCTATGAAAGGCCAAGCATGTTTGCCTTTCATCAGAAGTCTATCAACTCATTGTGTTACCTGTGGCTTCTTAAAAGTTCAGATGAACTTCTCGTGTCACTATCAGAAATTCTAGATCATGTCTGGTGGACCAGAGCTTCTCACTAGTGAGGATTACAATGCAGTGCAAGGACTGAAAGACTTTAAGTTAGATACAAGCAACAAGTATAACAACAGGTATCGCTGAAAAGCTCTTAAATAACCTGAATGTTTCCTTTATTCTTTATTACTACTTCAACTGTGACAGTGCTATCACGTTACTATAAAGCAGTTTCTGCAATGAGGTCTCCCAAACACTGGTGCCGTGAGATTTTTGTGAATGTTATGAAAAAAGAGGATTCTGTGATCAGGTGAATTTAGCAAAAGTCGGTTTAAACAAAGCTCAAGAGCATCCTTAAAGGCAGGATAACCAAGAGTCTTTATATGTTTTTGTGAAGTATAAATCCCCAAGAGGTAAGGGTATTCATTTTCAAAATGTATCTGGCCAAAGGTTTTCTTCTGCAGTGTAACTGGAGGAATATCCTGGGGTACCCCAAATTATACTTGGGGAGCACTGAAACAGACAATTGAACGTTACACATCATTGACAAAATCTGGACCAGAAACTAATCAGAAAACCGGTGCACCCAGGTAAATCAATCTGACTGTGTCACTTCATTATTACTGCTCATTTTTTTCTTATCAAATTAACCTTTCTACACACGCGTCAACACACCATGGAAATAGTCTTTTAAATTGGAAGTAGCAGAAGCGCTTCTCCATCTAACCTGTGTTCTGCTGAATCTCATTTCCCCCAACTGTTGGGGAGCCCACAGTTCCTTACAGAGCTGCCTCCCACAGCTTCTAGACCCCTCAACAAGTGCCTAAAGGCTCGAGTAATTCCTGTGTGCCCTTATGAATTTCTACCACCTACTCCTCTCTTGGCTGCACATCTGTGTAGAGATCCCTCCTCAGCGCCTACCAAGGCCACAAAGGAGCTGCTTCCCATGGGGTTCCACTGATGAACGCTGATGCCACCATCGAGTACCACCAGCTCCAGAAGCACCAAGGGACAGGTGCCATCAAACACTGACAACACAGTCCTTGAGATGCCATGTGTGCTTTGGAGTCTTTAACGTGCCAGAGCTACGCTCTTCCTTTAGGTCACGTTTTGTCACATAGGACATCAAAGCAATGTTCCTTTGCACCTGTCCCTATCTTCCAGTATAAACACAGCTTTCAGATTTTACTGTCAGAAAGCAACTTCCCATGGACCGCTCCCATATCTACACATCCTTCCAGCGGAGGTCCTGACTGCCTTCTGTTGTGAACTAATTTTTCAGAGATGTCTGTATGTAGGGAACAGACTTCTAACTAAGATCTAGGGCTTCCCTCCTTCCCTCCCAGCAGAGAGCAGGAACGGCTGCAGCCTTCCAAGCCAAGAGTACGCGTGATTACTGCCCCCTCTAAGAGACTGGAATTCTCTAAGCTCAGGGCTCCTTTCCTGCAATGGAAACCACTGCACGCCCCGCACCTATCTGCTCCTCTTCATGCTGTCCCATGGGAAGTGGCACTCAAAACAGACGCAAATGCTGATCCTCTGCCTGCTGCTCGGCTGTGAGCCATAAGCTGGCTTTCGTCTCCGACATGGGTATGGGGACTTCCTTCTGTCCGCATCCAGGAACCAGCGGCAGGCGACCTTCTTAGCTTGCAAGTAAGGAAAGACGATCTCTGACCCCCAACAGACACGATGGGGGGCGGTGGGGGGGTGGGTACCTGGCTGGCTCAGTCGAAGAGCATATGAGCCTTGATCCAAGGTCTTGAGTTTGAGCCCCACGCTGGGTGTAGCAATTACTAAAAAATATAAACTTGAAAAAAAATGCTCACATCTTAAAAAAAAAAATCTCCGACCTCTCACAGATCTTGATACTTACATTTAGGAAACTTTTGTCTGGAATTAAGATCTAAAAGCAGATTTGGGGAGCGCCTGGGTGGCTCAGTTGATTGAGCATCTGACTCTTGATTTCGGCTTGGGTCACAGGATGGGGCTCCACAGTCAACGGGGGGATGGGGGGCCTGCTTCTCTCCCTCTCCCTTTGCCCCTTCCTCAGCTGATGCACTCTCCCTCTCTCTCTCTCTCTAAAATAAATACAACTTTAAGAAAAATAAATGCATAGTTTAGAACTAAACTAGAAAAAAATCCAAGTGAAATTCACCACTTTACTCAAGTGTCCCTCCTCGGGATGACTGAGACTTTGACATTAAGTCATTTGTCTTTGCGATGAATCTCCCTCCAACCCACTGGTGGTCCTAAGTTTCCTATGATTAAAAAACAAACAAACGAATAACAACAACAACAAAACGCAATAGTAACATATACTTGAAACTTGCTGAGCTCTTGTGCCAGACACTGCTCTTTTCATTTAATGCTGACCACATCGCTAGGAGGTAGTTACTACCCTTCCAACCCAGGCTGGCTGACGCCATCGGGAAGGCAACGGGCCCGCCCCCCCGCGTGCACTGGACCCAAGGAGAGCGCACCACTTCGGCCCAGGCGGGGTTTATCTGCATTTGCCATTCCTCTTGCTTGTGAAATGCTACAGGTTGCTGCAAGACTCATTCCGAGCATAAATGAAACCCAGCTGCCATGACAAAGCTCCATCTGAGATACTTTTGTTGTTGTTCCACGTGCAGTTAACCTATAGAAATCAAAAGGCAGAAGGGCAGGAAAGGCTTTCCATGCGGACGTGAATTACATCAGGACTTTAGAGCACACGGAGCCCTCGCCCTCGGAGAAAGTTGCTGCTGATTAAATATTAGCTTCACTGTTACGTAAAGCGCCATCGGGGTGGCCATCTATCCTTCCTTAGTTTTGGTTCAACAATTTTGGGCCAATCTAATGAAGAACAGTGAAACAGTTCTGCCCTCGTCTTATTTGCCATAATCGCTCCTTCTATTTTCTCTTCCCTTGGGTACATTAGTGCTCACTTATACACACAACCTTGCTGTTAATAAAAAAGATTTATGTGCCAAGTAAGATTTTATTCCTTCCATCAAATGTTTACTTAAGGAGGCTTTATTGCATAAAATACTATCCTTACTCAGTGCACAGATTTATCTTTCTGAACTCATTTCCTTTCTTTCCATACTTCAATCTTAATCTAATCTGTTGTGGGGATTTTATTTAGCACTAGAATTCTGACTTAGCATATTGTTTGTTTCATATATAGGATCTTTAAGAAAGGATAAGTTATTACTGTTACTGTAAGACGCTTGCAAACTGGCACAGCGGCTTTCTCAAGAGGTACAGAGAGGACAGTTTATTCAAAGATAATCTTTGGTACACAGACTGGAAATGGACATTTCCTGACTGGCACAAATTTAGAAAACAAAGAGGTAATACATATTAAAACAAATTTAAACACGTAGGTCCTTTATGCCAGTAATACTACTCATGGATATTCATCCTAGGAAAGTAGTAATTCCAAGTAAGAAAAATAAAAACAGAGGAGCACACCAAAAGGTTGAACTTCAGAACACAAAATCAGAGCCAAACTCAACCACAAAAGGCATCTGCAGTCCCCCACTTACCAACAGAGACTTTTGGATAAAGATCAGAAGGAAACGCAAGAAAGGAAATTACATTGCTGTCAGGATGGTGGAGAAAGAGGATAGACAGATGACCCTTACACAACACAGGTTCGAACTGCGTGGGTCCACTCATATGTGGATTTCTTTTTTTTTTTTTTTAGTAAATAGAGTACTGTAGATGTACTTTTTCTACCTTATGATTTGAATAACATTTTCTTCTCTCTAGCTTATCTTAAGAATACAGTATATAAAAAAAAGAATACAGTATATAATACATACCACATACAAAATAGTGTTAATTGGCTGTTTATGTTATTGGTAAGTCTTCTGGTCAACAGTAGGCTATTAAATTTTAGGGGGAGTCCACTGTGGTGGACGAGGGTGCCTGACTAGCTCAGTCGGTGGAGTATGGGACTCCTGATCTCAGGGTTCTGAGTTCTAGTCCATACAAAGACTTCGATGCCTGTGTACATAGTTACTTTATTTCTAATAGGTAATCAATGAAAACAATTCCATTGTCAAATACCTGGTGAATCAACAAAATGTAATACATCCCTACAATAGAATACTGCTAAGCAATAAGAAGGAAAACACTTATATGTGAAACAACATAGCTGACCACCAAGTAATTAATGAGGAAGCTTAAGGGTTTCACAAAGATTAGAAAGTCAACTACCAATTTCAAATGTCAAAGAGCTATGGTTAAGAAAGAAAGCAAAGCAGAGAAATTTATCTTGTGATCTAAAGACACGACTAGTGCATACCGGGACATTCTTCAGGATCCCAGAACCCATCAGGATTAATTAATATGGTATATGATATTCGGGACATGTTTGACAGACGAGTTGTCCCCAGAAATTCACATTATTTTACCTTCTCTAAATTGCCAGCCATCCACGACTCCATCTAATAGTAGCCAAATAATCATCACCATAAATATCTCTTTGGGAATGAATTTGATTTCTAAAGAAAATTAAATAAAAGATAAAGAAAAAAGAAGAATTAAGTTAGAAGGTATGTAAGCTTTGGGGGCACCTGGCTGGCTCAGTCAAGTGACTGAGCGTGGGCACAAAGATTACTTAAAATCTTTAAATAAGAAAGAAGGCAAGCAAGCGAGCAAAAGCTTTTATATAACCTGCCACACCCATACATAAGCATAGAAAGTATCATTATTTGGACCATGAGATTATATTCTAGATTATAAACTTAACTACAATGGAGAAAAATATTACATTAACCACACTGATTCACTTCCTGGAAACAAAGGACACATTTCCCAGTACCCTTTGCAGTTAGGCTGAGGTCCACATGTCATCGTTCTGACCAATAGAATGTGGTAGAAAGAGATTTAAGCTACTTCTAAACCTGAGGCGCCTGGGTGGCTCAGTGGGTTAAGCCTCTGCCTTCGGCTCGGGTCATGATCTCAGGGTTCTGGGATCGAGCCCCACATCGGGCTCTCTCCTCAGCGGGGAGCCTGCTTCCCCCTCTCTCTCTGCCTGCCTCTCTGCCTACTTGTGATCTCTCTCTTTCTGTGTCAAATAAATAAATAAAATCTTAAAAAAAATAAAATAAAATCTTAAAAAATATATATATATCTATCTCCTATGTGTTAGCTACACTTCCTGGGTAAGTATCCTGGGTGGATAAAAGGCTGGAAAAGGAAACCAAAGGTGTGCTTTGAGCTGTTTCTTGATCTGGCTAGTTAAAGGGAGCGCTCTGTTGCAAAAATCCATTCAGCTGCACACTCCTGATGGTGCTTCTCTCTGTATGTTTCTTCCAGTTCAGTAACAAATTCATGGAACATGATTTTACATCCTTCTTCCCCTTCCATGGCCACTTGGGACACCACCTGTTTTTGATGACCAAGTCGCACGACAGTGGCAGTCCCAGTGGAATGGCAATAACGGTCCCTTCCTGCAGCACAGCCTCTTAGGCTACTGTCATCTACTTGGTCACAGTTCGCCTCCAGAGGGCGTGGTACCAAGGAATACTATTACTAGTGGCCTTCAAGACGCAACCACAAAGCTTTATGACAGTATTTTCTTAAACAGTGGTGCATGGACCATTGTATCAGAAGCATTCGGGATGTTCGATTAAAATCCAGATATTCCACAGCAGAATTTCTAAGAAGGATCAATGGGAAACTGATTTTTTTTTATACTGAGTTCCCCCGGGGTGATTATTCTGCATACAAAAGCTTGAGAACTATTATTATAGTGTGATGACAAAAGTCACAACAGCTGACAAATACTAAACTATTGTTTTAATACCCTTAAGTAAGGGTATTAAAAATACAAAGGCTTACCCTTTGTCTCAGTGGATTAAGGCTCGGGAGTCAGCTCCTCCTCCTTATAGAATCCTAAATAAAAGCCCTTGATTGAGCACAAAAGAGCTAGAAGCTAAGTGCCGCTCTACTCTAATTCTCCCGCCTGAGCCAGGTGAACTCACCCACATCGTGGCCGCCGCTGCCAGTTCTCCATCAGCAAAGTGTGAAGAGCTGCTCTAGGGTCTATGGTTTCAAAATATTTTACTAAAACTACTCCTATAGCAAATCTTATGGGCAAGGCAGTACGCAGCAGACAGAAGCAACAGCTGTTTCTGTTGGAAGGAGAGCGAACACTGAACCCCCCGCCCCCCCCCCGCCCCGCCCAGGGCCTCCAACCTCAAGGACCCCTGTGGGTGCCCCAGAGAAGCCACAGACCCATAGACCCAGGAGCAGAGTTCAAAATCTCCGGTCTAGGGGGCACCTGTGTGGCTTAGTCAGTTAAGCATCCGAATTCGGGTCAGGTCATGATCTCGGGTCCTGGGATCGAGCCCTGGATCGGGCTCTTGGCTCAGTGGGGAGTCTGGTGGTCCCTCTGCCCCCTCCACCCACCCTCTACTCGTGTTCATGTGTGTGTCTCTCTCTCAAATAAATAACACCTTTTAAAAAAATATCTCTGCTCTAGCTCATCTCTTGGGCTCCTTATATCTTGAAATCCTGACAGTCGTGATTATGACCCTAAAATGCCTTTAATTAAAGTCACCTCTGCCATTTTCCTATGTTTAGAGCGGACTTATTTCCTCTAGTCCCAGTTGGAGGAGAGGGCGGCTTATGTTAGGAGGGAGAAAAATCAATTCCAGACACCAACGAACCCTGATGATGAATTCTATGAACTCCCATAACTAAATTCTCAGACAACTTTGTACCCTTTGACTAGGGAGATTTCTGTCCTTTGAGTACAGTCCACGGACACTAGCCTCTCCCTCCCAGCACGGCCGAACTCTGTGGTGCTTCCTATGATCACAGTCTGCGTTATGGGTATGCGACCGAGTATTCGGTCCTTTAACGGCACGGACTCACGCTACTGCAGCCATTCAGAAAGTCAGTGGAAATCGCATTCCTTCGAACCAAATATCATTGTACATTAATTAGGATATTACTAATAACCGCTTTTCCTAAAGAGTTCATCTCCTAGATTCCTAGCTTCTTGTCTTGACCTCTTATTTTGGTCTCATTAATTCTTTTGAAATGTTTTTTAAAATTAAGGATGTGAATGAACACTTAAAGCGACATTGCTTTTTTAGACAGCTTACTTCTTAGGTCCAATCAGACAAGTACCAAAATGAAGAGGTATCTTGATTTCTCCAGGTATCTTTATACGGTCTAAATACATAATTCAGTGTCAGGTTAAATATAACCTTACTAAAATTTGCTGTGTGATTGATTCACTGTATTAGCTGGCAACTAAATGGAAAAATAAACGTACAAAATTAGTTCAAGTGGCAACATTATGTTGTTCTTTCCTGAGATGAACTGTAATGACTATCCAGTTTGCCAACTAAAACTCTCATTCAAGTTTATTACCCCAAGAACATATGTGGTAGAACATCAAAATGTTATTTCCTGCTATTATACTTTTATTTAAAAAAAAAAGGTCATTTAAATATCAAAGGGAAGTTTCTTTTTTTCCTACTACCTATAGAAGGCTTCGCTAGAAGACCAACGAAAGGGGTTCCAGATCTACTTTCTAACTCTTTTTACCTTTCCCCTTCTTTTGGTAAATCTCAAAGGAACCCTGCAGAGCCTAACTCCCCAAAGACCACGAAAAATTATACCCGGCAAAGAGGTTAGTCCAAACATGAGAAGTCTATAGCAGAACCAAGGGATGACATAAACATCGATCCCACCACCCACAATGTCTTTTTAATAATGTCCATCGACTTTTCTTAGTTGCGTGTGAGATACACATTCATCTTCAAGACAAATGTCCTGGTCCCCTCGTATCACAAACACATTTCACATCATCTGAGTGGTCAGTTGCATCCCTTTTACATAGAATTTCCGCAGACCCCAGAAAGGTATAATCAAGATTTTAAACTTAGGGCAGAGCATAGACCTTGCTTAGGCACAGGGAGGAAATGCAGTCACTTCCAGATTTTACGATTTGATTCTGACTCAGAGAAACAAACGTACTGATTATTAACACACACAAAAAGAACAGAGCTAGAGGCTGGGAGTAATCCTCAGGGTTTAGATTAAGATTTTAATATTATTTGGGTTCTGGGACCCAATTTCAATGGCAGGGGGTGTAGGTTCCCCATACCAGCAAGCAATCCTTGGACACTGGCTGGGTCCCCTACTCATTCTGACACTATCTACGCAGAGGAAGCATCAGATCCTACAGGTTAAAAGCTCAAGGCTATAAAACTGCCCCCCACCCGATTTCTGAGGCCAAGTGCAAGTCCAAGTTGTCACCTGTGCTTCTGATAACCCGGCTATAAATCAGATTCCCACAACCCTCTCCTTGGGGTCTATTAATTTGCTAGATTGGCTCACAGAACTCAGAAACCAGAGATACATTTGACTTACTAGATCACCGGACAGAACTCAAACGGCCAAAGAGAAGAGCGGCATAGGGCAAGGTATAGCTAGGGAAAGGGCATGTAGCCTCCATGGCTCTCCAGGCCCGCCACTTCCCCCACACCTCCGCGTGTGTTCTCCATCCCGGAAGCTCGGAAGCTCTCGGAGCACCATCCTTTTTGGATTTTACGCAGGATTCATTACTTACACGTGGTTGATTAAAATACTGACCATTGATAATTGGTTCGGTCTCTAGCAACCTCCTCCTCTCCCCGCCCCGGAAATCAAGGGGTGGAACTGAAAGTTTGTTCAAGGTTGGTTCCCCCAGCAACCAGCCCCCTTCCTTAGGTGTTTTCCAAAACTCACCTCATTAACATAAACCCCATTGTGGTGGAAAGGGGCTTGTTACGAATAACAAGACACCCATTACACCTTCCAGGCTCTGAAGGGATTTCAGGAACTGAGGACCGGAGAGCCAATATTATAACAAAAGAGGCTCCTATTGCTCAGGAAATGCTAAGGGTTTTGGGAGCTGTGAGCCAGGAACCGTGGATAAGGACCAAATACATATGAGAAATAAATATTGGTCATATGCACGACCAAAATACGTTTTTATAAATCACAACACGGCAGGTGTTTTCTACTGACAGGGGAAGGGAAACAATGAACAGGACTTCCAGCGACAAACACAAGTGAAAGTTTTAGGAGATTTGTCAGCCTTGGACCCTAAATGATGTCGCTGTTGAGGGCCACGGGGAGACTGTGATGTCTAGAGTTAAAGACAGGTAGGTGGGTGGTGATGGTACTTTGAGAGGCGACACCTGTGTTTCATTCGTTCGACCCGGAGTGGCTCCTTGTGACGGCCTTGACTCACAGAACACAGGAGAAGTGACACTGTGCCACTTCCCAGACTAGTCTTTCTCTCTCTCTCTCTCTTTCTCTCTCTCGATGCACACACTGGGAAGCCTGAACTACCCTGTCAGAGGTCTGGAGGACTGACGCAAGCTGGAGAGACCGTGGGGGGACAGCACACAGGGCTGGGGAGTGACACCAGTGGGGCCCCTCCTGCTCTGATCCCCCAGTCTGGGGACTGGAAAGACTGCGGGGCCCCATCGGAATTCCTGACCCACGGAATCTGTGAGTGTGGTAAGTGGTCATTTTTACACCGCTAAGATTTGGAGTAATTGTTACACAGCCATAGTAACTGGAATGGTTGCATCTAGAAACTGTATTTTAGACCAGGGATCAGCAAACTTCTTTAAAGACCAAAAAGGTGAAAATATACAAGGCTTTGCAGGCCCCATGGTCACAGCTACTCAACTCTGCCGCGGTACTGAGAAAGCAGCCAGGCAGTATGTAAATGGCCAGGCGGGAATGGGTTCCAATAAAACTTTATTTACAGAAGCAGGCCTGGTGCGTGATGTGGGAAACAAAGGCAGAAGACAAAGTATTAAATTTCCTTACTACCTACAGCCCATTGACAAGGCCTTGAAACAGGCAGAGCGACATTCCTCTAGGGACTCAGCTGCCTCGATGTTACTACTTTGCTAAGGACAAAAGGCAACCCTAGGCCAACCGCCAGGTTCCTGTAAGTCTACTTTAACATATAAAAATTGCTTCGGAGGGACGCCTGGGTGGCTCATTTGGAACCTTTAGTTCAGGTCATGATCTTGGGGTCCTAGACTCCGGTCGTTGTCCCTGCTGCCCCTCCCCCTGGCTCATGCTCTCTCTCTCTAACAAATAAATAAAATCTTTAAAAAAAATTAAAAAGAGGGGTGCCTGGGTGGCTCAGTGGGTTAAAGCCTCTGCCTGCAGCTCAGGTCATGGTCTCAGGGTCCTGGGATCAAGCCCAGCATCGGGCTCTCTGCTCAGCGGGGAGCCTGCTTCCCACCCCCACCCCCCCGCCGCCTGCCTCTCTGCCTACTTGTGAGCTCTCTCTCTCTCTGTCAAATAAATAAATAAAATTATAAAAAAATTAAAAAGAAAATATTCCTTTGGAATATTTAAAATAAAATAATAAAAAATTAAAGCAAAATAAAATAAAAATAAAAATTCCTTTGGGAACTTCCTTTATCTCTACCCCCCCCCCCGAAGATACATGTTTGCAATCATCCCCCAAGCATATGACCCACCGATATACATCTGAGGGGTCTCATGACTCAGGTTTTATTAGACAATCATAAATGACCCTTTCCCAACAACAGCTTGCCACCTCAAGGTCCTGGACACCCTGCTCCCAAAATTCCATAGAGACTTCTGCTCTCCCTAACCCCTCCCAACTTGAAAGTATATAATGGGCTACTCTTCATATCCCCAATGCAGCTCTTTCTCCCCACGGGTCCTGTCCCTGTGCTTTCAGAAAACCACCTATTTGCACCAAAGACGTCTCAGGAATTCATTCTTGGCTGTCGGCTTCAAACACTAATGTCTCTCCTACATCAGTGAGGAGCAGAGGAGGACAGATCTGGTCTACAGTACACAGCCAAAGGAAGAAACCCGATATTAGGCCCAGAGGCAGAATGTGGCTGTTTATTCTAGAAATTACAGAAACTACCTTGGAGGCAAAATAAGGTACTTAGAGATTAGGACAGCTTGGTACTTCAGGTAATGGCCTATGGATCCAGATTACCTCTTGGCAAGCCACTTACCCTCAGTTTTGTCATCTCATCTTAAAATGGGAGATGATGATACTCTCTACCTCTTAGGTCGCTACACATGACCTTGGATGACATGTATGGGCCTTACAGCAGTGCCTGGCCCATAACAAGCACTACTTAAATTCCTGCTGCTATTTCTATTGTGGTTACCTAGGGAAGAAGCTACAGAAAGAGAGAGGAGGACATAAACAAGAGAAATATGGCAGAAGAGGGGTGACTGGGTGGCTCAGACTAAGAGGGAAAATACTATTTTACCTGCAAATGTTAACTTATGTGTAATTACAAATTAAATATTCCTAACATCTTTTAATATTTGATCATTACTGTATATAAAGGAACGATACAAATATATATACCAAAATTAAAGGTTACATATTTATCTATATATCAGTTTTTTACTTAAACATGATCTCTTGAGCATCTTCTCATAAAATTAAGGTGAGTTTATAAGAAATTTTTTTTTAAGATTTTATTTATTTATTTGAAAGAGAGAGAGCACAAGCCAGGGGAGAGGCAAAGGGAGAGGGGGAAGCAGGCTCCTCGCTGAGCAGGGAGCCGAACGCGGTGGAGCTTGATGACCGGAGCTGAAGGCAGCCGCTTAACCGACTGAGCCACCCAAAGGTCCCCATAAGGAAGATTTTTAAAAGGTGCTTACTAATCCATCTACTCGTGACTGTAGGAGACATACATTGCCATATGCAGCCTTATAGCATTCACAGGAAGATGTGGCCATTAGTTTCTAAGAAACAGCAAGAGTTTAGTAGGGATCTCTACTATGACATGATGCTCTACTTAAAAGGTGACAAAAGAATTCTGTGACATTGGGGTTCTAGAACCCTATTTGTCCAAAATCATTCTTTGCCCTGAGGTTTCTTTTAACTCTTAAATTTCTTACAAACAAGCCATACATTTTATACTCTGCCTTTAGCTGTGATTTATTGGTCATTAGGAAGTTGATCTACAACAGGGTATAAATCATAGCAGTTAAAAAATATGTATAAATTGAGTTTCAGTAAAAACTTAATTATCCCTAGTCTGGAACGTGGGATCCTATCCAGCTAAGTGATACCAGACTTTAAATGGAAAATAATAGGGGCGCCTGGGTGGCTCAGTCGGCTGAGCATCTGCCTTCGCCTCAGGTCATGGTCCCAGGGTCCTGAGATCGAGCCCCGAATCGAGCTCCCTGCTCAGGGGGAGCCTGCTTCTGCCTCTCCCTCTACCGCTCCCCCTGCTTATGCTCTCTTGCTTCCTGTCAAATAAATAAAAAAATTTTTTTTTTAAAAAAAGGAAAATATTATGTATCTGATGGCAAGAGAATATCTTACTGCATAAAGCTTGCACTTCTTAAGCAACTTTATTTGGTATTTTTAAAGGTCAATAATCAGGAACAAGCTACTTCAAAAATACCAATTGCTAAGGAAAAAATACACATACAAAGAAAAACTTCAACCATTCATACTGTTAGAAAGCTTTTAATTTTAATTATTTCAAACTTGATGAAGAACTTAATAAATCATTATCACTAAGTTAATATAACATGGCAACCAGGAAAATACTTGAAATGTGTTATAATATTCCCTTAAATTTCAATAATCCAAAATCAAATAGCTACAGATTCTCAATAAACATTTCTAACTCCATTTTAAGTATTGATGTGATTTGATTTGGTTATTTTTTTTTAGTGCTCGCTTCGGCAGCACATATACTAAAATTGATTATTTTTTTTAAATAGGCTCTATCCCCAACATGGGGCTCAAACTCAGACCCCGAGATCAAAAGCCACACACTCTACCAACTGAGCTGGCCAGGTGCTCCTCTAACTCCCACTTTTGAGTAGATTTTAAAAACATGTATCCCAAAGGCAAGTCAAATAAACATACCAAGAGATATGCACTCTTCAATATATGCCTACCTGAGTTAGACAAAGATTTTAAGGACACTGCATGAAGCAAATAACTGAGGACCAATACTTGTGCCATTTCCAGTTTCATAAATAATATGAGAAGTCCCCTTGGCAGAATTTGGTTAAGCCATACCTTTTTACCCTTTCTTATATTCCACAAAGGAAGTAAAGCATCCTGAGATTGCAGGTAAAAAGGGACACATGAAATCTCTAAATATGTAAAGCCCACACTCTGAAAATTGAGATGCAAGCCGTTTTGTTTTTTTTTAAGATTTTATTTGTTTATTTGAAAGAGAGAGATCACAAGTAGGCAGAGAGAGAGGGGGAAGCAGCCTCCCTGCTGAGCAGAGAGTTTGATGCGGGGCTCGATCCCGGGACCCTGAGATCATGACCTGAAGGCAGAGGCTTTAACCCACTGAGCCACCCAGGTGCCCCAAGATGCAAGCCGTTTTGAAGATACTCGGTAAGTCAGTATGCAGCCAACAAGAAGAGCCTCAACTAGAAAACACGCAACAAAAAAAATGACAAAATTCCCATCCATCATTAAGAACTTACAGGAAAAATCGGGCCACTCAAGGAAAGTACTCTCAGGGGGTCAATTCCTCTTTTGAAGAAAATATGTCCCAGCTTCGTGACAAAACATTTTCCATAAATTCGAGATACTTTCTATCCATCCTTCAACTTTTATGTGCGAAGAGACCAATTAATTCTGGCAAAATGCATTTATATTGTACGATTTTATTTTTTAAGTCCAGCAATGAGAGGTATCCCCCAAAATTACGCCTTTATTCTAATTTTCAAAAGCATTGGGAGTAAGAGAATTAACATTCATGAAGTCTCTGCTATGTGCCAGGTACTTTATCCGAAAGCAGGCCATATCACTGAATGAAGACTTGAAGGTAGATTCCATTTTGGAAGGAACCTGGCAGAGAAGCCAGAGCTCTACAACCTGAGAAGTCAGAGCAGATCATCAAAACTGAAGGTCAAAAACACAGAGTCAGGAAGAAAGGCAGCTGTGGCCGTGGCCTCTACCAATCAGACACTGGGTCTGAGGAAGAAGGCAGTGAGGGAGGCTTGATCAAGGGCCTTAAGAGTAGAGTCCCAATGTCCTTCGTGCCTCCTATAGAGGCTGCTTTTAGGCAGCAGGATTGAGTAATGAAAATGTGATCGAGGCAAAAGGGCCGACAGCGACCACAAGGCTGAATGCAAACAGGCTCAAAAGCGATCCACCTCGAAATAACCATACGTCCTAACTGACCAATCACAACCAGGCACAGTTCCTAAGCTTACCAAAAACAAAGGAAAATTCCATACGTTTCCACACTCCCTCACTCCCCCCCATAACTGTGGCCCCTTACCGCCACCTCCTGGTAGACAGTCTCTCCTCTGCTGTCCCGTCCGCCGCTCCCATGAGGTGTATTTAATAAACTTCTATCTCTTTTGTTGTGCCCCCCCCCGGGGGGGGGCGTGGATTCTTTCATTTCCCAAACCGCCAGCCTCCCCCCAATTGGTGGCCCCCCATCCGAATGGAGCACCCCACACCTCAGGTCACAATTTACAAAAGAAGGTTCAAGGATCCATATGTCCTCACACACAAACAGCCCTGCCTTCTTAAGAGAAAGCAGCCAAACAACCAAACACACAAAACAAGACACCGGAACAATGTCATTGGGACGTTTTTGCCCAAGTAGGCCCCTTGTCCAACATGGGGCTTGAACTCAGGACCCCGAAAGGAGGGATCACACGCTCTACCGACTGAGCCAGTCAGGCACCCCAATGTCATTGGAATTTCTAATAAACTATGAAGAGAATTTAAAAATCCAACGAGGGGCACCTGGGTGGCTCAGTCAGTTAAGCACCTGTCTTCAGCTCAGGTCATGATCTCAGGATCCTGGGATCGAGTCCCTCATCGGGCTCCCTGCTCATGGGAGCCTGCTTCTCCCTCTCCCCTCCCCCACTCAAGCTCTCTCCCTCTCACTCTCTCAAATAAATAAAATCTTTAAAAAAATAAAATAAAATTGGGGCACCTGGGTGGCTCAGTGGGTTAAAGCCTCTGCTTGCGGCTCAGGTCGTGATCTCAGGGTCCTGGGATCAAGCCCCACATCGGGCTCTCTGCTCAGCAAGGAGCCTACTTCCTCCTCTCTCTCTGCCTGCCTCCCTGCCTACTTGTCTCTCTGCCTGCCTCCCTGCCTACTTGTGATCTCTCCCTGTGTCAAATAAATAAATAAAGTCTTTGAAAAAAAAAAAGAAATTTTCTCTCACATCTAACTCTAGGCTGGTATGTCAACACTGTTCTGTGAGCTGTGGGAGTGTTACAACATCCCACGGTGCCATGGAGGTCGGCCTCCTTTCCTCCAGATGCTCTGCCACCCCTGCCACGCTGTCCTTGACCACAGGGCCAAGATGGTGCACCACTAGGTCTGCATTCTATTCCGAAAGAAAGATGACAGAAATTAATCTTGCTTATCTACAAGGAGTCTGGGAAATGTATACCCCTAAAAATAATATCTCTACACCCAACATGGAGCTCAAAGTTACAACCCTGAGATCAAGAGTTGCCCACGTTCCTTGGACTGAACCAGCCAAGCGGGGGTGCCTGCCTGGTCTAGTACATGGAGCATGTGACTCTTGATCTCAGAGTCATGAGTTCAAGCCCCACCTTGGGCGTAGAGTTTACATAAAAATAAATAAATAAATAAATAAATAAATAATTTTTAAATTATCGAACAGCGGGTCAACAAATTCCAACTCACAGACCAAATTCAGCCCACTGTATTTTTATAGCTAGAGAATGGTTTTTACATTTTCTTTTAAAGATTTTTATTTATTTATTTGAGAGCACGTGTGTGCATGCGGGCATGAGAGAAAGAGAGACAGAGAGAGAGAGGAAGCTCATGAGCAGGGGCGAGGGGCAGAGGGAGGGAGAGAAGCAGACTCCCTGCTAAGCAAGAAGCCAGATGCTGGAACTTGATCCCAGGACCCTGGGTTCATGACCTGAGCCAAAGGCAGATGCTTAACCCACCGAGCCACCCACGTGCCCCAAGAATGGTTTTCACATTTTTAAACGGTGGTTGAAAAGAGAAAGAAAGAAAAAAGCTAATTGTGACAGAGCCTGTGTATGGTCCACGAAGCTAAAAAATTTACTATCTGGCCTTGCACAGAAAAAGTTTGCCAATGCCTGTTAGAGACGGAAGGAAGGTAAGATATAGGAGAGAAACTGGAAGTTTCTGCCATAGCAGCAAGTGTCTTTTCAGCTTTGGGAATTTTTAGAATTAAGTAAATAACTGAAATTACACAAAGTCATACAATTCGTATTTTTTAGTAAATTTTATGAACAGTCTGTATTTGTTAATATAAGTGATTTAAGAAATTCCGATATATTTGCCTTCCCATTTTAAACTGAAAAGAGTAAGAAAATCGATATTTTTAAAGAGAATTCGAACATTTCACAGAGGTTGTTTGCTCTGTAAGTTTAATGTATTATAAGAGCCCTTTTAAGTGCTTAGAAGGCTTTTGATTGTTTGCACATCAGGTTGTCCTGTCAGTCACTGGAAACACTTCAAAGAAAAATATTACATATTAAATGCATAATAGCAGTGTAAAATATTCGAAGGAATTCAATGAGCTACCTTCGAAAATGGCTGATTATTTAAATAAGTATCATTTGTTTGACATGAATTAATTAAATATTAGGCAAAGAAAATATGAAGATGATTGTCTTTCTTTTACTAGATTTAAAAATAGATTAATAAGATTTATTCCCTGAGGTTCAAAACACAAGAAAAACTAGGATTTTTGCAAGTATAACTGCAGTAAAGTAAATATGAAGTGAAAAGCAGTGAAATTACTGTCAATATTCCTTTCCATACACACAGGCTTCCCTCCGACATCAAAGAGCTCACGGGCTGGTAAGCAGATCTGTAAGCCAAGTGGGGCAAAAGGGGGAGGGGGGACGGCAACTAGAGGAGGAGGAAGCAGGAGACACAGTCCAAGTCTAGAGAAGATGCCGCTCTTCAGCCAATCCTACGTTCCACCATTTCTGGCCAGAGCTCCTCCTATAGTTGCTTATCAAAGAAAATTCGAGTATAGCCAGAAGCTCAAGCAACGCATACCATTCGTCTTGGTGGATTCAATCCTGTTAACGAGAACTACAAAAATGCCAGTCATTCCAACTCTGCCACAGTCCACGAAGCTGTTCTCTCCCAGGACCTTGCCGAGGACGTCAAATAAATGCCGGAGCAAGCAAACAATCACCCGCTGAAATCGAACACTTTGATTTTAACAAAAGTACCTTTCGGAAAGATAGGCTATTTCATTTTGTCACTTGGAAATTACAGCCGCGGAATTTCTTTCTTTCTCTCTCTCTTTCTTTCTTTTTTTTTTCAATGCCTAGTTTTGACATTTTAAAACCTTCATATTTCTGAAAGTCTAACATTTCGGTGTTTGATATTTTAAAATACAACTTACCATTTAATGTTGTCTCTTTAAATTTGGCGAACGTTAAGGCTGTCACTTTCTCTCGTACATCTAAATTCAAACTGCAGGTTGTCTGGTTTTATTTCCCCCCTTTTTGAGTGTGTGTGTGTGTTGGTGTGTGAGAGGGCAAGGTTCCAACAGTGACACACGATGACTGCCTGCAGTTTCCAGAATATCAGACTGTGCTCATTGGGAGCACTGCCAAGCTCTTTGTAAATGTGTGTCAGGAAGCTGCGCCCCCTTGTCTTTTAGGAAAGATGAGGACATGCTTGTCCACCCTCCTTGCCTGGCTAGCCCCTTCAGAAAGTCGTCCTTGCAAGTCCACACTCCCTACCAGATTGCTGGCCCATATTTAAATTGGGGGTGATTTCAGGCTCCAGCACAATCAGTGCAAATCTAAAGTCCCTCAAATATGTGGATTTCTCTTTGCCAAATATTCCAATCATTTACAGATTAACACATGACAATGTGAAGACAGGTTCCCTGGGTACCCTTGGCCTCCCTTAGTAGATCACTTGTCATGGCTGACTTCTCTGGAAGATGGTCCCCTTCCTCGGAGGCAAGCTTTCTCCCGACGCTGCTGCACCCCATGTGCCCAGTGGAGCAGCTGGCACCCCAGGGTTCAGGAAGTACTCAGAGAAGGAAGAATGGAAAGGAGGGAAGGAGGGAAGGAGACGGCCACTGACGAGACTGTGGAGGGAAGTGGCAGAAGCAGGGTAGGACAGACTCCCGGGGCTCCAGAAGGAGAAGGTATGGACGCGCCCTTGTTCTCTGTCCCAGGAGCTCCCCACGCGAACAGAAGCCAGAAGCTCTCCACCATCTGGGGGAAGGAGGTCTCCCTCTTGTGCTTCTAACCAGGTCACCCTGGCTTGTGCTAGCCCGAGCCGGCTGGTGCTCATTCAAGCTGGACTCTGCAGGTTCCAGCTAGTTTTGCTAACCTGCATTCTTTCCCGCTCTAACTCCAATAACAGTCCCCTCCGTGCTGATTACTGGGAAGATCGGTCCAATTTTGAATTGTGCGTCGCAAAAGTGAGGTCACCTAAGGCACGTGTTTTACGTACTAATATTTGGCTTCAAATCATCCCTTTTTTTTTTTTTTTTGGATCTAAGTTTCTCGTATACTTGCTTTTATCACGTACTTTACGTGCTTATTATTTTGTGCAGGGATTTAGGAACGGCTTTAAATCTTTTCTTAATTAAGGTGGTGCATAGATACCTTGATATGCTCAAAGTCACAGGGCTGCTCAGTCTTCCCAAAGGCACTACCACAGAAAGAAAACCAAGCAACTGTCACTTAAGTGGAACCTATGAGAATATGGCAACAGCTTTCATATTTTACAAAAGCAACAATTTGATACCGATGTATCATCTCAAGTTTTCATACGCGAAATGATTCTAAGAAATGACCAAATGAATATTCCTTTAAACTAAGTTCTTTTTGTCAGTTATTAAAAGTTAGGAGCAACGATGAAACGAAAGAGATTCACCACTGTCAATACTGAAAAAAGACTACGGGTAGGGATTCTTATTCTTTTTGGAATCAAGGACACGATTGATCATCATCTGAAAGTTACAAATCCTCTTCCCAGAAAAGGACCAATGTGCATAGATAGATAAATTTTTGCAAACACATTCAAGGGACTCACAGACTTACCCACACCCACCCCACTGCACCGAAGCCCTTTGCACCGCAGCAGGGGTCTGCAAATGGTAAGCTGCAGATTTGGGTTAAGTGCGGAGGTGTTCAATATTCTGCAGTAGAAAAAGAAAAATGAGGTCTATGTGGTGTATACAGAAATAGATGTGACTATAAAATGTCCATAGTGCATGCCGATGGAGGTTTTCGGTTTCTCTTGTTATTATGCTTTCCTCCATTAATTTTTGGTTCTGTAAAGTTATTTCTTTTATGAAATGAAGATAGCACATGGAATTGGTTTTTGGTATGCTCTTTCAGATACCCAACCTGAAACTGACAAAAACATTTAGAGTTAATTTCAAAAAAGAGACTTTTTAATATATTATTCTGTAAAATCTAAACAATACAGGGATGTCTGCTCTTAGTTTTATGACCACCAGATGAAAATCCCCGTACTACATTATAGATGATTAAGGAAATATTTTATGATTGGAAATAATTTATATATTGATGTAAGATACACTGGACCAATTCACAGGAGGGCTGAAAAAAACAAGACACTGTAGAAACTACACCAATTTAAAATGACAAAAGTCTGGGTGGCTCAGTCAGTTATGCCATCAGCTCTTGGTTTAGGCTCAGGTCATGATCTCAGGGTCATGAGATCGAGCCCCACGTTGTGCTCTATGCTCAGCACATTGTCTCCTTGAGATTGTTTCCCCCTCCCTCTCCCTCCCTTTCTGCCCCTCCCTCCGCTTGCTCCAGTGCTGCCTGAATTCTCTCTCTAAAATAAACAAATAAGTCTTTAAAATGACAAAAGTCCATTAGAGTTTAGTTAGGTTGGGTTTTAAGATCCTCAGTGTCACAAATAGTTTTTATATCTGATGATTAAAATCAATAAATTAAACACCTATTGAAAGCTAACTTACTTCAGTTAGCTAATTCTAAATAGGCAAAACCACCCTACCAAAATGATTCATAATCATAGTTTTAGTTTCTTCCAATTATTTCATAATTTTGTCAAAGATGTTTCAAATAGAGTTTTTCCATAATTTTACTCTTCACATTTTAAATATAGGTGGTAAAGGGGCGCCTGGGGGGCTCAGTTGGTTGGGCATCCCACTCTTGATTTTGGCTGAGGTCATGATCTCGGGGTTGTGGGTCACAGATACACCACATGGTCTCCACGCACAGCAGGGAGCCTACTTCTCTCCCTCTCACTCTGTCCTTCTCCCTACTCTCAGGCTGTCTCTCTCTTTCTAAAATAAATTTTAAAATCTTTAAAAAAGGGGGCCTGAGTGGCTCAGTCAGTTAAGCATCTGCTTTTGGCTCAGGTCATGATCCCAGGGTCCTGGGATCGAGCCCCGCATCAGGCTCCCTGCTCAGCAGAGAGCCTGCTTCTCCCTCACCCCTGCCTGCCACCCTACCTACTTGTACTCTCATTCTGTCAAATAAATAAATAAAAATCTTAAAAAAAATTAAATTAAAAAAATCAAATAAAATCTTTAAAAATACAACACACATACATACATATGGTAAATGCAATAGATGATTGTATTAAATTGGGTAGAGTGCCTTAATTAAAATAATTTCAATTGTATTTAAAAATTACTTAGATATGTTACTATATTAATTTACTGTAAGCTTATATGAAACTATAGTAAGGTATCATCTGCCAATTTTTATATGAGCTAAAGAAACCCGTATTTGTGGATTTAAAGAAATTTATCTTAAATATAATTAATAATCAGCTATGCATAAACAAATCTATTTGGCATAAAGGCATTGGAAAGAATACCTAAATGAATAGGATAATAAATATATACTATTATTTCCCTCTTCTAGGACTTCTATTCAGTTCTTTTTTATTTTTTTAAGATTTTATTTATTTATTTGACAGAGAGAGACCACAAGTAGGCAGAGAGGCAGGCAGAGGGAGAAGGGGAAGCAGGCTCCCCACTGAGCAGAGAGCCCGATGCGGGGCTTGATCCCAGGACCCTGAGATCACGACCTGAGCCGCAGGCAGAGGCTTTAACCCACTGAGTCACCCAGGCGCCCCATTCAGTTCTTTTTTTAAAGTTTCCTTCACTCTACTGAAATTCCCCATCTTTTTACCCATTATGCCCATCTTTTCTTATAATTTTTTATTTTTTTCCTATAATTTTTTAAACACAATGGGTGCCTGGGTGGCTCAGTTGGTTAAGCATCTGCCTTCGACTCGGGTCATGATCTCAGGGTCCTGGGATCGAGCCCCACGTTGGGCTCCCTGCTCAGTGGGGAGTCTGCTTCTCACTCTCACTCTCTCTCTGTACACTCTCTTTTTCAAATAAATAAATAAAATCTTAAAAAAACCTTTTTTAAAACACATTATAGTAATTATTTTAAAGCCCCTGTTGGCTAATTCCAACATCTGGGTGATGTGTGGATCTTCAGCTGTTGATTTTTTTTCTCTTGATCCGTTACATTTTCCTAGCTCTTACATGCCTAGTAATTTGTAATTATGTACTGACATTATTGACGATATGTTGTATACAGTCTGGATTCTATTATCTTCCTCTGAAGAGTATTAATTTTTGTTGTAGCAGGCAATTATATTACTAGAGGATCACTTTAATTCTATAGAGGACTGGTTTTTAGGTCTCTTAGGATGGGTCTATTTCAGTTTTGTCCTTATTTCAAGAGCATGGTCCTCATTCCTGAACACAGTCCCTACTCCTAAGGTGGCCTCTCTAGGCCTCCAATGAAAACCTGTAAGTGTTTACCAAACTCCTATCACTTGGCAGGACTTGTTCTCCAGTCTCTGTTTTCCCAGCGCCAGGCAGCTAGTAAAATCTCTGCTCAGGTCTTCAGCTTCCTAGCTACTGTTTTCTGTCGTGTTTCTTGGAGCGACACCTGTACATGCACAGTTTAGGAACCAACCAGAGATTTGTATGTAGATTTTGGGGTTCCCCCTTTCCAGGATTTTTTCTCAACTTCCAGGTGTTTCAGCAGCCCTGAACTCTCGCGCCCTGAGTCCCCCACTTAATTAGAATGTCACTTCCGGCTTGAGGTCTATTCTTGTGTGCTACATGAACCGGCAAGCATCACCCACTGAAAAGAGTTAAGTGTGCACCTCACCTAATGTGCTCCTCTTCTGTGAAAGGTCATGTGCCTTGCAGTTCTTGCTTGCTTCTGTTGTTCTCCAGACGGCTTTCAAATCGTTGTTTTATGGTTTATGATTTTGAATTTATAATTGTTATTAGCAAAATGGTTAGCCCAATGATCACATAATACACTGCCAGGCATTATAAGACAATACCTCGGAAATTAACTATTTGTTGTTGTTTAATTTTTTTTTTTAAGTAGGCTCTATGCCCATTGTAGGTCTTGCGAGATCAAGAGTCGAGTGCTCTACTGACTGAGCCAGCAGCAAGTGCCCCTGTTGTTGTTTTTTAATTAAAGAGGTACTCTTTTTTCTAACTCACAGCTTTGGTTAAGATATTGAAAAATTTCTATCTACAGCAAAGAGCTTTGGGGCTTAATAGTCAGGTTTTAAAATAGAATATTGATGAAGAGTATTGAGGCACTGTTTTTCATGCCAAAAACAGAAAGTCACAACTGTTTTCTCTCTGCATATGGCATTGTAGGTTTTGGCAATTCTACAAGGTCTATCTCCCTGTCATGTTGATCTAGCATCAAAAGAATGGAAACTCTGAGACACTGTTAGTTTTCTAATAAGAAATGACATGTAACAATAAAGAAAGATGTAGAAGGGTTGAAAAACAGAAAATGCAAATTGAGAAAGGATGGTCGTATGGGTCCATTTAATATAGAATGGAACAGTCTTTCCCTCTTTTTTTTTTTTTTAAAGATTTTATTTATTTGACAGAGAGAGAGAGATCACAAGTAGGCAGAGAGGCAGGCAGAGAGAGGAGGGGAAGCAGGCTCCCCAGTGAGCAGAGAGCCCGATGCGGAGCTCGATCCCAGGACTCTGAGATCATGACCTGAGCCAAAGGCAGAGGCTTTAACCCACTGAGCCACCCAGGCGCCCCCAGTCTTTCCCTCTTTGATAGCATGTAAGAGATCACTGCATAACCAAAAAACTTATTATGACAATTATAACAATATTTTTATTAGTCTAGTTCAAGTTGTGGCCATCAGAAACAAGATGTGGATAACATAAGGGGTGTGGGGGGGTGCCTAGCTGGCTCAGTCAGAAGAGCATGCAACTTTTGATGTTGGGGTTGTGAGTTCGAGCCCTACATTGGGTGTAGAGATTACTTAAATAAACAAACTTAAAAAAAAAAAAAAACAAACTCAAAGGGATTAATGAAAGGAAATATGGTTGTTCATGAAGGCTGTTCACGAAGGTCTTGAGCCCAAGGTTGGAGGCAATGCCCGAAGGTTCAACATTAAAAGTAACCTCACAGGGGCACCTGGGTGGCTTAGTTGGTTAAGCATCAGCCTTCAGTTCAGGTCATGATCCCGAGGTCCTGGGATCTAGTCCCTCATTGGGCTCCCTGCTCAGCAGGGAGTCTGTTTCTCCCTCTCCCACTGCCCCTGCTCCTGGTCTCTCTTGCTCACTCGCTCTCAAACAAATGAATAAATCTTTTTTTATGATTTTATTTATTTATTTGACAGAGAGAGACACAGTGAGAGAGGGAACACAAGCAGGGGGAGAGGGAGAAGGAGAGGGAAAGGGAGAAGCAGGTTTCCTGTTGAGCAGGGAGCCTAATGAGGGACTCAATCCCAGGACCCCGGGATCATGATCTGAGCCGAAGGCAGACGCTTAACAACTGAGCAACGAGGTGCCTCAAAAAAAAAAAAAAAAATCTTAAAAAAAATAGTCACATCACAGATCGAAACACTAAAGACACCGCTACTGCCACCACTGAGGACGCACCAAAATATGGACACTACTAGCGTGGACCTGAGCTGCCTTTGTCAGAGCCATCGAGACCTCTAACGACCAGGGACACTGGCTACAAGCAAAGTGACGTAGCATCAGAATGGATTCTTGTGGCCCCTGCTTCTCCAAACCAAGAGCCACTAATTCAAGGACCAGCGTGGGTGTGCCTGGCTGGCCACGTGTCCCGCCACCGGCTGCCGAAGGAAGCTGCAATGGGAAGTCTGTGGCATCTTCCGATTTTATGGTAGGGTGGGCTCTGTCTCATGACTGGGGAGAGTGCCCACATGCACGAAGGTAGTTTTGAAACCAGGAGGTGACCTGCTCCCCCCAAGAAAAGAATAAAAGTCCTTTACGATCCCTTTGAATCATCAAACGGAGAAGACAGAAACGACATTTATAAAGTTCCTACCCCGTATTAGGCCCTTTGCTTAGCACTTTTAAAGCCAGTTATCTCATTTAATTTAATTTAACTTAATTGGATCTCATTTAATCATCACAATCATCTTTAAGGCACATACGATGTCTTTCCATTTGCGAGGGTAGGTTGTGAGGCTCCGAAAGACCACACAGCCACGATGGCCAGATTTGTCACCAGGTCCGTCTTAGTTCAAAGGCATATGTTCTTGAAGAATGCAGAAAAGCATACTTACTAGAAAGTTATATACCAAATGTTTCCCATTTTACCTTGCGCCTCCTGCTACCCGGAGCCCATAGGCCTTTCCCGAACTCCCTTATTTACATGTCTAAATTCCCCGCTCGACTCTCTAAAGCCTCTTCCAGGTCAAGACCGCCTCTTCTTCTCCGATTCTATAATTAGCCCACACGGTGCCCGAGCACACAAGAGAAGCTCAATCCTTGTTTGCTGAATAAACTGCACAAATCTCAAAAATTCATTTCTATGCCGAAAGGGGAAATGCTGAGGTAGACAGAAGTGCCCTCTGAAGTCGCATAATTTAACAGCTGCCCTGGAGGAAGCTATGAAGGAAACAGTACAATGCACCATTTTAATACAGAAGGAGAGATGACGTCTTTGGAGGAATAAACACCCCAATATGTGAGTCATCCTGAAAGAACTGTGGGCACTCGAAGTCGGCTGTGCGGGAACACCCTGAGAGTAAAGAGAAAGAATTAAACTCTTTTTCTTACCTCATCCAATCTCTCATCTTTTCAAGCTACTCATGTATTCTGAATTCCAATCCCGTTTGCCAAAAGCCCTAGCTTAGCAATTTCTCCGGATAAAAATAAAAATCCTCTTAACTTGAAGGGACACAGTACTGTCTAAATTTCTTATATATAAAGAAAATCTTAACTCCTATTTCAAAGCGTATTACTCTATATTTTCCCACAACGTTGATTCCTTAAGAGGCCAGAGATGTAGGTTAGATAGAGGCAAGCATCTCAGAGTCCGCAGCTAAGAGCTGGAACGGGCTGTGAAATTTTCCTCTCTGGAACTCTTTGCAAGCAGACAGATCGTCTTCTGTCTTGGATGATGTGATGTGGACCGCCTGCGTGCACTGGGAACACGCTTCAGGGCTTTCCGGGTCCCTCCCAGCCTGCCTGATTGTCACCTTCACCATCAGATAGTCTTTCTTCAGCATTGAATTAGCCCCGATTTGGGGTCCGGGTTGGCGGCAGAGCACTACAGGGGACATCGCATTTGCCCTCGAAGAACTGAGTCTCTAGTAACCCAGAGAAGGGACTTCTCCGGCATGGCGCAAATGAACAAATGGAGACGATTAGCCCAATTCACAAATGGGGCAATTGACAACCTGTGCAAATTCAGGAGAGCACCCTGGGCATCGGGGACCAAGTGTGTGTGAACGAGCAGGGTGGGAATTGGGGAGAAGAGCAGATTTGTACAGCGTCAGCTCTCCTCCGGCGGAGGCAGTGAAGATGAGAGCATTTAAAATGTCAAGACACGGATCATTTGGCAAAGGGCAGGGGTGAAGGGGAGAGCGATAAGGGAAGAGAAGAGAACAAGCCTCTCGGCCATGTGCTGAGACCCCGAGACCTTTCCGAAAACGCAGGCAAATGGACGGAGGGGCTGTTTCCAGACTGTGGGTGGAAGGAGGCTTTGAAAGAGTGGGGATCTCAGAATGGAACCAACCCAGAGCCCTCTCTGGGTTCAGAGGGAGGGGACATGCTGCCAGCACGTTGGTTCTGCCCGGGGTGGCCGGGGGCAGAGTGCTGGCCTCACCTTTGGGCAGGCTACCTAAGACAGAGAACGGTGAAGAGGTTAAGGCAGGGGACCTTCGGACAACACTGGTGGCAGCAGCATTAAAGATGACCTGAGGTTAGAAAAGGGTCACAATAATAAAGGTCTACCTCACCTTTTCCCTCCAGCCACATTTGGGGCTGGATCATTCATCGCTGTGGGGCTGTCCTCTGTGCCCCTGTAGGATGTTTAGCGGCATCCCTGACCTCTCCCCACTCAAGGCCAAGAGCAAGCAACCCCTCTGCTCCAGTCTCTAGATACCGCACGCGATGTGCCCCGGGGACACGGCAGGTGGGAGTTGGGCGTTGTGGGTGGGCGGCGGGGAGTAAAATTGCCCCACTGACATCCACTACTCATAGACCATTTAGAGGAATTTGACCATTTAAGCAGAATAGAATGAATGTGTTTCTCACCCATGTATTTGAATAAAAACAAAAGGAGAGCAACGGAACCAAATGTCAGTGCGTGCACAAAGAGAAAGCCAAACCAGATCAAAAGCTCGAAGAGCACAGCTTTCCACCTACCATTTCTTTCCATTTCTGAGGATTCCTCAGAAAACACTGCTGTTAGCGAGGCCCTGTTCCAAGTAGGTGTCAAATAAATTGATTCGCTTCTTTGAATTAAATCTTTGGGCTTAGTAAAGCGCAAATAGTTGTGGGAGAACAAACATTTTAAAGTATTATTGGTTTAAATGAATAGTCATCAGAATCCTTCAGAGAAGTAAGTACTTTTGTTCTTGTTTCGAGGGGAACAAAATTTAGATGGGGAAGCGGGATATCCTCTCCTGCAGTTCGTTCTGTCCCTGCCCTTCAACACTCCATAGAGTCACGGGGCTGGAAGCCTGGAAACTACATTTCCCAGCACCCCCTAGCAGCAAGGCTCCATTTACATTCTGCCAGTGAAAGTCATTCCCAGAGATGTGGTAGGGGAAGAGAGAGAAGACTCAGTTCACTGACAGCAGCAGGAGCAGACGTGTGGGTACGGGCGGATGACAAACACAGAGTTTTGCTGGGATCTTCCAAGCAGCTTCCTGCAAGTCACCCCAGTGAGTGCTGCAAGCTGCTGAAATATCAGGTAGTGGTTTCTTGCCTTCGATGTACTTCCCGAGTTCTGGACACTAGAAAGGTTTCCCTGACTTTGGATCCCCAAGCCAATAATTCTCTATATTCAATCCAATCCCTTCCTGCTCAATATAACTGCAGTGTTTTCTGCTTACTTTATTCAACCTTGACTCATACATGAGTGAAACTGTAAGAGACTGGTGTGTGAGACCCAGGGAGTGCCAGACACTAAGGAAGGGGGACATTGCCAGGAAGTAAGGGACACTGTATTAGTTTCCTAGGGCTGTCATAATAAATGACCCCAAATCAGGGGGGGGGGGGATTAGAACAGACATTTATTCTCTCACAGACTGGAAGCCAGAAGTCTGAACTCAGTGGATCAGCGGGGCCATGCTCCCTCTGAAGGCTCCAGGGAAAAATCCTAGATTAACAATCCATCCTTCTCTCCTCCCATCTTCTAGTAGTTTCGGTCAATCCCCGGTTTGCAGCTGCATTACTTCCTGTCTCTATCTCTTGTCTCCTTCTCTTGGTGTCTCTGAGTCCCTGTCTTCACAGGCCCTCTTTCACTGTCATTATGCCAGGGCCCACCCTAAACCCATATGCCCTCATCTTACCTTTTTTTTTTTTTTTTAAAGATTTTATCCACTTATTTGACAGAGAGAGAGAGATCGCAAGTAGGCAGGGAGGCAGGCAGAGAGAGAGGGGGAAGCAGGCTCCCCGCTGAGCAGATAGCCCGATGCGGGGCTCGATCCCAGGACCCCGAGATCATGACCCGAGCCGAAGGCAGAGGCTTCAGCCCACTAAGCCACCCAGGCGCCCCTCATCTTACCTTTATTCCATCTGCGAAGAACCTGTTTCCAGATAAGGTCACATTCATGGTTACCAGGACATGAACCTGAGTGAGGGACACTATTCCACCCAGTGGAGGCATCCAAGACCCTCTTGCTCCTTCTCTCCCAAGGCCAGCCCGGCCCCAAGGGCTGGTGCCCTGAGCAGGCTGGGAAGCATGCCCAGCACCGTAGCAGATGTGGTGTTTTTACAAATGAAACCTCCAAATCAAATGTGAACACCAGTCCCCCAAGTGTTTCTTCCAAGAGCAGGATGTTTCCATGGCCGCACACAGTGCTACTCCAGAAAGGTGATATAAGTCAACATTATTCAGCTCATCCATTCAACAAAAATATTTTGGCACCAACACGCACACAGCTCTGAGCTCAACCAAAGAAGGGCGAGAGACTGTTGTTTAATTATTGACATGATCTTCATCATTGTCATACAACGGGCGATGAATATAATGTTCTAGGGTCATTCAAAATGTTCCATGTGCACCGTCAATGAGACACGCACTGTATCGTACGTGTGGGCCAACTTCTCCGCAAATCTCTCATCAGTGAGAGTGAGGATCATAAGAAAACCTGGCACCCCCGAGCAGCTGCAGTTTGGCAGGCTGTAAGGACACGAGGATTTTAGCCAGAAGCACAATGGCCTGAGAGGGAGGGGAAAAAAGGGAAAACAATGCCTAGAGCAGGGAAAGATAACAAATCTCTGGACAGTAATCGATACCCAGGCAAATGCTTATGAAATAATATAAGGCATCAGCACGTTTATTAGCTCTTTGCAACAACTGGGGAAAGAAACAGCTCTGTTTAATTTTCAAATGAGTTCTATAAATAAGCACATTAACCTGAAGGAGGTTGCCTGAACTCAGAAACATCACTTGGTTAATAAGTGTCATTGCACGGTTATGGGAAGCAGCTTCCCTTCCGACACAGCACGCGGAGCCACTGTCCTTCTCCCCTCTCCCGCCCGGAAGTTGCTCATCAGCAAACGGGGTTCTTCCTGACTCAACAGAAAATGTTAGCTTCTTGGCATTTCATTCATCCAGCACCAGAGCTCAAAGCACCTCTGACCTGCCCACGCACCTTGGTCGCATCACCGGCTTTTGCGAGAGGGACTATTCTAGGACTGAACACGAAGCTATCGATGATGATCGGGTGACCCACCAGAAATAGCAGGTTAGCAGGGGATTGTGGACCACCACACATTTCCTGCCCCTACTCCCCTCCTATTATCTGTGGCTCATTCATTGCCTTTGTTGTTGCTGTTGAAGGATTTAGCGCAAACTGGGGAGGAGGGTTTCTAATTGTTGTGCCATATGGAAGTAGGGGTTCCTTTTTTCTGATTATAAAAAATATCACATCACATGCTCTTTTAGAAATACTGTGAAACTACAGAAACACTGAAAATGCATAAATTCAAAAGTAATAACACAAAATCTTACCACCCATAGATGACAACTTAAAATGTTTCCGTTCTAATTTCAGACTTCAACATATATATGCACACGGGGAAAAGTCATCTTTTAAGAAAAAGTTACGCATTGTTTTGGCACTAAACTTTAGAACACCGTTCTAAGCCTATTCTGACGGTATGGTGTCTCTGTATCTTTTGTTTGAACTATTCACAAGTCTGGAAGGTGCGCATAACTGGAAGCAATGCAAAATGATAGTTACAGACAAGCAAATGAGGTCTGTAAGGTGCAGGTGCAACCTGTGGAAACTCCCTTTCCCCCTGTGGAAGAAGCCAGTTTTGCAACCCTTGGCAAATTCACTTCAGTATTCCCGATCCATAAGCATGCTTGTTCTTCAAATTCTTTCAATTCTCCTTCAAACTGTTCTAACGTCTTATTGATTCCCTCATTCATAATGAGTTGAATAAAATGTTTAACATGTTCATTTTATATCTGCACGAGAGACATTTTACTTTGTTTTGAAAATTTAATACACACATTATCTCTTTTTTTGGCAATAATGTGATCCCACTGTAACTACTTCGTCGTAGCCCGCTTTGTTCTTTTAACAATGCATCATAGCTCTTTTCTATGATGATAATACGGATTTGTAATGAATACATATTATTCCAACCACATGAATGTTCCATACTGATGGTTATTTAGGTAGTTTCTAATATTTTGCAATGGTGAACAATACCACACTGAGCATTCTTGAACAAAATTGTACACCTGTTTGGTAAATACTCTGGGCAGATTTCTAGAAGTGGAATTGCTGGGTGAAAATGCCTGCAAATCTAAACACAGGATACCTAGTCTGGGCAAGCTATACACAAATACACTCCTATGAACACCCTATGAGGACCTATTTCTAGTAGACTAGCAAACTTAACTTCCCACAAGGCCAGGCAGGCACCAGAGCTTCGTTACCTTGGCCTCTATAAGACCATAGAGTGCTGATCTATGATAGGAACTGAAGTAGCTCAACACAAGCATTTGTGCAAGTGAGTGCCCACGTGCGCCCATGCGTGTGCACACACACACTTGCGTGCATGTTTTCCAAAAATTTGAATTGCCTAAATCTATTGAGTAAAGAAATGTTAGTGAGAAATTGGGCCTGGCATTAGTTAGTTTAAATAAAAAGCTGGCTCTGTGAGATGGCTCGCTTCTCACATAACAGACAGAAAAAGTCCCAGCAAGCTGCATTGCCTGACAATCAAATAAGGACTCAGTGGGGAGGGGAGAGGGGGCGCAGCCATTATGTTAAAACAAACCCCCCAAATCCTGCATCTGTATGAAGATCTTCAATTAGTACAAAGTAACTAAAAACAATCTAAAAAATCACTTAGATACAAGAACCCACTTCAAAAAAAGCTTTACCTTATATTTCTAAAACTCAAGAAAGTTTAAGTCATTACTTTGGCAACTTTATCCCCCCATTCTTTCTAATCTGTTTTTTCCTGGTGAATTATTTCTCTGCATTTATTTCAAAACAATCATTCCCCCCCCCCCAAAGTGAGTCAGAGTAATTTTCATCTTCAAGGTTCTTTTAATTTTATGCCAACAGAGACACAAAGCCCGAAGAAGTCTACAGAATCTAATGGGGCTGACATTTGAATGTCTTTAAGAGAGTCAAAGAAATGGAAAACCAATCACACTGGGATCGCAGTTAGATATCTCCGTGGGGGAGGAAGTCCTCTGTGCACAGCTGAAATAAGCATGGAAAATGCTACCGGAACCAGCCCTTTGGGCATCATCCAGGAGCTGTTGAGAAATGCAGAATCACGAGCCCACCCAGACCTTCAGAATAAAAGGCTTCAGTTTGGCAAGACCCCTAGGTGATTCGTGCGTACATGAAAGATGGAGAAGCACTGCTCAGGAACTAGGGCTATTACTAGCAGTCGGTATTTCTCATCAGTGGCACGAGAATGAATAAAGACCAGGCCGGTGACTCCCCTGGATGAATGAAAAATGGGGAGAAATGGAGGGGCACCTGAGTGGCTCAGTCATTGGGCGTCTGCCTTCGGCTTGGGTCGTGATCCCAGGGTCCTGGGATCGAGCCCTGCATCGGGCTCCCTGCTCAGTGGGAAGCCTGCTTCCCCTTCTCCCACTCTCCTGTCTGCATTCCCTCTTTCGCTATGTCTTTCTCTGTCAAATAAATAAATAAAATCTTTAAAAAATAAAATGTGTACTTGAGGGGTGCCTGGCTGGCTCAGTTGGAAGAGTTTGTGACTCTTGATCTCAGTCTTGTGAGTTCGAGCCTCACATTGGGTGTAGAGACGACTTTAATAAATAAATAAACTTTAAAAATAAAATGTGAGCAACTCGTTTAGATTTGGATTTATACACCAGAAGACAGTAAATGGGGCTGGAACATTTAAGGGTTCCAAACACTTGGATCTGTGAGTTTAAGACACTAGCTTTATAAGAGTAATTGAAATACTTGGAAGGATTTCTTAGACACCTGAAGGAACATCGAAGAAATACAGAAATGCCATTTTAAATGTGTAAAGGAATTTAATAAGTTTTCCTAAAAGTGACTATGAAATTTTGGTTCATTTACATTTTTTTTAAAAAGGAAGAAACTGGATTTTGAATATGTAATGTGAATATACCGCTTACCAGGTTAGTCCAAAAGCTCTCTTGGGGTTACCCCTGGACACCCAGAGTCCACGCATCGTCATTTTGCTGTTTCCCAAGACCCGTTTCAGCAAAGGAGTACAGATAGCCTCTTCACATTCAGAGAAAACCCCGAGAGTGATCTTTAAGAAATACATAAATATATGTATTTGGAAGAGGTGAAACATGTGAGACATGCATGTTAACTTTTGTTAAACTGTAATATGTGATAAACTAATGTCACATGAATGAGACAAGGAGGCCATTAAGCTGAGGTGGCTCTAAAGCTCTGGTGGTATGTATCAACAAACCAAACTCTAAACCTTTATGTCATGAAATTGATACCTAAGGACAACAGATCGCAAACAGCCAAATTGGCTTGAAGCAAGAGCCAATCAACAATTTCTTTTTTTAAAAAAAAATAATAATAATTTCCTTTCCTTGCTGCCACACTTTCTCTATATAATTCTTTCCCCTGGCTTCTGTCAAGGAATGTTCCTGATCACTTCCAGTTTGGTAGTAACCAATTTGAACTGAGTTTTCATGTGCCTCAGTTTACCTTTTAACACTCAAAGATGCCATTTCATGCTGGGGCTCGATAATAGCGTTTCTTACATATCTGTAAAGACAGTTCATAGAAAGTTAAAGAGGCTCCTAACTTTCATAACAATTCAATTCAATTGTAAGTGTGTTTCTCCTTGCATTCTAGGTAAATTTATTTTTTAAAAGATTTATTTAAGAGGGAGAGTGAGCACAAGCCAAGGGGAGAGGCAGAGGGAGAAGCAGACTCCCCGCTGAGCAGGGAGCCTGATGCAGGGCTCGATCCCAGGACCCTGGGGATCATGACCTGAGTGGAAGGCAGATGCTTAACTGCCTGAGCCACCAGGTGCCCCTAGATAGTTAAATTTAAAAAGAGAAAGAAGGAAACACAGATTCAAATGTCTGCCTTTTTTTTATCCAGAGGCTCTGTTTCATAAACATTTTGTACTCCATCCTTAAGTGGCTGCATACACTTCCAGGCTCCTTTTAATATATATGTGTGTACACACTCGTGCATGCACATGCACACGCGCGCACCACAGACACACACACACACACAGCTTCTTTCTGCAGCAACAAAGGTTCTGGATGAGAAGTCTGGACTAAATCTGATTCAGGCTCTTGCAAACAGGCCAGAGCATCCTCTGGCCCAGACGTGGCGGGTCAATGGCCATATCCTCTTCTCCTGTTTCCTTTTCGCATTGCTGATGTGATTACTGTGATATGGTGCCCTAAATGGAAGCTCACCCTGTGATGAGCATTGGGTCTCTCCAAAACAGGAGGCTGAGTGTGATTGCGACAGGCAATCCTGTGACCCACAGTAGCTCCACCCCCGTTCTCACGCCCTCCCCCCCATGCCTGTGATTAGCTCAACACAACCTGCTTGCAAGTCGGAAAATACACAACGTGCTAAGTATTTAGCAGGTAGCTTGGAGAATCTAGGAATGAGGTCACATTCAGCTTACTGTGGCCAGATTGCCAGAATTCTGTGCAGAAAGTATGAATTTTATCGTCTCTAAATTATGCCCACAGTTAAATTATACTCTACCAAACAGCCAACTTATAATTGACACACAG
This sequence comes from Nasua narica, assembly GCA_028533885.1. NCBI lineage: Eukaryota > Metazoa > Chordata > Mammalia > Carnivora > Procyonidae > Nasua > Nasua narica. The sequence goes on along the minus strand of CM052801.1, from coordinate 6,903,186 downwards.
GACTAAAACCCCACTTTCCACTGATACATTCATTCATGTTTCCAGAACATCTCCAGAATGTTTCCAGAAACAGTCTTTAGGTTTCTCTTTAGGTCTCTCTGTCAGACTGGGTGCCACGGAAACAGGATAAATAGGCTGGGACATCTGCCCTCAAGATGCTGACGGTCTCATACGTTAGGACAAACAAGCATACATTTATAGATCGTTACGCAAAAGATAATATAATAGCATTTTTAAAAAGTATACACCTCTGCAGGAAAGGGTTAATCTAGTTGGCCTGAGCTGTTTGTTATCTTAAAGCAGGTCAGCTTGCAGGGTTGGCCTCTGGCTGGCTTCTGGGATCTCAGTTTCAGGAAAGCTCCCTATGCTAGCAGGTGGTTTTGCCCACCTGGGGCTCGAAACACCTGCTTTCCTTGGGGGAATCCTGAATTTCAGTAATAGCGGCCGGTCCTTGTGATAACGTGACTAAAATCTCCAGGCACTGAGTCTCAAATGGCCTTTCCTAGGCAGAAACACCATACAAGACTTGAGCATTGTCCTGCTGGGGGAGAGAACACTCTGTGTGGCCTCATTCAGGGATAGCACAATAAGTTGGTACATGGATCTTTCCAGACTCTGCCCTGTGCCTTTCCCCCTCTCTGGTTCCAATGAGCATCCTTGCTGTGGAGAAGGAAGGAAGGAAGGAAGGAAGGAAGGAAGGAAGGAAGGAAGGAATCCATACACACGATTCTACACTGAGTCCCCAAGGAGTCCTTCTAGAAAACTACCAACCATGTGGGTGGTTTTTGCACTTCTTCTTCTACTTTTTTTTTAAGTAGGCTCCATGCCCAGAGTGGGACTTGAACTCACAACCCTAAGATCAAGAGTCACATGCTCTACCGACTGAGCCAGCCGGGTACCCCCATGCGGGAGGTCTTTTGGACCCCAAAACAATCCCACTGTCCCAACAGTCTACTATTTGCATTGGTCTTTATACATTAGTGCCCTTCTGGACAACTAGTCAGTGAATTTGAGAGTTTGAGATAAAATTTAAAGTTAGTGAAATAAATAAATCTCTTTTCCAAGTTCACTTTAATTTTGACTCACCTGCCTGTATAGTCAGTCTTTTTTTAAAAACCAGAAAATCTATACAGTATTTCACAAACACGCACGTATGTATATAGACACACAGACACATATATGTGGTCATGACATTGAATTTAAAAGTTGGAGCTGCCCATCAAATGTCATAAAGAGAAAGGACAGAATTAAGCCAAGGGCAACACGACTTCTATTAACCTTTGAGCCTCAGTCTTTCATTCAAGTTTACCGGCAAATGAAATGATCTCGGATAAAGGGGAAAGCCAGCATTGGGAACTTCATTTCATGTTGTCATTGTTTTCAAGGATTAAACGCAGGGCTTGCTATCAGCACTATCCAAGTGCCGTGCTCGGAATAGGAAAGTGTGAAAAGAAACAGCATTCCCTTGAAAAAGATCCATCCGACTTTTTCAGTATGGCTTTGCTCTTGTTAGCTTTTTTTTTTTTTTTTGGTCCCTTGAAGAATATAAAATCCTGGGTCTTCAAGATGGAATTTAAAAACACTAAAATTGGGGCACCTGGCTGGCTCAGTCAGTAGAGTATGTGACTGACTCTTGAGCTTAGGGTCTTGAGTTTGAGCCCCATGTTGGGGGTAGTGTTTACTTAAAAAAAACTAAAAATAAAAAAAACACTAAGATCACTTTTCGGGGCTCCTGGGTGGCTCAGTCAGTTGAGCGTCCGACTCTTGGTTTCGGCTCAGGTCATGGTCTTATGGTCGTGGGAATGAGTCCCACGTTGGGCTCTGTGCTCAGTGGGGAGTCTGTCTCGGATTCTCTCTCCCTCTCCCCCCCATTCACTCTCTCTCTCCAATTAAAAAAAAAATCTTTGTTAAAAAAGATCGCTTTTATAACTCCCGCTTAAATACAAACCTAAATCATACACAAACCATCCAGATTTTATATAACGCTACTTGAGTGAACACTAATAGTCCCCAGACTTCTCTCTGGACCTCCAACACCTATACCGTGTACGCTTGATACTGGGGCAGCCCTCCCCAACTTGTTTTAAGCCTCTCTGGTTCCCCTGCAGAACTTTACGCCTTACCTCTTCTAGCTCTCTTATAACTGGAACAAAACAAAACAAAACAGTGATATGTATACGGGTACATAAGTTAATTTTAACCCATATCCTAAAGCTAATTAGGTCAGATTTAAGAGCCCCTAATCAGGAATCCACACTTCCCGAGGCAGCAAAGGCAAGCACTTCAGCCGTGTTATTTACATCCGCACCGACCTTGTTATTCTCTGACGAAACGGGAGGTACTGCAGAAATACAGTAGCTCGGAAGACGACGGAGGCCCTACTGCCCTTGCATGAGACAAGAATTGGCAGTGGGCAAAACCAGCAGCCCTGAGCAAGCGACACTCTCACTTCTGCCAGGCCATCTGGTCTTGCGCCCACCCCTCACCCTTACCCACTACCTGCTCGACCGAGGACCTGGTGCCCGGTCCGGCTACACACTTGACACCAGGTCTGTTTCCAGGCGAACTCTTCAGGCAGGTACTGCGCAGGGATGTCACTAACCTCACAAGGAATGGGCAGCCAATCTGTTCTTTTTTCCCTTTCCTTTCTTTTTGCCAGCCCACCAATTAACATCTACCCAAACCCTGATCCGAGACTTGCTTTCACTCTAACACTGTTGTCCATTGCAATAACTGAATGTACAGGACCTAGCTATTTTTGACATTAAAGGAATGTTTGATAATATTCTGCAGGGAAAAAAAGGAATTAGCTACCAACAATTCAAGAAGGTCATCAGGCCATATTCAGGAAATGACAGGGACGCCTGGCGGGCTCAGTCGGTGGAGCATGCACTTCTTGATCTCAGGGTTGTGGGTTCGAGCCCCACATGGAGTGTGGAGATTACTTAAAAATAAAATCTTAGGGGCGCCTGGGTGGCTCAGTTGGTTGAACGGCTGCCTTCAGCTCAGGTCATGATCCCGGAGTCCCGGGATCGAGTCCCATATCGGACTCCCGGCTCTGCGGGAAGTCTGCTTCTCCCTCTGACCTTCTCCCCTCTCATTCTCACTCTCTCTCTAATAAATAAATTAAAAATAAATAAATAAATAAAAAATAAAATCTTAAAAAAAAGAAAGAAAATGACACCGTTTTTGAAGTCAATAGGTCTATTCTAGAAGCTTATTATGTGTTGCGTAGAATCCGTAGCACAACTGAGAAAACCATCTAGCAATCCTGATACAAAGGAATAGGTGAAAAAACAGAAGAACTGATTTGGGAACCAGGCGCCAAAAACTCCCATGTGTCATATTTGACATTGTTCTCCGCCTTCTGCTGGCTCTTTATTCTCATTTCGTACCATTTTTGCCAATGCCTTAAAAGGAAGATGCACACTCTATTTTTTTCATCTGGAACACACATTGTATTTTCTTTCAAGACAAAATGTTCTCAGCTATTTGTCCGTTAATAAAAAGTCAGACACACATGTATGCTACTTCCTAGTGTCTTAACACCTTCTACTGAGTTCTTCCTCAAAAGAGAGTGAACCTTATTCTAGAGCAGAAGTTCTTTTTTTTATTTTAAGATTTTATTTTTTAAGTCATCTCTACACCCAACATGGGGATCGAACCCACAACTCTGAGATCAAGAGGCCCACGCTCTTCCGACTGAGCTAGCCAGATGCCCTTCAGAGAAGCTCGTAAGGTGTAGTCCCTAGACCAGCAGCATCAGCATTGTGTGGAAACTTGTTACAAATACAAATGCTCAGGCTTAACCCCAGCCCTAATCAATCAGATGCTCTGGGGATGGGCCCAGGATCCCATGATAGGAAGCCTTCCAGGTGATTCAGATGGACACTAAAGTTTGGAAATCCCTGTTGGACATTTGGCACACACCTAGTTCAACTTGGAAACACTTACTACAGATGTACCCAAATCGTGGTCCTTACAGGGAGGAGAAAGAGATGACAAGGCAGGTCGTTGTCTGCCATGCTTGACTGACAAGTGAAGGAGAAGCGATCATGCAGAACTCACCATATCCTTCCTCCCACCATATCAGACCCGGCTTGTGTGTCTAGTGCGGCTGCCATCTTTGCGCACACTCCCCACTTACCAGCCACCTACATCTATAGCTTGCTACGGGCAAAGCTTCAATACGCCTGTTGGTACTTAAAGAATGCTGCCTCTCCTCTATACCTCTACAGAAATAACAAAGGCAACTGAATTAAGTCATCATGGATGTCCAGGTCACATGGTATCCATGGCATGGAGGCCAGTCACAGCAGTGCCACCACAAGGCTCTGAGCCCCAGTTTGAAGAATGTGCCCAGAAATTTTGGTTGTGTTTCAAAATGTGATGAAGTTGCTTCAACCAGCAGAGAAGAGACAGCTCATGCAAACCAAACCCAAAGAAGACGAATGCCTTGAGGGGAAAGCTCTCTAATAAGGAAAGAGTTGATTCATAAGCAATTTTTGGTTTAATTAATTTTTTAATAGACTTTATTTTTAATTTTTTATTTTTAAAATAAGACATGACTTTATATATATATTTTTAACATTTATTACTTTATTAGAGAGAGAGAAAGAGAGAGCAAGAGCTGTGCACATGTGCCTGACTCATGGGAGGGGCAGAGGGAGAGAATCTTCCAGTAGACTCCCCACTGAGATGCAAGGCTCAATCCCACTGAGCAACCCAGGCACCCCAATAGCCTTTAGTTTTTAGTTTTCAGTTCACAGCAAAATTAAATGAAAGGTACGGAGAGTTCCCATACAAATGAGTGTTGGTTTTTGTTAAATGCTTTTTCTGAATCTACTGAAACAATCACTTGATTTTTCTTTTTCAGCATGTTGAAGTGATTGATTACATTTACTTTCAAACACTGAGGCAGCCTTGCTTACCTGGGATAAATCCCATTTGGTTATGGTGTATAATTCTTTTTATATATTGTCAGATTCAATTTGCTGATATTTTGTTGAGGATTTTTGCATCTACGTTCATGAGAGTTATTGGTCTATAGTTTTCTTATGTCTTCGGTTTTCTGTTTGTTTTTGTGGGTTGTCGTTTTTTTTTTTCTTGGTCTGGTTTTTATATTAGGGTAATGTTGGCCCCAGAAACAGAAAGTATTCCCTTTGCTTCTATCTTCTGGAAGAGATTGTAGAGAATTAGTATCACTTCTTCCTTAAACGCTTGGTAGTAGGACTCACCATTCATCTGGACCTGGGGCTTCCTATTTAGGAAGGCTATTAATTATTGATTCAATGTCTCTAATAGTTACAGGCCTATTCAGGGGCACCAGGGTGGCTCAGTCGGTTAAGTGTCTGACACTTGATTTTGGTTCAGGTCATGATCTCAGGGTCATGAGATCAAGTTCCATATCTGGCTTCAGGCTCAGTATGGAGTCTGCTTGAGATTTTCTCTCTCTCTCTCCCTCTGCCTCTCCCCCACTTGAGCATGCACATTCATGCTCTCTCTCTCTCAAATAAATAAATAATTTTTAAAAATTAGTCATAGGCCTATTCAGATTATTTCTTCTTGTGTGAGATTTGGCAGATTGTGTCCTTCAAGGAATTGGTCCATTTCATAGCTGTAAGCACAGATTAATATTTTTTTATTATTCTTTTAATGTCCATGGATCTGTAGCCACATGCCCTCTTTCAATTCTGACTTTGGTAATTTGCATCTTCTTTTTTCCTTAGTTAGCCTAGCTAGAGGCTTGTTGATTTTATCGATGTTTTCAAAGAACCAACTTTTGGTTTTTGTTTTTTTTCGTGGAAACAAAAATAAATTTCATCTACTTGTTTAAAGACTGACTTGGAGACAATTAAAATACAATGTGATATGGTCGATAACGGAAAACATTTACAAAGAGATAGGCAGGAGTAGGGGGAGGCCCCATAAAAAACAATGGAATCTGGTTGAGAAGGACAGATAGGAATGGTGGCAAATGGGCAAAAGCATTCAAGGCATAAGGACTGGGGTGTACATCTTGTTAATGAGCAGGTGGCCAGTGTCTTCCAAAACAGTTCCTCCAAAAATCCTATTTATTTACATTACTGCCACCTTTTCCCCTCTATTTTCTTCTTTCAATAACCAGAGGAGAGAAAATCATGCTGCATTTTCATATACAATACAGGTAAGATGTATTCAGATTTTCTAGCTGACCCACACAGAAACTCCTTGATTTAGCTCCCTTATACCTGCTGCTGGGCATGGTCTTTGAGGAAATACACATGAGAGATCACAGTGAAAATATTAAGATGTACTGATGCATTTGTGGATATATTTTTCTCCCAAAAAATAGCTGGAGAAAAAGATATTGTTGGAGAAAAAAGATACTGTGCAATGGTGCAAGTAGAGAGAGTGGGAAAAGACCATATAAAAAGACAGTTATAACAGTTTTATTTCCTTCCCAGTATTCACGGCCCAGAGGAGCCTGGGTTGCTCAGTCAGTTAAGTGTCTGCCTTCGGCTCAGGTCCTGGCATCAAGCCCCAGGTCAGGCTCCTGGCTCAGTGGGGAGTCTGCTTCTCCCTTTCCCCCACCCTCCCCTCGTGCTCGCTCTCTCAAATAAATAAATAAATAAACAAATCTTAAAAAAAAAGAATTCACAGCCCAGTTTTCATTCTATGAACAGAAACGTATTATTTTCCTCTTAGTGAAATTCTCTCTCTCTCTTCATGCCACATACCAAAGACATATCTGAGCCTTGGCCTCATTTAGTATTTTGTTGTTAGGAAGTCACTGTTACCAATTTTGAATAGCCAAGGTATCAAGATATATTACGGCTGTCATCACCAAAAATTATTTAAGTCCTTTCTTTGGGGTATTGTCATATTGTCACATGACATACAGTAAGTAAAACAGAAAACAGCACCAACAAGCACTTTGGGAAATTCCATTTAAAGATCTTATTTTTTTTTCCAAAGATTTTTATTTATTTATTTGAGAGAGAGAGAGAGAGAGAGAGAGACTGAGAATGAGAGGGGAGAAGAAGGTCAGAGGGAGAAGCAGACTTCCCGCAGAGCCAGGAGCCCGATATGGGACTCGATCCCGGGACTCCGGGATCATGACCTGAGCCGAAGGCAGTCGCCCAACCGAGCCACCCAGGCGCCCCTAAAGATCTTATTTTTAAGTAAGCTCTATACCCAACATGGGGCTCAAACTTACTACCCCAAGATCAAGAGTCACATGCTCCACCACCTAAGCCAGCCAGGAGGCCCTGGGAGATTCCATTTAAAAAATAATAGTAATTATATGGAGCCATTTTTTAAAACCAAAGATCCCAGCCACTCTCAAGTACTATAAAAGGATGACAGTAGGAAGGAAGAACGGATTACCCCTGCTTTCTTGCTTGAAGGAAATGCCATGCTTCAAAAGACACAGGCATTCTAGATTACTAGCAGGGAGGACTCTAGTCTTTTCATCATGGTGTGCATTGCTGGTGAGATTTTTAACAGGTGTTTATATGAAGTACAGAGTTGCTATGCCTCGGGGTAAAGGCAATGCAAGGAACTGTATGCAAACAATAAAAGACATGAAAAATACACATTACTCACCTTTGAAATTATTTATGGTGTGGGGGCCCTGTAATTGTATCTGTGGGTTTCCTTTTATAATCACTTAATCATCTTTCAAATGAGAAGTAATGGGCAGCCAAAAAACGTCATCCGCAAGGCTGCAAATCACCTGTCATTCCCTTTAATCAGACTGGACTTGACAGCTGTGATTTCTTAGTAGAAGGAATTTTATGACCGGGGGTAATGTAATTCAAAAAGTACCAAAATGTAATGATTTCTGGTGAATATGCACTAAAGTTATAGTGGGATTTGATAAATGGAGCCCCTGGGAATAAACGGAGTTCCTTAAACTATCACCACCATTAGCACTCTATTTTTTTCCCTTTGTTACTTATGGAGGCCAGAACCGCTTCCATTTGCAATGACATTGTATCTAAAAAAAAAATTTTTTTTTTAAGCTTTATTTATTTATTTCCTTGAGAGAAAGAGAGCATACACATGCGAGAGTTAGGAGGGGGGAGGGCAAAGGGAGAGGGAGAGGGTGGGAAGCAGACTCCCCGCTGGGCATGGAGCCTGGGGCTCGATCTGATGATCCTGAGATCATGACCTGGGCCGAAATCAAGAGTGGGACACTCAACTGACCGAGCCACCCAGGCATCCCTGCAATGACATTTTAAAAATGAATCAGTGAACAGGTTGCCCCTTTGAGGTGTTTTCCATTCCAGGAATTGTGAGAGTGTGTGAGCCGAGGGGGAAAGACAGACGGGGTGGGGCTGGGGAGGAGGGGTGATTACAGGTATGGAAGGAGTGTTGGAAGAGTCAGCTGGGGCATGAGGTCTAATGGCGCAAGAGAAGGTTCTCGGTTTCATCTTGCTCTGCTAATTTTTAATGTGATTCACTTGGGGGGAGTTTATTCCGTATCCGTGTCAGAACACCATCCCCAGAATTGTGATTTGGTGGGTGTGGGTTGGCGCCTGGGTGCCTATACTCTATAAAATCTCCACACGGGGGGCGCCTGGGTGGCTCAGTCGGTTAAGAGTCTGCCTTTGGCTCAGGTCATGATCCCTGGGTCCTGGGATCAGGCCTGGCATCGGGCTCCTTGCTCAGCGGGGAGCCTGCTTCTCCCTCTCCCCCTGCTTATGTTCCCTCTCTCACTGTCTCTCTCTGTGTCAAATAAATAAAACTAAAGAAGATTTTATTTGACACAGAGAAATAGCGATATAGCGGTCAATAACCGCTTCCATGGCGTCTATGCCCATCTTTTACCTAAAACTTGAAGGAGTCCTTTGAAGTAGGAGCTGAGGAGTTGCGTGTTGCCTCACCTGTTCACCATGAGACATCCCTAGAAGACACAAACCTTAGTTTTTACCCGAGCACTTATGGGGGGCATGTGCAGTGTTGGTGCCCTCGGTGGCTTACAGAAGGAAAATGGATTGGCAGAACTCTTATTGTAGTTTTTTGTAGCTACGGGTGATGGTTTTCACTACAATTTGTTTCAAGGCCGGGCATGTAGTAGGGGTATTTATCCCTTTCAGTATGTGAGCAGCCACTGGAGACAATGACTTGAACTTTGAAATCACACCCAATGATAGTGTCCTACGCAGTATAGGAATTCACGGGACACTCAGGGCCAACTCTGTAGGTCTAATCAGGCAAATATTTTTCAAACGGCTGCTTCCAAACGTGCATTTGTTTGATGTTCAGGATTTTTATTCCTGTTCCCCAAAGCTGTGGTATGTTTTAAATCGGTGTAGTTCTGTTAACAAAGATGCGAAAGTAGCTTAGGATGCCTAAAAAAAAAAAAAAAAAAACTGTGCCACAGACTGCTTTGCGAGTGAATTCGCACATAAATGTTCCTTTCCTTCTTTTCTTTCTTTCACGTGTCTCCTTTATCTACCCAGGTGATGTGCTCCATTTTCAATATGCAGTCCTAGTGAAGAATAATTAAAGTTTATCAGAAAATTGTTGCCCTTCTGATTTTCAGGGAATTTAAAGAGAACATTTCCTTGATTTGTCCCAGGAGACCTGCCATTTCGGAGAAAACACTACAAGACTTAATGAGCCCAAAAGAGGCACCTCAGCCCAACTTTAATTTCTAACTTAGTTCAGGGAAGTCAATTTAGAAGGCTCCAAGTGGGTTTTCAATGCTTCTATTTATATTCTGAAGAGCCCTAGACTGGGGTGCTTGTCTTAAAAAGCCACGGACTCTGAGTGCCTATCCGCAGGAAGAAATGTTAAAGTGACCTCCTTGGAAGATAGAAGGAAGGGATTAAGCCCTTATACGCTACAATTTATATTAAAAATCTTTAAGACCAACCAAAGCTAAGCACAGACCTGTACAGTGGAAACAATCTGAATATTTGGGGAGAAAATTATTTGATGTGATTATTAGGCCAGATTTCAATGTCTAGGTTAAAGAACAGAAAATTAAGTCTTCCTTGAAATAGCTCTTCTTTTCCCAAAAGCTTTAGGACTTCTCTATTCTAGTAAGGATCTTTGAAATAGGAAGAAGGAGGCAAAAAGACTATCATCTTGAACTTTCAATTAATATAGATTTATGCCTCATAGATTTGGGGAGGGTGAGCTATGCTAGTTAAGGAACGATGTTGGACCAAAGTCAGCTAATGTAAATGCATGCCAGGGTCTGCTTAGCCAAGCATATTAGTAATTGATAACTTGTTTACATTAAGAGGAAGTCAAGGCATTCCCATTTCATTTTCTATGCTAGCATTCTAGTTGAATGACCCAGAAAAATGTATCCTATGAATCTCAGCAGGCGTGGCAGATCTCTTTTCTTTTTTTTTTTTTTTAACATTTTATTTATTTATTTGACAGAGAGAGAGAGATCACAAGTAGGCAGAGAGGCAGGCAGAGAGAGAGGGAAGCAGGCTCCCTGCTGAGCAGAGAGCCCGATGCGGGGCTCGATCCCAGGACCCTGAGATCACGACCTGAGCCGAAGGCAGAGGCTTTAACCCACTGAGCCACCCAGGCACCCCAATTTCTTTCTTTCTTTTTTTTTTTAAGGATTTTATTTATTTATTCGAGAGAGAGAGCACGCGAGCAGGAGGAAGAGCAGAGGGAGAGGGACAAGGAAGACTTCACGCTGAGCACGGAGCCAGATACCACAACCCTGAGATCATGACTGGAGCTGAAACCAAGAGCTGGACACTTAATGGACTGAGCCACCCAGGTGCCCCTAGATCTTCTTTTTTCTTTAAGCTACTTTGGGTTGGGATTTCTCTACATGCAATTTCATTCTAATCTGATAGTAGACGACAATTTAGAAGATTATCTCTATAAACTTCCACCCATTTTTAGGACAAATTCTTCAATCAACTCATAGATAACCATACATCCCTTTTCTAAAACCCTTCGGTTGTGAAAAACTACTTTGTAAGGTAGCCCATTTTGAAACAACTATAATACTCACCCATTCATTCATTTTAAGTAGGCTCCATGCCCAACATGGGGCTTGAACTCACAACCCTACTGACTGAGCCAGCCACGTGCCCCCCGAAACAACTAAAATATTCTTAAAGTTCTCCTTTCATACACTTGTACCTACTGGTTCTATTTTTAATCTCTAGAATTATTCAGATAAATCACGCCTCCCGCCACACGGCAGGACTTCAAATACTTGAGGACCACTATACTTATGTCTGGAATAATTCACCGTTGTTAAGTTGGACCTCAGTTCCTTTCATTCTCCTCTTATTCACTTTCCAAATCCTTGAACATCCCATGCAACATGCAGATTGTCGATACCCAAACTGACTGCAAACTCCTATTGTAAACTACGGTAGGACTCTTCATTCCCTGACTTTGGATGGAACACGTCAGTCACCATAGACCTGAATGGCATTTCCTAAGTCAAGTCCCCAGCCAACCTAAGACCCCCCAGGACACTGTCAGGTGAATAGCTGTTAGGCCAAACTTCCTCATTTTGCACTTGAACAACTGACCAAGTGCAGGGGTCAATAAACTACAGCCAGCAAACAAAGTCCAGCCCACCACTGTTCGTGGTCGATAAAGTTTTATTGGAACATAACCCCGTACAATTGTTTGCACACAGTCTTTGGCTGCATTCATGCTACGATGTCAAGAGTTGAGTAGTTACAATAGAAACTGGCTGGCCTGCAAAGTCAAAAATATTTATCAACTGGATCTTTACAGAAAAAGTTTGTCAAGCTCTGATTTAAGTCAACAGTAATGTATAAATTTACATTTAGCCCTGTTAGATTTTATTTTGTTAGTTTGGGCCCTTCATTCCAGCTTGGTTAGATTTTCTCTAACTCCATCAGTAAGTAACCTATATCTAAACTTTTTATTCACAAATGGTCTTGAACATAATCATATTTTATTCCCAATCCCCAGCCTCCACCTAAAATCTATTTCAATTGACCCATAATGCATTGCAATGAGTATTTCAGATCACATAGGAAATTACCCTTTACCCTTAATTTTAATCCACATCATGGGGATCTAACACTGACATTACCTGTTTCATTCTTTTTTTTTTTTAAGATTTTATTTATTTATTTGAGAGAGAGAGAGCACGAGCAGGGGGAGAGGCAGAGGGAGAGAGAAAGGGAGAAGCAGACTCTCCACTGAGCAGGGAGCCCAATGTGGGACTCGATCCCAGGACCCCCGAGATCATGACCTGAGCTGAAGACAGACACTTAACTGACTGAGCCACCCTGGCGTCCCACCTGTTTTGTTCTTAATTGGACAAGACATGTCAGAAACATGCTGTCAGACAGAACTTTCCACATTGATGGAAAATGTTGTATATCTGCACTGTCCAAAATGGCACACACTGGTCACATGTAGCTATATTGAGCACTTGAAACATGACTGGTACAGGGGCAAATGCTGTCTCAGTCAGTGGAGAATGGGGCTCTTTTTTTTTAAGGGTTATTTATTTGAGAGAGATAGAGAGAGAGAGTGGGGGGGTGTTTGTGTGTCAGAGGTAGAGGGAAAGCAAGCTCTAAGAAGATTTTGTGTTGAACACGGAGCCCTACACAGAGTTCAATCTCACAACCCAGAGACCATGACCTGAGTCAAAACCAAGAGTTGGGCGCCTTAACCGACTGTACCACCCAGGCGCCCCTGAAAAATGCGACTCCAATCTCAGAGTTCTGAGTTCAAACCCCATATTGGGTATAGAGCCTACTTAAAAAAAAAGAAAAGAAAAAGAAATATGGCTGGTACAAATGAGGAACTCAATTTTTCATTTTATGCAACGTAACGAATTTAAAATTAATACAAATACACACGTGTGGCTAGTGGCTACTGTTGGATAGGACAGCAGTAGGGAGTTAAGAACACTAAGAAATAGTAAAGTTCCATTTCTTCTAAGCAACATTTTCTTGTTCAGGGATCATCTGGACTCTCTTCTAACTACCTCAAGATAATTCCCTCATTTTTCTGGTATCCAATACCAACAGATGCCTAGCAAGGTGAAGTCCATCTTGTCCATGATAGTTAACGGCAAATGAGGGCTTTGAACCCAGCTTGTGTCTGAATAAATTCTGGGAAAGAAACAAATACACCACCTTTTTTTTTTAAAGGTCGAGGTTAGCAAGACAGCATGCAAACTAAAACACTAAAGAAGCTATTTAGGAATTCATGAAGTTTTAATTTTATTACAAATTCTTTACTGAACATAATAAATCCTCATATGGGCAATGAACATGTGGTTAGGACTAGGGATGAAAGCCAATTTGTTAACCTGGTTTCCATAGAATCACCACAAGAAGTGGAGACTGGATTCTTTACTTGTCAGTATCTAGTAAGTTCCATTTTTCTGTGAAGTCCTGTGTTCTCCCACCCAACATTTTGTGGCATCTCTCTCTTTCTCTCTCTCTCTCTCTTTTTTAAGTAAGCTCTATGCCCAGTGTGGGGCTTGAACTCAGGACTGACCTGAAATCAAAAGCCACACACTCTACCACTGAGCCAGCCAGGTGCCCCACGGGGACATCACTTTCTTGCATAACAACTGCCATTGTTGGGGCTCCTGGGCGGCTCAGTCTGTTAAGCGTTTGACTCTTGATTTCAGCTCAGGTCTTCATCTCAGGATCATGAATTCAAGCCCCATGTTGGGCTCCACGCAAAGCATGGAGTCTACTTAAAAAAAAAAAAAGAAAAAAAGAATCACCATTATTGCATGCGGAGCATATGGAAAACCGCCCTGTTCCACAGGGGAATCTGATATGCAGCCAGGATTTAGAAGCTTTTAATTTGTACAGCAATAACTTCCAAATCTCTATCTTCCATCCAAATCACTTGAGCTTTGGAAGCATTTGGGCCACTGCGATAGATTATAAAATGGGGCCATGACTTCTTATCCTTTGTGCAAAGACCCTTTGCAAGGTGCCTTTGCTGCTCCTCCCTATAAGAAAATGAATCTATTTCCCAATCCCTCAAAGCTGGGCTGGTCTTGAAAATTGCTGGTAGCTGCAATCACATATGTGCCTTCCAAAGCTGGGCCGAACGCAGCCTTGCCACTTCTGCTTCCACAGCCTTGGAAGGGCAGCTCAGAGACTGTGAAAGGAGGACAGCCAGTCCTGTGTCCCGCAGGATCAGAGACCACATGGAGGACAGAGCCACTGCCAAACAAGCGTGTGGGCCTCTATTGGACCTTCCAGACTTGCTGTCGTCCCGGATGAATGCAGCCATATGAGTGAGCTCAAGCAAAATCAGCAGTGGAATTGTCCAGAAAACCCAACGAATTGTGAGAAATAATGCACTGTTGTTATTTTAAGCCATTAAGTTTTAGGGTGGTTTGTTATGCAATGAGAGACGAGAGGAACGCCAGCTATCTCCAGGATGTTTCCACTTGTACATCTCAGAAGCATGTCAAATGTTACAAGTCCACAATGAAAGGCACCCTCATCCCGTTGCAGATTCCACACCCTTCCCTACCGCCCCCACCCCCTGCCTGGTGAGGTGCCTTTGCAAATGCTTCTCTGTCTAGCACAGGGTATTACAAACTCTTGCACTTTCTCCTAGCTGTTGGGACCTACATTAGAGTCCCATTTTTTATCCTCTAGCTCCTAGAACAGTATTTGGCACATAGTATATGCTTAGTAACTATTTATTAAATGCCAAATGAATGACTCACACATCTAAGGACCTCAGCTATCTAGAAATACAAAAATAATTGGGGGACGGGGGTGGAGAAGACAGCAAGGCAAAGAAGCAAGAGCCACTCACCCACAACTCAGGAATTTACTGAAAGCCTAGTGGGTCTTATTTTTTACACGTTTATAACAAATCTAGTGATCATCTCATGCAGATTACAATAGCAATGACCCAAATACTAGGCAGGAAAGTCTAAATCAACTAACTAAAAGAAAAAAAAAATTGTGGTAGGCTGAGAGGTAACAAAAGCGACAAACCAGAAAGAGAAATGAGATGAATGAAATTAACTACAAATAACAGACAAAAGAGCCAGAAAAGTATAGGACTCTGAGCTATCTGGTGTATCTTCTTACTCAAAATTCTCACCTAACCCCACCTAAGCATCCGGTAGCCAATAGTCTAAAAGTGCCACGAGGGTGGGGATTCTCGTGTCCTTTATTCATTCAGTGGCACAGTCCCAGGTCCTAACCAACCTTCAGCACTCAGTAAACGTTGACTGAAGGAACGACCTTCAAGGCCATCACCGTGGATAGCACTGAACGGACTGTCTGAAGTAAGAATGGTCCTGGATTATCAAGACAAGGTAAAAATATATTTATTATTCCCAGTTTAAGAACACAGGGCAGGAGGGAACATTTGGGGGAAAAAATTCTACAAAAATTGCTTTTCCAAGTTCGCATACATAAGTGGTAACCTTCAATCATCTGAAAAATGTCTGAACATGGGCGGCCAGGCAAGTGAGTTAGAATGTCTCTTTATTGTCTCTTGCTCTTTCTATATTTTCCACTCTGCCTAGCACACCGGGTATAAACTATAAAACTGAGATGAATATTTTAAACCTTTTATCATGGAAAATTTCAAACATACCTAAAAGTGGAGAATAATTTAAGGAATCTCCATGTGACTAGCACTCTGCTTCAATAATCATCCACTCTTGGTCAAGCTTGTTGCATGAAAACCACCTCCACCTTCCCTGCTCCCATACTATATGAGTGTTTTGGAATGAGTAATTGGTTTAAGATTCAGTTAATCACTATCACTTATAATCCAGTAGGTGAGGTTTCCAGATTTAATTGTATTTGGTGGATATTAATTAATAGCATCTTCTCATTAGTGGGGAGTTCATCTAAGTATATGAAGAATAACCCATGCCTTGTGGCTTTTTATTTTTATTCATCCACAGAAAACCAAATGTCACACTAGAATAAATTATTCATCTTTATTTTAATCAATTATATATTTGTTGCTCTTATTAAGCCATTTTTCTTCCAGGGTACCTGAGAAATTGCATATTTCAAACATGACTATGACAAGCCACATAAAAGAAAATCACCTTAT
Source organism: Nasua narica (assembly GCA_028533885.1). Lineage (NCBI taxonomy): Eukaryota > Metazoa > Chordata > Mammalia > Carnivora > Procyonidae > Nasua > Nasua narica. The sequence goes on along the minus strand of CM052801.1, from coordinate 6,887,157 downwards.
GGTTTATCTTTTTTACTAGTATTAGATTTTTCAAAATGCCACATGTCTTTATATTCCCTGTGCCTTTTAGTCACACTATATATTGTAGTTTATTCTAAGGTTTAGAATATAAAATATTGCTGCTCTCCTTAAGTTTAGAATATTTGAAACCAATTTTATTTTATTTATTATTTTTTTAAGACTTATTTATCGGGCACCTGGGTGATTAAAGCCTCTGCCCTTGGCTTAGGTCATGATCTCAGGGTCCTGGGATCGAGCCCTGCATCGGGCTCTCTGCTCAGCAGGGAGCCTGCTTCCCCCTCTCTCTGCCTGCCTCTCTGCCTACTTGTGATCTCACTCTCTCTGTCAAATAAATAAATAAATAAAATCTTAAAAAAAGAGATTTATTTATTAGAGAGAAAGAGAGAGAGTACACACATGCAAGCATTGGGGGGAAGAGCAGAGGGATGGGAGAGAGAAATTCAAGAAGATTCCTCACTGAGCCCAACTCGAGGCTCGATCTCACAACCCTGAGATCACAACCTGAGCCAAAACCAAGAGTCGATGCTTAACCTACTGCACCATCCAGGCACCTCTGAAACCAATTTTAAAACAGCCATAACATCAGTCATGGTCTTAAAATATACCTGTATGGTGAGGAAAAAATTCTCTTGTCTAAAGCATAATATTTGGTGACCAAAAATTTTGATTTAAATTACTGAATGTAAACTAAATTTGATTGTAATTATACAGATTTTCAACATCACATTTAGCCTTATATTTACACAAACATTTTTGGAGAAGAAAATTTGGAGAAATATGTATCATTTTACACAGTTTTGGTTCTTGGTTTGAAAATCAGTGGCTTCCCTACAGAACTTGCTTCTGTCATGGTATGGAAAAAGATGAAACCGAAAAAGCAAGGAGTATTTTGCCCATGACTGGGTGAGAGGAATTCGATTCACTAGTTCGTTTCACAGGTACCCTACTACTGTCAATCGCAAAATATGCTTCACATTGGTATCACCTGGGACATTTCTAAAACCATCCTGATGCCCAGGTCACAACCCGACTGATGAAGCTGTAACTCTGCAAATGGAACCAACGTGGGCTGAAGCCATCTTGCTCCTAGGAGCTCCCAAGAGCCAATAGCCTGAAAGCGGCGACGGTGGGAGTATTTATACCACAGAAATGGGCAGACGCTATAAATCAGGGCTCTTCACCTTTCAGGGAGTCGGGTGTTAAACACTTCCCAGCACATCATTGGACTGGGGACGGGGACACAGACATCAGTATTTTTTAAAGCTCTCTAGATGGTTTCAATGGGAAGCTAAGTTTGAGAACCAGTGATCCAGACATGGTGGTCCTTGAACCTGTGGGCTCATCGGAATCACTCGGAGGACTTGCTATAGAACACTGATGGTGTTTCTGATTCAGGGAAGCTGGGGTACAGCTGCCAAAGGTGCATTGTCAACAGAGGATGAAACTGGTTCAGGGACCGCATTTTGAGAACCACTGGGCCAGGTCATTCAATGAGTGTGAACTGACAAGACGACCCCAGACATTGAGAGGCAGCAAAATAAACCTAGATAGATCGCTGCTCACAGTAACAGCTGGGGAACAAGACTTAAATACTAGAAATCTCTAGTTATTCCTGCCTTTCATCTCCTGCCATCACTTGGCCTCCATTCTCTGGGTGTATTCTTTTCTTTTCTTTTTTCTTTTCCTTCCTTCCTTCTTCCTTCCTTCCTTCCTTCCTTCCTTCCTTCCTTCTTTCCTTTCTTCCCAGCATCTATTATTGACTCTATATTACTAGCACAATACAAGGTTAGAAAGAAAAGATAAAAAAGAAAGAAAGAAAAGATCAAAGGAGATCAGGTCCAGCCTAGAAGCTTATGTACTGGTTGGGAAGATAAGCAAACACACATTCAGTCAAAGTACGGTCTGGTAATTGCGCCATCAAAAAGTTATATGCAGCTTGCCTTAAGAGCTCAAAATGTGATAGGGGTCAGGGATTCTGCCCAGAGGCACTACCAGTTGACATGTTTTTACAAGATAAGAGTAGGTAATGCAGACCAGAGGGAGGATGGAGCAAAACCATCCCAGGCAAAGCAAATAGCTGGTTTAAGAGCCGGATGGGATGAAACGACACACTGATGCCAGGGGGAGTCTCAAAATCGGGAGACATCAGAATTACTTGATTCTGGTCAGCATCCTGACCACACGGGATGTGCTAGAGCAGCACCAAGGGTCCCCAAAGGAAGGAAGAGCTGGAGTAGAGAGCAGGCTGGGACCAGCACACAAAGCGTGATTTGAAATTACGTTCAAAAACAAAAAGTGAGGGGCTGGCTGGCTCAGTAGGGAGAGCATGCGACTCTTGATCTTGGGGTTGTGGGCTCAAGTCCCACACTGGGTGTAGAAATTACTTAAAAATAAAATCCTAGGGGCACCTGGGGTGGCTCAATCGGTTGAGCATCTGACTCTTGATTTCAGCTTGGGTCATAATCTCAGGGTCGTGGGATCAAGCCCCACATCGGGCTCTGCGATCAGTGGGAAGTCGGCTTCTCTCCCTCTCCCTCTGTTCTTCCCTCAACTGTCGCATGCTTTTGCCTGATTGCGCACACGTGCACACTCTCTCTCTCCCAAATAAATAAATCTTTAAAAAAAAATAAAATCTTAAAAAACAAAACAAGACAAAAGCAAACAAAAGCCCAAACTGAGGAATTGTTTATATCTTCTCCTGGCCATCCACCGTCCCTGAGGAAAGACAAAAAGCTTTGGTTTTCCAAAGCAGGGGTCAGCAAACTGCAGTCTACCGGCCAGATGGGGCCTACCACCTGCCTTTGTACCATGCACAAGCTAAAAATGGCTTTTAAATGGTTGGAAATGGTTTTTCAGTGGTTTTAAGTCTTTAAATGCTTGGAAAAAAATGAAAAACTAATATTTTGTGACACATGAAAGTTCTATGAAATTCAAATTCCACTGTCCATAAAAAAGGTTTACTGGGGCACCTGGGTGGCTCAGTTGGTTGGGTGACTGCCTTCGGCTCAGGTCATGATCCCGGAGTCCTGGGATCGAGTCCCGCATCGGGCTCCCAGCTCCATGGGGAGTCTGCTTCTCCCTCTGACCTTCTCCCCTCTCATTCTCTCTCCCACTGTCTCTATCTCAAATAAATTAAAAAAACCTTAAAAAAAAAAAAAAGGTTTTTCTGGAACACCCAAACACCCAAACTCATTCATTCACCAGTTGTCTGTGGCTGCTTTCATGTGATAGCGGCAGAGCTGAATAGTTGCTCCAGAGACTATGGTCAGCAAAGCTGGTCCTTTACAGAAACGCTGGCTGATCCTCACTCGAAACACTAAGCCTGTGAAGGTCTAGAGCCGGAGAAGACTCCAAAGCGTGAGGGAGAAGGGAGTGACCCAGCCCCAGGAAGACTTAAAGTCCCCCGGACTGGGCCAGCCAGCTGGTGGCTTCCATGCACAACGGAGCCCTTGGGGACCCAGACAGCTGGTCTCAGCCCCAGTCTGGGCCCCAGAGGCAGGAGATGTTTTCTGGGATCATCTGGTCAAGGGCTTAGAGAAAGACCACCAACATGTGCGTGGCCTTCTGTGCCGCAGTGAAGGTGCAGAGGCCAACCTCACCAGGAGGGAGAGCAGGCCATCAGCCAAGGCACCCACCTTCCAACAGGGTCTTGGATCCCGAGCCTCGCCACAGCGGCCATGATGAATACGGGCGACAGGCGCCACTCGCCGGGTCCCAGGAAGCCCGAGTGTGGGAGCGGGGACTCAGGCAGGTGGTGGCTGAGCCTCGTGGAGCTCGATTGAGGAAAAGAGAGATGTGGCATTTCCTGATACATGCTCGTTTCCCAACACTCTGCTCAGATTTCAGATGACCGTCTCTTCGGTTGGCTCTCCTTGAATCTGAATATTAAACGCCATTTTTCTTTCTGGCCTTACTGACATACAGCCAGAGGGGAAGGCTGGTGGTCCCTGGAGCAACAGTACCAACACACCTGTGGCCCCCACCTCAGCGCCGCACCCCACCGCGGTTGGTTGCAAGGAGGCTATGCCTTGCTCCAAATATATCTGCTGGAGAACAGCCCAGATTTAATTTACTACTACACTCTGGGTGCAGGATCTGTTAATATCTTCCAATTACCTGCCTCACACACCCACAGCTATTTTAAGCAGAAGTCACTTAAGGCTTCCTCATCATAGAAAACCTTCCCATTTCCAGAAACTTCTGGTCAGAGAAAAGGTCAGAGACCTTGAGTTTGGGCTCGGCCCAAAGTTTGCATTTTATATCTTTGGAACCAAAAGCTACGGCAGCTTGGGGGTTCTTCTGGGTAGAGAGTGGATATATGCTTCGAAGACACGATTGTGTCAGTTGGCAAAAGCTGTTTGAATGAACCGCTTGTTTAAGCAAATGGGAAGTGGAGACTATAATTAGTAAAAGAGGTTTCAAATGCTAAAACTGCATTAGTGGTGATGGAGGTAATGGCCGTAGGGAGAGTGCATCCCCGCAGATAATGTGTGTTTGAAAGAAAGGTTTCTTATCTATGATAGGTTTGGCTGCCCTGCGTCCACAGCTTCTAGATCCTCCTTCAGGAGACAATCAGGACTTGTGGTCTGAGCCAAGCAGGGAGGGAAGCTGTGGGGCCAGCCTCTTGAGCCCCGAGAATGGCCCTACCCAAGAGCCAGGGTGGGCTTCGCTCACTTTAGTCCCTTCCTTCATCCCCAAGTCTCTGGTTAACTGTTCCTATGACCTTCTTTGCTTCCACAAGTCAAAGAACCCAAGGAATGTCTGGGTCACCAGAGTCGTGGGTGGCTGGGGGGCGCGAAGGCCCACGCGCACCGGCCTGCGGGGAGAGCAGCTCAGCCAGGTTTGGGGCTCTCAGTCAGTGACGGCTTTTGCTTCGTTTTGTTGGGCTCTAGAAAAATGAATGTGCAACCACTGCAACCCTCCAACACTACCTTTTATCTCCGGTATCTTGCCAAGTTGTAAGGGAGCTCTTCAACCTAAGCAAGTCAGAAACACACACACCGAGCTCTAAAGTACAACTGATTTCTCTGTTGTTCTTTTGCTGTGGCAAATGGCCTCAGCTCTTTGAAAGGCCTTGAGGATCCTACAGAAGCAAAGTATAGGAAAAGAAAAGGCTTTATTTCTCATTTTGAAAGCTGCTCACATAACCATATCTGGCATTAAGAAAAAAAAAAATAGAATGTACAGCCCACACTGGGCCGTACAATCGGTAGAAAGGCCCTAGCATCAAGCCCTGGTCCTCCACTGGCACGTCCGAAGGCCAGCTCCTCCCACTAGGCCCCCTGTGGGCTTGAATCCTTTGCCTCTTCAGTGCGCAAGGTCTCCTCTACAGGGGGGAGTTCTGGAAATTAGTAGCCCTCCCTCCACTGTACTCGGGGTTACCTAGTATTATGACACCTACTGTCAGGGAAATTAAAAACGGGTTTCTAGGCCCCAAATGCTGGGCTTTCCTGAGCCTGAGAAAAACAGCTCCACTTAACAGACCCTCAGATGCTTTCTAATGTTCGCTATAAACAACTTCTCTGAAGTGCGGCACCAGCAGCTAGAAATCGGGAGGAGTGGAAACACCTGCACGTTAGGCACAATTCTTTATACACAGCAGTGAATGGAAAGCCACTCAAAGAATGACCTCATCCTGTTAACCCAACAAGGGATTTCTAGACTTCCACAGGACACCGATGTTCCACACAGGAAAGCAGAGAGGGCTTAGTTAAATTGCACATTTCCATGAGGTTTCATTTTGAGCCTTGGTAGGAAGTCTATTTAGCTTGATAAAATAAAGCAAGAATGAACAGAAAATCTCAAGTATACAAGTAGCGCCTGGCTTACAAAAGACCGGCAGAACCTGAAACTGGATCCTTTCTTTCTTCCCTCCCCTCAACTAACCAGAAACTAAACCACTGGCCACCTGCTGGGAAAAAAAACCAAGCTACTGTATTTCTCGAATTCTAAGAAGCACATGCCTTTCACATCTTACAGTCTCCAGGTTCATCTTACAACGAATGGCATTTCTGAAGCCTGGCCTTCCAGAACATGCACAACTGGCTGGTTACTTCTAGAGTCATGATTGGACAACCGCAATTCCTCCCTGATACAGGCAACAGACTAAAGACCGTTTGAGGAAGGAATAGGAGACCTGGTTGTCCCTTGGGGGGGGGGGGGGATTCTTTTGAAAACTTCTAGGAAGACGAAGAAAGTGTTTGCATCAGAGCATGTGGACTGGGTTTCAGCATCTTGGAAGAAATCTTAGAGGCAATAATGAAATACCCATTCAAGAAATGCTGTACCACTGACACTTCCCATGGCACCGGGGAAATTATTTTGCAGAAAATTGTGGATACTACTTACTGCATTGAAAAGTGACTCAAATGGGCTGAGCTCCATATCTTATTTCTACAAGAGGTTGAGGAACACCTTAACTAAGTCGTTTGCTTATGTTTCAATTTCTGTATGCTCAAGAGCGTTATTTGATTAAAATCGATGCCTAAGTCTAAAAGTGAGCTCAAGAAATATAAAATATGGCGCCTGGGTGGCTCAGTTGGTTAAGCGACTGCCTTCGGCTCAGGTCATGATCCCAGAGTCCCGGAATTGAGTCCCACATCGGGCTCCCAGCTCCGCAGGGAGTCTGCTTCTCCCTCTGACCTTCTCCCCACTCATGCTGTCTCTCACTCTGTCTCTCAAACAAATTAAAAAAATGTTTAAAAAAAAAGAAATATAAAATAAAACTATAAGGAGTTGCCAAACTTTTTCTGTAAATGGCCAGATAGTAATGAGTTTGGGCTCTGTAGGCCATACAATCTCTTTTGCTGCTACTTAATTCTGCCATTGTTATGGAAAAGAAGCCCTAGACAATACATAAATGAATGGGTGTGTTCGCATGCCCAAAAACTTTATTTCTAAAAACAGGCAATGGGCCAGATTTGGCCTATAGGCTAATCTGCCAGCCGACGACCAAAGTCATAAAGTATTATGTTTTAATTTCCCAGTAGTACACACCAAAAGATGCCTAGCCATTGAGGGACGCTTAGATTCCATAAAATTTGATATATGTGCCAGTGTCACCAGTTGTGGCTAGTTAAGGAAAAAATCCTGTATCTTTGCATCCCACCACCGCTTTGCTTCCTATTTAGGGGGAACATACATATAAAGTGTTTCCTCTTCTCTTCTGGATTTCACTAATCACTGCTTCAGCAATCATCTTTGCACATATATGCACTCCTAGCCTCTTTCCTTATTGCTCTGTCTTCCAAACTTCTTGTCTAGTGGCATTAGAAAGCTACCTTTGCATGAGTCAAAATGCGGGCGTCATCATGAATAATAACTTTAATAGCTGTATTAGGATGCGTTTTGTCAAACAAGATGAAATACTCCAAAGTGAAATAAGGTAATAAAGAGTCAATGTCTTCCTTCTGATCTCGAAAGGGTGCAAAATAACTTTCAGAAACTTACATTTCCTTACTCTCTAATTAAATCGATTTGCCCTGCTTCCCATGTGGGCATTCTTTTACTCTTTTGGTTTTGAGGGCGTGACAACAAGGTCATGCACTGTTCATTTAAGTTGCATGCATATGGCATTCTGATCACACTACACGTTGGAGAGAATATTCTTTTTTTTTTAAAGATTTTATTTATTTATTTGACAGAGAGAGAGAGATCACAAGTAGGCAGAGAAGCAGGCTGAGAGAGAGGGAGGAAGCAGGCTCGCTGCCGAGCAGAGAGCCGGATGCGGGGCTCAATCCCAGGACCCCAAGATCATGACCCAAGCGGAAGGCAGAGGCTTTAACTCACTGAGCCACCCAGGCGCCCCGAGAATATTCCTTTTTTTTCAACGGGGCTTTGAATTTCCATTAGCGGGAAAGGCTACTTGCCACCACAAAATAAGCGCAGAATATCCGTGGTTGAACTCGGTCAGTTTTCACTATCCTAGGTCAGTGAAAGTACAGAGAGGTAAGCAAGGAGCGTGGGCATGTTTTGCACTACGAAGTTGCTCAGGGTCCCAGGCATCTTCCATCTGTGGTCTCTGCCTCCTCTAAACCATTAGACCAGGATTTCTTAATATTGGCGGTGCTGACTTTTCGGATCAGGTCATTCTTTGCTGTAGGGGGCTGTCCCTGGCATTGTAAGAAGTTTAGCAGCATCCCTGGCTTCTATCCCCTGGATACCAGTAGCACCCCTCCCCCAGGGCGTGACAAATAAAAATGGTATCTCCTGATATTGGAAAATATCCCCTGGGGGCACAAGTCTCCCCCCACCACAACCTAACAGTGAGAACCCCTGACTTACTCAAAAACATTATTATAACTCATCAGAGATTATGTGTTCCATTGATTCCCAGACTAGTAGTGTGTTAATTTTAGGTTTTTTCATATTAAATCAGGTTATCTTTGGTCATGTAGTACATGTGACACAGGATTCCAAAAGCCATTGGGCCCAAGGTGCTCAGCTGGAAAGCCCATCATATCATCTTCCCATAAAAAGCAGGGGTCCTTCTGGGGCACCTGGGTGGCTCAGTCGGTTGAGCATCTGCCTTTGGCTCAGATCATGATTTCAGGAGCCTGGGATCACGCCCCGAGTGGGGCTCCCTGCTCAGCTCCCTGCTCTTTCTCCTTCTCTCTCTCTCTCTCGAATAAATAAATAATCTTTAAAAAAAAAAAAAGGCAAGGGTCCCTTTTTCCTGCCTCGAATTACTTCACAAGCATTTCAGGAACAACTTCTATCCACGAATCCCACAAAAAGTCTCTCAAAGTCTGAGTAAAATGGGTTCCTGTGATTGTTTTTCCAGACCCCAGTGAGCACCACTTGATATTCCTTCCTCTTTCCTTTAAACATCCACCATCCTACCAGCTTCTCCAATGGAAGGCCATAATCCATGCACAAAACCACTTCTGTAAGTGAGACCAAATCCCACGAGCGCGTCAAAATGGCTCTTAGAAGCCAAACGTCGCAACCCCTAATAAGTACTTCTATGATTCTAATTCCCTTGAAACGGTCCTACCTCTCACTCTTGCTGATGCAAAGCAGCTAAAAGCAATCAAAGACAGGCCTGTGTCTTTTGTATGTTCCCATCAACATTTAGTGGAAATCTCAGAGGAAAAAAAAAAAAAAAAGAAATCTCAGAGGCGAAAGGCATACTGCACAGGTACGTGTAAACATGGCCTGGCCAGCACTGAAACCCTATGGGCTACAGTTCACCTTGCCCAGGGGACTTAGAACCAAAGCTGCCCACAAAACCCAACTTTGAAATCCCAAGGTCTCACACACCACTTTTTTTTTTTCCTCAAAGGTCACTGGAACCAATACATCCAATTGGGTCCATCAAGAAGGATCAAATAATAGTGACCATATAAATGCAAATAATAATAGTAATAATGTTAGGCCCAAAGAGTGGGAAACACAGGGAGAAACACCACTCCAGAGAAGGAGCAGGAATAATTAGAATAGTTTATTTTGCTCCAAGTCCTGGGAAAAATGTCACCAACAAATATCCTTAGATCTTGGGTATCTCTGTGGTGGATTTACCCACGCACTGGAGGTTAGAGCCCCTAAATGGAACATAATAGCTCCATCTGTCATTTGGAAACCATCTTCTGACCATCAGCTATTTCATTTTTACCTGTGCACAAAAAAAGTGCCCTCTCTTTCCTCCTTTCTCCCCCTTTCATGATGTGACCTAAGGAGGAAGCATCAAAATATGAGTGAGCTATTTACAATAAGAGGATGGAGAATGCTCACTTTCAATCAATTTGAATGTTTTAATAGCAGAGAAATTCACAAAAGTTGAAGAATGTAGTTGAAGAAAGTCTATGGCTCCTCATACCGTTTGAAATTAGAGGGAAAAGAAATCTATCAAATTGCATCATTTTTGTAACATAAGTATCAGCTCGTGTGTTGGGTCACGAAGGAATCTCCCTGACCTGAAAATGCCACAGTTCACCGCAGGGAAGGGGACATGGTACCCGCTAGGGGTAGGAGCAGAAGAGTCTTCCCAGGTTTGCCTGGGACTCAATCCCAGACACTGCTGTCAGGGTGTCTGTGGGGGGCAGTGAACCCCAAAGCATGTGCCAGCATCACTGTGACTCACTGCTACATACACTAACTTTTCCTGGCACTCGTGGTCCTCAGTTTCAAGGGCACTAATTGTAAATGTCATTGAAAACGATAAACAGGAAGCAAATTACCAAAAAAAAAAATTCATCTCCTTATAGAACAGTCTGGATTCAATGTACTATTGCATTCTGAGTGGGGAATCTGGTCTTCCAACTAACACTCCTCATGCAACCACATCTGTTCCAAGAGTTGCTGCAGTAATTTCAGCCTCTGTTCCTTCACGGCTCTTTATCTTGTTCTTAAAAACCACCAGCAACTTGGTATGGTGCTGCCCAAAACGGATCGCACAACTGCACCTGATTAATCCTGACTTCTACATTGTTCCCAACTGGATAAACACTGCTAAGGCTGAGAAACCTATTCCCACTCAGGAGTTATATACATGCCGCTAGGCATTCTTAATCGAACCCTCCAACAATTATTCCAGGAGGAAAAGAACTAGTTTTACCTACAATTTCAGATTATCTCCACGGTGCGGACTTCTTTACATTCTCTGACATCTCATGACAGCTATGGATCTTTTGAGTAGACGGCGCTCATCTAATTCAGAAACAAAATGTACAAAGGCAGTATAGGTTCAAAAGAAAGTAGGGAATATGCAAGGACATGCTTATCTATAAAGAGGGTTACTCGGGATTTGTGAAATGCCTGACCGCTCTACGTCCTTTGGTGGTAATGATAACCATTCTGCTTTAAAAGAGAGGGAAGAAACATTTTTAGTAATGCCCACATTGTTGGAAATGAGACTATTAGTGTTTGAGTCCATAGCTCTGCAAAGATACAAAATACAATGAAGAATATAAATATTCTCTTTGCCATAATGTAGTATTATCTAAAAAACATCTCCATGTGATTACAGAAGGCAAATGAGAAACACATCAAAGTGGCATTAATTTACTCGATATGCATGGTGGTTTCAAGTAGGGACTCTGCAGTGATGGTCAGGTCTTGATGATGGGGGACAGAAGCAGAAAATGTGCCCTCTTAGCCCCAGAAGGCTGACTGATGGCCCACATAGTTCCAATAAGGATCCAACATAGACTAATCGCTTCTTTCTTTCTTTCCTTCTTTCTCGTTTTATTTCTGCACCCAACATGGGGCTCAAACTCACGATCCTAATATCAAGAGCCACATGCTCTTTCAACAGAGCCAGCCAGGTGCCCCAGTTGCTCCATTCTTTTTTTTTTTTTTTAAGATTTTGTTTATTTATTTGACAGAGAGAGAGAGAGCACAAGTAGGCAGAGAGGCAGGCAGAGAGAGAGGGGGAAGCAGGCTCCTCGCTGAGCAGGGAGCCCGATGCGGGGCTTGATCCCAAGACCCTGAGATCATGACCTGAGCTGAAGGCAGAGGCTTTAACCCACTGAGCCAACCAGGTGCCCCCAGTTGCTCCATTCTTAAAGGATCTCATGACTGCCTGTAAATTTCACCAGTGGTTAATATCTAACTGAATGACAAGCAGCAGAGAAGTCTTGCAGAAGCAGTTTACGAGTAGAAATCTGAAGACATTTATGATCAATACTCCCCGCATGTCCCCTCTCTCTTGAGCACTAAGCGTTCAACCCCCAGCTTCATACAGGAAAAGTGCAGCTCTTTCTGCCTGTGGGTCCTGTCCCTATGCTATGTAAATACACTTACGAAGTTGCACCATAAAACGTCTCAAGAATTCTTTCTTTTTTTTTTTTTAAAGATTTTATTTATTTATTAGAGAGAGAGAGAGACTGAGAATGAGAGGGGAGAAGGTCAGAGGGAGAAGCAGACTTCCCGCAGAGCCGGGAGCCCGATATGGGACTCGATCCCGGGACTCCGGGATCATGACCTGAGCCGAAGGCAGTCGCTCAACCAACTGAGCCACCCAGGCGCCCTCAAGAATTCTTTCTTGACCGTCATGCAATGAGCCCGCAACAACTGATTCTTCTTTCTTGGCTAAGTTAGTTATTTGCCTTCTCTGTCCCTCAGTGTCCTCCTCTGCAAAATGGGAATAATGATAGCACTTATCTCACCGAGTTGTTGTGAAGATTAAACACTTGCGCAATTGTGGATAAAATGCCTATCAAAGTGCCTGGGACGTAATCAACCTCAATACATTTTAGATAGTCATGGTAGTAGAAGGCAGCAGTAGTAGTAGTAGTAGGTAGCAGTTAGGAGTATTGCCCATAGGTTTTAATTAATATGAATAGTAAAAAGTACCATAAGTAATAAGTAAAAGTGCAGAACTAAGTAACAATAGTAATGCTAATATTACTATCAGTAACAATATTAGTAATACGCTTATTAATGCTAATAGTAATAGTTCTAATAATATCATTGGTGATTGGTAAACACAAAGAGCACTAAAATTACCAGTACTCATAATTACACTAATATTCTAGGCCCTGCAATCATTGCAGAGTCAATAAAAATAATGCAATATGAAACTGACCTATTTTGTACCAAAGATGATCATTTATTTTGAACACAGGGGTATCCTAAAGAGTACCTTCTGCCTTCACTTTAAAGAAGATAATTGTATCTTGGAGCAGTATCAGGAAAACAGAGAGCAATCTTCATATAGGTAAAAGGGAATGAAAGCCACACAGCAACCATTAAAGTAAGGGTTATTTATGAGTTGTGTTGATTACCAATGAGGAGAAAACATCACTCTGAAAAGAATACAGAGGAACACACCGGAAAGGAAGAAATTAGCATATTCCTCTAGCAACAAGTTTCCAAACTACAGACAATTCTTGATTACTTAGAAACAAGCCACCTGGTTTGAAGATGATGGCAGTCAAAAACATTCTGCAGGGGCGCCTGGGTGGCTCAGTCAGGGAGCATCCGACTCTTGGCTTCAGCTCAGGCCATGATCTCAGGGTCGAGGGATCGAACCCCGGGTCTGGCTCTGTGCTCAGTGCCAAGTCTGCTTGGAGATTTTCTCCCTCTGCTCTAACCCCACCACCCAAATTCACAAACAAATAAATAAAATCTTTCTAAAAAACATTCTGCAAAAATATGTACCTATAAGGAGATGTGTAATAACAGGAACTGTATTGCGGTGAATAGAGGCCACTTTATGCCTACTCGTAACCCCCTGCTCTTTCCCAGGTGACTCAGTTCTGCCATAGCACTTGTTTTGTAAGTGTGAATTTGTTTCAGTGGGATTGATACAGCAGGGGGGGATTTGAGGACGGTACAAATTTCCTGTTTGCTGAAGAACAATTTCATCGAGAAGAAGCACTTCAAACTCGGAAAATCGCATCCAGCCCAACAGTGCGCCCCCTCGCCGCCCCTCCCCCCCGCCCCCGTATCTAAGATTCCTCCAATTCACACCTACTGTGACAACCTCCCTCAGACTTCAGATCACCCTCCTCCGCCCCTTCCCAGTAGCACACAAGCTGCAACCCTCCCTACTCCCACGTCCATGAGCTAACTTCTGGACTTTTTGAGGGAACGTGAACTGTGTATCATAGTACTTCTATATCTCTTAACCATTTAACTTGTGTAGAACGGTGCTATAATTTTCATTGGGTTCTCATCTTTTGTTTTAATTGTGCCACTAGGGGCACCTGGGTGGCTCAGCCGGTTAAGCATCTGCCTTCGGCTCAGGTCATGATCCCGGGGTCCTGGGATCGAGCCCCGCATCGGACTCCCTGCTTCTGCACACCCTCTCTTTCTGTCTTAAACAAATAAATAAAATCTTAAGAAAATGTTGTGTCACTAATGTTTCTTAATATTTTCAGTGCCATGCCCTTCACCCATTTTCCCTACAAGCCTGGTGGTTTTATTAGAGGACTTTGCAATCATGCTGTAATTTCAAGAATGCCTATGTTGCATTATAACAGAACTGACTGGATCGATCTTCCAAATCCTCCCCAGCATTAGACTGAGATAGTACTGCCAACCTTCTGTGAAGGAATATAGAGCGTGGACACTGACTATGGCGCCTAGAGCAACTGGCAGGGGGAAACCGTGTTAGTCCTCGAGACCAAGAATTTTCTCACCCCTCAGAAGAGGACACAGTACTGGGCAGGCGACAAGCTCTGAGATAAGTATGAAAGGACTCTGGCTGAGACTGGCCAGCTGGTCACCCGAGCAGGCTGTCTGATTCAGGACGCCCATGAGACCATGCTCAGTGTCTCCCAGCAGCTGCTGTGGTTAGAGCAGCCTCAGAACAAGTTCTCAGTGATGGAGGAAAGCAGATGCAAAACTTGCGCCTTACTGTCCGCCCCGTCCTCCTTCCCAAACTGGCCTGCTTTATGTAGACAAGCACGATGTCTTGAAGCTGCCTACCAAAGATGACAGAGCCACAGACAGAAGGAATTTAGGTCCTTGTATCACCACTCAGAGACCTTATGAGAGCAAGCCAAATGATTCTGGTATTGGGCACTACGCATTTGGATTTATTTTCCAATAGCAGCTTTACCTTAGTGTATTAAACCCAGATGGGCCAGCCGACAGCACCGGCCTGAGCACTCGTGTCTTACCCAGTCAAAAATGTTAAAGTCAACGCAGGAGCCTCTCAGGAGTGTTCGAGAAGTCTGCATGCTTTACTGTACAACAGCTTCTCTGCTACGTGTAGGGGTCAGATGACGGTGAATAAGACGTCTTTCCATTAAAGGACTTTACAGTCTAGTGAGAGCAGAAACATGAGTGCCTGCAAAGGACAAAGCCAACAGTTCTGCTCCTAGGAATATGCACAATAGAAATACAGTTGACCCTTGAAGAACGTCGGTTTGAACTGCACGGGTCCAGTTATGTGATTTTTTAAAAAATAAATACGGTATAGTACTACAAATGTATTTTCTTCATGATTTTCTTTCTTTCTTTCTTTCTTTCTTTCTTTCTTTCTTTCTTTCTTTCTTTCTTTCTTTCTTTCTTTCGTCCTGTCCTTTCTTTCGTCCTGTCCTTTCTTTCTTTCTTTCTTTCTAAGTAGGCTCCACACCCAGCATGGATCCCAATATGGGGCTTGAATTCCTGACCATGAGATCAAGACCTGAGCTGAGACCAAGAGTGGGACACTTAACACTTAACTGACAGCTACCCAGGCACACTCCCCCTTATGATTTTTCTAACCTTTTTTCTTTTTTTTAAAAAAGATTTATAAAAATAATAAAAATATTATTTATTTGAGGGAGAGAAAGAGAGAAGGAGAGCAAGCGGCATGAGCAGGGTAAGGGCAGAGGGAGAGAGACAGAATCTCAAGCAGACTCCCCACCAAGTGCAGAGCCCGACATGGGGCTCGATCTCACAACGCTGAGATCGTGACCTGAGTCAGACGCTCAACTGACCCTCAGGTGCCCCAATAACATTTTTTCTCCAGCTTACTTTATTATAAGAATACAGTATATAATACATAGAATACAAAATACATGTTCATCAGCTGTTTATGTTATAGGTAAGGCTTTTGGTCAACAGTAGATATTAGTAGTTAAGTTTCAGGGGAGTCAAAAGTTATAGGCACATTTTCGACTGCATGGGAGGCCGGCACCGCTAACCTCTGGATTGTTCTAACGTCAACTGTACTTTGGTGAGCTGCAATCAGCAGAATAAAAAAATAAAAAATGATAGAACAGAATCAGGTTGTATCCAAATCATTATTTTGAGAAACTTGCTTTAGTGTGTATGTATGTATTTGTGTGCACACAAATACCACACACTTTCTTACTGTGCGTTTCAGTTAAAAAAAAAACTCAGGGGGCGCCTGGGTGGCTCAGTTGGTTGGGCGACTGCCTTCGGCTCAGGTCATGATTCCGGAGTCCCGGGATCGAGTCCCATATCGGGCTCCCGGCTCTGCAGGAAGTCTGCTTCTCCCTCTGACCTTCTCCCCTCTCATTCTCAGTCTCTCGCTCTCTAATAAATAAATAAAATCTTAAAAAAAAAAAAACTCAGACTACTACAATATTCTAGGCAATCATAAAACATCAGATTTGTTTAACATGTAAGACATCTACACCTCCCCAATCATGGGAATGCTCCAATATGTTTCATCTCTCTCTCCGTGCCTTCATTTAATGTGATTATGGCTATAAATATACAAAAAGGTATAGCTAAGACATTTTTATTATGTACTCTTACACCTTATTCAATCAATGAGAAAACACTGAGGATTAAGAAATGCACCATTATAAACTTCTTTTCAATGAAAAGGGCCTAATACATTAATTGGTTTTATCATAAAGGCCAAGAAAAATTATTTTAAAGTCTTTGTTTACAACTGTCTTTTAAACCTTACTTTCAATCATATGGTTCACATATTCTTGTTGGAAATAATGTGTTCATTACAGAACAGCATGAGCAAAAAGGCCTTTGCAGTTCATGTAAACTCCAACCCTGTAGTAGCTGGAACACGGGAAACCATGTTTCCCACGAGTGTAAAACTCCAGCGCCATGAGCTGCTCCCTCTCAGGGCCCCCACTGTCCTCAGCCGATGAGTCAGTCCGTAATTATCAGGTACCCTTGCAACCATCCCTTTCTGGATGTCAATTTAGCAAATCCTCTCTGCTCTCCACAGCCAGCACTTTTGGTTGCATAACCAACAATTTCCTCTCCTTCTTTCCTCCCCATCTCTATTTTGCAGAGGTATCCGATGGCCGTCTACTGGGTTGGAGCTGAGATGGGGGCAGCAGGAGCTGAGGCCCTCTCCCATGCCAGAAAGTGACTCTTAATTAATAGTAAGTGTCTGTCAATGTGAAGGTACCCCTGCGATTTGGAGTGGGACAACCCTTCACTGTACAGAACTATTTTGCTCATTTTGGGATGCTCGGGATCCATGGTCCCTTCCCACTATATTCCCTTAGGACCCCCGCAACCCCAACATCATAAACAACTAGAACACTCAGGGGCATTGCCCAATACCTGTTCCCCATTTGAGAACCACTGATTCTCTAAACCAGGGGTCAGCAACCTTTTTCTATAAAGGGCCAGATAGTAAATCTTGTGAGCTTCATGGGCTCCATGGTCTCTGTGGCAACTAAACTCAATTGTTGTAGTGCAAAGGTAGCCATAGATTTTAAGTATACAACTGGGCATGGCTGTACTCTAATAAAACTCTATTTACAAAAACAGGTGAGAGGCTGTATTTGCTCCACAGATCTGTTTGCCAATGTCTGCAAGCCTAAACCAGCCGCGGTGATTCCCTTCACCGGGGAGATTTAAGAAAGACATGAGACACGATGATAGTCCTAGGCAATGGAAGAGCAAGGGAGACCACTATGAGGTTTCTGGCAAATGTTTTCGCAGTCTCAAAAACAGAGGCATAGAAACAACATATTCTGGTCCCCTCTCGTTTTTTTTTAAGATTTTATTTTTAAGTGATCTCTACACCCAACGTGGGGCTTGAACTCACAACCCCGAGATCAAGAGTCACTTGCTCCACCGACTGAGCCAGGCAGGTGCCCCGTCAGCTTTGTTTTGTGTGTGTGTGAAAATGTGAGAGCTGGAGATACTGCAGTCACTTTGTGACCACAAGAGGTTCAGGCCACATGGTGACATGGTGCATGAAAAAGATGACAAAACCCTTGAATCCAATTAACCAACTCTAAAATGGCTCTACTTCTGGATTTTTTCTTTTCCTTTTTCCCCCCCCCAGATTTTATTTATTTGAGAGAGAGAGAGAGAGAGCATGCACTTGCGCGAGCAGGGGGAGAAGCAGAGGGAGGGAGAGAAGCAGACTCCCCGCTGAGCAGGTCTCAGGACCCTAGGACCATGACCTGAGCCAAAGGCAGATGCTTAACAACTGAGCCACCGAGGTGCCCCTGTAGTTGTTTTTCTACTACCTGCTGATAGCATCCTAAATAATACACTTACCATTTGATCACAGAGCAATAAAGGTCACATAATTCTACCAGAATATGAGTATAGTATCTGAATGGACATTTAATGGCTACCTCCCAAATTCCATGCTTCTTCTGCAAACAATAGCCTCGTTGCTGTTTTCCAAAAGTGCAGCTCTGAATAAAAGAGAAAATATTATGTTGACTGCTTTCTCATGTTCTCTTCTTTTCTTCTTCTATGCTATTAGTACTCTGATTCTGAGTGTCAGGATCTCTGGAGAGGTGAGTCAGAAATGAAAATTTGATTGCCCTTTGCCAGGGGTGGCCATGAGACCCATTCTGGCCAAGGGTACTATAAGGGAAGAGCCTCAGCTTTTGCAAAAGATGTTCTTCCATGATAAAAGAGAGAGACAAGGAAAATGCTGACCATGCTCCAGCCACCCTGCTTCCTGCCTCTGAACCCAGTCATATGATGATATGATGCCTGGAGCTGTGGCAACCACTTTACACGCATAAGGTAACAAGCATAAAGCTGGTGGAGGAGAAAGAAAGGAAGAGCGAGGCTGGGTCAATGAAGCCCAATCCAGGAACCACCTATCTCTAGAAATATATTGTGTAAGCTACTTTTAGGAAAGCTTTCCTTTACTTGCAGCTAAAATATCCTGATACACACAATAAGAAAGCATGACAATAAGAAAGATGACATTTTTAACCTTTAAATGTAGAAGCTGTTTAGGTTATACAAGAACTACTAAGTATTGGTGTCCTTAAATAAACTATGTATGTTGTAGTGGAGTTTTGATGTACCCTTCCTTGGAAGTAGACATGGTCAGATAACCAAGTAGGGCTGGCCGGGTGGGCAGGTGGGGGGGGGGCACACCCTCTTCTATTTCTTCTATCCTCCCACAGCTACTTTTCCAGTGTGGTTTCTACACTTTCCTTCAAAGCATCCACCTGTCATAGCAAAACAACCAGTGGGCAAAGGGGAAACAGTTTAACAGCTTTTTGCTTCGAATTCTTTACTACATAGCATGTGTTGGTTATTACATCTTCCTTGTGGGAAAGAAAGCAAGCACAGCAGGAGGATTTAACCATTTATGGGATGATTTCTCTCTCTCTCTCTCTCTCTTTTTCTTTTCATTTTTTAAATTTTAAAATATTTTTTAAAGTAATCTCTACACCCAACGTGGGGCTCGAACTCAGGATCCCAGGGTCAAGAGTTGCATGCTCTTCTGACTGAGCCAGCCAGGTGCCCCTACTAGATGATCTCTATCCAAGTTGTTTAAAATCTACTGGAAAAGAGACAGGATTGTTCACAGTGGGAACAATTATACAGAGAATCATCTGTAAATGCAAAGTGATACTGTCTAGCATCCCATTTGCAGAATTTCCAAAAACCCAAAATGATAAAAATATTTATATATCTAAATCTGTATCTACATATTTATTTTTAATTCCCTTCTCACCAAGCACCACTTGATATTTGATGACATAGGACAAGCCTCAGCGAACTTTCTGTATGGGGGAGATATTTTAGGCTTGTGGATCATCTATTTTCCATAGCAACCATTCAGTTCTGCCATTGTATCAAGGAAGCAGCCACAGACAATGCATAATGGGCATGGCTATGTGCCAATAAAACTTTATTTATGGATACTTACATTTCATTCTCACATAACTTTCACATGTCATGAAATATTCTTCTTCTTTTGATTTAGGGGAATCATTTAAAACTGTAATAACCATTCTTAGCTTTATACAAACACAGGCAACAGGTTGGATTTGGTCCATAGGCTATAGTTTGCCAGCCCCTGATCCCTAACTAGGACACAGGAAAAAAATCAAAAATGACCTCTAGGTCAGAAATAAAACTGTGGGGACTCCTGGGTGGTTCAGTCGGTTAAGTGTCTGCCTTCGGCTCAGGTCACGATCCCGGGGTCCTAGGATCGAGTCTTGCATCAGTCTCCTCGCTCAGTGGAGAGCTGCTTCTCCCTCTGCCTGCTGCTCCCCCTGCTTGCTCAGTGTCTGTCTGTCTCTCTCTCTGACAGATAAATAAATAAAATCTTTTTTAAAAAAAGAAATAAAACTATGATTTATACCCCAGTATCGCTTTATGCATGTATCTTCTTGTGTTCTGATATCTTCAACAAATATTAACACATATAACAGACAATTTGATCGAACACATCACTATATTCCAGATAAGTGGAAGTTTAGGTAGTTACGTATGACCACAATAGTACTAAAGTGAGGTCAAATAAAGAATTAACCAGTAGAAGGATTAGGCACTTTATTGCCTCCTGCATGTGTTCTATCAACTTAGTTAAATAGCCTTCTATTCTTCAGCCTGTCAACATGATCTCAACCGGAAAGCCAAATTATGAACTAATGGCATCATAATCAAATTACATTCCTAAAGGAAACATCCATCAATACATCCCCAGAATGTGGTTCTCCAAAACACACCAGGTTGTCCCCTTTAATGAGCGGAAGAGTATCAGAAGATAGGATTTTTAGTATTGCTGTCAAAAACTAATAAAATTTAAGTTTAAAAACATGTAAAATAAGCATTCCTTGTTGGGAGGTAGGGAACAAAAGTAAAATATTTTTCTGTTTATATTCCTATCACAGGAGAGCTGATCTAGATAGAGAAACTGAAGAAATTTTGCTTCAGAGTACTCAATTCTATACAAAAAGTTACCGTTTTTTTAAACGACACCATCTTCCAGCTTTATCTGCTTTTGCTAATGAAAATTACCATGAAAATTTTATAGATCTGAAATTTCTATTATAGTTTTCAGATATATATACTTAATATATTGAATTAGCTCTTATTTCATTAGTTCAAAATAGAGAAAACGAGGAACTTATACATTAGAATGGCCTGACTTAGCAATTGATATTTTCATCCAGAGGAATATGTTCAACATTTTAACATATTTGGGGGGATCGTATTTACCCAATTTATTTCTCTTATCTAAGTAAACTTTCTTCTCCCCCTAACTCTCCCATTCTTTTTTTTTAAAGTAAGCTCTATGTTCAATGTGAAGCTTAAACTCAGGACCCTGAGATCAAGAGTCTTGTGCTCTACTGACACAGTCACCAAGGTGCTCCTTAACTTTTCTCCAATTCTAAGAACATTTTTATTATTTTCTTATGTATCCTTTCAGTATTTTTTATATGAATACAAGCATGCTCACTGTTCTGTAACTTATTATTTTCCCTTAGCATATTCTGGAGATAATTTTTTTAATTTTTAAAATTTTTAAATAAATATTTTATTTATTTATTTGATATATATATAGAGAGAGACAGCTAGAGAGGGAATGCAAGCAGAGGGAGTGGGAAAAGAAGAAGCAGGCTCCCTGCTCAGCGGGGCACGATCCCAGGACCCCGGGATCATGACCTGAGCCGAAGGCAGATGCTTAACTGACTGAGCCACCCAGGCGCCCCTGGAGATCATTTTAAATCACTGTATAGAATGTTCTTTTTTTCTTTATTTTTTACAACTGCATAGGGTTTCATGCTATTTTAATCTAAGTTCTCAAAGATGTGTTTCTTAGAATCTGCTTATTCTGTGGAAAAATGATGGCATTTTAGAATTAAATTTAGAGAGAATATCACACAATTTCTCCACTGTACAATTTGAGGAAACAAAGGCTTGACTTGCTCAAAATCAACCTGAAGTTCCAACCATTGCTACTCAAGCTTTCCCCATCACCAACTGCTTCGAGTCTGGTCATGAGGTTCACGTCCAGGACAGATTCTGCTTGTCCATTCTAATACCTGTGAGGAACCAGAATGCCCACAGTTTTAGCATAAAATCTGAATATCGCTTAATGGCATCTCAAACTACCTTCTGATTTTAATGAGTTTTGAAATATTCAGTATGCTATTACTAATATCATAAAAAAAATGTCGATAATCCAAAGACTTGGCTGTAAAGATGTTTATTGCATCACAGCGTTCATCCAAGGCACAACACTGGAAGTGATCCAAATGTTAATTAAAGAAGAGGTCATTCACTAAACTGTAGCACGTGTAGCTATGTATTTTATTTATAAAGAATTTCATTAAAGATTTTATTTATTTGAGAGAGAGAGCAAGAGAGAGAGAGAACACATGCAGGTTGGAGGGCAGACAGAGGGAGAAGCAGACTCCACGCTGAGCGGGGAACCTGACCTGAGGCTTGATCTCAGGACCCTGGGATCATGACCTGAGCCAAAGGCAGACGTTTAACCAACTGAGCCACTCAGGCACCCTTATCTATAAACAATGTTTAATGAGGGGTCCCTGAGTGGCTCAGTGAAGCATCTACCTTCGGCTCAGGTCATTATCCCAAAGGCAGGCACCCAACCAACTGAGCCACCCAGTGCCCAGTTATCTATTTTCTTTAACCTTTCCAATTATTTTACGTAGCATCATATATACACAATTCTATACTTCACATTTTTATAAAATGTTTTCATATCATTAAAAATTCTTTTTTAAAAAAAGATTTTATTTATTTATTTGAGAGAGAGAGTGACAAGAGAAAGAGAAGGAGCAGGGGCAGAGGGAGAGGGAGAAGTGCATTCCCCTGCTGAGCAGGGGGCCCGATGCGGGGCTCGATCCCAGGACCCTGAGATCACGACCTGAGCCGAAGGCAGACAGATGCCCAAGCAACAGAGCTATCCAGGCGCCCCCAGTGTGACATTTTAAAAGGCAATATAAAAACTAAGTCTAAGTCAAATATGTGCACTTTATTTAAAAAAATTTTTTTTCTAAGATTTTTAAGTACTCTCTACATCCAACATGGGGCTTGAACTCCCAACCCCGAGATCAGGAGTCACATGCTCCACTGACTGAGTCAGCCGGGCACCCCTGGATATGTGCACTTTAGCAAGACAGTGCCTGTCATTTAGTATAGTGAGTAGTCCATTTCCCAGTTGTTTCATTTACTCAGTGTCCTGTACGCAAGATACCCCGATCATCAATTCTTTACTATGACATTTAAGTACACAAAAGTCTCACAGACAAAAGTCTCCAATCTTTAAGTACGTTGCACACAGCACGTACAGTTCTCTTGCAGCGGTAGAGCAACAATGTGTCTAACTGGAGACCAGGACTCTCAGGGCTGGAAGGAAGGGAAAGGGAACAAGTGTCAGAATGAGAGGCTCTGGCTGCAGTCTCCTCGGTAGGCCGTGGTTCCCTGCCTAGTGTCCCACGGGCACAAGTTCTGGAGGCAGATGCCCCAAATCAGGAGCTGTCCATCTGCTGAATGGAGGGCGACAGCAGCCAGAGCTGGGATAATCAACACCCAATGCCACGTGCCGTGCAGCGTGGTTTCCCTCCGCTTCATCCCTAATCACCCAATCCTTAGTATCTACTCTGAACCCAAGGAGGGGTCCCATAAAGAAGGTTTGCCCTCACACAAGGAAAATTGGACTGAATTATAATATACCGCGTCCTAGTTAACTACGGCCACAACGATGCTCTATAACAAACCTACCAAAACTCAGCGCCAGCCAACGGTAAACATGTTTCCCTGCTCACGGGTCCGTAGGATGGGGCTGCGCCATGTGAAATCTAGCTTCTGGGACCAACACACTACCCCAGGCAGTTCTTGCTACAGTGATGCCGGAAGCAAAAAAGAAATGCACACTGCCTCTCAAGGCCTTCTGCCCACACTGATACTCTGTGACCCCGCCCACCTTCTGTT
Source organism: Nasua narica (assembly GCA_028533885.1). Lineage (NCBI taxonomy): Eukaryota > Metazoa > Chordata > Mammalia > Carnivora > Procyonidae > Nasua > Nasua narica. The sequence goes on along the minus strand of CM052801.1, from coordinate 6,863,580 downwards.
GGCCAAAGCAAGTCACCAGCCCCACAGCAGCGAGGCAGGGAAGGTCACTCCACCTCCGGCAGGAGGAACTGTTAAGCCACAATGAAGAGGCCTGGGTTTCGGAAGGGTTCACGAATTGGAAACAGAGCGATCGACCACATAGTAAATAACTTGCTACGATGAAGTGAGGACCCAAGATGTGCCGCAGAGAGGGTGCACAGCTAGATTAAATTTCCCAGGGATCCTGGCAGTCAGGTGTAACCAGGGTCCTGGTAAATGGACGGTGGGCGGAAGGACAGACTCAGTTCCAGGCATGGCTTTCCAAAACCTCCCAGCCAATCTTCCCCCATTTCTCGCCCCTCATCTGTCAGCTGCATGTGGACGGGCAGGGCCACCCCAAATCTCAAGCGGAAGAGGAAAGAGCTCCCATGCGTCTCACAGAATCCCTCCCTCCGTCAGGAACACCTGTTTGGGGCTCCAAGTCAGCAGAGATAAGCCACTAACAACTGAGGGGTTGCTCCCTTAAAGCAGTTTGACTATCTAAACTAACAAAAGATGCTAGTCAGCCATTTAACCCAGGATTGGGAAGTTGGGAGAAGGCTACTTGGAACAACCTCCGATCAAAAACTCAAACATACAAAAACAAACGGAAAAACCCCCTACAACATAAAAGACAAACAGGACTTTTTCAGGTGAAAAGGAGGCAAGGTAAAAAGTGAAAAGGAGGCAAGGTAAAAATTCTCTCTTCAGAGAGAATGAAGAGTACATGTAAAGGCACAGAGGTGTGACATCATTTAGGACTTTTAAAAAGTTCAACATAAAAAGCAAATCAATAAAAAAATTATTGAAAATTTCAACACAGCTAGGGGTTGTGTGCTTGTGTGTAAAAATGTGCACACATGCGTGTTTGGGGGGGAGTAGGAAGTTAAGGCTGGGAAAGAAAAATCACAAACATCCAGATATAAGGTGGCCAAAGAAGACAGGGCCAACCCCAATAGGCTGAGACAGAGAATGGGGATTTCGCCCTAAGGACATTAAGAAGCACAGAGATAGAGGATCAGTTTCACACTTTCGAAAACTTCCAGGAGCCCCTGGGTGGCTCAGTCAGTTAAGCATCTGACTTCAGCTCAGGTTATGATCTTGGGGTCCTGGGATAGAGTGGGCTACCCTCTCCCTGTGCCCCTCCCCCTGCTAGTGCTCTTGCTCTCTCTCTCTCTCTCCCTCTCTCTCTCTCCAGTAAATAAATAAAATCTTTACAAGAAAAGAAAACTAAATTCACCCTCAAGTGGCATGATGAGTGCTAAGATGTAAAACCCCCAGAGAAAAGATGGCCAGAATGGCTGGGGCTGGGGGGCCTCCCCTCCACATTCCACCCTTCCCCATCCCAACAAAATGGGCAGACACCCAGGGCATAGCCCCAAAGGGAATTAGAGTACTGAGTTCGAGGAGGAACAGTAAAATACTGCTGTAGAGGGTAGAGAGTAAATCCCGTAGGCCTAGCAAGCCACGTGGTCTCTGCGGCCACTACTCAACTCTGCCAAAAGGCGGCACAGACAATACACAAACGAATGAGCACGAGGACTGTGTTCCAATAAAACTTTGTTTACAAGAATTGGTAGTAAAGCTCTGAGAAAATAAGCACATAAAAATAAAAGCGAGGTCAACAAGTCGGGTGGCCCAGGCCGCAGAGGGGAACACTGCCCTGAGCCCCAATTCAGTTGGACACGTGCAGGACTTGCGACGAGGGCTGTGAAGGTCATGAGACAAGCACCCTGGACTCCGGTAAGACGGGCGGTTGTAAAACCCCGAATTAGCCAGATGGCCTCACGTTCTCCACCAGGCCAAGGTCACGCCGGCTAAGTCTGGAAATACATTCCTTCCTACACGCACTGCGCCAAGTTTACCAATTGTATGAACTTTGGCCTAGTGTTTTCTTTAAAGCTCATCTTTGTCAGAAGATTATCACATCTTCATTTTCCATTAAGCAAACCTCACATGATTTATGGAACATAGGAAAACGACCCCAGTAAAAAACTAAAACCCTCTTGTAAACTGTAATTGTATGAAAATCGCTTTTCCTTCTCAAACTTGAGAAACACTTCCTTCATAGAAATGATAGTATTTTCCTATCGTTCAAAAAGGAGTTCCTGAAACAAAAACTTCCTGACATCTATAAAAACCCATTTAGCACAATCCGAAGTTTGCTTGTAGAGCTCATAGCAGTAACACACAGATTTCTTAGAAGTTCACGTTGGTGAGTTTTTAACCACCAATCACAGAAACAATAAATGCTCCAAAGGTCAAAACAGAAATAAAAGTTTATTCTCCAAGACCCAGTCCCAAAGCAGGCCATCTGTTTTTAACGTATGTACTCCTTTTCATCTCGGAGTTACTGAGCACGATAACTGTGCAGCTAAACAAATGCTGAGAATTTATTTGCAAGCGGTACGAGAACGGGTGGTGTATAACTTTACTCACTCATTATTTAGTGCACAGTATTTATTGTATGCCAAATCCTGTAAGCTATACTTGAAAATATATTTCTAAAAGAAGAATTCAGGCAGGAAAACCTTCTTATCTCTTTGCCAGGAAAAAAATGGGAATGTTAACTTGGTTATCTAAAACTAAGGCTTAGATTTCTTGTAGATAGTTTTCGCAGCTTGAGTACATAATGACCTCAATTGCTCAAAAGCAAGGCAGCATACTTTTGAGATGTTCTCGCTGTGCCGAACTAAAAGTAACCTCTGGTTTTTCGTTACAAGGCTCTCAATCAGATCATAAGAAAGTTGGGTTAAACTCAACTTCAAATTAATACAGCCTACTTCCAGTCCTCCGCCTACGACTAAACCCACTTATCTAGTTTTCTTTCCATTTGGAAAAAGATTAATGAAGGTCATCAGCCATTAGGACCAGATGGCTCAAGTATACTGGAAGGAAATACCAGGCATTCTCCCATGGACTTGTTTATCAGCTTGCGGGCACATGTCGGTTGAGGCTGTACAAATATGACTGCCCATTCTTTTTCCGTCCATGTGAAGCTAGGAGTTTAAAGTCCTGTGGGAGGCAAGCGTCACTCTCACAGGTAACTCCCCAACACAAAGATAGCAGGCCAACCCAGTGACCAAAGAAGAAATATGCAAAATTGTCCCCAGTGCAACAAATGCCAGTAGAGCAATTACGTTCACTTCTCAGGGTCGACGTCCAACGGTTAAATAAGCAATCTGAGAGCAGAAGTTTAAATAAAGTCTACGTGAATTGTAAATGTACGTTAGGGAATTTATGCACTCAACATGCTACATTTTATATTGGCAAAGTTTCTCTCCTTACCCAAACTCTAGCCAGGCTCTGCTGAGCCCTTTCTCGACTAGGCCTGAACAAATACTAACCCAGTTTCTAACAGCTCAAGGCCACACACCCCTAGGACGACTCCAGCCACCCCCCACCCCCTTAAAGGGCCTGTCTGAGAAAATTTAAGGCTGCCAAAAGAATTTACTCTTTGTTCCAGCCAACACCTGAAGAGAGGGCCCCTGTCTCCCAGCTCCAGAGGGAGGGTAGGAGCCTACCTTGGATAAGTGCCCGTCAGCAAACTCGGATGGGATTCAGATGGACCAACCTCCTCCTTGGTTTGGGTACTTTTTTCACTTCCCTGCCTCTACCGTGCTCCAGCTCATCCCCTTCCCTCGTCCCTCACTGTCCCTTTAAAATGCCCAGTCCCCTCTGTACAAATTGAAGTTGTGTTGAGTTTACGCCGGACTCTTTTCCCCATTAAAATACTGTGGTACTGACTAAAATCTGTCTTTACTGCTTTAAGTAATGTCTGGCCTCACTGTTCTTTGACAGTGTGTAGTTGGTTGTCCTTGTGTCCGCACACACACGTGCCGGCAATATAAAGAAGAAAAAAACAGGAAAAGGTATTGTTTAACCCCGGGGTTGGTGAACTTTCTATGAAAGACCAGATGGTAAGTCTTTTAGGCTTTGTGGGCCATAAGGTCTTGTTAGTATCTATTAAAGTTTGCTGTTGTAGAGTAAACGCAGCCTCAGATGATATGGAATGCAGGAGCTTAGCTGTGTTTTCTTTTTTAAAGACTTTATTTATTTATTCATGAGAGACAGAGAGAGAGGGAGGCAGAGGCAGAGGGAGAAGCAGGCTCCCTGCCGAGCAGGGAGCCGGATGCGGGGCTCGATCCCAGGACCCTGGGATCATGACCTGAGCCAAAGGCAGAAGCTTAACCGACTGAGCCACCCAGACACCCAGCCTAGCTGTGTTTAAATAAAACTTCATTTACGAATGCTGACACTTTAATTCCATACTACTCTTCTTTTGATTTTTTTCTTAACCACTAAAACAATTTTTAATTTTAAAAACTATTCTTAGTTCACATTCTATACCAAAACAGTCAGCAAGCCAGATCTGGCCCACAGGCCATAGTTTGCCAACCCCTGGTTTAACCTATTTATATACTTTCCTTTCCTTGCTATGACTAGCTCCCAAAGTTCAAGATCATTTGATGGTAACGTTAGTAGACTTTGGGGTCATATTCTCAAAAACTCAAAAATGCTCTCAATTTTCCTTATTAAGACAACGATGAAATCAGTGATTTTTAAGTCAATTCTTCTTTTAAAAAAGATTTTATTTATTTATTAGAGAGAGAGAGAGAGGGCGAGCGTAAGCAGGGGAGGAACAGAGGGAGAGGGAGAAGCAGACTCCCCACTGAGCAGGGAGCCCCATGCGGGACTCGATCCCAGGACCCCAGAATCACGACCTGAGCCAAAAGCAGGTGCTTAACCCACTGAGCCACTCAGGTGCCCCTGTTGTCAGTTCTTAAAGATAAATCCCTAGCTCATCAATTATGTATATTCTCTCAGAGGTAAACTTCCACGGCAAACGCCAAATGGAGTAATAAAGTAATAAAGTTGAACAGTATGTCTGTGTGTGTGTGTGTGTGTGTGTGTGTAAAGAGAGAATGAATAGCTGTTAAGGTCCATAAGCAGAAAGTGAAATTTTTGACGTCGTGCATTTAAAGTACAAGTAAATTTTACTGCAGGTGACTATCTATATCAAATTCTGATAGCAAGCAGGTGAAATTCACTTGCCCCAAAGAGAGAAAGAAAGGGAGAAAGAGACAGAGAGAGAAGGATAGGGAGAGAGGAGGATGGAAGAGAGGGAGAGAGAGACTTGAAATGGTATATAGCCTGAACTAGACATCTTCTCCCCAGAACTGCTAACAACTAGACTTTCACAGCTGCAAACTAGCAACCCCTGGGAAACTAGAGTTAAATATTCCTAAAACAGGAATCTAGTTCTGTTATGAAACTGTTCATCATTTCACCTCCTGACAGCCACAAAAATCAGCAGAACTCAGAAAGGACTCGGATGATGAGCAAGTAGCATTTTTAATAAAATTCAAATCCAGAGTCTTTGGGGGGGGTTTTGGTTGCTAGCCTCGAGAGCTCACTATTATCGGCAATATTGATGCAATTATTCAGGTAAAAAGAGAGGAGATGCGAAAAATAGAACCTTTCGCATTGCTTCCTTAACTTCCCTTTTCCCCCAGGGAATATTTAATTCTGGGTAAGGGAAAGGTGAAAAATAGAAGTTTAGTGGTCTCTAAAGAGGTTTTATGGAAGAATCTGAGGAAGTTCTAAATATATAGTTTTATTCTTCCTCAAACGTATGACACTTGTAACAAAATTATTATTACAGCTATCAGTCACCGCTCTATGCCACAAAAGAGCCCATGCAACCACATGATAATGTGAAATAAAGCAGCCTCCAAATTTACCTACCACTATAAGGAATAATCTTCGTATTAACAGCTGGGACCCAATCATTATCTCAAAGTATGCCATTTTGCATCAAGAAGAGACATGAGGTTAAGCTCTTCAATCCCCGAAAGCATCCCTCAGTTTAATAACACCCCTATGAGTTTTGGGTTTCACATCACTTCCCTCAGGCGAAAGGGGCATAATCATATGTTTTTCTACTGAACTGCATTCTCCTATAAACATTTCAAAGAGTGCATCTGCTTTACAAATGAAAGAGTCGATACAAAGAGCAGTAACAATAAAAATATATGCCTATTTTTATACTATTACTGGTTTATAAGGCCATCATCTGTAATGCTCTCATCTACCAGGATGAAAAATGATATATAAGTGTTACCAAGGAAACCGGGAAGTAAAATTGCATGTAAACTATCAAACAGTTTAATAACCAGAAAATTAGAAGAACAAGAACAAATATCTCCAGATAGAACCGCGATAAATCGTGCCACCCACAACGGGTGCCATCGAGGGTCACAACTCAAAAAGAGGGAGAGGGTCACAACCCGCCAGGTACTCCAGTGCTCGGCAGCATTGGTTTGAAATGATGACCCTTCGGTGGTACTGAATTCCTAAAGGGGAATTTGAATTCTGCTTTTTTTTCCCACATGATTAAAAGGGCAGAGATCCTTGGAACAAGTGGTTAAAAGTGGGTACTTTGAGAAGTCAAAATAGTCCGTTAATTCCAGCGTGGACTCATACTCGCTCAATAATTCTCTGTAATTACCAGTGTCTTTACTCACAGACAGGACATTCAGCAAATAGCAAGTATGCTTTCCCCAGCAAATGCTTTCCAAATCGACATGTAGAAACTCAAGTTCTTGGGAACGAAAGACAAGGCGCAGGCCCGGGGTAACTGTGTGTGTTCACCTCTAAACCACGAGAATTTTAAGCACTCAAGTAACCACGCTGATCAAAGCTAAATCCTTTAGGAAGATTATCCATTCCGAAATCAGGAAAATCCTGCAGTGTAAGCACTTTTACACTGCACCTTTGAGAAAAGAACTTGATTTCTGAAACGGTGTTTAAAACACACGCACAAGACTATTCTTACAAGGGCAGGGAGCAGCAGCTGTAAACATGTGTTTCTGCCTGCTGCTGACCCTCTCCACGTACTGCTACTTCAGCTTGGGGACCGTCGCCGAGCTCACACTGAGCCACAGGAAGAATGCCTATGGATGGAAGACTTCTTAATGGGCACATAAGCTCAGAACATGTGCAGCTTCTCTCTTTAGAATAAACACTCTATTTGGATCACGTTAAGGACAGAATGAAATTCACACTCATTTACTAAATTTTAACCTCTCTTTAAAATAAGATACTAATCCCCCACAGCCTGGCTTGGGTTTTGCAAAAACTCAGATTTGTGAATATCACGAAGGCATCCTTGGAATTTAGTAAAAGGAACATAAACCCTCTTTTCACTGACACACAGCACTGTCCTCTCCCAAACCCCAAAGTTTGAGGACTAAATCTAGGCTCTAGATGTGTTCTTTTTTTCTTTTTAACATTTATCACTTTCAGCATTTGAGGCCACCAAAATCTATATCTTGGTTACTCTCAACGATACCGGTGAACTTCTCACAGCCCTTTACCATCCACGGTTTGTGAATCGACAGCTGTTTATAAACCAGCCAGAGGCAGAAGCATGCAGGAAGTTAACAGATTGGAGGTGTGAAGCCAGGGCCTCTATGATATTGACGTGAAACCAAACCATTTGCCACACTACAACCCTCCACTGATATTGACATATCAGTCTTCTGAGGGGCGGGCAACACCTCTTCGTGGGCTGCTCCCAGAAAGACACATTTGCCCATCAGCTGCATAGCTCACGTCTACCCAGACTAAGTTACGGTGGGGCCCTCTCCCTGGAAACTCTGCTGTGACACGAAGACTGACTCGTGTGAGCAGAGAGGGAAGGTGGAGATGGGCAAGAAGGGCAAACAAAGACCTGTGGATGCTGCTGAAAGGCAACATGCAGACTGAACGTTTCTGAAATGGCCCGAATGTCATGTGGCCGGTCGAAGCCCACAGGCATTTCTGATTGTGGCTATCTGAGGCTGCTCTTCCTTGTTTGCTGCAAGCAACACAGCCCACCCTGGCACTAAGGAATAAAGGCAATCCTAGAATTATTCTCTTGCAATTGCAAGGAAGTCTAAACATCCTGGAAAACTCCTAAGGCCGTGGTGGTAACTGCTACAGAGAGCCAAGCTCAAGGGGCAGAAGGCTCATCCTTCCAAAGACGGTGGAGCTGGAGCATGGTCTTCTAAGATTTCTCACACCAGGCACTTCCCGGTGAATGCCACGCTCGCAAAAACACAGACCCAATTCCTGGGCTCCATGAAGACTTTGGAAGCATAAGCAGGGCAGAAAACCTAAGGCGAATGCTCTGACCAGGTAATACCTAGGCAGCCACAAAGTGGAAATATGCTTCTTCTACCAGCCCTGCCAGAGGAATCTGCCTGAATCGATGATTCTCTTTCTGTTTCGACAACATGGCCACTTGGAAGCAAATTTCTAAATCTTTCACGGCTTGGGGACTACACAGTTACCCAAAGAAAGGCTAAAGGTCTCTCTCTCTCTTCCGGCTCCCTGCCTTCGGCATCTAGGTCACTGCTGGGAACACGGGACAACTTCCCAGGTCAACCTACAAGCTGAGTTTTCAGGGTGTGGAGGTCTAATTTAGGGGGTGGAGGCCAGGGGGCCACTTTTGGTCACTGCTGCTTGGGAAGCAGAGACCCAAACTCTAAGCACTTCTGGCTTTCCCTAGCAGTAGCAATTACAACCACCTTCTCCTGGCTCTGAATTATACATGTGACCCCCAACCACCACTGGGGCTTTTCCTAAGGGAAAACACTGTCACGAATATTGGTGTGGCCTGAGGGTGTGTGTGTGTGTGTGTGTGTGTGTGTGTGGTCTCCAGCGGCGGATACACAAGCCCCACCAGCCAGTGGGAGATAAGTTGAATGCAGCAGCCCCTGGCTACCTCGTTTCAGTCCTTTCTTAAGCCCCACTGCTCTCTCCAGCTTTTGCTTCTCCCCAAGCCTCCCGAAAAATAAAGCACCAAGTTGCCGGCTGCGGCGGCCCCGGGTGCAAAGGAACCGGCGCAGCCCCTACCTCGAGAGCTTTGCAATCTTCACAAAGCTGAAGACATCCATGCAGGCAGCCGGGCACCCCGAGCTCGGAGGCTGCGGCGCCCCTTCTCACGCCAGCAACGGCAGCCCCATGGCCGGCCGGGACCTCAGCGCGCCCCGGGGCTCGAGTGGCGGCGACAGCGGGTGGCGGCGGCGGACCTGGAAAGCCCGCACCTGGAGGCGGTGGCTGCTACCCCCCTCCGGCCGCGAGCTGCGTGTGCATCCCAGAGCAGGACCATTGACGGGCGCCCGTGTTGGAAAACTCAATGGAGAAGGGGGGGCCGGGGAGGGTGCGAGGGGCGGGGGTGGGGAGCGTGGCCCCGGGTGGTGCGCCCTGGCCTGGGGGACTGCCGGGCGCCCCGGGGAGGCGAGGCCCGGGCGAGGAGCGCTGCTCCAGCTCCCCAGCCCGCCGGCCCGGCTGCCCCGCGTGCGGAGGAGCGCAGACTGAGCCGGGAGGTGGCGGGCGAGCCTGGCACACGCGCACGCACCCCTCGCGGCACTGCAGCTGCCTCCCTGCCTCCTTCCCCAAGCTGAGTCCCTTCTTCTCTCCCCACCCCCACCCGCGGGGAAGGGGGGAGGCTCTCCTGTCACCAGCTGCGTGTGCCTCCAGATCTGAAAGATTGATCTAATAGTCTCGGGCACACCGGGGACGGTGAACGCTACCCCCTCCCTCCGCAAACCAAAGGAGAGCCGTGCAACCGCAGGTTGCCCAAAGCCTTGGTATGTTCCATAAACAAAACTAGCGATTGGGAAGGAGCAGGAATGATCCCGGCTGGGTGGTTTGTCAAGGGGAAGGGGAGGGAGATGCCCAGCACGGCGGGCTCGGTTTGGAGAGCAGAGAGGTCCCACCGCTTCCCCCCAACCACTGGAGCTAGACGCGACAGCTGGGCTGGCTGGGAAGGTGTGTCTTTGGACAGCAGCACCGGGGGAGCGTTGGAGAAATCAGAGAATAAGAACGGGAGGCATCTGGAGGGGCGAGGGTACGCCGGGCTGCTTCTCACTACAGGGGGCCGGAGATGGGGGCCCCAGAAGCCAGTAGCGGGGAGACGATTATGAATGGGCTTCAGAATCTAAAGGAAGAGAAGAGACGAGAACCGGGGTCTGGAAGGCAGAGCTGAGATGCTTTCCCAAATTGTGCAGCCAGTACAAAAGGAAAAAAACAAAAAACAAAACCAAAAAAACCTTACTCATAAAAACAAAACCACGGAAACATAAACACTCACCTTAGGCAGAGTAAACTCCAAGTTGCAGCCATGTAGAACTCCTAGCCTTCTCTTTTACATAATTATCTCGGGTAATCAGCCCTCTTCATTAACTCAGTTCTCTCTCCCCGGAGCCTCAGGCTTCTCCGGGCCTCTTTTTCTTCTTTCTCTTGGAGTCTCAAGGCCTCTTCTCCCAAATCCTTTAAAATCTCTCCCCAGACTCTCTGAAGGTCAGACGGCTGCACAAAGTGTGTGCTCTCCCACCCAGAAGCGCTCACCTGATGGCAGGGCCACTGCAAAGAAAAGATGCCACCCCCGAAATGTTGGAGGATCTGGCCAGTGTGCTTCTAGCTCTCAGAGGGGATTAGGGAAAAGGAAATAGGTTTAAAGTTCCCCAGACTTCTGCTCTTTGTCGGGGCTGTTGCTGTATTTCAAGTCTCCGGTATGGGAGCCTAATACTTGGACTTTGTTTTTTTGAAAGGCGTTTCTTTCAAAAAGGAAACATAAAATCGCTAGCAATCAGAAAAAAAAAATCTAAATGATGTGAAACCCGGGCATAAAATTACATGATTTAAAAAATAAATAGAACCAATTTTCCTTTAGCTTTTTGCAGACAGGCTAGCTTTATCTCATGGACGGGGTCCCCCTGCATCATCAGAGGAGGCAAGAGGGACCTGGGCTTTTGAACTCCCCATTGTCTGTGCAAAATAACTAGTTTGGGTCTGCACTGTCCTGTACCTTTTTTAAAACATTTTTGCATTTGAGTCTCATAGCAACCCTGTCATATAAGTAAGGCAACGTGTTTAAAAAAGACAAATCTTCTTATGCCACCATCTCTACTCCACACACGCGATGGAGAAACGCGTTTTAAATGTGTGTCAGGCAAGGTTACCTGTCCAATTGAAACTCCGCAAAATCTCTCCATTCCCCTTGGAGCGGAAGTCAGTGCTCCTACATGACCAAGAAGGCCCTCGATGCCTAGCCCTTAAGCTCTCTGACCTATGTCTTCCTCCTCACCTCACTCCCTCCCGCCTCCACTCCCCTCCAACACTAACTGAGCCCCAGCAACACTGGCCTCCTAGCTGTTCTTCACACTCTGCAGGTAGCCTCCCACCTTTGGCTCTTTGCAATAGTTGTTGCCTCGGCCTGGAATGTTCTTCCCTCAGATGCTGGCATGAACAGCTCCTTCACCACAAATACCACTTCCAACGGGCCACCTCTGAAAAGCCTATTTAAAATTGCAAGGCCCTCCTGTCCTGGATTCCAGGGCCCGTTAACTGGTTTTTGTGGGTCTTCTCCTTGTTTCCATAGCACTTATCACTCACTAATGCTTTATATAATTTATTTTTATGTCTACTGTTTCTCACTTCCTGTCTGATGCTCTTGCTGGAATAAAGGCTTCACAAGCGCAGGGGGGTTTTGGTTTTGTTTGTTTGTTTGCTTGTTTTCATGGATGGATCCCAAATGCCTAGAACAGTTCCTTGGAAGTGGAAGGACCTTCCTACATAGCTGTTGAATGAATGCATTTTATGCTGATGAGATTCACAGTCAAACCAACACTGATGCCTTTGGAGAATGCGTTTTCAAAAAGTACTTCCTTCGCCTTCCTTCTGAGAACAGTGCGGATACCCTTCTTAAAAAGATAATGCTATTGGAGCGCCTGGGTGGCTCAGTGGGTTAAGCGTCTGTCTTTGGTTCATGGCATGATCCCGGGGTCCTGGGATGGAGCCCCGCATCGGGCTCCCTGCTCCATGGGGAGTCTGCTTCTCCCTCTCCTTCTGCCCCTTGCCCCAGCTCATGCTCCCTCCCTCTCTCAAATAAATAAATAAATCTTTAAAAAAAATAACGCCATCAATCAAAGATTATTCCAGTTTTCAAAGATCTAGTTATTCAACAGTGAAAATGACAGGAAACAGGCATTGTGTTTACTTGTAGAGAGACAGCCTCCCTTTAAGACATCTGGTCTACCTGGAACAGCTTGCTGTCTGGGCTTCAATCTGTGCCAATTTGTGCACTACGGTTATGAATGGTGCGATGCCGACTCTCCACAGCCTAGTAGCTACCAGGAGAAACAACTGGCCCCTCCAGGTCTTTGTGCACCTCTGATACATTAATTACCTCTTATGTTTTCTAATGGGCTGAGGTCTCTTTTTTAAGGCAAAGAGATTCCCCCTCCTTTGTTTTTCATTAACACACAAACGGCAGAATCTGCTCCCTCGAAACATGCTAACACAGCCAGTATGTACCTTTAAGCCCTCTTGGCAGGGAGGCAAAGATTTGAGTAGCTGGTCTCCCAGCTCTGTTTCCTCTCTTGCCAGGTGTGTGTGGCCGAGATCGGAATACGTTTCTTTATCTAGCATGAAACGGATCTCCCTAAAACAAACGAAAAACGAGTGGCATTTGAGTACATATGTGATCTTCTGAAGTTTCATTTTCAGCCTGGATGACCTCTAGGGCCCCTTCCAGAACTTGTAGAGATTTACTCATTGGAAACTGTATTATCTAGCCTTGAGAATCTGTTTAATTTGCTTCACTTGGATCCAAGTGACATTTGGTCATTTCTGAAAACCAAACATAGTTTTAAACACTGTTGAATGTATTCATGAAACAGAGACTCAAGGGCATCACATCCAGAGCAAGTCACTGAACTTCTCTGAGACTCAGTTTCCCCACCTACAAAACAGAAATGGTAATCCACTCCTACCTGACATAGAATGAGCCCTTGAAGCTGAACACCAGTTCAGAGCTGTACGCATGTAAATCGAGCCACGTGGATATTAACTCCAGAAGGATTTCCACAGCTGTCTTGAGACTTGGCAGTACACATCTTCCTCGACTTATGATGAGGTATACCTAACCTACCAACCATCCTAACTTGGCCTCCCTTAAACGTGCTCAGAATATTTACATCAGCTGACAGCTGGGCAAAATCATCTCCCTTAAGGCCTATTTTATAATAAAGTGTGGAGTATCTCATGTAATTTATTAAATACTGTACTGAGAGTGACAAAGAGACTAGTTGTCTGGGGACAGAATGCCCCTCGTGATTGCGCAGCCGGTGGAGCCGTGGCTCTGGCTGTCCCTTCCCGACATTGCAAGAGAGGACTGTACCACATAGCGCCAGCCCAGGAAAAGATCAAAATTCAAAGTACAGTTTGTACTAAATGCGTATCACTTCTGCACCACTGTAGAGTTGAAAAATCTCAAGTCAAGTCATCGTAAGTCAGGGACCATCTGTACCGTTAGGAGAAGTTTCAGCTGCTAAGAACACTACTTTGAACGTGAAAACATTTGCTTTGGTTGATCAGAGGTTGGGTGTTTTGCCTAAAAATCAACCTCACTGTTGCCTGGTCAGTCACTAAAGCCCTGAGCAGAAGTACCCTTTACGCTCTGTGGGCTCAGGGTAAAGAGGGAGGAATTTCTTCCTCACCGGTAAGGCCTTATTTCAAGCTGGTGTCAGGAATTTCCTACTGGGTCACATGTTGTTCGGGATGGCAGCTTGGAGTTCTTCTGCTGCCGGTTCCAGTAGCTAGAGCCCCATGTATTTCTCAGATGGACTGCAGCATCCTAACCATCTGATTGCAGTCTTGAAAACAGAAGTGACTAAACAAAAGGAAGGTATCTATCAAGTCAACGAGTATTTAAGAAATTTCTCTTATGAGGGGCACCTTGGTGGCTCAATTGGTTAAACGTCAGACTCTTGATCTCATGACTAGGTGACTATTTATGGTCCAATGGTCAAGGAAGACCTCTCTATGTAGGTGAATTAATATATATATATATATATATATATATATATATATATATATATTAGCAATCTCTACACCCAATATGGGACTTGAACTCACAACCCCGAGATGAAGAGTTGCATGCTCCACCAACCGAGTGAGCCAGGTGCCCCTCTATGTGGTTGACATTTAAAATGAGATATGATGAACAGGAAGGAGACTGCCATTCAACATTCATGTGGAAAAGCATTCCACACAGAAGGATCAGCAAGGACAAAACAATAACAGAGTCCCTGAGTCGGGAACAACTGTTGTTGAAGGCAGCCAGTGTGCCTGAAGGGTATTCTGTCAAATGGAGTGAGAGTGGGTGAATTTGCAGGGGTAGGCAGGGGCATGATCACAGAATCTGGGGCACGGAATGCCATAGCCATCTACCTTCTGTTGTGGAATGGGGATCTGTAAGAGGGTTTTTAGCAGGAAGTGGCAAAATCGGATTTATATTTTGAATAACTGTTCTTTTTTTTTAAAGATTTTATTTATTTATTTATTTGTCAGGAAGAGAGAGCACAAGCAGGAGGAGTAGCAGGTAAAGGAAGAAGCAGGCTCCCCGCCGAGCAGGGAGCCCGATGCGGGACTCGATCCCAAGACCCTGGGATCATGACCTAAGCCGAAGGCAGAAGCTTTAACCCACTGAGCCACCTAGGCGCCCCTTGAGTAACCATTCTTCAGGGAAGTGAGCATGGGGACATGGGGACAGAAAGACAACTTAGAAGCCTATTGCAATAATCTAGGCAAGAGATGGCAGTGGCTCAGAAAAGAACATGATGAGGATATGGTGAAGCCAGGCTCAGAATATGTTGATGGATTGGATGTGGGAGGTGAGGACAGAGAGGAATCAAGGATGACTCCGTGATGAAGATTATTTTAAAAATACTGCTTCGCTTCACCAGGTATTAACTATGTAAAAACCAGAAGAGTTTCTCTGCCTCTGTGCTCACGTACTCTGCCTTCCCTCCTGTTCCTCCCAATAAACTGCCATGCTCTGGAGGCCGACCCTTCGGATGTGTGTCCTTGCCTCCCTTGACCGCCCAAAGTCCTCCCTCCAGCACGTACATCAGAGTCTCTTCCTGAATGACTGGATCATTCCCATGGGCACACAGACATGCTGTAATTTATCCCATCCTTTAAACAGATCTCTTAACACCTACCTCCAGCCCCCTTCGACTAAGTCCCATTCTTCTGCTCGGCCTTATGGCAAAAGTCTTCCAAAAACCTAAAAACTTGTCTCTCTTTTGCTATCTCTCAGTGCATTCTGAATCTACTCCACCTGCATTTTCTCACCACCCTTACGGTCACCCGTCCATGGAAACGATCCTTCTTAAGGTAACTGGGGACATCTATGGAGCTCAATCAAAAAACCAGTAGCTCAGTGCTTGTACTAGACTCAGTTGACCATTCCCTCTATCTGGAAACATTTTCTTCACTTGGCTTTGGGGATATGACACTCTCCTGGTTTTCTTTCTTCCTTGCTGCTTGCTCCTTCTCAGTATCTTTTGTTACTCTTCTGTCACTGTGCCTCAATTTGCCAAACTCTAAACATTAGAATGTCCCAGGATTCAGCCCTGGACCTTCTTCCCTTTGAATGTCTATACTTACTTCCTAGATAATCACATTGAGTTTTATGATATCTTATGCTATCTATAGGCTGGCAACTCCCACATTTACATCTCTGGGCTGAATCCCTCAGCTCCAGACCACCTACTTAACATCTCCACCCAATGTCTATGAGGCACCTTGAACTAAACATATCTGAAAACTAATTCCCATAGAGGATACTCCTCCTTACAGTCATTCCCATCTCAGTGAATGTCAACTCCATTCTTCTAGTTGCTTAGTTTTCAATTCTTGGTACCATCTTTGCCTTTTTTCCCCTCTTAAACTTCACGTCAAACCCACCATCAGATCTTTCAATTCTACCTTCAAGAAAGATCCACACATTGGGGCATCTGGATGGTTCAGTCAGTTGAGTGTCCAACTCTTGATTTCAGCTCAGGTCATGATCTCAGGATCATGAGATGGAAGCATAGCATCGTGCTCTGCGCTCAGTGGGAAGACTGCTTGAGATTCTCTCCCTCACCCTCTATGCCTCCTCCCTGCTCACATGCACTCTCCCTCTCTAAAAGGAATAAATAAATTTTTTTTAAAAAATGCACACTATTTACACATCTCAACAATTCCATCACAACCGCCTAAGTCCAAGCCATCATCATTCTCCTGGATAATTGCAATGGTCTATCAGCTGGTCTCCTTGTTCCCCCCAGAACCCCTACACTCAACAATGAGCAGGCTTCTCTTAAGACACCAGGCAGATCATGCCATTTCTCTGTTAAAAACCTCCAACAGTTTACCCTTCTCACTCACAAGGCCATAGGTGATATGGTTCCTTGTTCCTTTCTGACCATGAACTGCCCCTTTCTCCCTTGCTCATATCAATCACTTGATTGCTCCACTAGTTGGCCGTGAGGCCTTTGCATTTGTTCTCTCTGCCAGGGCAGTTCTCCCAGATATCAGAAAGGCCTTTCTTCTAGAACATTCCATTTCAAATAGAAATACCCTACCCTCCAGACTCCTTACTCCTTGTTGTTTTATTTTTCTCCATAGTGCTTCATACCCTAGGATAATTTTAATTTGTTTTTAATTTCCTATTTCCCCTATCAGAATGTAAGGTCCATAAAGGTGAGGAAGGGGATCAACAAACACTGTTGGATGAAGGAAGGAAGGAAGGAAGGAAGGAAGGAAGGAAGGAAGGAAGGAAGGAAGGAATCAACTATGTTTCATATACGTGAAATTATTTAGAGCCATACATATAGTTAGTAGCAGAGTGAAGATAAGAAGAACCCATTGTGCTTTACAATATACCATCTAACATCTCTCATATCTGAACTAGCCCATAATGGATAGCAGATTCTCAGGGAGAGAAAGGGCAACTGGCAGTAAAGAGGGAATGCTTCTAGAAAATGGTAATACTGTGCCTTAAAAATACGTGAGGGGTACATGGATGGCTCAGTTGCGTTAAGCGTCTGACTCTTGGTTTTGTCTCAGGTCATGATCTCAGAGTTGTGAGATTGAATCCCACGTTGGACTCTGTGCTCAGCAGGAAATCTACTTCTTTCTGTCTCCCTCTGCTCTGCACCATCCCCTCCCCTCACATGTGCATGCTCTCTGTCTCTCAAAAAAATTAAATATATCTTTAAAAAAAAGATATGTGAAATTTAGTTACCCTAAAGGTAGTGATGTGAGTAGGTACAGGGGGCTTACATGGTAGAGGGCACAATATCATAAAACAGAGGCATGAAACAGTGCTGTAAATGCAGGTAGTGTGGCTTCATTCTACAGTGAGGAAAAGGGAGAAGAGAGAGATAAAGCTCGAGAAGCAGGCAAGGGTCAGGTCAGAGACTAGACCTTATGGTCAGTGGGTTTCCAACTTCACAGCAAGATGTTTTTCCCAAACCAATTACTTCCAAGAACCTCAATGCAGAAATCAAATATAGAGTGGGATTTCCTTGTCTGAAGTGGGAATGTAGACCCCAGCCCAAATAGCATCTCCTTCGCTTTCTTCCTTCTTTCCAACTAAGGCATTCCCATAGCTCCATATGAACTCAGTTTGAGAACCATGGTGCCAGTGATGGGAGTCACTAACTGCCATGAAGCAGATGTTCTGATCAGATGGTTATTTTAATTGGATCCTTCTTAAGGCTCCAAGGAGAAGAATGGACATAAGAAGGCCAATTAAGAGAATATACAAGGAGTCTGTGGCCGAAGGTGAAAGGATGGAGAACTGTGTTAGGGAAAAAACCCAGGAATACATATTTGATGACATATGGGAGTAGGAAGTTGGAGAGGGTCAAAGAACTCTCCAGGTGTCTAACTTGGATGTATCTGCCATTGGAGATGCCCCCGAGATGGGGGTGACTGGGAAACAGTTTTGGAGGGAAAGATGATGAGTTCGCTTTGGGACATGGTGTATTTGAATAAGTGATGTCCACAGGATGTCATATGTACATGCCTGAACCTAAAGAGCAGGCGTGATATGTCAGTGAGCCACCAAACATCTTCACATTGGGTGTGAATAACGGAGCAATATTCTCAGAGATGGACTTCGCATCCAAAGACAGTAGGATACTTGGGGTGGAGGTGGGGAAATGAATGAAATGGGTGAAGATATGAAGAGATACAAACTTCCATTATAAAATAAATAAGTCATGGAGATGAAAATACCACATAGGGAATATGGTGAATAATACTGTAATAACATCGTATGGTGACAGACGGTGACTACACTCACTGTAGTGAGCACTGAGTGATGTACAGAATTGTTGAATCACTGTGTTGTGTAACTGAAACTATTATTTGTCAACTATACTTCAAGAATAATAAAAAATAAATAAAATGCAGAAACATAAAGACAATGGGATTCTTGAGAAATGAGGCTAAAAAACTAATAAAAGTAGTAAAAGAAGGATTTTTCTAATTTTTTCGTTTCTTTCTTTATTTTCATTTTTTACTTTATATCTTGCTTCCATATCTCAGCATCCTACAGGGGTGGGGGTGGGACTAGAGGTTGGAAGCCAAGACAAGCTCATTTTCAACTTTACTATGCTTGGAACACCTGGCTGGCTCAGTTGGCAGAGCATGTGATTCTTGATCTGTGGGTTGTGAGTTCAAGCCCCATGTTGGGTATAGAGATTATTTAATTTAAAAAAAACTTTAAAAAAAGATTATTATGATTATTAGTATTAAATAAGGAGATGAATCATGGTATACATTTGTAGGTTTTCATTTTTCTAAATGCTTTCGTTTCATCAGTCCTTGAAATAGCCCTACAAGTTACACAAGAAAGTTACTATTATCCCATTTTAGTGATGACAAAAGGTGAGACCAGAAAAGCTCATTGATGACAATAATTTCTACAAACTATGAGGATTAGTATAAGAAGCACTGGTTCCTGAAGATAAGTCTAGTATCAGTAGGTAGTTTAAAAAAAAAGATTTGTGGGATAAAAATTCCTCAAATTCAGAGCGCCTGGGTGGCTCAGTTGGTTAAGCATCTGACTTCAGCTCAGGTCATGATCCCAGGAGTCCTGGGATCGAGTCCTATGTCAGGCTCCATGCTCAGTGGGAAGCCTGGCTCTCCCCCTCTCCCTGCTCGTGCTTTCTCTGTCTCTGTCTCTCTCTCAAGTAAATAAGTCAAATCTTTAATATAAGTACATACATACATACATACATACATACATACGGCTCAAGTTCTATCAATATAATTCATTTTTTTCTCTCATATTTGATTATCTTACATGAGACTCAAAAATTAAAGATGCTGTATGGGGCATTAGAAAAGACAACCAAGGCACTAGGACTTCTTGGGTCCATTCCCAAGTCTGTAAATAGAAGTGACCTTTGAGATATCACTTAACTTTTCTTGATGTTAACTTCCTCATTTGTAAGACTCATGGGTTAGAATAAGTTTGTATTTCCCATTTTCTTCCCCCTCTCATGCAATGCAGATACACAAGAGAGTCTTCCTAAAGGCCAAGAGATGGGTGATATTTTGAGATCCCATGTATTTTGCTAATTGTGTAATCAAGAAAAGATAGTGCAGCCCTGTAATCATTGCAGAATTATTTACAGTAGCCAAGAGGTGGAAACAACCTTAGTGTCCACTGAGGGATGAATGGATAAAGAAAATGTGGTATACATATATATGGAATGGAATATTATTCAGTCATAAAAAAGAAGTAAATCCGGGACGCCTGGGTGGCTCAGTTGGTTAAGCAACTGCCTTTGGCTCAGGTCATGATCCCAGCATCTTGGGATCGAGTCCCGCATTGGGCTCCGTGCTCCGCAGGGAGCCTGCTCCTCTCTCTGCCTCTGCCTGCCTCTCTGCCTGCTTGTGTTCTCTCTCTGTTAAATGAATAAATAAAATCTTAAAAAAAAAAAAAAGAAGCAAATCCTGCCATTTGCTAGAACACGGATGACCTTGAAGGCATTATGGTAAGTGAAATAATTCAAACAGAGAAAGACAAGTACTCTATGATCTCACTTATACGTGGAATCTTAAACAAAAAACAAACACCCAGTGGTACCTGGGTGGCGCAGTCGGTTAACCGGAGGGTCCAACTCTTGGTTTCAGCTCAGGTCATGATCTCAGGGTCGTGAGATCAAGCCACACAACAGGCTCTGTGCTCAGTGTGGAGTCTGTTTGAGATTCTCTCTCCCTCTGCCCCTCACACTCATGTATGCTCTCTCTCTCTCCCAGATAAATAAGTAAATCTAAAAAAAGAAAAACCACCCCAAAAAACCCAAAGCTAAACGAAGTCATAGATACAGAGAACAGATTGGCAGTTTGGCCTGGTGTTGGGGGTGGGTGAAGTGGATAAAGGGCACCAGAAGGCACAAACTTTCAGTTATAAGATAACTAAGTTCTGGGAATATAATGTATAGCATGATGGCTACAGTTAACAATACTGTAATGTATATTTGAAAGTTACTAAGAGAATAGGTCCTAAAAGTTCTTATTACATAAGAAATTGCAAATATCAACTATATATGGTGACAGACATTAAACTTTTTGTGGTGATTATGTCACAATAGATCAAATCATTGCGTTGTACATTTAAAACTAACACAATGTCCTCTGTCAATTATATCTCAATTTTTTTAAGATAAAAATTTTTTAAATACATTAAAAAAAAAAAAGAAGCCTAAGGCTAGGTTCTACAGGAACAAATTCAAGACCAGAGACCTTTACTAGTCAGTTGTCTATCAATAAAATAGAAAATTATTGGTCTATCCTCCCTTTAGATGAATTTTATTCAAGGGTAAGAACCACATTTGCTACATGTACCATCCACTAGGCCATATTAGGTCACCTAATTTCCTTTATGTCTTTATCTCCACCTTCTGCCACCACTTTGCTCAGGCATATACAAAAAGTCTGTCAATGTGGGAAGGATTATAATTACTGCTTTCCCACTGAATCTCCTCTTGTCTGATGAGGTATTGAAAGGAAAAGGGGGAGGTCATTTAAAAGATTCTGCTGGTGTATAATTTTCAGAATATAAATTCTTACTGTGATATACCCTGTAACAATATTTTGAATTCCTATGCAACAATGTATAAAAAGAAAACCATAAAGGTTCATATTGTCTGAGACATATTTTAATATTTCAGGCTCATTTTAAACCTTTCAGATCCAGACTCACTTTTATGCTGTCTTTCTAACATAATGTTCCTACATCTTAGCCCCTGACTAGACAAAAACTAATCAAATCACTTTGAATAACAGCACTTCTACTTGAAGGATAAATTGCTCTAATCCTGAAGGCTATTATGAGGGTGAACTTTAAGGAGGATGTATGCACAAAAATGGCTGAGTTGAGACCAGTTATTTCAGGTTTTTGAATTCTCATTCATGTATTGATTATTTATTAATTTGTTCAATTAATATTTATTGAACACCTACCATATGCCATCTACCATATACTAGGCACTGTAGAGAGGAATGCACATGAACAAGGGTTGATTCCTGTCTCCAAGGGCTGTTAGTAGACAAGTTGCCCGCTCTACAGGCAGGCTCTCTTTTCGTATGGAAATGAAGTCCACCTTGCAAGCCACAGGAGGGCCCACCTCCAACCCTGTACTCTCTCCGATCCCTGCACAGCTTCCTGTCTCCAAATGAGGTCCTCAAGCCTTGAGCTGAATGCATGCCCAATCCTTACAGCTCTTAACACTGGCTATGGGAGAATGAGGTAAAATTTCGCAAATAGGGACGCCTGGGTCCTGACATCAAGTCCCCGCATTGGGTTCCCTGTACAACGGGGAGCCTGCTTCTCCTGTTGCCTGCAGCTCCCCCTGCTTGTGCTTTCCCTCCCCCGTCTCTCTAACAAAGAGAGAGTTCTTTTTGCAAGAGAGAGTGAGCATGGGAGGGGGGGCAGGGGAGGTGGAGAAGGGAAGGGCAGAGAGAGAAGCAGACTCCCTGCTGAGCAGGGAGCCCGATGGGGGACTCGATCCCAGGACCCCGGGATCATGACCCAACCCAAAGGCAGATGCTTAACTGACTGAGCCACCCAGGTGCCCAGTAAATAAACTCTTAAAAAAAAAATTTCTCAAATAACTATAGAATGAAAGATATAATAAGACAACTATATAAATAACTAGAAGATAAATCATGATGATATCTCACATTGGTAAAATGCTTTCCAATCTAGAAAAGGTTTCCGTACATATCACGGCATCTACAACAATCCTGTGAGGCAGGGATTCTTACCTCCCATTGGTAGATGATGATACTGAGGGTCTAGGTGGTGAAGCCATTTGCCAGAGATCACGCAGCAAGCAAACTAAAAGCAGCAGCCCTCAGACAGATGGGTCCACATTTCTAGCGGCCTGAGCTCTCAGCTTTGGGGAGCAATCTCAGTCAACACAGTGGCCATGGGGCCTGGGGCACCCCGTGGGCAGGGCGGTAAGATGGCGGTGAGGGGCGAACAGTATTGAGAGGAGGGAAACCTATTGGGGGTGAAATAAGAGAAGCCTCCTAAAGAAGGGATGCCTTTTGAGCTGGGCCTTAAAGGATGGCTGGGAACTCAGGAAAAGGTCAGAGTCAAGACGCCTCCAGAGAGGGAGATATATCACCAAGATGAAAATAGAAAGATGCAGAATATACTGAACAAGTATTTCAACTGGAGTACCAGCACTGAGTTAGAGAGAAACAAAAGCTACAAGGGACATAAGAATTCTGAAACCAGTCCTTAGACATTATGCCAAGGACTCTATTTTGGTAGGCAATGGGGCTCCGTCTGCGAGGCTAGAAGACAGACTGTAGGGACAGTCACAATAGGAAGCTGGGTTCTTCCGATACAGCTCTAGGTAGATGGTAGAGAGGAGAGAGCTCAGAGGGCAGAAACCAGGAGGGGGTGCGGGGGCTCTGGTGGTGAGACCAGAGAAGAGAGCGTGTGACGGCCCAAACTCGGGCTAGGATATCCACAGTGGGAGAGAAGGGTTGGAGTCGGGCTGGTGGCCCGACTTGCCTCTGGGGTATGGGAGATGGTATGGAACAGACGAACCAAATGAGACTTCAAAAAACTGCCACAGAGGCGGGTTTAGGGAAATGGCAGAGAGAGTGGCCCGCTGGCCCAAATGGTCCAGTTTGCCTGTGATGTGGAACCTCCCGCTCACGCCGCCCAAAAGTCACCGCCAAAATTTCAGCTCTGTCCTTAACTGCGTGCCTGGCTTTGTGAGACACTAAAGTCTGCCTCTCACACCCTATCCTTGAGAGCGGGAGGATGGAGGGAGATCCAGACCCCATTCTTCCCGAGGCATGAGCTTTGTCTGTGATCCAGGAATGCGATCGGCCCGTCTCTACGGCTTTTTGTTATAGTTGTTACCATGTTACTCCTAGTGGCTTTCCTCGGGATCCTCCTGATCCGTCGTCAGACAGATGTCCTTCTCTACGGTTCCTCCTATGTCCTGCTGTGTCACTGGCTAGCGACAAGCAGGGGCTGAGTTGTCAGCTCCCTAATTACAGGACAGTCTAATTACACACGTGTTACACTTGCAAAGTATTATTACCGAGGCCTTGTCTGTCATCGCCCAGAAGTAATCTAGCGAAATGTAATCACAACTGTTAGGGAACTGGTATAAGGAACAACGTAAATCCCTCTGTGCATGCTTGGTCCTGGGAATGTCCTTGGATTCTGGGGAGGGATCTGCTGAGAGGGCCGGAGGAAAATACTAGGTAAGAGCGGAGAGCTCAGAGAATAGGAGTGTGGGGAATGGAGATAGGCCACTAGCTGGATTCTTCACGGCTGTTCAGTGTGGCATCACGGTTTTCTGTGTCCCTCGCCCTAGTCAATCCTTGCCCTTCTCACCCTGAGAAAACTTTGTGTCTGTTTGCTTAAGCTTAATAACATTTGTATTCTCGGGCCGCCTGGGTGGCTCAGTTGGTTAAGCATCTGACTTTGGCTCAGGACATGATCTTAGGGTCCTGGGTTCAAGCATCGCATTGGGCTCCTTGGTCAGTCGGGAGTCTGCTTCTCCCTCTCCCTCTGCCCCTACCCCCTGCTTGTGCACTCTCTCTCTCAAATGAATGAATACAATCTTTTAAAAATAATAACATTTGTATTCTTTGTTATGAGGGCCTCTCAATGGTAGCAAGTGGAAAGTTTGTGTTAATGGTTGTTCTGCAAGGATGTAAATCTTCCCTGTGAAGGATTTCACCTCTGGAGGGACATGTTGGTTCCCTTCCAGAAGAGAGCTAGGAAAGACAGCTTCTGCCCACCTGAACCCAATGTGTTTGCCAGGAGTGCGCCAGAAAGGAACAAGGGATAGAAGAATAAGAAGGGATACCAGGGAGGGAAAACCTCCCAAGTGCCTATCAGAGAGTGACGGCCCAGCTGGAAAGATTCCGCAATGAACAAAGTAATGGGCACTGTCCTCTGGACTTCCTGTATATTTGAGACCAGTCAATAAGGAGATTACTTTCTTTCTGAACATACCCCCTGGAAAGCCTTCCAGATATGATTTCCTTCCAGTGTTGTAACACCTACGGGATAGCCTTCTAACTCCAGATGTCTGATAGCTCAGGATGACTAGGCTCCAGGAGAATTTTCTGGAAAATTGTTATGACCTACACTGACTCACAAACAAAAGATTCAGCCATATCAGAGGGTGTTAACACAGTGGGGCAGAGCTTTGGACCCTCAGCATGGACTTATTGGAAGAGCTGACATAGCTTTGATAAAGCCTGTGGGGCCCCAAGTATGATCTGAAGACTGCTGACATATCATTTACACAATGATTTAAGAAGCCAGCTAGGCTGTAGGAATGTTTGAGTTGTCACTCTGTCTCAACAGCAATGAAGGCAGAAAGGGTTTCGGCTGATGCGTAGGTTAGGAAACAAACGATGCAAGGCAGAAATTAATTGAGCAGTGGGTTTTGGCAGTAGAGAACATTCACTGATTCATGGATTCACTCACTCTTTCATTCAATAATATTTAGTGAGCAATTACTACACGGAAAGCATTGTGTAAGACAATGTGGCTCTAACTGGGAGCTAAACAGACGCTGGTTCTAGCACCTTCACCCTCTGGGCTGCCACCATCGCCCCACAGTATATCAACAATATTAAACTACACCCTCATTATGCGTTAAATAGACGTTGCTATACAATTTTTGAAAGGATTTAAAAATTCTTGTATTGAATTTTGTTCAGAGTAAAACATTCAATTTGTTACTGTGCTTTAAATTTTATTTGTATATATATATAATACTTTATATACATAAAGACTGTATGCACATACATACACAGCTGAGGTGACTTGTAAGGACTAAAGTATAAAGGCAGGCCATTCCTATACAGTTGTGCAGGCTGTGCACAGCACAGTTGTAGAGGGCACCATTCATATTATATTAATTATAGGTTTGTATATTTGCTCCGAGAATTTTCTGGAACATAGGACTGAGGTGTCTTAGGAAAATAAGATATTTTTCTAACTTTCACTAAGATGTTATATGGGTGGCTTAGCATTAGTTATCATATTAAAGTTTTCTGATGGCTAATTCCAGGCCTGTATATATTTCTATTTGAGGACCTAGGCACTGGAGGCCTTAAAGAAAATATCGTCCATGTTGGGGACATAGAATTATTGGTAGGCCTTCTAAAGTTATCAGTTGACCTGTGAGCTCAGACCCTGGCAATATTCCTGGAGTCTCCACATTAATACTTAGCATAAAATTCTTCAGAATGCTCATGTAATTATGTGTTCAACTCTTCCCTTTTCCTCGTGGGCAGCTAGACCATACTTCCCAGCATCCCTCGCCATTGGGTGTAGCCATCTGAGTGATTTAAGGCCACGAAATATTAGAGGACATGCTGGCATGGTGTACAAAAAATCTCCTATGGGAAGTTTTCCATCCTCTCTTTTCCCATCAACTGGCTGAAGATAGAAAACTCCAAGGGCCTGCAGAAGAACAGAACCACAAGATAGAAAGTTCCCGGGTCCCCAAGTGACCACACAGAGCCTCACCAACCCATTCTGCACTGGAACACAAAGGAACAAGTCTTTTTTTTTTTTTAATAATTTAGAGAGAGATTTTATTTTTTTAATAAGATTTTTACTTATTTATTTGACACAGAGAGAGAGAGAGAGAGAGAGAGAGAGAGAGATCACAAGTAGGCAGAGAGGCAGGCAGAGAGAGAGGGGGAAGCAGGCTCCCTGCTGAACAGAAGAGCCCGATGCTGGGCTCGATCCCAGGACCCTGAGATCATGACCCGAGCTGAAGGCAGAGGCTTTAATCCACTGAGCCACCCAGGCACCCCAAGGAACAAGTCTTATATTAGTCTTCTGTAAAGTTTCGGTTGATTGTTAGAGTAGTTAGCCTACCCTTCCTAGTTCATTGCTTAGGGGGTCCTATATAGCCATCAAATCTATAGGGAGGGTAATAAAATACAGTGCTTAATGCCATGAAACCCAGAGCCAGAATACCTGTGTTTGAATCCGACTTCTGCTCCTTTCTAGCTGTGAGACTTTGGGCAAACGTACTTAAATGTTTGCCTCGGCTTCTTCGTACACAAAACTGGGATAATAATTATACTTAACTCCTAAGCATGTTGTAAGATTTAATACATGTAAAGTGCCTAGACCCATGTCTCAAATGGCATGAATGTCCATAGCAGTTATTCCGAGGCTGATACTCGAACATTCTGACGATGCGTATACTCAGAGATGTGCAGAAGAAGGTTGCCAATGTTCCAAGACTAGGCCTGTCACCAAGTCCAGATCTTCCCCAGGACCCTTCCTTTACCCTAAAATGCCATCAATTTCTGTCACCCAGAAAAGAGTGACCTTGCAGAACCCCTACAGCACAGGAATGGGATATGTTGTGAGGTTTGGATAGGATGGGGTTGCCTAGGAAACCAAGCACACAGTTTGCTTCATTTTGTGTCTGTTGGAGAGGGATCCCGAACATATGCACTCTCTGAGGGATTCTCCTGAGGGTCCCACCAGCCATCAGAGGACCATGGGAGGAGGAGATAAAGTTAGAATGTGCACAATCACGCTATGCAAGGTCACTTTGCCAGGGTGAAGTAGCGGACCAGTGGTTCGCCAACAATTTCACTTCAAGATCCCTATCACATTCTTAAAAATAATAAAAGACCTCAAAAAAAATTTTTTTTGCATGAGGCATATCTATCGATATTTACCACGTTAGAAATTAAACTGAAAGTGTTTAAACATTTGAGTTATTTAAAACTAAGAATAAACCCTTACATGTTAACATAATGAAAAATAACTATACATTCAAAATAAAAAAATTAATAAGTAGACAGGCACTACTTTATATTTTTTAAAACCTCTTTAAGATCTAGCTTAAAGAGGCCAGCTGGATTCTCATATCTGCGTCTGCATTCAATCTGTTGAGATATCATTCACCATCATTCTTCAGCCTCCAGAAAATTCTACCAGGCATTCATAAGAGAATGCAATTGAAAAGAACAAAGTCTTCATATTATTATAAAAGTAATTTTGACCTTGTGGCACCCTCCCCCGAATGAGTTTTAGGGACCCCAGGATCCCAGACCACACTTCAAGTAGAAATGGTTAGAGCATGCCACAGTGCCAAGTGCTTGCTCATTTCTGAATGGTTCTCCCTGTTGGGCAGGACTTGTGATACTAACGGCCTGGGTTTTATTCGGTTTTATCCTGAGGAAGATGCACTATATGTGTTATTTTAATTTGAAGAAGAAATTAGGCACAAAGACTTCATTGGTTTCACCCAAGGTCATATAATACAACTCTCTGGAATCCCAACCTTGGGTTTTCTTCCACCCAATCAAACTTCTTATTTGGCCCAGATACCGTACTGGAGTATCAACATGGTCCACTATTAAGTTAATAAATACAGATAAAATGACTATAGTAGACCTTTCACAAGACACCTCAGCTCTCGTCCAATCCCACCTTGAGGCCATGCTCAGCATTTTCCATGCATCTTAACACAGACGCAACTCCACGACTCAATAACCAGAGACAAATATTTTACAATGAGTTTATGGGAGAGGAGTGCAGAAAGATGACTTACACCATACGCTATGTTCATTTCTCTAATGGAAATTTCCATCATCTTTTCCCCATTTCTGGTCACTCCATCTCTCCTGTCTCTCTTCTCACAGAGTCACTTAGAATCCCACTTTATTATGGAGGAAAATGTAGCTTTCCCCTTTAGTTTATAACTCCCACTCTACCAAAGAAAACTCAGAGATCGGTGACTACTGCTGGCTCCTTTGACAGCCCCTCAGAGAGCACAATTCATTTGGCCACACTTAGAATAACGGATTAAGAAAAATGTGATTACAAAAATTCTTTACTTTTTTCTTTTGCTTCTACTAAAATATCATAGAAGTGACCTCAGCCTCATAGAGCTTGAGGCAATCTCAACAAAATTGTCTGATTTATACTCCTGTGACTATGATACTACATTCTGCTCCAACAGATCCATTTATACGTCTTATAGATAAAGGGAGTCTGTGAATTTCTCTATATGTAGCATTGTAGCCTGAAAGGTTGAGTTTATGCTGTCATTAAAATCTACATTCTGTTGTATATTATATCAAGGCAATAGAGAGGAGCTCAATATATTCCTGCTTCACCTTCATATGTTTGGGGAAATTCTCACATCATTACTCTGTCTTCTCTTCTCCAGGCTAAATAAGCCTATCATCTTCCTTAATTTGAAACTCACATTTTATTTTCTTTCATCTTTTCCTTAGCTTTCCATAGACCCCCTCCAATTCTTCCATCTGTTCTTTTAAATTTGCAGGCCCAAATTGTACCCAGCCTCTAATAAGTTTGATTTTTAACCATGTAACATACAGCATATGTGATTATAAGAATTAATTCATAATTTTTTCATTTCATACTGATGACATCAGTCATCAGTAACATGTTAATTTTAAGATTAAATTGACAATTCCTCTCCTACATCATAGTGAACTAGCTACTAAAATTGGAAGAAAACAAAGAAATAGCCATAGGGTGTTAAAGAAATTATTCTTTAATATTATTCAATGAGAAATCTCAAATACATATACCACACTGAAATTTTTATAGTGGAAGCTTCAGAAACTATGTGTGATTCCACTCAAATCCCCCTTGAAAGGACAAGACCAAGTGTTTATTTTTATAATATGTGGCCCCGATCCCAAACAGTGCTGTGGACCAATGATGACCACTTGACCTAAGGTCAACGACCACTGGCAAACCAAAGATTGGCCAGATTCTTTCACTTGAGAATTTAAACTCAGAGTCACAAAAATGAAGTCAGCCAATGGTGATGGAGCTGTAAGGTCATGTAACTTGGGTCCTTTTGAGCCTTTAAACAAATGATCGACATTGTTGGAGAGCAGAGACCAAGAGAAGCAAAAACGGAAGAGATCCTGTGATTGCTAACAGAGTTCAAGAGGGACAAAGAAAGTCAGTCCCAGCACCTTCCCTTCTCCCATTCTCAGGAAGCTTGGCCACCTTTTGATTCCCATGTCTGAATGATTGCATAGCATAAATATACTACAACTCCCTTCCTTCCACGAACTAGTTTGAGCAGATTTCTAACTCTTGCAACCAAATGATTCCCAGCCAAGACCATCTTCACCACCAGACAACTTAGCTATGAGAGGCATGACGCTCCAAGTCCAACACAACCCTGTGCTAACCTCCACTCTTCAGTGGCAGAAGATGTTCTCATTGAGTCTCCTAGACACACACAGAAGGCCTTTCTGCTTCCATTGACAATGCCAAGGACCCAACGATGACTTGAAAATGATTTGCCTATTACTAGGTTTCTTAATAGTTAACAGCGATCTGCTGTGGACTTTATTTATCTATCTATCTATTTATTTATTTATTAAAAAGTATAGTAATCCCAGGGTGCCTGGGTGGCTCAGTCAGTTAAGTATCTAACTCTTGGTTCCAGTTCAGGTTGTGATCTCAGGGTCGCAGGATCGAGGCTCGCATTGGACTCCATGCTCAGTGCAGAGTCTGCTTCTCTCTCTCCTTCTGCTCTTCCCCCTGCTCTCTCTTTCTCTCAAATAAATAAGTAAATAAATAAAATCTTTTTTTCTTAAGATTTTATTTATTTATTTGACAAAGAGAGACACAGCAAGAGAGGCAACACAAGCAGGGGGAGTGGGAGAGGGAGAAGCAAACTCCCCACGGAGCAGGAAGCCCAATGTGGGACTTGATCCCAGGACTCTGGGGTCATGACTGGAGCCAAAGGCAGACGCTTAATGACTGAGCCACCCAGGCATCCCTATATAAAATCTTTTTTAAAAAAAGTATAGTAATCCCCACTTATCTATGGGGATACATTCCAAGACCCCCAGTAGGTACCTGAAACCATAGATGGTACCTAACCCTATAAAACACCACGGTTTTTATTTCCTATCCATACATACCTCTGATAGAGTTTATCAATTAGGCACAATAAGAGATTAACAGCAATAATAATTAAATGGAATAATTATAACAATATACTGTAAAAAAAAAAAGATATGTGAAGGCGGTCTCTCTCTCTCAGAATATCTTACTGCCTTATACTCAACCCTTTTTTCTGTGATGATATGAGATAAGATGTCTGTGGGATGAGATGAAGTGAGAGGGATGACACAGGCAAGTGACAAAGCACTGGCTATTGCTGACCTTCTGAGAATTCATCAGAAGGAGGATCATCTGCTTCCAGACCATGGTTCACTGTGGGTAAGTGAAACGGCAGAAAGCAAAACCACTGATAAGGGTGAACTACTATATTTAGCAATTTGGTATAAAAAATAAAAGAAACTGGGGTAAGAATACTTCTAAACATTTTATAAAAAGTTTCTTCTTCACTGTCCACTTAAGTACATACTTAACAGGTTAATTAATGGTTCTTGATGAAGAGAGTTCCAATGGATAATTTCTACTTACCAGTATGTAGACAAGGCAATAATAGAGTATAAGAAATAAAATTAGTATTTATTTTTTTAATTTATTTTTTAGAGAAAGAGAGAGCATGAACGGGAAGGGGGTGGGGGGACAGGGGCAGAGGAAGAGGGAGAGAGAGAAATTTAAGCAGACTCCATGCTCAGCACAGAGCCCCATGTGGGGCTCAATATCATGATCCTGAGATCATGACCTGAGCTGAAATCAAGAGTTGGATGCTTAACTCACCGAGCCACCCAGGTACCCCAACAATATTTAGATTGAAGAGAGTCAAGTAAGCTTTTGGAAGGAGGTAGATTTTGATGTGGTACTAAGGTGTTGTAGAAGTCAGTAAGGATTAAAAAAAATAAGAAGAATTTGAACATTCTGTAAGTCACCCTTTGCTTATTTTTCCTAATCATTTTCCTAATCATCCAATGTGTGCTACATTAAGAGTAAAAGAAAAAAAAAGTAAAAGAATTTTAAACACAAAAACAGAATTATCCAGATGAAATGAAGTATGGAAAATAGAAAAATAAAAAGCAAACCAGACAGAAAAATAAGAAATGAATACAGGTTAATATGCTCAGGAGACAAAGTGGTTGGAACATGGATATAGGGAGGAACATTTGGTAATATCTGATAAACTTATTTAAAGATTTTATTTTATTTTATTTTATTAACTTTATTTTTTATGTAGGCTCCATGCCCAGCATGGAGCCCAATATGAGGCTATAACTCACAACTCTGAGACTAAAACCTTAGCTGAGGGCAAGAGCTGGACACTTGGAGCACCTGGGTGTCTTAGTCAGTTAAGCGTCCGATTCTTGATTTTGGCCCAGGTCATGATATCAGAGTAATGAGATGGAGCCCTGTGTGGAGCCCTGTGTTGAGCCCTGTGGGTTGAGCCCTGCTTCAGGCTCCAGACTCCGTGGGGAGTCTGCTTCCCCTTTCCCTCTCCCTTTGCCTCTCCCCCTGCTTGCACATTCTCTTTAAAATTAAAAAATAAATAAATAAAATCTTAAAAAAATAAGAAAAAGAGGAGCCTGAGTGGCTCAGTCAGTTAAGCATCTGCCTTCCCCTCAGGTCATGATCTCAGAGTCCTGGGATGAAGCCCTGTGTTGGGCTCCTTGCTAAGTGGGGAGTCTACTTCTCCCTCTCCCTCTGTCCCTCCCCATCATGTGCACACGCTCTCTCTCTCTCTCTTTCTCTTGCATAAATAAACGAATGCATGATTAAATAAATAAGTAAACCTTTTTAAAAAATAAGAAAAAAAAAGTCAGACACTTAACCAAGTGAGCCACCCAGGGATCCCTTAAATTAAGATTTTATTTTTAAGTAATCTGCACACCCAACATGGGGCCCAGAATTCACATACCTGAGACCAAGAGTCACACGCTCCACTGACTGAGCCAGCCAGGCGCCCCAAATCTGATCAATTTTTTAAAAGTCAATAATATAGGTTGCAGAAAGGAAGGAATGGTATGTACAGCATAAGAAAAAGAGTGTTCACAGAAGAGAAACAGCTCAGAGTGGGGTGAAGGAAGCAAGCTGCACTGATAATATGGGGCTGAATCATAGGACACCTTGAGTGCCAGGCCTATGAGTGTCAACGTAATGTGAAAGCCAGTTGGTATGATATTTGGAAGAGAAATGATATTATATCCTTTTATTTGGGGGAAAAATTGACATGGGTTCTGCATCATTGAAGAGGAGGGAGTGAAAGAAACACCTAGACAAGGATGGTGGTAGCAGAAACAAAAAAAAAAAGTAGACTCTGAATGACAATGTAAATAAAGATTAATGTGTGCGATGATTGATTTGGTATAAGGAAAAATGAAAATGAAGGAATTCTAAAGTTTATTTATCTAATTAGTCAATAAACACATATAGCCACAAATACATATTCCCCGATGCTGCTAAAGGGTCATATTTGTTGGCAGCCCAAACTGAATCTAGTTAACTCAGGCATAAAGGGAATTCATGCTAATACCAGGTGCTCACAACATCAGTGAGAGCTGGGAGGGTCAGGCTTAAAAAGATGACAGATCCACAAATGCCCTCTGGCAATGTTTCTAACCCGAGCTCCATGAGAAAATTAAGCTCCACCACCTATAGCGCGCATCACATATAATGACCTCACTCCTCTTCTATGCATCTAAAATGGTACTGGTTGGGGCGCCTGGCTGGCTCAGTCGGTAGAGCATGTGACTCTTGATCTCAGGGTTGTAACTTTGCATCCCAAGTTGGGTGAAGAGATTACTTAAAAATAAAATCTTAACCAAAAAAAAGAATAAAATGGTACTAGTTATGTGCCATCTCTGGCAGGATTGAGAAAATTGTCACTCAAATCATCTTCTGTTTCTGTGGCTTAGATGAGACATCCCAATTGAAAAAGGCTGTCTGAAGGCTGAGCAGAAGGCACCAGAACAAGATGGTCTCGGGCACCCACTACTCACTGCCTTCGTTCTGAAATTATTGCTTCGTTTGCTCAAGATTTAAAGTCCCAGGAACATGGGAAGAGTTCAAGTATCTGGGAAGGCTTTAAACAGAGATGCTTCGAAATGGGTCTTAAAAAAAAAAAAAAAACGAGGGAATTTTGCAAGTTGAGCAAAAAAAGAGATCATCATGGGTGCACCTGGCTGGCTCAGTCGGTATAGTAGGAAACTCTTGATATCGGGGTCATGAGTCTGAGCCCCATGTTGAGGGTAGAGTTTACTTATAAAAAATGAGAGATCATCATGTGCAAAGACAGACGTTCGGGGGAGCGGTTCGGCCTGTTTGGGAAATGGTGAGAAGAGTGCTGGGGCTGGGGATAGTGATTCTGAGAACTGAGGACAGAAAATGAGGTGGGAAATGTGAACCGGCCATGAAGGCTTGATATGTTCTCACAGAGTTTAGCCCTTACCCTCTAGATCCGGGGAAGTCACTGAAGTTAGTAAAGTTTGAGAGTGACGTGATCAGACTTGTTTGTCACAACAGGAATACTGATGGGGGATGAGTTATAAGAAGGAAAGACTAGAAGAGTAGGGAAACGATGGTATATATATGATATGCCAGGGGCAATGAGCTATTCATCCATGACTCTATGTACATAAATCAAGACTCAAAAATGTTAAGTGAGTAGTGTAGACAAGCACAGCTTGTGAGGGAAGAGGGAAGATTGAAACCACCAGGAAGCAAGGAAACCATCCAGAAATGAATTTAAATCACCCAGGTGATAAATGATAAGCTTTTGAAAAAAAGGAATGGTGGTAGCAGTGGGGAGGAGGAGACATTGTGGGAATGATAATAAGGCTGAGGGAAGGGTTGTGAGTCACTCTCAGATCCTATAGGATTACCTCAGTATGTGTGACATAAAAGCACAGTCTGGAGTAAATGAGGAAGAAAATGGAGAGGCCAGCATTGGGGGATCCTTGGAGTTAGGGGATGAAGTGAGGAAAGGAGCCAGCAGAGGGGACAGAGGAGCAGGAAGAGTATAAAGTAACACCATGGCTGTGGGGGAGTGGGGCATACAACACTGGAGAAAAGGGACACTTATATAGAGACCATAGGGACGCCTGGTCGACTCAGTCAGTAGAGCATGCAACCCTTGATCCTGGAGTTGTAAGTTTGAGCCCCATGTTGGGTGTACAGATTACTTAAAAATAAAATCTTAAAATAAGGAGGGGGGGGTGCACCTGGGTGGTTCAGTTGGTTAAGTGTCCGACTCTTGATATCAGCTCAGGTCTTGATCTCAAGGTTGTGAGTTCAAGCCCCACATTGGGCTCCACATGGGTGTGGAGCCTACTTAAAAAAAAGAGAGAAAGAGAAAGTAATCACAAAGACCAGAAACATCTTCCCAAGGAGATACATCTTATTTCTTTTCTCCCAAATCCCTCAGATCCTTGTCTCATTTAAAAATAAAGAACAAACACTTCTAATATTGTTCATATGACAAAGAATAACCTCATCTCCTTGCTTCTTTGTCTAGGCTTCCTTCAATCAAAATCTCATTTATCTCTGGGGTATTTATTCTGACAACACTAAAAGTCTACTAGAGATAATTAGTTATGACCATATGGCTTGGCCTGGTCCACTACCTTTAGGAATATATGCCAAGGAATTACTTAAAAATATATTTAAGAGGGGCGTCTGGGTGGCTCAGTGGGTTAAAGCCTCTGCCTTCAGCTCAGGTCATGATCTCAGGGTCCTGGGATCGAGCCCCACATCAGGCTCTCTGCTCAGCAGGGAGCCTGCTTCCCCCCCTCTCTCTGCCTGCCTCTGCCTACTTGTGATCTCTCTCCTCTGTCAAATAAATAAATAAAATCTTTAAAAAAAAAAATATATATATATATATATAAGACTGGTTATAGCTGTATTGTTCATTGTGTAAACAAACAAAGCAGAAGAAAAAAAAAAAACAACAACAGAAAAGATACCCAACAAGTGAGCAAAGCTGGGATATGATTACATGTAGTATGTATGACAATATACTGCATTGCGTATCAAGTAGATATACAAAAAAATTTACACAGATTAAGGAAAAAGGAAGAAAAATAAAACTATGAATGTACCAGAACAAGAATTGGAAAGCAATCATAGAATCATACAGATAAATAAGATCACATTTAAAACTTGTTTTGGGGGTGCCTGGGTGGCTCAGCCAGTTAAGCATCTGCCTTTGGCTCAGGGCATGAGCCCAGGATCCTAGAATGGAGCCCCATGAGCAGGGAGCCTGCTTCTCCCTCTCCTCCCCACTTGTGCTCTCTCTCACTATCTCTGTCTCTGTCTCTCAAATAAATAAATTAATAAAATTTTTAAAAAAGTTTTGTATTTTTGTTGTCTATGACATAGTTATTTACATGTTTATTTTAGAGATGGTAAAATGGGGAATAAAAATAAAATACCCAAGTTATTTCTTGCATGTTAGTACAATGAGAAAAGAAACTCCATTTGTTGGATTAAACTGCCATAGATAACATAGCTAAATTCCACTGTGTAAATAAGGAGCTTGCGCAAAGTATTTGATGGCGCTCAGGACATGTCCCTCAAAATATGGCACCTGGGCATACCACAAGTTTTAAGCTGAAGGAGTTTAAGTACATAGCAGAAGCAGGAAGATCAGTCTGACCTCCTCCCCTCCACGCCCTTCTCCCCTACAACAGGCCCTGAAACCCTTGGGTAAGAGGGGCCCTCCCTATATCTGGAGGAAAGGAACATCTCAATATCCAAAGACAAAGGGACACCAAGAAGAAACCCAACAAATTGTTTCCCCCAGTTTACTACACTTCCCTCATACTCCTTAAGCTAGCCTATTCTTCCACAACGACCCACTCTGTCACACCCAGCATAAAAATACACAGTTCTAACTTTCTTTGAGTCTAACTTTTCATTTCCTTATAAAGGCTCCCATGTCATGTAAAACTTCTATTAAATCAATTTGTATTATTTTCTCCTAATAATCTGTCTCTGTCAGTTGACTTTTCAGACCTAGTCAGGGACCCCAAAAGGCTCAAGGAAAAATTCTTCCTCCCTTAAATATTCTTATGAGCAAAAAGTCAAAATGGCCTGGTAAAATAATATTTCAATTAAAAATAGATGCAATTGCAATATGCATGAGTAAAGACTAAAAATATGATTTTATAAGCTTTTCAGGAAAGTAATATAGGGCTATTTATTTACATAGAAATAGCAAAGAATAAGAACAATTTTGGAAGAAAAAGATTTATTTATTCATTTATTGTGAGAGGGGATTCACGTTTATTTGATACCAGCCAAGAAAATTACCACAAAACATTCTTTTTTTTTTTAAGATTTTATTTATTTATTTGACAGAGAGAGATCACAAGTAGGCAGAGGCAGGCAGAGAGAGAGGGGGAAGCAGGCTCCCGGCTGAGCAGAAAGCCCGGTGCGGGGCTCGATCCCAGGACCCTGAGATCATGACCTGAGCCGAAGGCAGAGACTTTAACCCACTGAGCCACCCAGGCGCCCCTATCACAAAACATTCTTTAGAACAACAGAAGCACACAATTTTTTTAAAAGATTTTATTTATTTATTTGACAGAGAGAGAGATCACAAGTAGGCAGAGAGGCAGGCAGAGGGATAGGGGGAAGCAGGCTCCCTGCTGAGCAGAGAGCCCGATGTGTGGCTCGATTCCAGGACCCCAAGATCATGACCTGAGCCGAAGGCAGAGGCTTTAACCCACTGAGCCACCCAGGCACCCCAGCACACAATTTTCTTTTTTTTTTTTCCAGCACACAATTTTCTTAAAAAAAAAAAAGCTTTGAGCCTATTTCCCACCCTCCAAGACATACAGAAAAAAAAAATTCACAGAAACAGTAAACAAGGGAAAACAGTTTAAATTTAAGAAAGGATATGAATATTCTGAAAAATGAGAGAAGTGACCATTGAGAAGGAAAAAGAAAAATGGATAACAAGAGGAAAAAATATTTCAGAAAGGCTCTGTAGCATATAATAGGCTATAGGAAGCAAGATATTTGAAAGGTGAACTTGAGTGAGAATAAGAGCATATGAAAAAAATTCCCAGTTGGTAGCATAAAAGAACTGAAAAAGATGGTTAAAAAAGATATAAAGAGATTAAAGGACAGGAAAATACTGGAGCCATTTAAAGTTATATGTATAATTTAATGTTCTCTGTGCAATTCTTTCATCTTTCTGGGAAAAAAATGCTTCATAACTCCAAATATCTATATAAATGTCCTTAAATTGCCCCAATATCTCATTTTCTTTCCTTTTCTTTTCTTTTTTTTTTTCTTTTTGAGAGGGAGAGAGAGAGAGAAAGACAGAGAGAAAAAGGAGGGGCATAGGGAGAGGGAGAGAGAATTTTAAGCAGTTTCCATGTCCAGCGGGAGCCTGACACAGGGCTTGATCTCACATCCCTGAGATCACGAACTGAGCTGAAATCAAGAGTCAGATGCTTAACCAACTGAGCCAACGGGCGCCCCTCATTTTCTTTAATGTAGTATTTTTTAAGACTCTTGATTGCCAATGACAGTGTTTCAACTCAGACCAGCTTTAACTAAAAAGGAATGAATTTGTTTATTGTACTCAGTCCCCAAAGGTGTCTGTGTCCTAATCCCCAGAATCTGAAAATATGCTTCCTTATATGCAAAAGGGACTTTTGCTGATGTGATTAGGTTAAGGGTTTTTGAGATGAGATGATTCTCTTGGATTATCTGGGCAGGTCCAACGTAATCACTAAGGGCCTTATAAAAAGGAAAGGAGGGAGGTGAGCAAGAAAGTCAGAGACAGAGAAAGAGAAAGATGTTATGGAAGAAGCAGAGGTCAGAGCCCTGCAGACCCACTTGAGACTTCTGACCTCCAACCTACAAGATAATGAGCATGTGCTGTCTGAAGCCATTAAGTGAATGATGATTTGTTACAGCAGCAATAGCAAACTCATTCACTCATGCAACCGGAAGTTCCAGAAGTCTAACTAACTTCCAGCCCATTTGAATCCAGTGGTTCAGCTGATGTTGTAAACCTGTCCATTACAATAATCTCTAAACAATGCTTTCTTCTATGCCAGTCTCATTTTCAAGCAGTTCCTCCCCATGTCATAGAAAAGATAAACACGGGTAGTTCAAGGCTTGCCTTGTCCTTAATGAATGGAGATCCCTTGAGATATACCGTATGGTGGCCCTTCTTAAACCTGGCAACCCCAGAAGAAAATCAAGAGTTTCCCCCCACCATACTCTAGAAAAACCGAGAGGGGAATCTGACTGGCTTAGTCAGTCACTCTTTTTCCTTGAACCAATTATTTAGCTAGGGGTGTGTGGTACTTTAATTTGCCAGGTCTTGGTCCTCTCACCCTTGTGTTTGGAGCAAGGGGGATGGAGAAGGGTCAGCCCCATAGAAACCACACACACTTGGGTCCCCACAAGAAAGAAGGGTGCTGTTACCAGAAGAGGGGAAAGGAAAGGATATTGAGTAAATAAGAATCACAGCTACCACTGGGAACAAACATACTATTTCAAAAGTATGTATTCAATATTTGATCAAAAATTCAAAATTAACGCACTTCCCTTAGCTACTGGTTAAATATATGTATAACATATAATAATGATTATTATTTTTTAAGTAACCTCTACTCCTATCATGGGGCTTGAACTCATGATGACTCCAAAGTCAAGAGTTGCATGGTCTACTGACTGAGCCAGCCAGGTGCCCTGATTATCAATTTTTAAAAACATTATTGTAATATGAAAACCACATGCCAGATTTTGATTGTGTGTGTGGTTTCATTAATGCCCTTGATTCACCACCACCAGTCATCCCCATTATGAATACAGCTCCTAAAAAATTGGCCTATTCTATGTTAATAAATGAATTTGGTAGCTCAGCAGTAAAAAGGACAATTGTTACATAAATAACAGGTAAAACCAAAGTAAAACGCAGTATCTAAGTGGCATTGATTTCTTTTTCTTTTTCTTTTTTTTTTTTTTTTTGAGAGAAAGCACATATGGGCAAGGGGAGCAGCGGCAGGCTGGGGCAGAGGGAGAGAGAGAATCTGAAGCAGGTCTACACCCAATGCAGAGCCTAACTGGGGGTTCGATCTCACCACCCTGAGATCATGACCTAAGCTGAAATCAAGAGTCGGACACTTAACCAACTGAGTCACCCAGGCGTCCCTAAGCGGCCCTGTTTTTGATCCATGGTGGGACACGGTCACTGTTCCAAGGGCGCTTGGGACAGCAAGGTGTCAGAATTCCGAAGAGGTGATGTCTGGTGGAATCAGATGGGAGAATATCAGGACTCCTGTTATCACCGCCATCTCCCTTCCTGCTTTGAGGATCCTGGTCGCGCTCACAAAGTGGTGGTGGTGGTGCTGAAGGTTTGGTGGAAGGTGGTAGAGCTCACAGAGGGAGTGACCTGCAGGGTCTAGCTCTCGGAGCAGTGTCCCCGAAAGCAATTCAAATGTGTTCACTTTCCTCGAGGTGTCTTCACATCTCAGGTGAAGGGAACCAACTCTAATGCATCAGTAGTAGGAAAGGATTTTAATTTACTTTAACGACTTAGGGGGTAGCATACAAGTTCATCTATTATCTACAGTACCTTCATCATCTCGATCAGCCTACCACAGGTCCTACCACTTAGGAGGAGCTCAATATCCACATACTGAATGAATAAACGGGCTTCAAAGTGTCGCCCTTCCCCACTTCCTGAATATAAATTTATCTTTAAGGCGATACAAAAAGGCAAAGCTATCCTTTTTCATCCTGGTTCTGCATTTTTATTATCATCAACATTCATTTGGATGCTCGCTTCTTTCTGATATTACATTCATGTTATGAATCTGAAGTCAAGGGTTAAGTGAAAGATTAAAGGAGTTATACAAGCGATGATTCTGGTGTTACTAAAACCACAAACACACACACATACACGCATATACATACACGCACGGAGCGTATTTAAGTTAATGCAAATTCTAAATGCCTAAGATAATGCAGATTGGAATGCAGCCAGCGAAAATGTCATTTTCTGACTTAATGGAGAGATTAATAAATCAAAACCATGAATTATATATGAAGTCTCACCCAGGATCTCAGTTATTTTTAGCACGAGAGAGTAACACGATGCTGCAGGTACGGTTTGTGCCAACACCATAACTGGAAGAAGAAAGTACCAAGGAAGGCAGGGCTGGGATGTCTCAATCAACAAAAGCAGAGACAAAAAGTCAACATCCTCCCAGAAGAGAGAGACAGCTTTTCTCGTGTGCAAAACTGAATGACAAATGTGATGGAAGGAATCACAAGTGTAAGGAGGGGCCTTCACCAGCATACTAATAACCATGCAAATAACTGAACTCTGTCTTAAGTGCATCTCTGCTTGTCAAGTGACGAAGGTAAGTCACAGTTGGAATTTGAACTTCCTCTACTCTAAAGAAGACCACCCTCTGAAACAAAAGCGAAGGGGTTACTTAGCACCAGACAAAGCTATAGCAAATATGCAGACTAAAGAGGGGTCTGTAGACTCAAGTTCAAATCCCGGTGTTGACCTGGACAAATAATTCAACCTCTAGAAGCCTTAGTCTGCTGGTCTGTGAAATGAGAACAGTATGTCTATATCATAAAGTTTGGGGAAGGATCCAATGAAATGACACGTGTATTCAGCATGGTGTCTAGTATACAACAAGTGCTCAGTAACTAATTCATTCTCAGAAATGTAAGTATGATAAAAACAAAGATAAGTACATGGGTGTGCCCTCACTTTAACCTTTAAAACCACTAAGAATTTATTGTGTGCCTGTATAAAACTTACGGGATATGAATTAAAAGGTTTTGGCAGATATGTAACATCGTGACACAAGTCCAGACCCCACAGATGTTAAATAGTTCGGAAGCAACTAGCGTGACAATCACCTAAGGAAGTCTGCTCTTCGATGACGAGAGAACAAATCTGAAAAGAGTAAATCTATCATCTGTTAGTCTTCCACCTCTCCCCTGGCCTTTAGTGCCACAGGTACCAGACCCAGAGAGTAGCTCCGCCCACTAACTATCATAATTAAACCTTAACGTTAAGCCAATCACAAATAAACTAAACTCCCAGAGACCTACAGAGGGAAGAGATTGAGAACACTTTCCTACTAGAAGGATATTCATTGAATAGTCACCAAAATGTAAACTCTAGTTATCTCTGGGGGGTGGGGGCAGAGGGAGAGGGAGAGAAGCAGACTCCCCACTGAGCACAGAACTTAATCTCACGACACTGAGATCATGACCTGTGCCAAAATCAAGAGTTGGACGCTTAACTGATTGAGCTACCCAGGCGCCCCACCTAAATTATAAATTTTAATTTATACATATAACATATCTGTATGTTATATATAGTTATAAATAAAATCTTTTTTAAAAAAGAAGAAAAAGAGAGAGAGAAGGAAGGTTAGTTTGTCTTTACTATTAATTTTTTTAATAGATTTTATTTATTTAAGAGAAAGAGTGTGAGAGAGAGAGCACAAGCAGGGGGAGCACCAGAGGGAGAGGAAGAAGCAGACTCCCCACTGAGCAGGAAGCCCAGACACAGGGCTCCATCCCAGAACCCTGAGATCATGACCTGGGCCGAAGGCAGAGGCTTCACCCCCTGAGCCACCCAGGCGCCCCTTTCCTGCGTGCTTACTATGTACCAGGCACTCTTCTAAGTGCCTTACGTATATTAACTAATGTACGTGTCATGACAGCCCTGAAGCATAGCTTCTATTATTATTATTATTATAGATGAGGAGACAGTGTGACTTGTCCAATGGCATTAGTTGAATTTGACAGGAATGACCCAGGAAATCTAAGCTCCAAACCCGTGCCCCTAACTAAGCAGCTCAACTCTTGAACCAGAACCAAAAGGCATCCCTGTTGCATGACCTCTCAGACACCTTAGCCTTCCGTAATTTTGAATTATATGTTGTGCATTTTGGTCTTGAAAAATAGGTCAAACCTTGGTTTTCCTTAGAACAGAAGTCACCAATTCCTGGCCCCTTGTGATGTCTTCCCATAGCTATGTTTTTGGACGGCTCGGTGCTTGCGAAAAACCAGAATTTAAATTCCTGGGAGTGGTGGGCACGCCCTCCCTACCCCAGCCCAGGGGGCTCCTTCCTATCCCATCACACCCAGCTGCCGCTCACCTTCGCCTCACTGCTGGGCCCTGGGAGGCGTGTTGGACACCCCCCCCCCCACCCCCAAGACGTTGGTAGAGGAAGGCCTGCTGACGAGTGCTGCGCTTATATGCTGACATCGTGGTAGGGGTCCTGTCTCGAGCAAAACAGAGATTCCCCCTCTGAACAGGAGGGGGGTGAGGGTGGGAGAAGAGCAAATGTTTGTAAGTCTGGTCCCCTGGGCAAACTCGGAGAGTCCTGTGAGAGAGGAAAGGGAAAGACAGAATGAAGAGGACACCGTGAGGGGTGCCACACGGTAGGGTAGGGGGCGGAAGTTATCGCCACACTTTCAAGATATGTCCTGGAAATCTCAGAAATCGTTGGGAGGAAAGACTTTGCTGGATGCTGGAAGCACATTCTCATGTACACATTGCTACCTGATACATCATGAGACAAGTTATATAAACAAAAAGGCCATCACCCTGAAAGTTTAATGCAGTCTCAAATTACGCCCTCATCCCGGCCAGTGTTCCACCGCGAGGATGACATCCCTCTGAGAATACCAACTAAGCCTTTCAGGAAGGTTTCACTCAGTTGCTCTTTGGAGCAACAGTCATGCACCCTACGAAAATCTGGCAAGGGCCCTATTTCAAGGGAAAAAAATGGTCACACAAAAAATTTGGGTAAAAACGCCAGGAGTTCGTAAACCACTAACCTCCAAAATACCCGTTGATTCTAAGGCAGCTACAAACCCTTGGTTAAGAACTCTTGCTCGAGAGTATTAAAACACACATACTATATCTCCAACTTCTTTTGAGCACACAAAATAACCGGGAATCTGAAATGTGTTATAACACAGCAGAGAAACTGTGCTACTAAATTTTCTAAAAAGCTCACATTTATGGGTACCAAATAGAAAAAGCCAACATCTAAATATATGGTTTATCACCTTGAGGAGGAACAGAGAATAAAATGAAAAGGAGGTGCTAAGACCCATTGAAATTCCTTTTTATTATTCATACAAAGACATGCATATATGTGCACACACACACACACACACACATCATGGGACAACTTGAATGAAACACAGCGATAGCTTTCATTTCAAATGAGCTCATTCTGTCTCCAGTATGCTTTACAGCTTCTACACATATAAACCATCGCATCTGCAAATGCGCCTCTCCCCTATAGATTGATGAGTTAAACATGCTCAGATGCTAAAGAGACGCTTCACTGGAGAACAGGGCTCGTGAATAATATGGTAAACACACACTCTCCGCTCATGCCCACACAGACTGGGAAAGAAGAACGAAACCTGTGAAGATTTTGGTTGCGGCATAGTGGGCGGCTTTCTTCCTTTCTCCCTTCCTTCCTTTGTCCTTTCTTTCCTTTTCTTCCTTCTTTTCTTTTGGAGTTACACATTGTCCAAGTTTTTTAGAATGAATATTCATCATCTCTGACATCACATGAAAAGCTACATTTGGAACAGAAAACCCTTGATGAATGGATCAATATAAGCTTCCCCCAGAAAACAAAAGGTCAGAATTTTGTCTTACGAGAAACATCGGAAGGATGGCGTGATTTCGATCAGGGAAAAACCGTAGGCTCTGGAGAATGAGAAAAGATTCATCGAATACTCTAAAGAACAACCCCAACCACCTAGGGGAGGCAGGAAACTTCAGTCTGGGTAGCTTCAAGGAGTCCACCGAGGACCAATAGGTAGAAAAGTCAAAGGAGAGTCACTGAAGCTCATTAGAGAAAAATACTTTGCCAAGATGAACGTGTGCTAAGAAGCTTGACAGGGCTTCCTGTCTGTGGAGGCGCCCTCCCAGACGACCGTCTACAGAAACACACCCCCAGGGGTTAGATGACCGTTGGTGGAAACACGCCTCCGGATGCCGGATGACCATCTATGCGTGTACATATCCAGATGCCGGATGATGATACGTGGAAATATACATCCAGATGCCAATGGCCATATGAAGAGGCAGACTGCACCCCCCACCCCCGCCACCATGCTGAATGTCCTTCCTGGCCACAACCCAATGTAAGAAGTGACCATGAAGTTGGTTTTCCATCCTTAAAGATATTCCTCAGAGCTGTGAGATCTGTCCTGAAATAATAAGCCACAAAGCCAAGAGCCTGTCTCTGGGGGTGGCAGTGTTTCATGACTATGAAGAACGTCTTGGAACCGATAGCACTGGTGACTCTTAGCCTCAGAAGAGCTGCACGGTAATGCTCAGCTGTTCCTTTCAACCGCCTGCTTTATGGCTTCACAGATGCAGGAGATACACATTACCC
Source organism: Nasua narica (assembly GCA_028533885.1). Taxonomy (NCBI): domain Eukaryota; kingdom Metazoa; phylum Chordata; class Mammalia; order Carnivora; family Procyonidae; genus Nasua; species Nasua narica. Next base: position 6,818,820 of record CM052801.1, on the reverse strand, counting down.
TCCCTTTCAAAAAGGCTCTCAATTAAGAAAGAAAGGGGAGAGCTTCCAGAAGGAAGAAAACACAAGATCAAGGAAAAGAGGAGAAACAAGGGATGATAAAGTATGGAGATCAAGGAACACAGCAACAAATTAATACAAATATAAAAGCTTTTAGAAAACATCTGATGGCAAACATTCAAAATAAATGTACACTCTGGCTTCAGAGGTTTAGTTACTTGCCTAAACAGTCAGCTGGTTGTTTTTTGTTTTTAGATGCTTCAAAAACTGTCTTGCAAAAGGTCTCATATGATATAAATGGGCTGTTTAAATAGGAGACAAAGAAAAACCAAAACATCTGTGATATTTACATTTTCATCACGAATTCTCCTAATGAGCTGTGTGACCCGGAAGAAGTTACTTCATCTCCCTGAAACTCCACTCTTTCATACACACAACGAGGATTATACTTACCTAGGCTGTTGTAAGAATTAACGATCTTCTTACCTGTAGGTACATACTCACAGGTGTTGAATAAATCCTAGCTTTAGTATTATGGTCGTTGTTAAACATCATTTCTCAGGTCTACAAAGGAATGGGTACTAATATTTCTCTGAGAGCCTGTCTGAGATGAGATTTACGTATACCAACGTAAGCAGTCCAGATGTGGCTTGCGGGCAGTACTCTGTTGACCTCTGACCTAGATACAATTCCCAAATTACCAATGAAGAAACTATTGCTCAAAGTCACTTGGCTCATAAGTGGCAGGCCTGGGATTTGAGGAACATATGTCCCAGAGCTCATGTTCTTTCCTCCACGCTGAGTTGTGTTAATTGGCATTGTACCTTTTGTAGTCATTTAAATGCAGGATTTATGGTTCAGAGGAGAAATTCCACTCACCTAAATACACAATTGCTGCACAACACAAATGGTGCCCAAATAATTCAAGTAGAACCTATCAAGATTCCACTAGGGCCCATGCTCACTGTAAAATTTATAGTCTCAAAAGGGTTTTCTGGTATTAGTGAGAAGGTGCTCTTGCCAAGATCCAGTGAAGAATTATTACATGAATGTCAAAAAATAATTTTAACCTGAATTGCCTGAAAAATACAAATAAGCGTTTTCTTATTTGGGTTTCAGTAACTCAGAGATTTGTCCCAAACATTCAATGCATTGTGACAGAGAAAGGCACTGAATGATCGGCTTTTCACAGAATAAGAAACAGGAAGAAGAAAATATCCATTCTTCCAATTATTTATGCGAAACATTAATTTCCTTTAAAGATGGGCCACAGACATTTACAAAATACTTAGATTCGGAGTTTTCAATTGGGTCGCAAAGAGAAGGAATGGCGAAAGAAACACTTCAGAGAATTAACTGGAAATCTCTACCACAAATACACACAGTCCAGTCTTCACTCCCACCAGCTCAAGATCCCGCCCCCCCCCCCCGCCCGCCTCCCGGGGGTTGGGTCAGGAAATGACTTGGCATCTGCACTTAGGAAGCCAAATCTGGGGGAAAAAACACTTAAGAAGTGATTCTAATGATTCCCCCTTCAGAAGCACTGGCTAAAGCAGAGTCTCCCCTTCAGCACGACGGACTCTCTGAAGCTAGAGGATTCTCCATTGTGGAAGTTGCCCTGTGTGTCGTGGGCCATAGAGCGGCAGCCCCAGCCTCTACCCACTAGATGTCAGTAATATCCTGCCCCCAATCATGACAATAAAAAATGTCTTCAGACATTGCCAAGTGTTCCCTTGAGTGGCAAAGTTGCCTGGGTCAGAATCTAACTCATCTGATATTGGCTTTACCTTAATGCTCAATCCAAAAAAAATGAACAAGTCCCCATAAGCTCTAGGTAGAGCATTTCTCTCCTGCTTTATTTAAGGACCACAAGCCCACTCATGGCCCCACCTTTTTACTGAAGCGGAGCCATGATTTTATAGTTTGGAAGTCACTGCAAATCTTACATATGCACTAACACGCTTTCTGGATATTTTTTATAGTATTAATTATCACTTGTGCTTCACTGTAATAGGTTGTCAATATTAATGCCCTGTGGATCAACAGCTTTTTTCTGATTTTTTTTCTTTTTCATTCTGTTTTTTACACATTTTAAATGATCTTGGAATTCATAATAAGGATCTTTCAAAACTTATGTCCCCTGAAGCCTTCTCTAGCTGACTTCGGTTACCTGAAATATGTAATAAAACGTAACCGGTCCTCGGATAAATGTCATTCTGGTGTCATTTAAAATAGAACCCAGGTCGAGACAAAAACAAGCATTGGCCAAGGTGGAGAAAAATTGGAACTGTCACGTATTGCTGGTAGGATTGTAAAATGGTGCAGCTACTTTGAAAATAGGTTGGCAGTTTCTTAAAAAGTTAAAACATAATTTCTTGTAAGACCAAGCAATTCTACTCTTAGGTATCTACCTAAGAATGAAGACATATGTTTACACAAAGACTTATACCCAAATAACAGCATTATTCATCATAGCCAAAAAGTGAACACAACCCAAATGTTTACTGACCGGTGAATAGATAAACAAAATGTGGTCTATTCATATAATGGAATATTCTTCAGCAATAAAAAGGAATGAAGTCCTATCCCTGGCTAACCATGGAAGAATCTGGAAAACCTAATGCTGAGCAAAGGAAGCCAGGCATGAAGGCCACATATGACATGATTCCATTTATATGAAATATCCAGAACAGGCAAATCTCTAGAGACACAACTAGATGAGCTAGGGCTCAGTATATACATGGGGGGTAGGGATGGGGAGTAACTGCTAATACGTATTAAGTTTCTTTTTCAGGTGATGAAAATGTTCTAAAATTAGATCACGGCAGTGGTTGCACAATTCTGTAAATAAACTAAAAATTACTAAATTGTATACTTTAAATGGGTGAATTTTATGATACATAATTTGTATCTCATTAAAGCTGTCAAAAGTATTTGTTGCACAGGTCTAGATGAAACCTCTCCTGAATGAAAATTGAGGTTCACCTCCCAGGCTAGCAACTCGGTCTGTAAGCATCCACTGTCCTTCCATTCATCAGGCCTAACTACAGGTTTCAACAAGAAGAGATTTGTCCATGTCTCTATGTCACCTTCCATTCTAACATTCTCTGCATCCTTAAAATTAATGAGACAGATAAGATGTCAAGTTTTACAGGTTCTGATTCCATTGCTGCAGTGACATTTTAATGGAATCACAGATCAACTGACTTACACATATAAAAGTATATCAATTAGAAGGCCATCCTTCATTTTGGTAGAGTAGGTGGTAGCTACTTTCTGGGGGATTCAGGAGCATTTGAAGTCCTCGCGGCCCAACGTTTCCCTTTCCATTCTGTCCCCAACTCCCTTCTTTTTGGCTTAGGCATGATTCTAACAGTTCCTGTCAAATGTATACTCAGCAAAGTGTTTTGATTAATGGATTTCGATCAAGCTGGATGGAAGATTCCAGTAGCTTGCCACAGGACCCTATTTGTTATCAACATCACTTAAGACAGAGTCCTCTTTCAATTTGTTAACTATTCAAAAATAGGAGGAGCAGAAAATACATTAGCTAATAGAGTTAAGGTTAAAAGGTATCTCAGTGAGCTGGAACAACGTGCTGAAATCAACAAAACAAAATTAAAAACAGATATAAAAGTTCAATAAATCCATTTTACACGAACAGAATGAAGGAGACCCAGTTCACAATCACTCATTTAAAAGAAGTTGGTGGGGTATACATGCCAACAATTTCCATATATATTGCCTACATCACTTATTTATAAAAATAATATTGTGGTCATGGGCAGCAGTAACAGAAGTACAGAATCCCGATGACATTTGGAACGTTACACCTATTTTTGAATGTAATATTTGAAGAGGTGCATTACAGAGTAGCCATCCAAAAGCCTTCAAAAAATAATTCAGGTGTCGGTGTTAGCCACGATGCTGGGCACTGGGAATCTAGGACCACACAAGGAGTCCTCATCCTTGTGAAGGCGGGTCTTGAGTCCGTCATTACCAGCATGGTGAATCTTTCAAGGGAAGAGGGCAGAGCTGATGCGAGCAGACAAGAGCGGACCTAGCCCAGGTGCTTCTTTGGAGGATGGTGATCTCGATGATGAGCGGTCAGGAAAGAGTAAGGCACAGTTGAGAGATCTAGGGATGGATAATTTACACAAGAAAGAACTGATGGGGGATGGCCAAAGTGTTGTTATGTGGATAAAGAATTACCCTTATGTTTGTTGTTTCGAAGAAAAGAATTAGGACCAACAAGGAGACATTTCAAGGAGGCAGGCTTTCTGTGTGGGTATTTGTGCGAAGTTCCTCGGACCACAGAGGAGGTGGCTTCATAAAGTAGTAGACTGGCCGGCACAAAAAGTATTCAAGCTGGAGACCTCTGTGTTAGACTAGGTCAGGGGTCAGAAACACTTCTGTAAAGGGCCAAAGAGTAAACGTATTAGGCTCGTCAGCGCACGCAGTCTCTGTTGCAACGACCCGACTGCCACTACTTCAGAAAGAGCTACAGGTAATTCAGACATTAATGAACATGACTGTATTCCAATCAAATTGCACTTATGGACCCCGAAAGAATTGACTTTAATCTAATCTTCACATGTCATGAAATATCCTTTTGATTTTTTTTCCCCAACAGTCCTTAGCTTATGGACTGGCGGGAGGCCAGATTTGGCCGACAGGTTGTAGTTGGCCAAGGCCTGGGTCGGATGCTGTTGGAGACTGCTTCAACTTCTGGGACTCTGGGTTTGAGGAAAACCTGACAGACAAGGAGCAGCCTTTTATTTTTTAATGCTTTTTTCCCAAAGATTTGACTTATTTATTTTAGAGAGAGAGCGTGAGAGAGCACGAACAGGGGGCCAGGAGGGGTGCAGGGAGAAAATCTGAAGCAGACTCCCCGCTGAGCAGGGAGCGCAGTGTGGGGCTCGATCCCAGGACCCTGGGATCATGACCCGAGCCAAAGGCAGACGCTTAACCGACTTAATGAGCCACGCAGGCGCCCCAAGGAGTGGCCTTTTAAAGGTTTGTGGGATTCTTTGTTTTTTTGGTTTGTTTTTTTAATTTTCAAGTAATCTCCACACCCAGTGTGGGGCTCAAACTCACAACGGCGAGATCAAGAGTTGCATGCTCTACCAACTGAGTCAGCCAGGCACCCCAAGAGGCGTCCTTTTAAACTCATCAGCCCTTTGCCAATGATTCTAACTATGGGTAACATTCTGAGACCAAAGCATAGGGAATGTTTCACAGCAACAAGGTGGCGAATGGGGACTTGAACGCAGGCAGCCAGGAGCCAAAATCATTCTTCTGTATATCCCCTCAATGAATCTCTGCAACAAATCTAGAAGGCAGGTACTCCAGGTGGGAAAATGGAGACACAGAACCCTTAAGTCCCCCAGCCACACTCTGGAGAGGGGAAATGCTGGGAGCAGACTCCCCTCGGCCCCACAGGCCACACGCTCACCCCACCCACCCCCGAGGGCGCAGAGTAAATGAGTTTCTGCCCAAAAACTGCTTGAGGCCTTTAGGGGGAACCAAAAAAGTCAAGAAGTACAACAGGATGGTTGATCTGTATTTATTGTCGCATTTCTTCAGTTGTCCACTTCCTGGTCTTTGGGAGGGTTTACGAATAAACACTCGTGTATTCATTATTCTCAGAACTATTCCTATCACCCTGAGAAAATCAAGTCTAAATGGCAAGAGACAAGGCCACTGCCACTGAGAAGATTCAGAGAGCCAAAAACCTGCGGTCTTTGGAACCTCTTGCCTGTCTCTGTCAAGCTACGACTCCGCTGCAGCAGCGACAGGACCAACTGTGGCCCTCATGCTATCTTTTCTCTAAGTCACTGGAGCAGGAGCGCCCTGCGGTTAAGAGTTCTTTCGCAGGAAGGCAGTTTTCTGCCTTCTAGAAGGCAGTGGGTTGTAGAGAGACAGGAACTGGACAGAGAAGGCAGGAGAGCTGGTGGGGCTGAGGCCCAGCCCAGTATTTAAGCGGGCCCCTGATTCTCAGTCACCTTATCTATGAGGTCTTCCCTGATTTGCAGGCAGGGCTGGACGTCTCTCCCCTGGACCTCAGTAGTACCACGCACACCTCCGTCATACTCCGGACGCCCTTTGGAAACTGTTGATTTGCTCGTCTGGCAAACAAGGCGTCCCTTGAGGGCAAGACTTTTTTCTCACGGTCTTGTCTGTAACTACCGCAAAGCTGGGAAGAGTGTGGGCTCCCAATAAATGGGCAATAACAATAAACAATAAACTGCCCTTGATTTGCTTAGCAGGATAGTGAGGGAACAGGATGAGATGGTCACTGACGCCTCTTCTGGCCTTGAGATTTTGATAAAGACCACGGTTCTAATTCCCAAGCAGAATCTTAGACAGTTTGTGCTTTAGTTTAGGGGAAGAAGGGGGGGGGGGAGAATCTCCAAGGACAAATACATTTACATGACTGGCTCCCTCTTCCTACACAATGGACATTCTCTTCTCAACTCGATGTCCAGAGAGATCCATTTTCAAACAGGAAAGCTCTCATCCCTCCCCCGCTCGGAAGCCTCCAGATGATTCCCCACCTTGCCTAGAGCAAAAGCTACCATCCTCCCGTGACCTACAGGCGCTGTACTGTCTGGCCTTGTGCCCACCCACGCCCCTGACCTTGGTCCGAGGCTCGCTGCAGTCCCGCCACGCCAGGCTCCTTACTCCTCCTCCATCTATCACATACCTTCCACCCTGGAGGTTTCCTCTACGCCCTTGTGGTTTCCTCCTCCCGGAGCATCTCCCCCTAGCTACCCCGGGGGCTTGCTTCTTCACCTCCTTCAAATCGGCCAAAAGTCACCTTCACAGGCAGACCAATTCTAACCACCTCATTGAGAGGCTGCAGTCTCCCTTCTGGCGTGCGTCGTCCTCTTTGCTGATTTATTTCTCTCCATAATGCTTGTTACCTTTCATTATCCCATAAAGGGTACTTTTAGTTTCTAGGCTCCCGCAGCCGGCGCTTTCGTCCAGCCCCGATCACTGCTGCGCCGCCACCCCTCCAGACTGCCAGGCATGCGGCATGGGGCTCAACGGGTGTCTGCCGGATGAATGAACACGACGAAGGCAGCACAGTGAGGTGGGAGTGAGGCTCAACTCATGAACCTCAAGCCCCACTGCTTTTCCTGGTTGGCCTTCGGGCTATGGCTCTAATCTCATGTTCATGGCCTCCTCCAGAGTCCACATTTGCTCTGCTCTTCCTGTGAATTTTCCTCTTGTCACCTCTGTTCTCTCTTTCGGGACTGTGGGAGCTCCATCCCAAGGTAAATTAAGCAGGAGGTAAAGTGACCGAAAGGGAAAATGGCTGCATGTACTAATAGAAGGCAAAAGCTATTATCAACAGAGAAGGCATGGGGTTGACCATTGACCTTATTTCTTGATGTGGAAAAAAGAGGCAAACATCAAATTTTCAATCCCAGACTCTCAAAAAAGCTTTTTTTGAGCCAATGATGGCTAGCGATGCAACTTTACAAATAAAACTTGAATACACAAATCTGGCATTCTTTCCTAGGCATACCTGGTGTTCAAGGAAGCTGTCCAAACTTTGAAGGCCTTATGACCAATGATATAATTCATTATAATAATAAGAAAGAGGCAGCAGGGTACAATGGAAAGATCCAGACTTTGGATACGGGCATTTGCACTTCTTCATACAAAGAAACAAAATCTAATACCTGCTTTATGAATCCATTTTAGAATGAAACAGGATATTTTAAGACTGGGATGTTATTATGTACAATTATCCAGTCCAAAATGGGCACTCAACAGAGGTCAGCCTTCACCACCACCGTCGTCATCATCGCTGTCGTTTGGAAGGGTTGATCTGCCTCAGAGGCAGTGAGAGAGAAGAGTGCCACCACACCGAGGGAAATTGAGAAGAGGGGACATTTTACAGGCTAAAAGATGAATCTGGTTCAACCAGTCGAGGGTCACTCAAAAGTGGCACAGCAGACATCCAGGGCCATACAACTCCTAGCGCAAGGGGTCCTACCCTGCGTACTATAAAATGTTTAACATAATCCATGGCCTATACACACCAGATGCAGTAGGAAACCCCCTCCTCATCGTGATAAATAAAAATGTCTCTAGATATTGCCAAATGGCCCCTGAGAGGTTCCATCACTCCAGGCTGGGAACCAGTGATGTCTGACCAGGAAACAAGAAATAGAAGGCAGTAAAAAACACACCTGACTTAAGTCTTTTGCATACACAAGGGACAATATGCCTGCATGGTTTACAGCAGAGGCCAGCAAATCATGGCGTACAGGTCAAATCCGTGTCATCACTTGTTCTTCTAAATAAAGTTTTACTCAAACAAAGATACGCTCATTGTTTACAGTATTGTCTATGGCTGCTTTCAGATGACAAAGGTAGAGCTGAATAGCTGAGATCAGTCAGCATGGCCCAGCAAGCCTTAAATATTTATGATCGGGCCATTTTAAGCCAAAGGTGTCGATCCTTGGTTGATAGCACAGATAGGATCGGAGGTAGGCTGCTTGTTTTTTAATCCTAGGTCAGCTGCTTATCACCAATACATTTTGCTGCACGGTCCTTAAACCTCCTGGTACTTTAGCTTCCTAATCTGTCAGTGGAGCTGATGATGATGGTGACAAAGTTACAAGGAGTCGCGGGCACTCAATACGTGTTTGCATTTATGACCCCTTTTCAGGGGAAACAAAGAAAACACAGTGATATTACCTTTTAAGGGACTGATTTCTATAACTATGAAATCTGCCCAGAAAAGAATAAAATCTGTCACATCTAGTCAACTTATTGGTGTCTCTCCTTTAATCGTCTCTAATTTTTGATGTGTTCATTTCAAAGAAAGAAGGGGAGGATAAAAAGCCTTTGAAAAATATGAGTTTAAAGTACCTGACGGAAAACCCAAGAGGAGAAATACAAATTGATAGTGAAACAGATATGGGCTTTATGTACTTTCTGATCGTTTCCTATTAAGAAAGGCTGTGCTTTCGTTATTTACTGTCTCATTTGAAAACTCTTACGAAGGAAAAGCTTTCAGGTAATAACATATGTTTATATAGGGCTAGATGTGTATATAATTGACCCTTGAACAACACAGGTTTGAACTGTGTGGGTCCACTTATACGTGGATTTTTTTTCTTAATAAATACAATATGGTACTATAAATGTATTTTCTCCTTCTTATGAATCACATTTTCTTTTCTCTAGCTTACTTTAATAACACAGTATATAATATACATATCATACAAAATACATTTTAATCAATTGCTTATGCTATGAGTAAGGCTTCTGGTCAACAGTAGACCATTAGTAGTTGAGTTTTTGGACAGTCAAAAGTGATATGATAGATTTATGACTGTGGAAGGTTGGTGCCCCAAACATTGTTCAAAGGTCAACTGTATATCCTTACCACAAATCCCCCCACCGTGACTAGACCTGAAGCCTCACCACGGAGAATCAAATTAGATTCTTGCCTGTCTCCTTTGCTTGAGTTGTTTCTGCTTCTCTAATTCCAGAAATACTCAGAGGACTTCAGCTCTCAACAAGTCACTGCATCCCACACTCACTATAGCTGTTATTCAACTACAGCTCATGTGGCTTCCTTGTTTCCAACCAAATTTGTTTTCCAATCTTTTTTAAAAAGATTTTATTTATTTATTTTAGAGATAGATAGAGAGAGAGGAGGAGCAGAGGGAGAGGTACAAGAAGACTCCACACTGAGCGCAGAGCCCGATGCGGGGCTGGATCCCACGATCCTGATGATCATGACCTGAGCCAAAATCAAGAGTCAGATGCTCAACCAACTGAGCCACCCAGCCGCCCCTCCCAATCAAATTTTAGATGACTCATGGCAAGGACCTAACTTATGTTTCTCATGTGAAGCTCCTGTTGCACTATGCTTAGAGGGGGAGTTCTTAGTAAGCATTGAACATGTAAATTAATTAAATCATATGGGTTGACACATGCCCATATTTCAATAAAGGACTCAAATGTATAAATATAGATATGTATAGTCCTACAAATTAATGAAAAAGCAAATAATATCATAGTTAAATGGGCGAAAGACTTGAACAGACACTCCACAAAAGAGATTATCCAAATGGCCAACATACATAATGAAAAGATACTCAACTTTATTAGTTATCAGGTAACTGCAACTTAAAGCCTCGTGTTGCTATCATTAGACATCTACCACAATGTCTACAATGAAAAAGATGGGGAACACAGACTAGAGCAACTAGAACTCACACACAACCGATGGGACCACAGAATGATACAACTACTTTGGAAAACTGTTTAGCAGTATCTATAAAAATCTCAACATACGCACATTCCATGAATGAGCAATTCCATTCCTTGGTTTACTCTCCACAGAAATGTATATGTATGTTCACTAAAAGTTAAATACCAAAACATTCATAGTAATACCATTCATAATAGCCAAAAGGTAAAAGCCACCTAAACGCTGATTAGTAGTAGAATGAATAAAGAAATAGCTATAGTCTTCTATTGGAATGTGATACAGCAAAGAAAAGGAACAATACACAATATTCCTATCAATATGGATGAATTTTACAAACACGATACTGAGTGAAAGAAGCCAGATGGAAAAGGGTACACAGTGTATGATCCAATTTGTATACAGTACAAAACCTAGTGAACAAACCTATGCTGTTAGAAGTTAAGAAAATGGGGGCGCCTCGGTGGCTCAGTTGGTTAAGCATCTGCCTTCAGTTCAGGTCATGATCCTGGGGTCCTGGGATCAAGCCCCGCATCAGGCTCTCTGCTTACTGGTGAGCCTGCTTCTCCCTCTCCCTCTGCCTGCTGCTCTCCCTGCTAGTGCTCGCTCTCTCTCCGTCAAATAAATAATAATAAAAAAATCTTTAAAAAAAGAAGAAGTTAAGAAAATGGTCATTCTTGCAGGGGGGTATGACGGGTCTCCTCAGAGACAAGTGCTAATGTTCTTTTTTTTTTTTTAATCTGAGTGTTGGTTATATGCGCATGTTTGATTTGTGAAAATTTACTGAGCTATATAATTAAAATATGTACCCTCTTCTAACGTAGACTATTCAATATGAAGTTAAATTATTTCGGTTCATTCAATGAAGAGTAAATTAACAATATTCATCTTTACTTCCAGGTATTGCTTTCTGTTTTGTACATAGCATGTAGGTAATAAGGTCATCATTCCCTGGAGAGAACAACCTATAACATTCCGCTCATGTGGTCACAAAAGCCCTTCCATTCACCAGCACCAGTTCACCACCTCCTATCTTTTGCTAAATACACAGGAACATGTCATTCTTTATCCAGAACTCATCACTGAGAACTGGAAAGAACTTCATTTTACAGGCCAGAAAATAGACTCTAAGAGTCAAGTTATTGGTCTGAGACCAAGCAGTCAGTTCACAGCTGAGATAGGAGTGAGGTCCCAGACCTGGGCTCCAGCTCCGCTCTTGTCTCCTGCTTGCCAGGAATTACCAAAGCTCCACAGGAAAGGGTCAGAGTTGTCACCCTCCTGGAGAAACTGATCATCCCTGGAGTACACGCAGAAAAAAATGTTCTGCCTGCTGCAGAGGTACCAAGAGCTCTCCATCCCCACACTGTTCTATGAAAACTTGACAGGAATTTAATAGGAGAGGATACATTTATTAAATTTTGTCTGGGGGCAATTGTTTCTTGCATGCTACATGTATGTGCTAATTTCTGTAGCTAAACGGCAGTCTCATAATCTAGTACTTGGTTAATAATTATACGGTACATTGTCTTGTAGGGTTGTTTCATGCTTTAGGGGGAAGAAAGAGAACAATCTTACAAGTAGCAAGTCTTTGCCTTGTCATTTTGAAGGCAAAAAAAAAAAAAAAAACCACCCATATTTTGTATTCAAGGAAAACATGCTTAAATTAACGATGTGAGTATATTTTTTGTTTCTCCCTGTACAAAGCTTTTGTATCTCTTCTCTACTTAACGCATACTGATGCCAGAAGGAGGTGAAGCTACAAAAGAGGCCAAGTATTACATAACCCAGCCTGGGTAAACAAACCCGTCTACCTGGGAGGCTTCCTGAATCTCGATGCTGACCCTGGGTAATATCAACAATGAGCAAGGAATTCTAAGAAGGGAGCACTGAGTGCATCAACTCGTACATCAAATATAGGCTGCACAGCAGGATGGAACAGAATCCAGTTACGAAAGAGGGGAAGTTTCCTTAGAAAGCCTGTTGCTGCCCTATTCAGAACTTCTCTCTTCTCTTTGATTTTCCCCTCACCTCTCAGCCCCCTCGCATCCTCCCTACCTACTTCTTTAGGCCCTTGGTCCTTTCAATAGACATACCCTAAAGTGACCCCCAAAGAGTCACACACTGTATAACTGCTTCCTCTTGAGGGCAAATGGAATTTACAATCTGTTTCTAACCAATAGAATATGGCAAACCTGGTGGGATGTCACTCCATTGACTAAAGAATATTGATGGCGGGGCGCCTGGGTGGCTCAGTTGGCTAGGCGACTGCCTTCGGCTCAGGTCATGATCCCGGAGTCCCGGGATCGAGTCCCACATCGGGCTCCCAGCTCCATGGGGAGTCCGCGTCTCACTCTGACCTTCTCCCCTCTCATGCTCTCTTGTCACTCTCTCTCTTTCCTAATAAACAAATAAAATCTTTGAGAAAAAAAAAAAAAAGAATATTGATGGCAAAGGTGATGGGATATTACACAAGACTCCACCCTAGCGGGCTGGAGTGAGAGACTCCCTGCCTGACCCTGAAGAAGTAATCTGCCATGTTGTGAGAGGGCCTCACGGCAAGGAACGCAGGCATCCTGTAGGAGTGAGAGCGGCAGCTGCTGACAGCCAGCAAGAAATCTGGGGAACAAGCCTCCACAGTGCCAAGCAACAATTCTGCCAACAAGTAGGTGAGTTTGGAAGAGGATCCCAGGAAAGTAAGGCAGCCCAGCTGATACCCTGATGACAGCCTGTGAGACAATGAGCAGAGGACCCAGCTCAGCCATGCCTGGGCTTCCAACACACAGAATCTTTAAGATACTAAATGTGTGTTGTTTCAAGCTACTAAGTTTGTGGTAACTTGTCACACAGCATCAGAAAACAAATACACAGTAACAGGAGAAACGCTGGAAGTTTCATAACTATCTGGAGATTAAATAACATGCTCCTGAACAACCAATGGGTCAAAGAAGAAATCCAAAGGGAAATCAAGAAATATCTTGAAACAAATAAAAATGGAAACACAACATATTAAAACCTAAGAGATGCTGCCAAAGGTATTCTAAAAGAGAAATTTAAAAAAAAGAGAGAGGGAAATTTACAGTGGTAAATGCCTACAATAAGAAATGTTGTAAAAAAAAAAAGAAATACATCTCTATTGAGGACTATTGAGGAGAGAGAGAGTAGTGATAGGATAGAATAAAAAAAATAAAAATAAAGCAAACCTAATTATGAGAGAAAGAAAGGAAGGAAGGAAGGAAGGAAAGAAGGGAGGAAAGGAGAAAAGGGAATGAAGGGAGGGAGGGAGGGAGGTAAGAAGAAAGAGAGAAAGAGAAAGAAAGACAGACAGACAGGCACCTGGGTGGCTCAATCGGTTAAGCATCTGCCTTTGGCTCAGGTCATGATCCCAGGGTCCTGGGATCAAGCCTCACATTGGGCTCCTTGCTCTGCCGGGAGTCTGCTTCTCTCTCTGCCTGCCTTCCCCCTGCTTGTGTTCTCTCTCTCTCTCTCTGTGTCAACTAAATAAACAAAAATAAAAAAATTAAAAGAAAGAAAGGAAGGAAGGAAGGAAGGAAGGAAGGTCAAATAAACAGCTTAACTTTATACCTCAAGGAACTAGAAAAACAAACTAAGCCCAAAGGTAACAGAGGAAATGAAATAACAAAGGTCAGAGCAGAAATAAATGAAATAGAGACCAGAAACACAGTAGATCAATGAAATTAAGAGCTAATTGTTTGAAAAGATAAACAAAGTTGACAAACCTTTACCTAGACCAACTCAGAAAAAAAAGAGAACTCAAATAAGATCAGAAATGAAAAAGGAGACATTACAACTCATACCACAGAAATACAAAGGATCATGAGCAACTACCATGAACAGTGATTTGCCAACAAACTGGATAACCCAGAAGAAACGAATAAACTCCTAGAAACATATAACCCACTAAGACTAAATCCTAGTAGATAGAAGAGATAGAAAATCTGCCCAAATCTATACTGAGTAAGTAAACTGAATCAGTAATCGAAAACATCCCAATACAAAAAAATCCCAGAATAAGACAGTTGCACTGATCAATTCTACCAAACATTTAAAGAATTAAGGCCAATCATTCTCAAACTCTCAGGAAACAAACAAACAAACAACAAACAAACAAAAACCAAAAAAACCAAATAACCTGAAGAAGAGGGAATCCTTCCAAACTAATTATATGAGGCCAACATTTACGTTGATAAGAAAGCCAGATTAGGACACTACAAGAAAAGAAAATCACAAATACCCTTGATGAATACAGATGTAAAAATTCTCAGCAAAATATTAGGAAACTGAATTCAATAGCACATTAGAAGGATCATACAACATGATCAAGTGGGATTTTTCCCCCTGGGAGGCAAGGATGCTTCAACATATACAAATCAATAAATGTGATATATCACATTAGAATGAAAGATAAAAATCACATTGTCATCTCAATAGAAGCAGAAAAGAAATTTGATAAAATCGAACACCTTTCATGATAAAAACTCTCAGCAAACTAGGTATAGAAGGTCCATAATACAGGCCGTATACGACAAGCCCACAGCTAACATCATATTCAGCAATGAAAGGTTGAAAACTTTCCTTCTAAGACCAGAAACAAGACTAGGGTAGCCACTCTCACCACTCCTATTCAACACAGGACTAGAAGTCCTAGCCATAGTTATCAGGTAAGAAAAAGAAATAAAAAGTATCCAAATAGGAAAGGAAGAAGTAAAATTGTTTTTGTTTGCACATGATATGATTTTATATATAGAAATTCCTAAAGATTCCACCAAATTACTCCTAGTACTAATCAACAAATTCAGTAAAGTTGCAGGATATAAAATCAACATACAGAAAATAGTTGCATTTTTTTTTAATAGTTGCATTTTTATATACTAACAACAAAACACCTATAAAAGAAATTTTAAAAAATCGAGCCTGGGAGGTTCAGTCAGTTAAGCATCCGACTCTTGGTTTTGGCTCAGATCATGATCTCGGCGACATGGAATCGAGCCCTGCGTTGGACTCGGTGCTCAGCATGGAGTCTGTTTGTCCCTCTCCCTCTGCTCCTCCCCATGTTCTCTCTCTTCCTCATAAACAAGTTAAAAATCTTAAAAAAATAATTAAAAATCAATCCCATTCACAATATATAGCTTCAAATTGGGGCGCCTCAGTGGCTGAGTTGATTAAGTGTCTGACTTCAGCTCAGGTCGTGAACTCAGGGTTCTGAGATAGAGCCCCGCATGGGGCTCCATGCTCAGTGGGGAGTCTGTTTGTCCCTTTCCCTCAGACCCTCCCCCTGCTCGCGCTCTCTCTCAAATAAATAAACACAATCTTTTAAAAAAAAAACAATAAAGCATCAAAAACAATAAAATACTTAGGAATAAATTTAACCAAGGAGATGAAATATCTGTCCACTGAAAACTATAAGACTTTGATGAAAGAAATTGAAGAAGATACAAGTAGATGGCAAGATATCCCATGTTCACAGATCAGAACAATTAATATTGTTAAGATGTCCATACTACCAAAAGCCATCTACAGATTCAGTGCAATCACTTTCAAAATTTCAATGAGATTTTTTACAGAAATAGAACAATCCTAAAATTTGAATGGAGCCACAAAAGATCCCAAATAGCCAAAGAAGTCCTGAGAAAGAAGAGCAAAGCTGGAGGCATCACCCTTCCTGATTTCAAACTATATTACAATGCAACAGTAATGAAAACACTATGGCACTGGCATTAAAAAAAGACACGTAGTACAATGGAATAGAATCAAGAGCCCAGAAATAAACCCTTATGTATATGGTTAACTAATATTTGACAAGGAGGCCAAAAATACTCAATGGGAAAAGGTGGTCTCTTCCATAAATGGCACTGGGAAAACTGGATAAGCACATGCAGAAGAATGAAACTGGACTCCTACCTTACACTTAACTCACAAAAATTAATTTGAAGTAGATATTAAAGATGTAAACCTAAGACCTAAAACCATAACATTCTTAAAAGAAAACATAGGAGAAAAAGCTTTTGATATTGGTCTTGGCAGTGATTTCCTAGATACAACACCAAAAGTACAAGTAACAAAAGCAAAATTAAAGAAGTAGAACCACATTGAACTACAAAGCTTCTGCACAGTAAAAGAAACCATCAACAAAATAAAAAGGCAACCTAGAGAATGGGAGAAATATTGGCAAATCATATTTCTGATAAAAAGGTTAATATCCAAAATACGAAAACAACTCACATAACTCAATAGCAAAAATACAAACAACCCAATTAAAAACTGAGCAAAGGACCTGAATAGGCATTGTTCCAAAGAAAACATACAATGGCCAAAAGGTACATGAAAAGCTGCTGGACAACATTAATCACCAGGGAAATGCAAATCAAAACAACAAGAAGACACCACCTCACACCTGTCAGAATAACTAATATCAAAAGGACAGAAAATAAAAAGTGTTGGCAGGGATGTGGAGAAAAAGAAACCCTCATGTACTCTTGGTGAGAGAGTAATTTGGTGCAGTCACTGTGGAAAACAGTATGGAGGGTCCCCAAAAATTAAAAATAGAACTATCTTATGACCTAGCAATTTCACTTTTTGGTATAGATCCAAAAGAAATGAAGGCAGGATCTCAAAGAGATATTTGCATACTCCTGTTTATTGCAACATTATACACAACAGCCAAGATATGGAAAGCATATCCACAGATACCCAGATAAAGAAAATATGAAGATAAGTAAGTGTATATGGTGGAATACTATTTAGTCATGAGAAAAAAGGAATCCTGCCATTTGTGACAGCTTGGATGAAACTTGATGCTAAGTGAAATAAGTCAGACAGAGAAAGAAAATACTATAAGATCACACTTATATGTGAAATCTAAAAATGCCAAACTCATGCAGAGTACAGTAGTGGTTATCAGGTGGGGAACAGGGAGGGATATTGGTCAAAGGGTACAAACTTTCAGTTATAAGAGTAAGGAGCCCTGGGGAATCTAATATACAGCACGGGGATTATAGCTAATAATACTATATTATATATTTGAAAGTTGCTAAAAGAGTAAACCTTCAATATATTCACCACAAAACAGAAATGGTAATTATGTGACAGGATGGAGGTGTTAGCTAATACTACTGGTGGTAATCATTTTGCAATATATAAATGTATCAATTCAACACATGGTATACACTTACACAAAATTGTGTGTCAATTACATCTCGCTAAAGCTTGACTTTCCCAGGCCCTCATGTCACAACACACCCAAGCCAATCTTTGTCCCATCTTTGAAAGACACTCTCACAAAAACCTCTTTCCTCAAATATCCAAACTTTCTTTTTTTTTCAAATATCCAAACTTTCTTATTTCTCCAGAGCCCGAAAGAGAATTGTTTGTTAATCTCTGATAGACTGATTAATAATTAAACATTAGTGATTCTGTCATTTTTCCATTCCAGGAATATAAACTTTTTAATAGAAAACATCAGTATTGGGGCGCCTGGGTGGCTCAGTCAGTTAAGCATCTGACTCTTGATCTCAGCTCAAGTCTTGATCTCAGGGTCACGAGTTCAAGCCCCTTGTTGGACTCCACACTGGGCATGAAGCCTACTTAAAATAAAAAAGGGAAAAGAAAACCTCAGTATTTTCCCAGATGTGCTCCCTGAGTTATTGTTATAGAAAAATGCCTAACAAAACAAAAAACCAGTTCTGTGGCCAAATGTTTGGGAAATGCTGAGCAAAGCAAAGTTAAGCAAGCTTTTTTTTTTTTTTTAACTGTAGTAGTTTTAGAGCTTGTAACATCCTAAAGGAGTTTGAGCATCCACAAAAGGAGATAAGCTCACAGCATTTGTATAACGCATTTGACTACAGAGCCATTTCCCCCTCCCCTTTTAATGTGTGTGCTTTTGTGTGCATATGTGTGTGGAAACTTACAGGACAGCAACCCAGACAGCCGGCAGGCAGGGAGACAGACAGACACACATATGAAAAGAACTAGAAGATATTAAAATTGAATGTCTGTAAATAATAGTTATACCAGTAGTTATTATATAACAATGGGTTTAAGGATGTTTACTTGTCTCCTCTATATTTTTTATTGTTTGCAAATAATTTTTGAAAGATAAAAACATTTTTTAAAGATAAAAAAATTAGAAAGAATAACCAGCATGTATCCACCTTGAGCCAGAGATTAGTATTATTTTTTAAAGATTTCATTTATTTATTTGAGAGAGAGAGAGAAAGCCCGAAACTGAGCAAGAGAGCAACAACGGGGCAGGGGAAGGGCAGAGGGAGAGGAAGAGGCAGGCTCCCCACTGGGCAGGGAGCCCAAGCGGGGCTCGATCCCAAGACCCTGAGATCACGACCTGAGCCAAAGGCAGACGCTTAAACGACCAAGCCACCCAGGTGCCCCAACCAGAAATGGTTTTTTAAAAATTAATTAAGCGTGATTATTCCTAATGCAATCAGATCAATTGATTTTTATCAGTATTCAAAAGATGTCCACAGGTTTCTATAAAAGAGGAAACTTCTCATACATTTAAATTATGTTTCAATTTTTAAAAATCGAAATACACATGTTTAGTGCAATAAATCCCGTATGGTAGATTCACAAAAAGATTTCATTCAATTGAACTCTTTGAAGCCACATTTACTGGGTAAAATTTACCATCTGGTGGTATATCTGCTATGATGGGGCATTAGCAAATACCATTATCAGAGTTCATTATTTGAGATTAGTGTTTCATGATTTCTTTTATCTCCAGCACTGAGTTGTAAATAGGCTATGTTCAGACTAAAAGCATTTTATCCATGATGTTTTTCATTTTCTATTTATTCTCTCATTATTTGTGATCCCCTGATGATATCCAAACACCAACATTTTCCCCAACACTTTCCTGGCTCTAGCAAAATTCAAGATGTCATATGTGAGTTTGCCTTAAGGCTTTTCTGCCGCCAATTTGCTTATTCTTGTATCAAAATCTGTGTGCCATTGAGTCGCCCGCATACAAGGGGATCCCACGCCCAAGTCACTGGCCTTTCCAAACCTTCCACCCAATGTGGCTTCTCTCTTCCGGCAATTTCCTACACCAGAAGATTCTTCTAAGTGGCTAGTATACCATTCTGCTTTCATTCACGGTGGCGAGGCAAGAAATTTTAAAAGCCATTGCTCATTAGTTTTCTTGATATGTTGGACATTAGTCACTATTTTAGATAATGGAACCACCAAAATGTCTAGCTCTCTTTTGATGACCACGAATAAGCCTCAATATTAACATCAGAAATTTTTCATCACTCTTGGAAAGTGAAATCATCTGCTATTTCATAGGTTACTCGTTGTGAAATATAAGCTTTTTGCAAAAAGAAGGGTGCTTCATTTTTTTAAAGATCTATTATTTATTTATTTGTTTGTTTGTTTGTTTGTTTGTTTGTTTCAGAGACAGAGACAGAGACAGGGCATGAGTGGGGAGAGGGCCAAAGGGAGAAAGAGAGAGAGAATCCTCCAGCAGACTTCCCACTGAGCATGGAGCCCCAAAATGGGACTGATCTCATGATCCCAAGATCAAGACCTGAGCCAAAATTAAGTGTAGGCGGCTCAACCGACTGAGCCACCCAGGCGCCCCAAGAAGGGTACTTTAGAATGCACACACACACACGCACACACACATACACACACACACACACACGAGCACATATAAATATGATTCGATATTCTCAAAGAAACAAGATATAATAAATAAGGAATTAACTGCATCTTATATTCTCATTCCATTTGGTTAAAATCTTATTTTCTTTAAAAATTAATTAGTCTTCTAAAGAAAATGACTTGTGCTTGTTTCCTGGAAGAAACAAACTAAAAATATCATGAGTCGGGCTACACTGGGTAATTTCAAAAGCATAACTCACCAACTGTCTGAATAATGTCACTGTGAGAAGGAAGAATATTTATGGTGGCTCCTTCCTTGCATCATAAATTTCATAGGAAGGAGGAAATTTGTTTCATATACAGCAGAGAATACTGATGAAATTTTCGAAGGTAGGAGCTGTCAATTTTGGTGACATTAGGGGATTTCAAATGTAGTAAAAAATGAAAAGCACAACTCCTACAAGAGTCCGTGGTCATATATTTCTCCTTCTCCATTAGAATCTAAAATTATACTGAAAGAATTAAATAGAAGAAACCGGCATTCTAAAAACAGCAACCCAAGTGTCAACAGGTGTGGGAAAGGCTGGGCCTCTTTGTTGTTCCTTTTCATCCCATTACTAGATCTATGAGCTTCCTTCCTCCCAGTTAAGTACTCAGAGTATGTAAGACAATGGTTAAATTCACAGTTGAGAAAACAGCCTGGCAAAAGAGAAACCACAAGTAATGACAAGCTCGCTACGTATAAAACGGTGACCTGAAGACTGCCCGACAAAGACTACTCAGTTCATATTAAACTGTAAGCAAAAATATGTGCCGTCCTCTGACATTGTAGCTTCTGGAAAAATCTTAGCTGAAAAAAAAAAACAAAGATACCGTTATCTTAGAGGGGAGGAAAACGTGGTTGTCATTAACCTCCACCAAGTCATAACACATAAGTTGTATCTACAAGCAAAATAAAAACAAAGGCGACGAAAGAAAGCTTATTTTCATTCTCTGCAGTCTTAGCCCGCGGGAGGACCAGGGTTTTGTGCTGGGCAGCAAGCCACAGGAGAACAGGCAACTTAATTTTTGGTCATGTACAAACCACTCTGTCCAAGGTGACTTAGCTCATGAAAAGAACCAAAGTGAGAAAGTCGGGAAAGATTTGCCATGATCCAGTTTCCTGTGGGTAGCTTTGAATATGCAGCCATTCATATGGGAGGGAAGGCAGACAAATAGGGAAATAATTCACAGGGGTTGAGTCTGATACATTTTCAGAAGATAATAAAATGCAATATTGATGCTTTTATAAAGAAATAATTCAGCTTTGTATTGTTCGGCTGGGTTGCTCAAAAAAAAATCTATGATGCTGTTGTATTGACCTTCTACAGTTATCTAGAAAAGCAGCTGTAAGCACTACTGAAAGGGACATGCTCATAAATTCTTTTTGCATTAGAATTCCCAAATAATCACAACATAAATAATCTCTAGAATTCTAGATGCTTCCTCTTATTTTTTCTTCTCAATGATGGTCTTCTATTCCTTCTTCAGACTCTGATATTTTGTGGTGTTTTGAGTGGAGAATTTGCTTTTGTTTTCTGCTTCCAACTTTTAGAAGTTCTACAGAGAAATTTGTGCCCAGCTAATGTCTTCTCACAGATACCTAAGAATTAGCTTCTCTCTCTCTCTTTTTTTAATAGATTTTATTTTATTTTTAGACAGAGAGCGAGAGAGAGAGCGAGAGAGAGAGAGCGCGCGCACACATGGGAAGTGTGGGCAGGGGGAGAGGGAGAGAAAGAATCCTAAGCAGGCTCCATGCTCAGAGTGGAGCCCGACACGGGTCTTGATCTCATGATCCTTCAACCATGATCCAAGCTGAAAACAAGAGTCAGAGGCTCGACCCACTGAGCCACCCAGGCCCCTTTAGCTTTTCTCTTTCTTAAAAATCTGCCAGGAGAAAAAAATCTTCTCTAGCTGAGGGATGTAAGCCAGAAATAAGAGCACTGCCTGGTGGACATCTACAGCAATACCTCCCACATGGAACCGTGGACTGCTTTCTCTCCAGACTACCTCAAGAAGTCATGGTTAAAAAGGAGGACCATATATGTCATGGTCCAAACCAAAATGCTTGTGAGAGCAAGTGGAAGTTTTGAAAATATGGACACCTAGAAAACAGATGTAAACCAGGACTGATCCAGGCAAATAGGGATGTATGGCCATTCTAAGCATTAAAGTTCGAAATCGCGAATTTGTCCCTGGGTAACTGAAGTGAAGCAAGAAATAGAATTTGTTAACTTGGAAAGGAGATCAGAGAAAGTCATAGCATTGGTAAATAATACTATCATTCTCTCCTCATTGGGGAGGATGTCCTCATTCTACCTGCACTCAGACAAAAAAGCACGTTACTGATTGAAAGGATATGGTACTTGATTTCCACAATTTTCCAAAAGTAAAAGGTTCAGCAATAATTTTCAAAATGCAAGAACTTCATCTTCACACAAATGTGTAAATGATCCAAATGGCACATTAAGCCATAATGTATCTTTGGTTTTACTTCTTATTTGAGCTCTGGAATATAAAGAGATATTCATGTTTCCAGCCAATTTATATTACAGGTTATTAACAGCCCTTCTCTATTTTAAGACCTTGGTTGAAGACTATATTTCAATTAATGCTGCCAATAGCAGAATGACCTGAAGAGATGGGTCAAGACTGCAGATATTTACAAAATAAATGAAATCATCAGGTTATGACTACAGAACTGGCAAGACTTAATACTAACCTCAGTTTGAATGAAAAAATTGCATAATAAAACAAAATAAATGGAAATAATCTTTCACAAGTGCCAATAATTCAGATTTATGGGGTCATCTCTACAAATTGCAATTCCTAATGGATTGCCAAACATGTGTCTGAGGACTTTCATTTCCTGTTTTGTACATTTTATTATCATTTGAAGGGCTAGAAAATTGGAGTCCTAAATTAAAGTGCAAAAATGGGGACATAAACAAATGTTTGGAAAATGGATAGTGTGTAGAGATTCAATAAGCAAACTGTATGTTTCACAAGAGTTTTTATTATTGTTTAATTATGTGTGTTGTGAAATTTCATTCTTTTCTCAATTAAAAGAAACATCCTGAGATTGTAAATGGTAAATTCAGATAGTCCAATCGCCAGGCCCATTGCCGGGGCAGGGGGATCTCAATAGATCAGGCAATACTTTTCAAACCAAAGTATCATTTCTGTGATGACAATACCCTTATTTTATGGAGGCGTATAAAATCTACCTTATTTTACAGGGAAAGTGACCTGGGCAAAGAGAAGTTACAGTCCAAACTAGAAATGGAACCCTTTAGACCCTACTAGGCTGCCTGAAGCGTGGCTCCAAATTTCCCACTGCCTTATATCATCAGTTGCAATGCAGTTGGGTAGAGTCACAGCTGTATTCTTACCAATTCCATTCTAATTATGGTTCCATGAAATTACACTGCACGGATTTTATTGCAATCAGGAGATGCCCACTGTCTCCTTAATGGGAACCTAGGAACGACCCTGGCTTAATGGATCTCAGCTGATGTTGATTATGTTCTCCTCCCTACATGGGACACTTGGCAATGTCTGGAGACGTTTTCAGTTGACACATCCCTGGAAGGGGGAGGAGTGGCCAGGCGTGTCGTTAAAGATCCTACAATACACAGAACAGTCTCCAACAACAACGAATTATCCAGCCTCAAAAGTCAACAGTGTTGCAGTTGAGAAATCCTGTACTGGACATCAGCACGGTTATTTCCAAGTGATTTTGTTGGGATAGAAACCACCCATTTGATAACTCATCCAACACAGTTGATGTTGATGCCTATGGGCTGTAAAATCAGACACCTTTATAATTAGTTTCCAGACTGTGGGAATGTACTGCATCGGAAACTTGATATTCCCCATTCTAAGTGTTGCAGGATCTTTAGAAGGTGTTTGTGGCAGAAGAGAGGAGGGAGGAAATTCTGAGGGACTCTGCTAAGAAGAAATGGCCAGCCTCTTATTCTTCATACCCTAAGGTGACCTCCAGTGAGTCACAACCCTGTAGAGTCTCATCCTCTTATGGGTGGCTGGGACCTGTGACTTGCTTCTAGTTGACAGCATTGGAAAGGCTGATGGGATGTTACTCTCACGATTATATTTCGTTATAGAAGATTCAGTCCAGAAGACTGGCATGGGAAAGTCCCCTGCTGGCCTTGAAGAAGTAAGCTGCTGTGTTGTGAACTGCCTGTGAGGCGGGCCCTGTGTCTAGGAACTACGGGAGGCTTCCAGGGCCTGACGGCAGCCTTCAGCTGAGGGCCAATAAAAAACCAGACACCTCAGCATAACAGCTCAGGAGATGACCTGTGGAAAAGCTGAGGAGATTTCTGACAGGGCCCTTCCCCAGTCAAGCCGTAGCCAACATCGCAGCACTGGCTGACTCCAGAGTTGCTGGTTGTGAGGCCCCAAGCAAAAGACCTAGGTAAGCTGTGCTCGAACACGGCCCACAGAAACTGCAAGATATTGTGTTGTTTTAAGCGTCTAAAATCATGATAATTGGTTATGCAGCCACAGGACGAACTCACCACGGAAGAGCCGTGTCTGCGGTGCTGAGGAAAAAGTCCAACTTCCTGACTGGGAGAAAGAAGGTCTGGATGTTGCTTGGGCTTAGCATCGTTATAAAACAGCAATTGGAGGCCAAGTGGCAGCAGTGGATCAAAGGGAGCTGCATATAAAAAACTGCACTATTTCACCAAACACAATTATGGAAAACCTCCATATTTCACCCTGGCCCATCTTCTCTCCAACGTGACCAGATCACGCCGTGGCCTGACAGAGGAACCCCCTGGCAGAGGAGTTTCACCAGGGAGGGAGGGAAATTTCAAGGAAATGGAATTCTCCATTTCCAACTGAAAAGCCCCAGCCCCTCTCCCTGTTCTGATAGGAAACGGATGCACTGAACACAGACGAACAAACAGCAGTGCCCAGCGCTCTACGTGGGGTTCCAAAAGGAAGATTTAAATAGAGTTCAGGGAACAGTAGAAGTGAATCGAGGGAACCCCTGATGCTGCTTACTGAGGAGAAAGGGGGTGGATGCAAGCAGAACTGTTCGAGGCCAAGGCACACAAAACAAGCAGCAGCGAATGTGGGGTCTAAACCAAAGTGCTTGTAGCAGAACGAACGCATTTCGGGTGGAGAAGGCAGATGGTGTGCACAATCAGGGGAAGATTTATTCAGGCAAACAGCAGGAACATTTTCCGTGACTCAGACTCTGATAGGAATGAAAGAAAACATAGGCTCTATAAAACCCTAGGAAAAATTAATAATTAAAAAAAAAAAAAAAACAATGAGAAGGAAAGGGTGCCGGTAGAGCAGAGGAAATAAATGAAGAAAAAACCCGATGCACTGTGTGACTAAAACTGGAGGCCAGTTTTTGGAGAGAACAGAAACTTGAGGTGAGAGGAACTTATAAGGCTGCAGGCAGTGAGGGTGGAGAGGAGAAGATGCAGAAAGAAAGGTCTATTCAGAGAAGCAGGGAGAGAATGAATATGGAGCCATTTTGTGCAATTTGTGCAAGGAGTTCTCAGAAAAATGAACAGTCTGGGTTAAGTGCTAAGGAAAGGTCACGGATGAGTAGCCAAAGTGGGGGAAAACTTTCTCTCCGCAGAGGAAAGAAAACTGGAGAGCCTTCAGCTGTGCAGCCCTCGGGGTCTTTGATCTCTCTGGGCTGCTAAGGGGAAATCTGAACTTTCCAGATCAAAGTGGGAAGAGCAGATGTCTGTTTGATCACCTCCAGTTTTCAACCAGGACTCTTAAGCTGCTAAGAGAGTTCTTTATCAACCACCCTTACTTCTAACAAATGGACTTCAACTTGAAGGCAATTTTTAGTCTTTAGATAAGATTTCTGCCTCAAGACTATAGGGACTCTAGGTGCTCTTATGAATCCCCGCAATAGGTCAGGACACTTCTCCACCATGCCACCACCCCCTTTCTCTCTCTCTCTCTCTCTCTCTCTCTCTCTCGGGAAAGGGTTGAGGCTGCAGCTGATGCTTTCCCCAGTATTATGCCAGCTAAGGACTACTAATTTGCCAATGGAAAATACTGGTTGGTTCTACTTTGTAGAGGTTAAGGGCCAGTGAGACTGGCCAAATGCTTTACTCATGCATTTGATATGCTTTAGTCAACCTCCTCCAGAACGGACAAATGTTTGTCATTGTCTACCCCAAGTATCTACTCATGATATGGTGCAGGGAAGAAAGCAGTGAAAATCATTCCTTACAGCTATTTCAAAAGAACAAAACAAAAGGCAAGCAACAATTTCAGAACTCATAGAACTCACAGAATAATCTCCTGAGAGATTTATTATGAAGCAGAGGCCAGAACTGGGGGTTAAGGCACTACTAACAACCGGGTAGGGAAAGAAAAGGACTTGCTCAGTAAGGATTGTCTTATGTTGCATTTCCAGATTCACTCTCCCAGTACTCTTTGAGTCAAAACTCATGGAAAACTCAATTAAGTTCAGGCAAACCAAATCAGCAACCACTGTGGTCATTAGCTGCTTTGCTGATTTGCTGGTTTTTTAAAGATTTATTTATTCATTTATTTGACAGAGAGGAGAGAGATCACAAGTAGGCAGAGGCAAGCAGAGAGAGGGCGGAAGCAAGCTCCTGGCCAAGCAGAGAGCCCGATGCGGGGCTCGATCCCAGGACCCTGAGATCATGACCTGAGCCGAAGGCAGAGGCTTTAACCCACTGAGCCACCCAGGCGCCTCACTAATTTGCTATTTTAAATAAAGTCTGGAGAGACCTGCTGCTCTGCAGTTATCATTAGCTCTGGCCCGGCAAGCTAACCTTCCCATGATGCTGGTTGGTTGGGCAGCGCGGAGAGCCAGGGCACCCGTGACATGGCCTCATGCTTGCCAAGATACAGGCGCCAGAGCATTTCAGTGCAGACAGATAAGAGCTTAGCTCTCAGAGATGGAGCTGGATCGATGGAAGGCTCTGCCCACCACTAGCTGTGTTTCCTTCAGCAAGTCGCTTAAACTGACTAAGCCTCTTTTTCCTTGCCTTTTCGAAACAAAGAGCGTCAAATGAACAAGGCATACGGTGATGAGGCATGACTGCATCTGCTTGAAAACACTGTCAGGAATAAGTGACGGAGTTTAAGTAAGGTGCTGAACAGAGTATGTGGCCCTGGAAGTACCCTTTTATATAAGTTACTCTTATTTCATTATAGATTTCATTGCTTATGTTGATAACAAGATGGAATTTTTATGTTTGTTTTTTTACCTATTTAAATAATGTCCACACCTAAGGTAGGGCTTGAACTCACTACCCCGAGATCAAGAGTCACATGCTCTACCCACCGAGCCAACCAGGCACCCCAAGATTGACGTTAGAAAAGAAGACCACCAGCTTTCAATCTATCTTCCTGACCTGGCTATTTTGGTCACTGGCAGGGTCTGTGAGGAAAGAGGCACTTTCTATGTGAGTGTGCATACTGAAGGTAAGGAGTGGTTTGGAACAGAGGGGTGACGGAAAATTTTATGCGTTAGAGCCCAATAGCAAGGTCCTCTCACAGCACCTATCCACCAGAATGCCATTATGTGTTTCTTTCTCTCTTTTCTCTTCCAGAGTGTGAGTTCAGAGAGCAAGTGCTTGTCTTCCTCTCCTGGTTTGTTGGTTTGTTTCTTTCATTTTTGTATTTATTTATTCGAGAGAGAGAGAGAGAGATAGCAACAAAGAGCACAGGCAGGGAGGAGAGGGAGAAGCAGGCTCCCACTGAGCAAGGAGCCCGATGCGGGGCTCGATCCCAGGACCCTGGGGTCATGACCTGAGCCGAAGGCAGACGTTTAACTGACTAAGCCACCCAGGTGCCCCTACCTCTCCAGGTTTCTTAACAAGGCTGAATAGATGGACTGAATGGGACGAAAGCATAATTTTGGTGAAGAACTGTCAAGTCTTGATTTCAAAGTCATATCTAATAGATTGTGTTGACCATCCCTTTTCTGAAATGCCCAAGTCCCCAGTACGGGTCTTATCTTTCAAGACACAGGCACGCTTTATTCAACTCTCAGCACTACCAGTACTATATTTTCTGAGTAGTGGGAACATCTTGTCCATCCTCCCTGGGAGCCATCATTTACCATCAACATTATCATCAACAACCCCACCAGCACCACCAACACTATGAAACAGACATAGACGTTAAATCTAGAGAAGGCTAAAAGCTTCCATTTCCATCTCTCTGTCTTGTAACATCCACTGCAAGGAAGCATCTCCTTCCTCCCTGGGTCCTCATACAGAGTTTTTACTCTGAATATTTGTATCTTGATTGGATCCCTCAATCCAGTCTGCTGAGCTCACTGTGCTTCAGTTCTTTCCTTCTAGGACTCAGACTGGAGAGTCTTGGTACACTCATTCCCTGAGGTTGCCTGGTGGCATCTAGAACGTCCTTGACCATGGAGAAGAAGAGCTGTTCGGATCTGTATTTTTTCAGACTTCCATTCTTTCTTCTCTCCACTCTGTGGTGCTGAATTGTTTCATTATTCTTTCCTTGTAGGCAAGAAGAAAATTACTTCCAGAGTTCTCTGAAAGGTGCCTTCCCCAATCTCACCATCACCATTCCTGTGGTCTCGCCAGAAACCTCCAGGCAGCAGCGTCTGAGATGCTCCACCATAGCCCATGCCCTCCCAAACTGGGAAGGCACTGACCGTACAGTCAGTGCAATGTTTTTGATCTCTAGCCACCTCTCATATGCTCAATGAACACAGGCATATACAAATAATAATTTCCAATCTAAAAAATGAAAGAGCAGGGGTACCTGGGAGGCTCAGTCAGTTGAGTGTCTGACTCTTGATCTTGGCTTAGGTCATGATCTCAGGGTCATGGTATTGAGCCCCGTGTCAGGCTCCACACTGGGCATGGAGCCTGCTTGAGATTCTCTCTCTCCCTTTCCCTTCCCCCACCTCCCGGAAAGAAAGAAAGGAAAGAAGGAAAGAAAGAAAGAAAGGGAAAGAGAGAAAGAGAGAAAGAGAGAAAGAGAGAAAGAGAGAAAGAGAGAAAGAGAGAAAGAGAGAAAGAGAGAAAGAGAGAAAGAGAGAAAGAGAGAAAGAGAGAAAGAGAGAAAGAGAGAAAGAGAGAAAGAGAGAAAGAGAGAAAGAAAGAAAGAAAGAAAGAAAGAAAGAAAGAAAGAAAGAAAGAAAGAGCAAAGTCAATCATTACCTGGTTTGTTCTATGCCCAGGCAAAGCCACTGAATGTCTCCAGGCAGTAGACATTCTCAGTCACCAGGCTCAAGGACGGATTCAAATTATAGTGGATTCCTATGCATCAGATCCACTCACTCCTCAATATCTGACATGACCTGGCCAAAGAAACTGCCTTCTTTGACCTGCAAGCTTATGACACCTTCTTTATCATCAACTACAATCCACTAACCAAACAGGTTGCAAGATCCTTCTTCCCTTCACAAACACTACACTTCTCTTTAGAAAGACCATAATTTAAAACATTTGGGGAAGAATGTTTCTGAGCACTGCTGTAAGAATTATAGGATAAGAGAGATTATCCTAATTATGTCACTCAACACAGTGCAAACCCATGCAGAGCAAATGTAGTTTCAATCTCTCGTCACTGGAGAAAAGCTAGCAAAACATGTAATACATTTTTGTAACACTTACATTTTTATTATGTCAAATTTCATTAATAGACTATAAGAACCATATGTCAAATCAATAATATGCTGTGTTGAATCTGAGATTATTCACGTCTACTACAGTCTAACTGGCTTGATTTGGGGAGTTAAGAAATCCTCTTTTTTTAAAAAAAAAAAAAAGCTGACTGATGCTTGAAATATTGCATCAGTCAATTATCCCTTTGGGTGAAGACATTGATCACTTTGGAAAAATCTCTGAGCAGATATGCGGGATTTTTATGTATGTGGGGCCCTGAGAGCAGGATAGAATTGGACACAGAACGGGCACAGAAGGAGAGGAAGGGGCGAGTTCTGGAGATGGGGGCTAGAGGGAAGACACAGGAAACAAAGAAAAGTCAGGAGAATGGGCTCATCTAAGATAAGTGTCACCTATCTCAATTTTGGAGAGAGGTGGTTGGTGGTCAATTACGGTAGTTGGTGGTGGTCTTTCATTTTTTTAATTTTTTTTAAAGATTTTATTTATTTGACAGAGATCACAAGTAGGCGGAGAGGCAGGCAGAGAGAGGGGGTGGGAAGCAGGCTCCTCGCTGAGCAGAGAGCCCGATGTGGGGCTCGATCCCAGGACCCTGAGATCATGACCTGAGCCGAAGGCAGAGGCTTTAACCCACTGAGCCACCCAGGAGCTCCAGGTGGTGGTCTTTTAAACAGAGCACCTTTTAAAGATTTTATCTATCTATCTATTTATTTATTTGTTTGACAGGGAGTGCAGGGGGGGTGTAGGGCAGGGGGAGGCAGTGGGGGAGGGAGAAGCAGGCTCCCCACTGAGCAAGGAGCCCAATATAGGGCTCCATCCCAGGACCCTGGGATCATGACCTAAGCCGAAGGCAGACACTTAACCGACTGGACCAATAGGTGCCCCAAACAGACAACAATGATTTTAAAGCCAGTAAATTAATCTGGAAATTTCTTTTATAAAAAACACAACCTATGAATAAAATATTGATGAATTCTGTATTAACTGTGCCAGTACAACAAAGACATGCCACAAACTCGAGACATTTGCAATATAGTGTCTCTTTCCCCCAAAGAATTAGTATGCAGAATATAGAGATTCCAACAGACTAGTTTAAAAGAAAGGCAAAGAACCCCAAAAAAACTTTAAAAGGAAACAGGCAAACCAATAGAAAAAAAGAAACTAAGTGATCAATGAACATGTGAAATATTATCTAGAAATCCTGACTGAATAAAGAGATGGATAGGCCAGCTTGGAGAAAACAACTAGAAAAACAAAAATGAAACACCATTTCCCATGGGGCGCCTGGGTGGCTCAGTGGGTTAAAGCCTCTGCCTTCGGCTTGGGTCATGATCTCAGGGTCCTGGGATCGAGCCCCGCATCGGGCTCTCTGCTCAGCCAGGATCCTGCTTCCCCCTCTCCTTCTGCCTGCCTCTCGGCCTACTTGTGATCGCTCTCTGTCAAATAAATAAATAAAATCTTAAAAAAAAAAAAACATCATTTCCCATACATCAGATTGGCAATACAGAAAAAGTCTGATAACAAGTGCAGATGAGGCTATCAGAAAATGTGAATAGCAATATAAAGAGGAATTAATGCACCCATTTTGCAAAGTAATCTGGAGGAATTGTACCAGCCATTTGGAACAGTAATGTCACTTCGAGTTACAGCCCTTAGAGCAAGGGACAGCAAATCATAATTTGGGCCAAATCAGGCCCAATGGCCATTTTTGTATAGCCCATCCATGAGCTCAAAACATCTCTTAACATGATAAGTGGCTAAGGAAAAAAATCAAATAAATAATAATGACACACGAAAATGATATGAAATTCACATGTCGATATCCATAAATACAGACTTATTGCCACACAGCCTGCCCATTTGTTTGTATACTGTCTGTGGCTACCAGGGCAGAGTGCAGCAGTTGTGACAGAGGCCGGATAGAATTGCAAAGCTGAAAATATTTACTATCTGGCCCTTTACAGAAAAAAAAAAATTGCAGAGCCTGGCCCTAGAGAAACTCTCACACGTGTGTGCAAGGAGGGTGTGCAAGAGTGTTCACTGGGGTGCTGTTTTTATTAGAAACAAACTGGAAGCAATGTGCATGTTCATTAAGAAGTGACTGTATAAAAAAAAAAAGAAGTGACTGTATAAATCAATCTTAGTATATTTATACAGTGAAATATAATAGCTTTTAAATAATAGACCTACACGTATCAACTTGGATAAACCTCAAATACTCAATATTGAATGAACAAAAAAATGTTGCCAGTATAAAACCATTTATATACATTCTGGAAAACCTAAAATGGTAAAAATATGGTATATGGATTATACATAGAATTAAAGCATAAAAATATGGATAGGAACAACACATTCAGGATGCCAGTTGTTTCTGCAGTGGAGGAGAAGGGAATGGGCTGGAGACGTTCATCTATTGCTTTAAAAAGAAAAAAAAAAACTAAGTACTGGAAGTCAATAAAAAAAACGATATGTTTAATCTGGGTGTATGTGTGTTTACTGCAATGTGCTCTGTATCTTTGAAATGTATAAACTATTTTCACAATTTAAAATATGATCTCCAAATTAGAAAATTACCCCACTGTCTATTATTTCTGTTGCCCAGATTTTCAGCTGACCACAACCCTGTCTGTGAATGCCCTTTGAATTACATAACACTTGGGGAAGGCAGTCAGGTGGGAGGTTTGGTTAGTGTCAGCCCTGCATTGTTGGATGCTAGGAAATGCGCTGCAGCGGGCATGATTAATTACATAGTCCATAAAGCTGTGTTCTCCCACTATCCACCTAATTACTGTGACACCATAGGGTATGGGTGACAAAATAATTGCTGTAACCCCAGACAAATGCTTTATGGATATTGGAACAGAGATGGAAATGGAAAAGAATTCAGGGGCAATATATTTCACGAGGAGTGCGCATTTCCCAATCCCCCTTCTGTTAATAGAGAGTGTACATTTCCCAGACACGGTGAATGAAAAATAGCTTCGTTTCCAACAGCGGTATCAGGAAAAGGAAGAGAAATGTGCTCTTCCCGGCTATAAGTCGAGAAGGATGTAGCTAGGAAGCATGATTAAATACTAATGAGAATGATGTCAGACGTGGTGAGAAACTTACACCATCTATTTTAACGCTGGGCGGTTTGAGGTTTGCTGGTGCCAGAAGGGTGTTCATGGAAACTCACGTTCCTGTATAATCACTCACTGCTGGGGCAAACGCCTGCCTGGTGGGGTCCTTCCTTTTGCTGGTAAGGGTGGAGGTGGAGCACTGGAAAAGTTTTCACGACTCTAGGGAAAATTTTATGGAGAAAGGGAAAGTAGCAGACTCTATCAGTCTCGCGATCCTGCCTGTTTGCCTTCACTAACGAGGAGGCGAGGCGAGGAGGCAAGGAGGAGCAGAGATTATGCAGCATTAGGGCAAGGATCTTGGAGCCAGGAAACCTGGATTTGGTTATCAGTGATGCCACTTGCTGTCTGTGCAACCCTGGGTGAGCATCTTGAATTTGCCAGGGCCAAATGAATGAAACTGTAAGCTAATGAGGGTAAATATCTATCTTGCAGGAACTGTGGAAGGTCTTAAAGGAAAATTTCTACCAAAATGCTTTATAAAGGGTTAAGTTCTATAAAGGTATTAGCTGTTCTACCAGATGCTTTGTGCAGTGTGCAACTTAGTGAGAATATTTCCACTGATCTGTGTAGTATCTGTCATGGTTTGGGGATTTACAAAGGGGAGGAAGGCAGGAGGGAGGTAGGAAAGGGGTAGGCGGGAGGGAGGAGGTAGAAGGAAGGGAGAGAAAGGGGGAGAGGAGACAAAGATGAGGGAGGGAGAAAAGCAGGAAGGGAAGGGAGGGGGAGAGGAGAAAGGAGGGAGGGAAAAGGTAGGGAGGGAAGGAGAAAGAAAAAAGGGAAAAGTGAAGTCTGTCTCCTGCGCCCAAAGGAAAATCTTGCCGAGGTCTCATCATTACTCAGAGACCCATTCTTATCAGCGCTATTTATGGGCTCTGGGCAGGTAACTCAACCATCTTATTATTGTCACCTGCAGTGTGTAGATAATTTAACCATTCTCTCAAAAACACTGCAAAGTAATGTTCTTAGACCAAAAACTGATTCTCCAAAATAAACCCAGAGCGCACACTCCCCCGAAAGGTTTTAATGACCCACACAGCCTCGTGCTTTGAGGGCACAGAGTGGTTTGCAATGCAAATGTCCAAGAAGCTCTAAGGCTCACTCTTTAAATGATTTAGCTCAATTGTATCTCATCTTTGAAAATGCTGTTTCATTACATTGCCAATATCAGTTCCACAATATATATCTATTTTTTGGCCCAAAGGACCATCTTTTATATGAGATAATGATGCTGACACACTATCATTGGAGCTGGGGTTTTTCCAGTAGTTTGGAGGATCCTGAGGTGAATCAGCCCGATGGGCTCAAGCTACCCCAACCTTTATTCATCTGGCTGGCTTTAGTGGTGCAATCCACAGCTACTGAACAATTGTTTATTTGTTTAAAGCCGGCAGGACGACATTGGGTTGGAGCCTTGAACCATGGCCTCGACTTAAGATTCTAACGAAACGAGTTAAACCAGAGATAACTGCCACTTGGTTAGATAGTTGTCGGTATACATGGGTTTCCTCTGAAAGCCCAGGTTTTAAAAAAATGTTATGTCCTGCTGTCCCCTCGAAATCAGGACAATTTCCATAAATTTCTATTTTTCTCTTTTTTGCATCAAAGCTACCTATTTTGAAATGCCTCTCACACTAAAAAGTGGCATAAAAAATCTTTTGTTAAAATATAGGGCCCCTATTAGTTGCTCAGAAAATATGTGACCAAGCTTTTCACAGGTCCCTTGGGCCCCAGCAACCTGATGCCCACCTCTCCTGCATCTTCAATTCCCCACTCTCTATTTGATCATCGCTACCCTCATTCAAACATCCTGTAATATCCCCACTATTAAAAGTAAAAGTCCTTCCGTCGTCCCCCATCCTCCTCCAGCTACTGCCTACCTTTGCATTTGTAGTTAAATTTCTAGAAAGGTTTGCCTACACTCACTTTCTCCACTCCCTGTCTACCTATTCTCCCTGGACCTACTGCCATCAGGTTTTTTTCTCCATCATTCTATCTGAACTGCTCATTCAAGGTCACCAATGACTTCCGAGGGGTCAATTCCCATAACCCATGCTCTGCTCCCATCTTCGCCATTTTATCCACATGTCAAGGGTGCGAGATGCGATTCCTTCTGTGCTCCTCACAACACGTTGGGGACTCCACCCTCTGTTCC
This sequence comes from Nasua narica, assembly GCA_028533885.1. Lineage (NCBI taxonomy): Eukaryota > Metazoa > Chordata > Mammalia > Carnivora > Procyonidae > Nasua > Nasua narica. The sequence goes on along the minus strand of CM052801.1, from coordinate 6,783,990 downwards.
CTTCCCCGCCGACAGGCAAATAAATCCCTGAGTCTCACTTCCTCTACGGCCAAACATGGTGGTGCTCTGGGCCCAGCCCTCTGTGATCTGCACACTCCTCCCTCGGTATGTTCAGTAAGACTTCTGGCTTAAAGCACCATCTACCCACCGACGTCTCCACAATGTAGGTCTTCAGCCTGGACCTCTTCTCATTACTCCAGATTCATATCCCATATCTCACATCCAATTCATGAGCAAATCCTATTAGCACTTCCTTAGCAATATATCCAAAATATGGTGACTACACACCACCTTTGCCATAGCAACTGGGCTTTAAACCAGCATCACCTCTTGCCTGGATTTCTCTCTGCCTACAGCCTAATCTCCATACAGCAGCCAGAGTGATATGTACAGACTGTCAGTTCACGGCACCTCCTGAAGCGTCCCATCCTATTCAGCATGAAAGTCAAAGTCCTAAGCATGGCCCTCGTGAATGGTCCAGTTTACCTCTGCAATCTCTCCATCAGTCTCCCACTCATTTGCTGGGCTCCATCCGCAGGCACCTCTTCCTATCTCATTGACTATGCCAAGCACCTGCCTGGCTCCGGGCCTTTGTCCTTAGTTGGGTTAGTAGCACTGCTCACTTCCTCCTTGATTTCCGGTTCTATTTAGAATGTCACCTTCTGGAAGTGGTCTTCCCTGCAACCCAACGCCCTCCACTACTCCACAGGCCATTTATTTTCTTCGCAATACTGATCACTCCTGGGGAAACTGTGTATGTATGTGTTTTTCTTGTTTCTTTGCTGTCTGTGTATCCCGTCCAAATATAAGCACCTCAGGGGCAGGAACTTCTTTTTTATTTTTTTTTCTTTATTTTTTAAAGGATTTTATTTATTTATTTGAGAGAGAGAGAGAGAATGAAAGAGCAAGCATGAGAGGGGGAAGGTTAGAGGGAGAAGCAGACCCCCTACTTAGCAGGAAGGCGTATGCGGGACTCGATCCCAAGACTCCAGGATCAGGATGTGAGCTGAAGATATTACTCAACTAAATGAGCCACCCAGATGCCCAGGAACTTCTTTTTTATACAGTGCCTAGGACTGAGTCTCATCCGCCATAGATACTCAACAAATGATAAATATTTCATTTGATACTTAATGAATATTTATAAACGACTATGTTTGAATAGCATTTCATCAACTAATCAACAAGTTCAGCAATTGTAGACCATGTGGACCTGCCTACTGTGTGTTAAGAATCTTGCTAAAAGCCAGGAGTGAAATGAAAAAAAAACGGAGCTCTCGGATCTCATACTTTTTCTTCCCTAAGATGTTATTTATTCACTTGAGAGAGAGAGAGAGAGAGAGAGAGCGAGCATGAGCAGGGGGAGAAGCAGAGGGAGAGGGAGAAGCAAGCTCCCTGTTGAGCAGGGAGCCCGACACTAGGGCTCGATCCCAGGACCTGGAGATCACGACCTGAGCCGAAGGCAGATGCCCAACCACCTGAGCCACGCAGGTGCCCCCCAGATCTCATATTTAAGGGGAAAGTTAGAAAAAATAAGCAGTCCAGTTCCATAGTTTATGGCATAATGTGTTCATCAGACTTTGACAGTAAGGAAGGAGGGGTGGGGGTTGAGGGTCAAACGGTCCCTACATAGATCAATCTTCAACAGGACTACTGTGTTCTCTAAGTGATGGTTTCATTATCTCCCTTTATATTTTCTGAAGAGTAAACATTTTTTAAAAATTGAAGTTTGGGGATGCCTCGGTGGCTAAGTCATTGGGCGTCTGCCTTCAGCTCAGATCATGTCCCAGGGTCCTGGGATCAAGTCCCACATCAGGCTCCAGTCCCTCACTGGGCTCTTTGCTCAGTGAGGAGCCTGCTTCTCCCTCTCCTTCTGCCTCTCCCCCTGCTCATGCTCTCTCTGTCTCTCTCTCAAATAAATAAAATCTTTAAAAAATAAAAATTAAAATTAAAGTTTGTTATAACAATCAGAAAAAAAATGTGGTCAGTTTTGAAAAATATGAAGTTGTCTTTGTATGATTTTCCTATTGCTGCTGTAACACTCAGTGGCTTAAAGCAACGCAAATTTAGTCTCTTACATCTCTGGAGGCCACAAGTCCAAAACAGTCTCACGTGGCTAAAATCAAAGGTCAGCAGCACCGGGTTTCTTTTAGGGGCTTAACTACACACAAGAATAAGGGTTATTAGCAGAGATAAATTTTACCTGAGTGACCCATTTGTATGGTAGGGCAAACATCACTTCTTTCCTCTAAAATCCCAGACCGCTCCCCACTTCTTCTTAGTTCAGGATGACATATAGACCTCATTTTGCCTGCCTGTCTTTGGAATTTCCAGGTCAATGTAGATTCCCTTTATATATGCCTATTAAATTTGATTTTCTCCTCTTAATCTTTCTCATGTCCATTTGATTCTTAGTCCAGCCAGAACCTTTGAGAGGATAGGAATTCTTGCTTTGTAACAGGACATAACATTCCGGATTAGGACATGGATATCTTCGGAGGGAGGCCATTATACTGCCTACAGCAGTCATTCACCGTGAGGCCAAAAGGAAAAGATGCACTATTTTCAGTCATCAGATCTGTGACTTAGGCCTGCCAGATCTGTAGCAGAACTCGAAAATAAACAGATTATTTACATAAAATATACTCCACTTAGTGCTTGGCTTTGAGTGACCAGGGAGACCAGAAGGGGTGAGCGCTCACGGCCCTGACTGGCCATGGGCATATCTGGGACCTGGACGCTGTCTGCAAGCCGGTGGAGGAGTGGAGATGGGGCCATTTCCCATCTCCTCATATGAAAGAAGTTCACTGGGTAAGAAACTTAAACCATGGAGGTCAGTGCTTCTTTTAAATCTTGGGGCTGCTGTTGTGTTTGTGCTTTAGTTTGTCATGCAGTATTTATGGTATCTGGAGTTATGAACTATACGAACTAGGGTTTGAGTTTTATGATAGTGTTCCCCCTTCCAAATAATGGCTGCTTTCTGCTGTTTCTATAAAAACAAAACTATCCAGATGTTTTAAAAAGTTATAATAAAGCATCATTTCAAGAACTTGGGTGGTCTACAATCTATGAATCCCAAACCTTTTATTACCTTTCAAGCATCCCAGATGTTCAAAAACCTAAATGCTTCATAATTACATTTTTCTTTCCCCATGAGCAAGCCCAAAGTAGTTATATTTGTTAGAGCGTAAACAGAACTTAGGTTGTTTAAAAGGTAAAAGGCAGAAAAGAAATGCTGACTATCTCATCAAATATATTTGCTTGTTTGACCCTTCCAGTGGTTTCTGTGCACACCATGCTCACAAAAAGGCACATCCCTGGGAAGTTAAATTTCAAGGGTTCATCTCCAATCATGGACAATTATAGAAAACACAGTCTTAGAATTTGATTTGTTTCCTAGGTAACACCTCTTCAAATCTGGTATCCGTGCCTCATCATTTTGCTCCTACACAGGGATAAAGATCCTGAAACTGCCTAGTCTACATTTCAGGTACAGAAGATGACATGAGCAGACATCCTCAAAGAAGGATCTGGGGTGGATGTTATTCTCCAGAAAGAAATTTAATTTATTTAAGTTAATAAAAATAGCAGGAGAAAGAAACAAAATTGGAAACTTGCTGAAACTTAATTCACTGCAGGATACTGTTATCTAGCAGGTTAATCTTGGGCCCCAACTAAATGATTTAAGTTTCTGAAACACATGAAGTATCTCAGAGTTTAACCCAGTGGCTGCAACATAACAGAGCTCCTAGGGGAGGAATACAGTTAGATTTATATGTTTAAACAACTGTGGCTGATTTCTGAACCTTAACAATGAGTACGACTAGAAACATAGCATAAATGAGATTTATACAGACTGAAAAAAGTGAATCATCTCCCACATAGTCCCGAGGTACTAATTTGGATTACTAAACATATAAATATTACAATTACTTTGATACAAAGAGAGCCATCCCTCAATGTATAAGAACCAAGGGCAAACCATAAGGTGTGTCTAAGTCCCCAACTCCTGCTGTAATATTCATATTCAGGGAATATTTTGTTTAAAATAATCATCAAAGGTAGCCTTGAACCACAAAGCCAAAAGCAGAAATGAGAGCAGCCACCGTAGGTAGACTGCTGCAGGAATACATGTACAAAGTGAGAAGAGATACATTCAATATGCAGCCTCAAGAGTTGGTATGGAAGTGCAGAGGGAAGAAGGAGTAATACAGCTATCCGTCAGCCAGGCTCGGTCCCTCTAGACAGTCAGCCTAGGTGCTTGCCCCTTTCGAATGGAACTGTCCTATGTGCTGAAATGGGCCCCTGAATAATCCTCGGCTCCCCTGGTAACAATGTGAAATTGTCACCACTGTTTGGCATTGGTTGAAGACATACTCTCCTTTTCATGCCTTCTGCTACTGCACTGAAATGTCATTGCATTTCCAGCTACCTGCTTCTCACAGGTATCAGTGCCTTAGACTGACCAGGGACAACTACTCAGAAAGGGCTAAATCAGAATTCCTGGAGCTCATACAGCAATCTGTTTCAAGGTTTAGTAATTTATTTCCTTCTAGTATTCACCGGCTTCTAAAAAGTCACAACACCCACTCAATTTGCCAATTGAGAATGATTTAAAATTCAATAGTATTTGCAAATAGGAATCTTTACGTCCTTTTACAAACTACAGAAGCCTAATTACTCTATTTTCATGTTAACTGCCTCCTCTTCATTTAGTAAATGCAGGTTATTAATTATGCACACTGACATTTAAAAACCATATGAATTCTATGTACTTATTATTAGCTTGAAGGATATAAACCATATAACTTCCTCCACAAATTAGCCATTTTTGTTAAACCGGACAGACAATTTTTAGTAATCTTTATTAAAAAGTTACATTAATCCACTGAAATGAACAATTTTTCAATTATTTTTAGAGCTCAATTGATTACTACATCTAACCCGAGAATAAATTTTCTCCCGGTATATGTTTTCAGGGATTCCTATGGTCTATTTGCTTTTTTTTTTTTTAAGATTTTATTTATTTATTTAACAGAGAGAGACACAGTGAGAGAGGGAACACAAGCAGGGGGAGTGGGAAAGGGAAAAGCAGGCTTCCTGCTGAGCAGGGAGCTCGGATGTCAGGACCCTGGGATCATGACCTGAGTTGAAGGCAGACGCTTAACGCAGAGGCTTAATGACTGAGCTACCCAGGCACCCCCTCTCCTTTTTTTAAAGTAAGCTCTACACCCAACGTGGGGCTTGAACTCATGACTCTGAGATCAAGAGTCACGTGCTCTACTGATTGAGCCAGACAGGTGCCCCCTTTACATTATTTTTAAAGCACTGGAGAGAAATCACCTAATAAAGCAGATGATGGATTTCTTATTCTGCATAAGATTAACCTCAGTGTTCCTCACTTTTCATTCTCCTGTACCTCTCTTGTATGAGCAACAATTCCAAACCTCCACATGTAAGTATTTTCAGTGCTAGACTTAAAGCATGCTTTGACTCAATTCTAGAAAAAGACATCTGACCAGTAACTCAGACGTCAGACACATTTTTTTGGCCAGGTACCTATTAGGCTTGAAATAGACCCAGGGAGGTATATTCTGGGAATACAATGATTTATCTAAACCCCTGAAAAGGTCTATCACAATTCAAGTTCGTGCCAAAGACATGGTTCTTAGGGGTACCAGATTATGCCACCCCAAAATATGCCTCTCTGACATATGGGTTATTTTGAGCTAAGAGCCACTGTGAACCAGCCAGAGCTCTAAAAACAGAGCCCAAGTTTTCCTTTTGTAAAAGAAATTTCCATTTGTAGACATGTCTCCCTCTCCTTTGCCAGGAAAAGGACTCTTAACAACTCCTATCAAGTGAGAAGGCTCTGACTTAAATCTGCATCAACAAACCTTTTTTTGACAACCCTTGTTTACCATACTTTTCCAGGTCGTCTTCCCTTAACTTGCCTCTCCTGCACAGTCCCCCCAACCCCTTTTCCTTTGTTGGTAGAGTTGAACCCAAATTCTAACCACTCCTTTGTATTACTCATCACTAATTGCTCCCTGTGTACACCATGATGCGTATGTTAATAAACTTCTGTTTGTCTCCGTCCTGCTAATGTGTCTTTGGCCAGTCTTATTTACAGCTGGAGAACCAAAGATAGGTAGAGGGAGAGATTTTTCCTCTCATACTGTACTGCCTCATGAATTTTCTCCTGCTGCCACAGAATTTGGTTAAAACCTCAACTCTGCTATAAACTTGTTCTGGAATGTTGAACAAATACAATACCCTCTTTAATCTGCATTTAATCATTTGTACAACGTCAGTGTTAATATCTATTTTACAGAGTTGTTTAGAAAATTAAGTGAGATTATATACACAAAGCATCTTTCTTAAACAATGCCTGAAATAAGTGGATGATCAAGTAATAATATGGTCTGCCAGACAGGTAGAAATAGGGAGAAAGCTAACCTCATCATTCATCCTGATCTTCAATCACTCCCTCCTTAAAAGGATGAGATTCAATAGCTTGTTGTGCTTACTAAAATGGGGCTACGATATAAACAGTCATCATTATCAACAACAACAAAAACACCATCACATAACAGTCTAGGTACAATTTAGATATATCTTTTAAAACAAAAACAAATCCATTTGGTTTTTCAATAGATATGGCCCTGATAAATTTGAAAATCCAGGTGAACTGAATAGTTTTCTATGAAAATGTAAACTTTTAAAATTATGTCAAGGAGATACAGATAATAGGAACTGCCTAACAACCGCAGAAGAATTTGAAGTTAGTCAAAATCAATCCCCACAAAGGCATAGATGGCTTTATTGAAAAATTCTAACAAACATGCAAAGATCATATATTTCTATTAACGTAGTCCAGCATATAGGCAAAAATGAAAATTGCTTTTCTCTTTTTACTAAGCCAAACATCTCTGAAAACTCCACAAAATAAGGAGTACTACAGATTCCTCCCACTTATATACAAAGTCAGGAACTACATATTAGTAAATTTCTTCTGTAGGTTTGGTTTTCACATAGCCATGCAATCAATATTAGGAAATGTATAAATGAATTTCGCTACATTATTCTGCTAAAGCAGAAAAGCATATTATCTTTCCAATACATAATAAAAAGTATTTGATAAATTTCAATATCTGCTCTTATAAAACTCAGTAAAATCAGAAAGGCAGGAAATCTTAATTTGAATAAAGATCTCCACCAGAAAATTACAGTAAACTTCATTCTCAGTGGTAAAATATAAGAAGCATTCCCATAAAGCCATGAATAAGGCAATACTCTCGGCTTCCTCAACTTGACTAATCGACATTGGACTGGGAGTCCTATCTAGTGCAAAAGAATATAAGAAGCAAAAATATTGTGAAATGATAGAAAAATCCATCACGCATATTTTTGTTATAACCTTCTGACACAGTATTCTATCTCTCTCTCTTTTTGATACAATTTTCTACCTAGAAAATTCTAGGCTCCATAGCAAAAACAGTAAAACTAAAACAACAAAATCAGTAATATGGGAGACAGAAAACTTTATAAAATCAAAGTACTCCTGTATACCACCTATAACCAAATGGAAAATATAATTTTAAAAAATAGGCATGGCCTTTTCACAATAGCACAAACAACCTCTGCTCCACACATCTATCCATCCACTCACCCACTCACCTTCTCATACACCTACATGAAGAAAAAGAGGAGACAAAAACTAGAAAACTAGTAGTAAACTTAACAAAAAATGTGGAAGATCTAGATGAACCAAATTATAAAATATCACTGAAGTGTTTTGAAAACACTTGTAATTAAAGGAAAGACTGATCATATTCCTGGAGGAGAACACTCAATCCTGAAAAGAGTTATTTCTCACCAAAATAATCTATAGTAACAGTTAAATTTTATACATACATATTTTGGAATACCATAAAGCTATAAGGTGAAACACATTAATGTGTACTGACAAAGATAAATAACCATAATACATTGTGTGGGAGGAAAAATTTTCTCCACCCTCCAATATTCTAGCTGGTCTAAGAATTAAACTGACATGAGACAGATCAATATGGGGGAAAAAACAAAGTTTAATTACATGTGCATAGAAGTCCAATAATAAAATTGAGACCCAAAGAAATGACCAAGGCAGGCAGTTTATATATATGTATATATAAATATAATATATAATATAAAATGTATCTATTTTTTAGTTTTTTTAGTTTTCATACTTTTTAGATGAAGAGATGATAAACATGTGAGGAACTGGCAGGACAAAGAAAACTTGTGTTCAAGAGCTTCAATTAGTAAAGAATTCTAAAGAGAATTTGGGCTGGGGTAATAAGTTAGTAAAACAACAAGGTTTGTTTATATAGCCTTCTTGGCTCCGAATTGTCTATCTTTGATGATAAGAATGTTTCTTTACCTTCTGGTGCAGGGAGAGCATCTTTCACATGGGAGATATATTTTCTGCTTTCTGGAGACACAGTGGAGGGGGTTCAGAATGTTCTTGAACTGGTTGATTTCTTTTTTTTTCTCCCCAAATTTGTTTATTTTAATTTTTCAGTGTTACAAGATTGATTGTTCATGCACCACACCCAGTGCTCCATGCAGTACGTGCCCCTCTCGATACCCACCACCAGGCTCACCCACCCCCCCATCCCCTCCCCTCCAAAACCCTCAGTTTGTTGCTCAGAGTCCACAGTCTCTCCTGGTTCATCACCCCCTCCGATTTCCCCCCATTCGCCCTTCCCTTCCTTCTCACAATGCCCTCCATGATTTTCTTTATACTCCACACGTAAGTGAGACCATAAGATAATTGCCTCTTTCCGCTTGACTTATTTCACTCCGCTTAATCTCTTCTAGTCCTGTCCATGTTGATACAAAAGTTGGATATTCATCCTTTCTGATGGAGGCATAATATTCCATTGT
>CM052801.1:6597091-6774559 GCA_028533885.1 Nasua narica | reverse complement strand
TCCAGCTCTTTGAAAAAAACTGGTGGAATTTTGATCGGGATGGCATTGAAAGTATAGATTGCTCTGGGCAGTATAGACATTTTAACAATGTTTATTCTTCCGATCCATGAGCATGGAATGCTTTTCCACCTTTTTGTGTCTTCTTCAATTTCTTTCATGAGTGTTCTATAGTTCCTCGAGTACAGATCCTTTACCTCTTCGGTTAGGTTTATTCCCAGGTTGAACTGGTTGATTTCTATTTCTTACTTTCCTCATCTCTAATATGGGTAAATTGAATTTGTAATTCAAAATAATCAATTTGCCAAAGTGGCACATTTTGGGGACCCTGCCCTTGGCCCCTACAGATGTCAAGTGAAATAAAGTTAAGTTTCCCAGGATGATTCCATTAATGCCAAAAAAAATTTTTTTAATGGTGTATGAGTGTTTGTGCATAGATCCAGAGGTTCTATGCACATAAGCAATAATAACATGGGGAGTTAAAAGGGTAGGGTAAGGGCAGGGAAGTAGAATTATATTTTATCCCTATGACTATACCCTTTGGGTTTTTCCAACAAGCTTTATTTTTATTAAAAACTTTAGGGGTATTAAGGGTGCCTGGTTGGCTCAATCTGTCAAGTGTCCAACTCTTGATTTTGGGTTAGGTCATAATGTCAGGGTACTGAGATTGTGCCCGGTATTGGGCTCCATACTGGGCATGAGCCTGCTTAAGAGTCTTTCTCTCTCTCTCTCTCTCTTTCCTTCTGCCCTCCTCCAACTCCCTAAAAAAATTTTTTTTATTTTTTATTTTTTTAAGCATTCTTTTTTTTTAAAAGGTTTTATTCATTTATTTGACAGAGAGAGAGATCACAAGTAGGCAGAGAAGCAGGCAGAGAGAGAGGGGGAAGCAGGCTCCCTGCTGAGCACAGAGCCTGATGCGGGGCTCGATCCCAGGACCCTGAGATCATGACCTGAGCCAAAGGCAGAGGCTTTAACCCCCTGAGCCACCCAAGCTAAAAAATTTAATTGATCTGAAAAACTTTTAAAAATTTAAAAAAACCTTTAGGGGTATTAAAGACTTAATAGAGATTTATTAGCTTCTTCTAGATGCTTTCAGATATAAATTGTGTATTTCTCATCTGAGTACAAGAACATTAGTGTCCTAAACTTAGCTCAAAATAGATTTTAATAAAATCCCCCTAATCTTCATGATCCCAGGGTCCTGAGAGAGAGCCTGGCTTAGACTTCCTGCTCAGCAGAGAGTCCACTTCTACATCTCCCTCTGCCCCTCCCATCACTCAGGCTTTCTCTCTCTCTCAATAAAATCTTAAAAAAAAAAAAAAACAAACAACTCCCTAATCTGTCAGTTCAACAAACCCTGATTTATAATAAATACATGTTAGACTTTGAACTCCTTGGGGAACAAAAATGCTCCTCAATACAATGGGACAGAGAAGTGCATAAAAACAAGTAAACTATTTTTTTAAGATTTTATTTTTTAATGTAAACTCTACCCCCAACATGGGGCTCAAACTCACCACAATCAAGAGTCTTATGCTCTGCTGACTGAGCCAGCCAGGTGCCCCCAGTGAACTATTTTTTAATAGATTTTTTAGCACAAACTTCCCTATCATTCATTACATTTATTGTTACTATAAAAATGTGTAAGCTTCATTTTCAATTAAAAAAATACACTTACTTTTGGTGATCATAAATTAAGCATAATTTAATTTTTTTGTTTTTATTTGCTACTTTGTGTCTTTTCTCTTTTTTTTTTTAAAGATTTTACTTATTTATTTATTTATTTATTTATTAGGAAAGAGAGAGAGTGAGAGAGAGCATGAGAGGGGAGAAGGTCAGAGTGAGAAGCAGACTCCCCATGGAGCTGGGAGCCCGATGTGGGACTCGATCCCGGGACTCCAGGATCATGACCTGAGCCGAAGGCAGTTGCCCAACCAACTGAGCCACCCAGGTGCCCTGTGTCTTTTCTCTTAATGGATCCCTATTTGACCATCCCAGTTTCATTATTTCCTATTGGTGCATTTGATTTCTTACTTCTATTTCTTACTTTCCTCATCTCTAATATGGGTATATGATATTCCTCATCACACAGGAAGATTAAGTGAGACACATGGCAAATATTATGCATTAAAATATGTGAATCATTATTATTCCCAAATAGTCAGGAAAATGTGTAGCAGCCAATTTGGATACAGAGCACGTTAAATTACAAATATAATGCTGACTCACTGCATGTAAATACAAAACTAAAACTATGTATGATAGTCATGCCTACAAAACACATTATTTTTAAATAGATTTTAGATGAACAGAGAAAGGGGAGGAGGGAATACACACGGCAGGTGAGAAGGGGTGGGAAAAAAGAAGTTAGAGTCTTCATAGATTTACTCTTTCATTCTAGGCCAATGATCCATTTAGCACTAACTGTTATGTAAAATATGTTATTTGTTTAAACTTACAAATAAGGGGGAAACAGTTTCCTTCTTTAAAGATACAGACATGGCCTGGAAAATACATCAGTGAACTTTTTTCACTGTACTAGAAGAATATTTGACATAGTTAAGTACTTTTACTTAGTGCAAAGTTTCTCACGCCCAGCACTGCTGACTGCCACTATGCACTACTGGGTTGGATAATTATTTGTTATGGGGGGCTGTCCTGTGGGCTGTGCGATATTTAGCAGTATCCCTCATCTCTACTCATTATGTGCCAGGAGCACCCCTGTCTCCCGGTTATGACACCAAAAATGTCTCCAGACACGGCTAAATACCTCCTGGTAGTAGGGGGAGTGTAGGCAAAGTGGCCCCAGGTTAAAAAAATCACTGACTGAGTGAACTGATGAACATTCTACTTTGTCATGAAATATTCTCTAAATGCATTTTTTAATGATTTTAAAATATTACCACATATATTAACTTAATTCAACCATTATATATAATTAGACATTTTAGGGGTTATTTTTAAGGATTTTATTTATTTCCTTGACAGAGAGAGTGAGAGAGCACAAGTAAGGGAAGCAGCAGAGGGAGAGGGAGAAGCAGGCTCCCCGCTGAGCAGGGAGCCCGATGTGGGGCTCGATTCCAGGACCCTGGGATCATGACCTGAGCCAAAGGCAGCCGCTTAACTGACTGAGCCACTCAGGTGCCCTAGACATTTTAGTTTTTTCACCTTTTAATTTGTTTAATGATAAATAAGAAACACACAAAATTCTTTGGTTGGATAACTGATGATTTTCTTAGGATAAACTCCCTAGGTTGAATTATTCAATCAAAGGATATAAACATTTTTAAAAATGAATCTGTGGTCCACTCTCCAGAAATGCTGAATGAAAAGCCATGTTCTTTTTCAGGGGAAATGTGTGTTTATACCACTAATACCAAGCAACCCTATGTATTATACTTGATAAACATTATGTATGAAATCAGTGCCTGAAAAATGATGTAACACATCATGGTGTACTATTTTTATTTATTAGCGTTTCTTTTCTATTTACCCTTCAATGAACTTAAAGTCATTTTCTTTGATGATTGAATCTTGTGTGAAATATAATCCTTTTGTTTTATGACAGTATTTCTTGAAGTAATTTCTAATTTTGAATGATAGATGATAACCTCTGTGTTCCCTGTGTAATTTTAATTTACTAGCCCTGACCCCGTTGCTTGGAAAGATTTGAAATGGTGTGAGGAAAACAACGTGAAGGTTTATAGATACCCTGTGAGAGGAAGCAGGCATTCTTCCCTACTAGCACAGAACAAAAATTGCTTACTTACCTACTAATAGATAGCCTAGTATAAACTCAGGCCTCTGGAAACCAACCCTAAAGCAAAGATAAAAAGGCAGAGGCAGAGGAACTGATTGTAACTATAACTCAAAAACTGTTATCAAATTGTGCTCTAGGACAATTCTAACACTTGTAACAATTCTAACACAATTCTAACAAGGTACACCAATGGATATTCATGATATTATTTGTGCATTTTCAGAAACATCAAATGAAGTATAACATGGTCTGTTTGAGAAGGTAAAATTCTAAGGTGGCCTCCATGCTCTCTACCCTCTCAATGGCAGCCTGGGTGGGGGGGCCCAAGCAAACCCACACCTAGACTCCGGGCCCACAGAGACTGGGAGATAATAAATGTGCCTTCTTTTAAGCTGTTGTTTGTGATTACTCAGAATGGAAAACAAATACTGTAGGAGGTAACTAATATTGATTTAGGATAACTTCTGTGAAAATGGCTAGATTATGTGAGCCCTTGAAAAAGTAAACTTTGATTATTTTATCTGGAAGTTCATTCTCTTTGGATACCTTGGGCCCCAACAAGGCTTGGTGAAGAGGAGATAGTTTGCTGTCTTTCACCACCTCTTAAAATATATCACTAATACGTAACACAGGACAGCATACTCACATCTAAATTCCTGATCTAAGTATTTAAATATAGTCCACTTATGACAAAGAAAAGAAGCAGCATGAGAAATAACCAAAATAGTAAATTCTGATTTTGATTCTTTTCAGTGATGCTGATGAAACGAAATTATGCTCTGTTCAAAATCACCATCACCAGTAACGTGACTAATTGACAAATGAAAGCAGAAGGGACATCTGCCAAAATTTGGGTAATTAAAATAAATGCCTGTCTTCATTACGTACACATTAAATTTATCACACAATTAGTGTATGATGCTTACACTCTTTGCTTCAAAGAATTTTATAGTATCAAAGTTTTTTCCTAAAAATAACTCGTAGAGGAGCACCTGGATGGCTCAGTTGGTAGAGCACACAGCTCTTGATCTTGAGGTCCTGAGTCTGAGCCCCCCCCACCGTTGGTGTAGAGATTGTTCAAATAAATACACTTCAAAAATAAACATAAAAATAAGTATTAGAAATTAAACTTACACAGTGGCAAAAAAAAAAAAGCAAGTAAGAAAACATAATTTACTCTCAAATAAGTTTTTTACTATTTTAGGAGTCATTTGAGTAGACATAATTGCATAATTCCTAAAATATATAAGGATGATCATTACATTATTTGTTCTAATAAAACATATAAGCACCTCACATACTCATCAATACAGGATTGTTAAATAAATTTTAGTATATTCATATCATAAAATGTTATGTGGCCATTAAAAAGAATAGGCTTGTCAGAATGTACTGCCCTGGATGTCCATAATATTTCACTGAATGAAAAAAATGTGTAATACAATATATATATAGTTTGATGACACTTTTATTTTTTGATAACACCTTTTTTTTTAAGATTTTACTTATTTATTTGACAGAGAGAGAGATCACAAGTAGGCAGAGAGAGAGGGGGAAGCAGGCTCCCCGCTGAGCAGGGAGCCCGATGTGGGGCTCGATCCCAGGACCCTAGGATCACGACCTGAGCCGAAGGCAGAGGCTTTAACCTACAGAGCCTCCCAGGCGCCCCTGATAACACCTTTATTTTAAAAACATTATGTGCATACCTGTATTTTGTGCATAGAAAAAGTTTAAAATATAAGGTTTGTAAAAAATAAAACAACAAAGGGGCACCTGGGTGGCTCAGTCAGTTAAGCGTCTGACTCTCGATTTTGGCTCAGGTCTTGATCTCAGGGTCGTGGGATGGAGCCCTGTGTAGGGCTCCACGCTCAGCACAGAGTCGGCTTGAGATTCTCTCTCCCTCTGCCCCTCTCCCTGCTCATGCATGTTCACTCTCTAAATGAATAAATTTTTTTTTTAAAAAAGCAACAACAAAGATTAAAAAAACCCAAACTGCTAAGAGAAGACAACATTTGGGGAGAAGGAATGAGGAGAAGGAGGGACTTGGGGAATTTCTCTTTCTTTGGTTCCCTTGGCCCACTCTGAGTCCTGAACCATGGAGTCCACACAAACCAAATGATCAGTGTTGAAAATGCCTCATTTCTAATTCATCTAATTTCTAAAAATGTCTACTTATGCATCTTGTAAGCATCACATCAGATTCAAGTGTGAACCCCCAGAGACATGAATGATATTTCTGTCCCACGTTATCCCAGCCCACTACTCTTCTTCCTGCTCTGTGGTCTTTTATGAACCAACAGCAACCAGGTTGAGACAGTTGTTGCTTATTTTACCACATCTCTCCCAGCCCCCAAGTCTCAGGCATAGAGGCCTTATCTTCCTTGAACTATTCTCTGGTTAAACCCCAAATCCCCAGGAAACTGTTTGCCAAGGAATGCAAACTCCTCTCTTCTTTGAGGAAACTCAGGGAGGGAGATTGGAAACATCTACACATTAATAAATTATGACTTGTCACATCACACTTTTATAATTTTTTAAAAAATATCAGCATGTTTTATTCAGGTTAACTTTTCTTTTTATGTACTTTTTTTTTTCTCCATTTGCTTCTTGGGAGTAAGATCTGTTCCAGTTACAACTTTTCCATTTCATCTGATCAGATTTAATTAAGTTTAATTCAACAACTATCTCCTGACCAGTTGGTGACCAAAATGAAGATGCTGACCAGATGAAGATTGATGTTCTCATAAAGATTACATTCTAGGGAGAGGAGGCAAATGCTTAAACAACAGGCATGACAAATCAGTAAATTGTATGGAGGGGGAATAGGAAGAGAAAAAGAGGATAATGAAAATGGCAGGGGGGGAGGGTGTGCACGTGTCAATTAGGCTTTTGAGAAACTAAACAAACTTATGAGGAACCAGGATGAATCGAAGGCTAACTGAAATCCTGATCACAAGTCCAAATTGCAGAGGGAGGGTACTGGCCTGTGGGAAGGGAGATGTCTGCCTGTCTTCCATTTCCACCTGTTTGTCCTTTAAACCACTTGACTGTGGCTCTGCAAGTGCAGCCAGGCCTCTCACCCCAGAGCCCATAATTGCAGTTGAGTGCTAATTCATCTTTGTTTCCCAAATGTCATCATCCAGAGAGTTTGCAGATGCTTACAACTAAGAAATGGCCGTGGATAGGTTGTTTACTGAAATACTTTCTTCTCACCTTTTTCAGTGGGGCTGTGTAAGGCCTCAAATGTTTTCCACCTGAATCTGTCCCATAAGTTCAATTCTTCAGGGTGTTTTACAGGAATCCTGAATCTTGCAATGTGTCATAGATTTAACCGGAGAGAATGTGGTCCAAGTTTCGAACACCTTTACATTGACTACCCTTGGAGACTAATCTTTTCATTTCCCTGAAACACTCCTCTCCCTTGATACCTTGGTTCTAGGCCCTACAGACTGCCATATTAGGGTTTAATTAATGTTGATATTAGGGAATTATTTCCAATTTATTATAGGTGCTTTTTTGTTGTTACTTGTTGTTTACAATAAAGTAGCTGAGAGAATGTCTAAAGTGAGAGACTTGGAAGAGACTCCAAATACTGTAGGACATCTTGCCTACATAGTTATTGGATGGCTGTGGACAAAGCAGATATAGAGACCTAGGACACTCTATGATGGCATTGGAATGGCTGATTGATTTGCCCAATGTCACAAAGCGACAGAACTAATGAAAGGATAGAATTCATATTCCTTGCTTTTCAATTCAGGGCTTTTCTACTACACCCATTTTGGATGGAAGTCAAAGTATATATTCCTTTGCCCACCCAAACAAACACAAAGCACTGTATTTGTGGAAATACTGTAAAGACATTATCTCAGTATTCAGATGCTCTTTTCTCCCCAACTCCCTACTGATTCTCTCACTGAGTGAGATCAAAGATACAACCTCATAAATTTCTTTGATGTGTTGGTTAGACCATCAATATAGCAAGCTAGGCAGAAGACAAAGGGCATTTAATGACCACAAGAAACACTTTTACAAGCTTCCCTTCTCTATAAATCTGACACAATGATTTATAGAGGACTCATCTGAATCTACTTCCAACTAGTAGAAATAACCTCAAGAATGTGGAGGCTGGTAAAAATCCTGATATCCTTATTTAGTACAAGACATCGAAATGGCAGAGCACCATTGGACCAACATCTTTGAGGTACACCATAAAATATGTCTAAATGATTAATGAACAAAATCACTGGCTGCATTTAATGAAAAGAATTGTTTTCTATTCCTTACAGTCAACACAGCAGAAAACTACCTCCACTGACCGAGTTATTACTTCCCAATTCTGTGCTTCTGGAGCATTTGAAATACACCTCCATTCACACAGTGATATAACTATTTACTTTCTTATGTTGCCTGCTGCTAGACTTGGAGGAAAGGGAACATAGTTTATTTCTTTTTCATTACTTTAACCATCCCAGTGATTAGTACAATATTGGGCACTTATTCAGTTCATGGATTGATGGATGGATAGATGGCTGTATGGTTACGTTATCTATAACATGTAACTATTGCCACCACAATATAACGTTTTCTCCAAGTTTTCCTTCTCAATTAGCATACACCTTCTATAGTAAGGTCTCCTTTGCTACTCAGTCTAACCAAAAAGTACAGTATTATTTTTTTAAAGATTTTATTTATTTATTTGACAGAGGGAGAGAGATCACAAGTGGGCAGAGAGGCAGGCAGAGAGAGAAGGGGAAGCAGGCTCCCTGCCGAGCAGAGAGCCCGATGTGGGGCTCGATCCCAGGACCCTGAGATCATGACCTGAGCCGAAGGCAGAGGCTTTAACACACTGAGCCACTCAGATGCCCCAAAAGTACGGTATTATAAAAAATACTTTGGTATTCATCTGAATAAAATATTACAAATACATTGAAAGTTCTTTGTGTATACTTCTCCTTACACCCTTAAAGTTTGCATTATTTTGAATTTGTTGTTCATCCATTTCCATGCCTGCTGTTATATTTTTTACTACAGGGCATGTATCCTGAAACCATAAATAGTATTGTTTTACATGATTTTAAACTTCATATAAATGGTATTATACTATATGTATCATTACACCATCTACTTTTTGTCCTTCAACATGAGATTTATCCATGTTAATACATATAGCTGTAAAAAAAATACATATAGCTGTAGCTCATTCATATTTCCTGCTGTGTAGTATTCCATTGTGGTAATAGGCCACAATTTATTTATCCACTCTCCTCTTGATGGATATTGACGTTGCTTATAGTATTTAGCTCTAATAGTGTTGATATGAATGTCTTGTACAATTTTTCTTGTACTTGTGCACAAATGTGAATCACGTTCTGGTAGTATTGGAATGACTGGGTCATAGCATGTGAATGTCTCTGACTTCACTAGATATTGCCACACTGTTCTCCAAGGTGACTGTACCAATTTATATGCCACTAGCAATATGGTAAAGTTCTGATCATTCCAGATCCTCACCAATACTTAATGTTATCAACTTTTAATTTTTCTTAATCTCGATATATACTGGTATCTTATTTTAATTTGCAATCATCTGGTTATTAATACAGATAAGCATGTCTGTTGTCCGTTTAGGCCTCTTCTTTTGTGAATTGCTTGTTTCTACTCTGGTTATACTGAATTACATATTTGTGGTTTTTTTCTACTGATATTAATTAATATATCCTAAACACTTTGTTGTCAGTTTTATGTATAATAAACGTTTTCTCCAAATTTGTGGCTTAACTTCTCTTTTTTATTTTATTTTTTAAGGATTTTATTTATTTATCTGACAAGCAGGGGTCACAACAGAGGGAGAGGGAGAAGCAGGCTCCCCACTGAGCAGGGAGCCTGATGCAGGACTAGATCCCAGGACCCTGGGATCATGACCTGAGCTGTGGGCAGACACTTAATGACTAAGCCACCCAGGCACTCAGAACTTTTAAATTTTAAAGTTTTGCTTTTTGCACTATAAAAATTGTTTAATTCTAAATAATGTTTTCTTGTACTTGACCAATCTTGCACGAGTATACAATGTATATATACATGTACACACACATATATGTGTATATATTTGTGTGTGTGTTTGTATAGTCTTCAAAGAATGAAATTTTGGCTAAGTTGAATTGTTTTTCTATTGTATCTTTGTCTCCTATTTCATTTCTACTCTTTTTATTAGTTCTTTCTAATTTGGGAGGGTTTATTCTAATATCTTAAGTGAAACACTTAGCTTTTTAATTTTTTATTTTCTTCTTTTTATTAACATAAGAATTTAGGATTATTAATTTTCAATATCCACCTTAGCTATATCCCTCAAGTTATAAAATACAGTATTGTTTTATCATGGCTTAATTATAAATGTTTTCTAATTTCATTATAATTTTTTCTTAGGTCCATGAGTTAATTTGAAACGTGCTTTTAAATTTCCAAGTGTACAGGTACTTTTTGGTTCTGTTTTTGTTATTGATTTTTTAACTTCATTGTATCATGGCTGAAGAACTGGGTCTGTATGACACCAGTATTTGGAAATTTGCTGAGACCTATTTCTTGGTCAATTTTTGTAAATGTTCCACTTACTGAGAATAGTTTGTTAAAGCCTCCCACTAGGGATTTATTAGTTTCTCCTTGTAATTCTGTAAATAGCTGCTTTTTATACATTTAAGATTATGTTCTGACTTTATCACAAAAGTTTAGAATGGGGGCACCTGGCTGGCTCAGTCGCTAGAGCATGTGACTCTTGATCTCAGGGTTGTGAGTTCAAGCTCTAGCCTGGGCATAGATCTGACTTAAAAGAAAAAAAAAAGTTTAGAATGTGTGTATCTCTAGGTTGACAAGTAGCTTTCTCTCATTGCGCCATGGCCCTCTTTATACTTAATAGTGATTTTTTAACTTAAAGCATATTTTGTCACAAATTAATCAACATTCCTCTCTTTACTCAAGAATACAGGAACCTGGGGCGCCTGGGTGGCTCAGTGGGTTAAAGCCTCTGCATTCGGCTCAGGTCATGATCTCAGGGTCGTGGGATCGAGCCCTGCATGGGGCTCTTCCCCCTCTCTCTCTGCCCGCCTCTCTGCCTACTTGTGATCTCTCTCTGTCAAATAAATAAATAAATAAATAACCTTTAAAAAAAAACACAAAGAATTTCAATATGGCAACAGCAGAGCACTAAATCTAGCACAAGTCCTTTGAATATTCTGCCAGGATGACAATTTTAGGTGATAGCATAGAAGATCGTTCGAGTGGGGCGCCTGGGTGGCTCAGTAGGTTAGAGCCTCTGCCTTTGGCTCAGGTCATGATCTCAGGGTCCTGAGATCGAGCCCTGCGTGGGCTCTCTGCTCAGCAGGGAGCCTGCTTCCCCCTCTCTCTGCCTGCCTCTCTGCCTACTTGTAATCTCTCTCTGTGTGTCAAATAAATAAATAAAATCTTAAAAAAAAAAAAGAAGAATACAGGAACCTTAGAGCAATTTGACTCTGCACATATCCCATCCATTTTGTGTGTCACTATAACCCATTAATTTATTTTCTCCTTGTGTTTTTGGTCCTAAAATTTGGACATTAACATTATCTCACACAGTTATAATATCACCTTTCTAGTGATATTTTTTCCTTCTTAAATCTCAATTCTGAGTTTAATTTTCTTCTTGTCAAGGACCCTTGAAGGTCTATAGACCTAAGCAGAAAAGATAAGACTATAAAAAAATCCCCACACCAGCAAGGCAAACCAGCTAATGTCTCCATCTCAACATGGGCTCTTGCAGGGGGAAAAAAAAAGAAGAAGAAGCTTTCTTCTGGAATTTGAAATCATAGACCAGCCCTCACATGGGTTCAGGGTTCATATGTTCAATGTTGATGTGATCTAGGACCCTCCGAGCCAGGGAGAGGATAATTACAAATGGTTCCCTATTTATTGCCCTTAGAAATAAAGAAAAAACATTCCTGGAAACCTCAACCTAAGAAAGAAATAATAAAAAGGTGCTTGCTGAATGGTAGCAATCCTGGGAGTAAACACAAAATATATCTGGAGACAAATAGCTTCAATCTAGGTCTCTGAAAAATTCCTTATTATGTGTTTAAAATGCAGTGCGGTAAAATTTTTCCATAAAGGACCAGGTATTAAATATTTAGGCTTTACAGGCCATACAGTTTGCGCTGCAACTTCTCATCTTTGCCATTTTTGTGTGGACTAAAGCAGCCTGGACTCATACTCATCAACAAATGAGTATGGTTGTGTCCTAATAAAAGTTTATTAACAAATACGGAAATCTGAATTCTGTATAATTTCCAAATGTCACTAAATCTTCTTATTTCTTTCTCAACATTTAAAAATATAAAAAGCACTGTTAACTCTAGGAAGTCTGAAAACAGAGCCAGCCAGATTTGGCCCACAGGCAAAAGTCTGCCAACCCCTGGAGTAGAATATTTTCTAATACCTAGAAAGCCATGTCTGTGTTTTCTATTACTAAACTAAGAGGCATCGGTGATCATTAATTTAAAGAAGATACTTTTGTTTTCATAGCAAGTTTCCCAGCAGACAATCTGGCCCAAGGAAGCCTCTTATTGTACCACTTAAAAGCAAAGTCAGAGACCTCAACAGTACATGAGACCACAGGCTCCTGTTTATTGATCTGATAAGATGGTCCGGTCTGGGGAAGCAGAATGTTAGAGCTAGATATTGCATAACTGAGACCTGAAATATTTAAGTGACTTGATCAGTGTCTGACATTAGGAGAGTGGCACCGAGAACCCTACTCATTATTCAAAATCCAGCTCAAATTGGTCACACATACACACACAGACCCCCGCCGCCCCAAACCCTCCTCTAGACTGTCCAACGGGAATGTTTCCATCATCTGAATGCACTTTATCCTTTGTACACACTCCCTGTAGCACTCAGCAGTACACTGCAAGCTTGCTTCTCTCCCTCGCTTGAGCGTTCCTTGTTGACCTTCCCATCTCTCTTATCTAGACCCATGAAGCCAACACCTGGGAACGGCTCATTTAAAGATTATTAAATAAATGAATGTGGTCTCCATAGAGCACAGCTCACGTATTTCCAGTAGACAGGACCAAATGACAAGAGTAAGGATGATTGCTTATCACATAAGAAGAATGATGTGACACATAAATCCCCATACAAAGCTCAGGATCTTCCGAATACAAGTGTTGTGATGAGAGCATAATGAAATTCTATGAGGAGAATTCTGGATTGCTGATTATAAAGTCATCTAATCATTGCTAAAGTGATTTAGCAAAGAAAGATTTAAGAACTGTGGGTGAATTTTGTCCCAAGCCCAAATAAGATTTTATCATTCGGAAAATTGGTAAAAATTAACTCAAATAGCTAAATTACACAGAACGGAAAGCAGTCATTCATTTTTCCTGTCAGTTATATAAAAGCCTTTCTTATGAAGAACAAACCACATTATAATATCATAAGATAACATTTTCTCCATTTCTTCCATTTCTCTTAAAAAACTGAGTGAAATTGAGAAAAGAATTTAACATCTCAGGACTTGCAGTAAAATTTCAAAATGCGAGGGAATGATATCCTGCAGTGGACAAACTCACGTTGCCAAAGAAGAACATGGTATGTCCATCCCTCTACTACCACCATTTCATAGGAGAGAAAGGACATTTTATACTGAATGTAGGAAAACAATGTTACTTTGTGTAAAATGCAGCCCTTTAAGTCAAATTGATTTAGATTTATGAAAAGCATGTTAAATTGTTAGTATATTTTATTATTTTAAATTGTGCTATAGATTAGAGAAAATAATTTCACCGGCCCCAAAGACCCCAAGAATCCATGGTCCACTGTTTGGGGGCTACTTTCTGCATTAGAAAGCATCCAAGGTCTCTTCTCATGAGAATTTTTTAACATAATTAAATTCTTTTCCTGCGTCTTTATTAAATGCCTCTCCCCCTTCTCGCAAGCCTCACCACAGATCACCACAGACAGTTCTTTCAGAAGCTTTTCACTTTTCTTAAACTTGATATTGAATTTAGTTTCTAATTTACATTTTTATCAATTTCAATTATTTTCTTGTCTGATATATAGGCTTTTATCATTACCTCGCTAAATTAGTCATATATCATTTCTTTTACCACACACACACACAAAATGTCATACATTTGTCATTTAAAACCCGTATAATTGGCAGAACTTCCACCTCTGACAGAGTGGAGATTTTTTGGCAAACCCTCTCCTCGGCAGACACATCTAAAGTGATACCAAATGGTCACGAACGACCATTTCAAAGCTGCAACAATTGACTAAAGGCGAATGATGGAGAAGCACAGGCTCCTGAAAAGCTCTCAGAACCTCAGGCAAGAACTGTGGGAGTCTGGGGCCTGCTGCCCTCTCAGGAGAACAGGAGTGGGGGATGTCGGGGTGTGGAGCGGGACTGAAAAGCGGCAGCCTCACTCACTGCCTGAGAGCACTGGACAGCATTTGGAGCAGAGCTGAAAATCTACTCCCAGCAGTGTTGTCAGGAAAAGTAGCCGATTCTGCAGGAAACACAAGGAGAAAAGCCGCAGCCCTGCGAGCATCGGCTTCTAGGGCAAATGGGAAGCCAGGCAGAAATTTAACAAGGTGGTAGTCCTGGAAGTGAGATCACCTTAGAAGCGCAAGCAAAGCTCTCCACGTGTCTCGGACCGACAGGGAAAATTACCAGTCTGGACAGGGAGAGCCAAAAGGGCCTGGTGGAAAGCGAAAGCCGAGGCCCACTTCCAAATTACCTGAACTTTGAAGGTGCTCCCAACCCACGTACGAGTTCGAGTTCGTTGGCAGCTTGAAATGTCTGAACATAGGCTCTGCCCAATCACTGCCTGTCTGTTAAGCTATGCAGACAGAGCTGTGGCATCAATATATCCAGGATAAGAATCACAATCAGAGAAAAAAAAATGAGCAGAAAGAGCAGTGACCAGGACTACGGGCACCTAATTAACACTCCACTCAAAAGCAGGAGAATACACATTTTTCGAGTACGCATAAAGCATTCCTTAGAGTAGACCTTATCCTGGACCACACACACACACACACACACACAACCTCAGTAAATTTAGATATATCAAATTGCTTAAAGTATGGTTTCCAACCACAGTGGAGTTAAGTTAGAAAACAACAACAGAATTTAGGAAAGCACTAATTATTGGAAAATTAAGCAATACTTTAAAAAATACTATACATATAGGTAAAGAAGAAATCAGAGAAGAAATTATTAAGTCGTTGAACCGAATTAAGACAAAATCACATATATTAAAGTTTATTAGATGTAGTTAATGTAGTACTTAGTGATAATTTATAGTTCTAAAAACCTATATTAAAAAAGAAAAAAAGAAAGGTTTTAAACCAATACTGTTTCCACCCTGAGAAACTAGGAAAAGGGGGAAATTAGATCGGAAGAGAGCAGGAAAGAAACCATAAAGATTATGAGAAACCAACCAAATGGAAAACAGAAAAACAATAAAGAAAATGAATCAATAAAATTGATAAATTTCTAGTCAACCTGTCCCAAAAAAGAAGAAATAAATGACCAAACTGAGGAAGTTAAGTGGATCACAAGAAAGCATTATGAACATATTGATACCAACACATTATGCAAATTCACTGAAATAGACATATTCTTAAGAAGACATTTTGATGACAGACCCAAATGTAAGAGCAGAAATGAAACCTCCTAGGAGAAAACAGGAGAATACTTTTGTGACGTCAATTTAGGCAATGATTTATTAGATGTAGACGAAAAAAGCACAAACTATAACAAAAGTTTAGAAGTTGGACTTCATCAAATTTCTGCTCTATAAAAGACATTCTTTAAAAAAAAAGATTTTATTTAGGGTGCCTGGGTGACTCAGTTGGTTAAGTGTCTGCCTTCAGCTCAGGTCATGATCCCAGGGTCCTGGGATCAAGTCCCACATCGGGCTCCCTGCTCAGCAAGGAGTTGTCTTCTCCCTCTGCCCCTCCCCCTGCTTATGCTTACACACTCTCTCTCTCCAAAAATAAAGAAATAAAAAAAAATCTAAAAAGATTTTATTTATTTGAGAGAGAGAGAGAGAGAGAACGAGCAGTGGGAGGAGCAAAGGGAGAAGGAGAAGCAGAATCCCCCCTGAGGAGGGAGCCCAATGCAGGGCTCAATCCCAGGACCCTGGGATCATGACCTGAGCCAAAGGCAGACACTTAACCAACTGAGCCACCCAAGTGCCTATGAAAGACACTCTTAAGAAAATGACTAGGCACTGCACAGATTTGGGAGAAAATATCTTCAAGACACATATCTCTTAAAGGGTTTGTATGTAGAACATATAAAGAACTATTATGACTCCAATAAAGGAGCTGACAAAAGGACATTTGGATGGAAAATTAAAATCACAGTGTTATACCACTACACATCTTCTAGAATGGCTAAAATGAAAAGGACTGAAAATATTAAGTGCCAATGTGGATATGGAATAATTGGAAATCTCACACATTGTCAGTGGGAATGCAAGGTGGTATGGCCTCTTTGGAAAGTAATTTCCCATGTATTAAAGACTTAAACATAGATCTAATAAATATCCCAGAAATCCCACCCCTAGATAATTACCCAAGAGAGATGAAATCATAGGTCAAAAAAGACTGGCATATAAATGTTCATAATAAGTTTATTTATAATCAGTCAAGAACTGGAAGTGCAAATATACTATCAGTTTATGAATGGGTAAACAAATAGTACATCCAAGCAAGGGGATACTATTCCGTAATAAAAAGGAACAACCTACCGATACACACACAACTATGGATGAATTTCAAAAGTCCTATGCTAAGTTGAACAAGCCAACCCCAAAAGGTTACACAGTGAATGATTCCATTTTTATCACACCTTGGAACATACAAAACAATAAGGACAGAAATCAGATCAGGGGCCAGTGTGACGGAGAGAGGAAACAGGTGTAAAGGAACCTGAGGGAACTTCTCGGCATGATGGAAACGTTCTACATCTTCACTGCGATGGTGGTTACATGACTGTATACCTTTGTTGAAATGCATCTTACGTAAGTAAGTACGAGAGGGGAAAAAAGATTACTGGTAAGTATCATCCTCGTGTGAAAATACAGGTGTAGAAGTAGGTTTCCTCATCCTCTCATGCTAAAAACTAAATATTTATCTATAATCCACCTGAGGACATTGGAGAACTAGTTAGAAGTTCCACAGGTCCGGGCACCTGGGTGGCACAGTTGGTTAAGTGTCCATTTCTTGGTTTTGGCTCAGGTCGTGATCTTATGGTGATGGGATCGAGCCCCAAGCAGGGCTCTACGCTCAGCATGGAGTCTGCTTTAGATTCTCTCTCCCTCTCTCTGCCCCTCCGACTCATGCCCTCTCTCTCTCTCCCCCTCTCTAAACTAAATAAATAAATCAGAAGGAGAAGGAGAAAGAGTAGTAGTTCCACCAGTCAGTGCACTGTCTGTATGAGGAGAAAGGCATGGTCTCCTTTGCCTGTATAGTCCCAGTTCCCAGCAAAGGGCCATAATCTCATAGCTGCTTAATAAGTATTTGTATAATAAGTGGACAGATAAATGGTTTCTAAGATACTTAGCGAAAATCGGATACTCTTCCAGGTGTGACGGTGGAATATTAAATGGTGAAACATGGAAACAGAAGATTCTATAAATTAACCCAATTCCCCATACTACTATGTCAATGGTGCCTGGGTGGCTCTTCTAGAATCTCTGCACATAACTGTACCGCCAAACCAGTAAACAGATAAACGGCTTTTAAAAGGGATTGTATATAAAGAACAAAATGCCTCTCCAATGACTCACTTGAAGATTAAAACAGATAAGCAAATCAAAATAAACTCTACCCAAATCTTAAAATTCTCTTCAAGTACAATTGATCTAAGTTAGATAATACCTGAGCCGAAAGGAGGTTCTGTAATAAATTTGTTTCCCTTGAAATAGGCAGAATTTCTTATTTTCTCGCATTTTGAAATCATGAAGCAGACTCAAAGGCTTCTCTGCAAGCTGTTCGTTTCTTAGCTCTAGATTGCTTTCAAAATAACATTCAAATCAATTCATATTATTTCTAAAGAAATGTCAAAACGTTCTCAATTATTTGTAAAGATACTGCTATCTTTTCTTGCTCAACTTTTTATTTTGCAAATTTTCCTAATAACATCCTTTATAGCAATTTTGGTTTTTTGATCCAGATGAAACTTACTGCATCTAGTTATCATTCCTCTTCAGACTCCTTCAATCTGGAACACTTCTTCTGCCTTTCGTCTTTCAGGATATTTCCATTTTGAAGAGTATAGGCCAATTTTTTTGGAAAACGCCCCTCAGTCTCGGTTTGTCTGATGCTTCTCATGCCTAGACGGCAGGTAAGCATTTTAGGCAGGGGCCTAGAGATGTGCCATCCCGTCCTTCGCGCCACATCACATCAGGACCCGCATAACGTTCCTTTGTCCTGGTGTCGGGAGCGTTAACTTGGATCATTTGGTGCAGGTGGCATCTGTCAGATTTCTCTATGGTAAAGGGATCTTTCCCCCTTTGTCACTGATAAGTAGTCCCTGTGGAAATACTTCGATAGCTCATAATTTAGCTGTATTACATCTACCGGAATATTAAAGTATCATGAAATTACAAAGTATACCTTTGAAAATAAGCACATTTGACCACTAATAACCTCATTTGAAATAGTTTTAGGGTAGAAAACTATGTTTACTTACTATCATGTATTTCTATTATTTTTAAGGCATAGATTTCAGTAGATGGTGATAGAAGGGCTCTATAGAAGATGCCTATTTTCTTCCAACGTGAGGCTTGTTGCTTATGCTTTGTGCCCATGAGCCCTGTTGGACAGTCATTTCTTCTGTTTAAAATTCAAGAGCAGTGCTCTTCATTCTGGAGGAAACAGAATGCTTTTCCAATGTATGACAAATGTACCATCTCACCAAATATCAAGAAACCCAAGATGCCAGACTAGATCAATAAATAAACCTTCAGCCCCTGGCCTAAGCTCCAATGATTTAGTCCCATTCATAAAGTGTTAACCTTGAAATATAGTTTGAGATCAAGCTGAAGATACTTTATTACACTACAAACTGGTACCATGCCACGAACTCCACTTGTTCAAGGTTAGTCCCTTATAATAGAAAGATCCCTAGAGTTTACAACCACCAGTGTTTTTACCTGAAATCCATCACGCAGACCTAGCTTTTGCTAATCCACTTTTCCTTTCTGAAAATCCAGTTACTCGTCTGTAAACTGGGGGCTCACAGTACTGAGTCTGTGGGGTTGTATAAGAAATAAGACATCTTGTGCACTGAAGAGCTCTGGAAGCCATAAAGCACTTACGAATGTTAGCCAAAGAGGGGGAAATACTCTCCAAAATACCATTATATTGTTATTTCCCACATGAAAAATCCTTCAACTTAGACTTGATGCCAAATAAAAATCTATTTATTAAAGAATTTTCAGTGCTCCAAATGTCTGAAAAGGAAGTGTTTTGATTGTACAAATGAAGCAACGCTGAATAGAACAGAATTTTAATGATGCCAAGAACCAGGCATAAACTGCTCGAGAGACTGACTGCTCTCCATGCTCACTTCACGGAGTAAAGTACAGGAACAGCTGCCAGCTTGGTGACAAGCCACCACATACCTTTTACAGGGACGCTGGAGCCACCTAAACACACAGTCACAGGAGACACAAAACACAGGCTGCTTTTTACCAGCCATGTGTAATTATGCACACGTGTGCATACACACAGCAGTTCTGGCAAAGAAGCAGGTCACTGAACCCGAGCATGAGTCCCTTCCAGTGATGCCTGCGTGCTGGTTTACGAGTTCATCCAATCCAATCCTTGAGTAGTTAAACTTCAGGGATGGTGGCTGAGCAGCCCTTGCCAGTGAAAGAACCAGAAAGGGTGGAGGCAAAGGGCCCAGCTACCTCGGAGCTGGTGCTCTATAAGCAAGTTCTACAGTAAGCGCCCGTAAAGGTATCCACTTCCCCTGAAGCTTCATGTAAAACAGGATTATGGACCAGATGAAAATGTTTTCAGCGAAATCAATTCTCAACGGAAAGCAGCAGCAGGAGGCAAGAGCTAGACGGACTGGAGCTCAGAATGAAGGATAAGCAAGAGGCATACTGAAAGAACTTGCAGGCCTTGTGAACACAGATCATGTCCGGAAATGAGCGCTGGAGGGCAGGAAAATGAACTGATCATCTGAACGCTGACCCTACTTGCATCCATCTCTGTCTCTATTCCAACGACCACAGCCCTAGATCAAAGACCTCATTACCTCTTTGTCTGAGTTGTGTCTCCCGACTCTGACCAATCTTTTTTTTTTTTTTTTAAGATTTTAGTTTTAGGTAATCTCTACGCCCAACATGTGCCTTGAACTCACAACCCTGAGATCAAGAGTCACGCTCTATCCACAGAGCCAGCCAGGCGCCCCAAACCACTCTGACCAATTCTTACATCCTCTCTACTGTCATCTCCTTAGATATGTTCACGGGGATTGCTCAGGACAGCGAAATAATGGTTTTTTAACTTCTCTCCCAATTCTTTCCAAGTCCAATGAGCAAAATCTGCACAGTGTCCACATCTCATAGTGCGGCAGAGAAATGGATCTAGGACCTCTTTCCCCTGCAAGGCTACTTCTGTAGACCATCAACCCTATACCCTGGGTTTGAAGTACCTCATCTATCAGGGCGCCTGGATGACTCAGTCAGATAAGCATCCTACTCTTGGTTTCAGCTCAGGTCATGATCTCAGGGTCCTGGGATCGAGTACCGCGTCAGGCTCTGTGCTTAATGAGGAGTCTGCTTGAGATTCTCGCCCTCTCCCTGTGCCTCTCCCCCTGGCTCATGCTTACTCTTTCTCTCTCTCAAATAAATAAAACGTTTTAGAAAAAGTAAAGTAGTTCATCTGTGGGTGACACCTAGCACCACCTTCCTCTCACATCCTCCTTGCCATTACCTTTATTTATTTATTTTTCTTAAGTTGTATACTTTATTTATTAAATTATTTATTTTTAAAGATTTTCTTTTATTTGAGAGAGAGAGCACAGACAGAGACTGAGAGGGAGAAGCAGACTCCCCGCTGAGCAGAGAGCCTGATGCGGGGCTTGATCCCAGGACCCTGAGATCACGCCCTGAGCTGAAGGCAGACACTTAACTGAGCCACCCAGGCGCCCCCATTTATTTATTTTTTAGAGAGGGAGGGGTGCAGGGGCGGCAGAGAGAGAGAGAAGCTTAAGCAGGCCTGACACCCAGCACGGAGCCCAACATGGGGCTCGATCTCACGACCCCGAGATCATGACCTGAGCTGAAATCAAGAGTCTGACATTTAACCGACTGAGCCACCCAGATGCCCCACCATTACCTTCAAGTCTCTCTCCATATTCCATGAAGGCGTTTCTCCTTCAACAATGCACAATGACTACACCTCTTTGATCCACGTTAATTTGGATACTGCATTCAATGGCCTTGGCTCTCAGGTCCTTGAATTCCTCACCTGCAACTACCTTCACCTTTGCTTCACTTCTGCCTGCCCCCATAGCCACACTTTTATATTGTCTTCATCCAGAACACCTCCATGTTTGAAGTCTGAAACTCGGAGCTCCCCATAACCCTAGCCCTAACTTCCTTGGCCTCCAGTTTTTGCAAGGAGCTATTCTTTCACCTAGAGGGGTCCTTGATTTCCTTGGTCATTCTACTGTTTTCTCCTTATCTGCCGCTCCTCATCCTGTCTTCACTTCCTTCTCCATTTCATTTGGTTTTATGGACATTTATTCCACAATATGCTTTCTTCACTCCTCTTTTCCTCAGATCCAGTTGGCCAAACCTTAGCCCTAATAAACAAAACCCTCTACACTGACACTGCCTTCACCAAGATGCTGACAACTGCTGTAGAGAATCTAAAACAGAATGGATTTGCGGCACCACGTTGAAGGAAGCCAGACCTAACTGGGCCTCAGAATTCCTTCGATTGGAGACCCTTTGTGTTTCTCCGGTCATACTTCTTTTCTAATTCCCATAGCATCACTTGACACATGCAAGCGCTATGTCTGACGTTCCAAGAACCTATTTAATGCACAACATTGCATGAATGCCCATTGCTCAGAAGGGACTCACAATAATAACCTACACATAAATAATCCAGGTAGTTTATGTTAAGAAAGATTAAAGGGGTGGCAGGGTGGCTCAGCCAGTTAAGCGTCTGATTTCAGCTCAGGGCATGATCTCAGGGTTATGAGACAGAGCCCTGTGTTGGGCTCTGTGCTGGGCATCGGGCCTGCTTAAGATTCTCTCTCACCCTCTGCCCTCCTCCTCTCCACTCAGGCACACTTTCTAAAAAAAAAAAAAGAATGATTAGAAACTCTATAAAGCAAGAAAGTTTCTGTCTGATTATGAAAAAACCATATACATGGATATTACATGTGAATATATGTATATAATATTCATATATATGACTATTATATGAATAATAATTCAATGGAAATGTAAGAAGAAAATCATAACTGAAGAAAAGAAAGATACAAACTATTCTAGCTATCATGTTCAAATGCTCCAAAATCACAAATGAGCTTCATTTGGCCGTGAACCTCCCGGCTACTAAGGCAAAAAAGGGAAAGAAGATCAATTACTTGGATCTTATTAAGCAGGAAATGCATGAACATTCCTCAGCAAAGTGTATTCTTTTTTAACAGCAACAAAATTAACGTTAAATGTCTCATGTAGGGCATGAATGGTGTCTTTTTTAGCAAATCATAAATGTCATGAGGCGCCTGAGTGCCTCAGTCAGTTCAGCATTGGACTCTTGGTTTCGGCTCAAGTCGAGGTCTGAGGATTGTGAGATCGAGCCCTGCCTCCGGCTCCACTATCCGTGCCTGGTCTGTTGGAGAGTCTCTCTCCCTTTCCCTCTGCCCCTCCTGCGCATGTGCGTGCTCGCTGTCTCTCTCTCTCTCTCTCTCTCTCTTTCCCTCCCTAAAATAAATAAATCTTTAAAATAAAATAAAATCATAAATGTCATGTTAAATTTTGTATGTTTCTTTTTAGTGGAGGCTTTTGACAAAGGTAAAAAGCAAAACATTCCACTGCATGATTGTACGAGGTGCTAAGCTAACACCATCCAAGGAGGTAGCATCTGCCAATTCAACTTTATCCAACAACAGAATGCAAGTCCCTGGAACAGCATTTCACACGTTGGCACAACTGACCTTTGCTATAGGGGGCTGTCACTGTGGGATGCTGAGCAGCACGCCTGACCTCTACCCACGAGATGCCAGTAGTACTGCCCGTCCTTCCCACAGTTGTGACAATGGAAAGGTCTCGAAACATTGCCAAATGTCGCCTGAGGCCTGTGGACTCGAGCGGTAGAAAGCCAGTGACTCCTCAGCTTTGACACCCTGGGTTCCTCGTGCACACCCATCATTTCCACCTTGCCATCAGCCTCACGGGCAATTCACCACCAGGGACATTATCTCCTTCAACATTTCTAGCTTTCAGTCTTGACGCTCCTCTAGTCCTCCAGGTTTCCTCTTAACCTGTCAAGTCTCTCTGGCCGACACAATTTCAGAAGATTTTAATAAAGAATTCTCTGCTCCCCCTGCCCTGTGTTATACAGACACAGATGACACAGCCTTTTCTAGTCCCGACGGTTTCTACCGGAACACTGACCTCCTGAGGGAAAGCACAGCCACTCCTGTGACTGAAAACTGACCGGGCCTGTGGAAAGAGGCTTTTCCAGATTCACTCCTCCTCTCTCTCCAGTCTGCCCATGAATCACCGTGAACACTGGTGTTGGCCCCGTAGAGCTGTCTCCTCTCGGGAGACAGCACTGGGGGCTCCTCTTACTGTGTCTCTACAGCTCCTAAAGCTTAGGATTTGCCACGGCCATTCATGATCTTCCAGGCATTAAGGTCGGTATGCGAAAGCATTCCTGGTGTCCCTCACCCACACTCTTTTATAGAGGTATTCCTGGCATCTGTTAGGGAATCTTCGAAAAGGAAAGGCTCAGTGAGATTTCGAGTAATACTCGGCACTCAGCTGAAGAGAAAAATGTCTGCTGTCAAAACAGAGCCTGCATTTCTCACCTTTTTGCTTTGTTTCAGCTAACATTCTGTCTCTCCTTATCTCTAGTAAGTCAATGGCTAGCTCTAACTTGATTTTTGGTTTCCTTTTCTTTTTTCTCCTTACTAGTGCCAACGGGTAGTATCTTCTCTAATATCTTTCATGTCCATTTGTTTTAGAATGGTCCAGATTCCCCGCGTAACTAAGCGATGGTCAGATGCTTGTGGTTCGTTGCCCTTCCCAGCTCTGCCAGAGAGAATATATGCCATTTTCGTGTTCTGTCTGACCAGCCAATGCTGGATTTGCAGAGATTTCAACTCCCCAGAAATAAGGTCTCACTAAGTAGCTCAGGATGACACTTTCCATGATGCTGACCATAACCAAGAGACCTCAAACAATCAGAATGGAAACCAAACACTAACGGATCTCACTGGGGAGGTCTCATTTGGAGGGTTACTCTGCCATCCTGTTTGTAGGTATCCCTTCTACTTATCATGGGGTACTGTGCTAATGGCAGTGCCACTGACCTGGAAGAGGACCGTGAAAGATGTGACAATGTAGATACTAACTTTTCTGGAAAGCCTATCCCTTTGAGATGATCTCGAAGACGTAATATTTTCCTTCCAAAATGCCAGTGTGCCTCATGAAGTCTGGGAAGCTTCTTACAATTCTGTAAACCAGACTAGTTTCCATCTTTATCATAATGGCATAAAAAGAAACACAGAGTTATTGCTAGGAGTGGGGTCCTAGTATCTGTAGCAATTCTCATTTGATGAATGATATAAGTGAAGCTCAGGGGTATTAGGATCAGAAATGGGCAATTCAAATGTGTATGCTGAACTCTAACATGGTCCCCAAAATGCCCACTGCCCTAGTGCACATGCCCTGTGCACATTCCTCCCTTTAGATGTGGACATGACCTGTGAATATGATGGGACAGTCACTCCCATGATTAGGTTACATTATATGTCAAGGGTAGAGGGATTCTGCAGATATAATTAAAGTCCCTGGTTATTTGACATTAAATTAGTCAAAAGAGAGACTGTCCTGGGGGGTTCTGACCTAAAGAGGTGAGCCCTTTAAAAGAGGCTTTAGGGATCACAGAGATTCTTCTGCTGGCTCTGAAGATGTACGCTGACATACTGTGAGAAAGTCAAGTGGCAAGGAACGGCAGGGGTCTCCAGAAGCTGCAGCAGCCCTTGGCTGGCAGCCAAGAGGAAGTGGGGCTGTCAGTCATACAACCGAAAGAAACTGAATTCTGTCAACAACCACGTGAACTTGGAAGTGGACCCTGAGCTCTAGAAAGGAACACAGCCCACTCAACATTTTGCTTTCAAATTTGTGAGGCACTGAGCTGTGCATGGACTCCTGACTCATAGAAACCGTATATTTTTTAAGCCACTAAGTTTCTGGCGATTTGTTACGTAGCAAATGAAAACTAATGCATCCTGGGTGCCCGGCTGGCTCAGCTGGGAGAGCAAGTTTGATCTTGGGGTTGTGAGTTCGAGCCCCACTTTGGGTATACAGACTACTTAAATAAATAAAACTTTAAAAAAAAAAAGAAGAAGAAGAAAACTAATGTATCCTTAATATTAACATATGAAATCCAACAGCTGGCAACCAAAGACCAGTGACATATTTAATAAACTTGCTTCTTCCATCTTATGGAGGAAGCCTCAAAGACATGGGCAATATTTAAACACCAGTAATAGAGGGGCGCCTGGGTGGCTCAGTCTGTTAAGCATCTGCCTTCAGCTCAGGTCATGATTCCAGGGTCCTGGGATGGAGCCCCGCATTAGGCTCCCTACTCAGTGGGGAGTCTGCTTCTCCCTCTCACTCTCCCCGTGCTTGTATTCCCTCTCTCGTTGTGTCTCTCTCTAATAAATAAATAAAATCCTTAGAAGTAAAGAAATAAACACTAGTAATAGAAAAAGATGTTATAGTTTATAAGCAAATGATTCCCATGCATTTAAGACACTGACCAATGGGGCACCTGGGTGGCTCAGTCAATTAAGCATCTGCCTTCAGCTCAGGTCATAATCCTGGGGTCCAGGGCCTGAGCCCTGTAGCAGGCTCCTTGCTCAGAAGGGAGTCTGCTTCTCCCTCCCACAGCCTGTGCTCTCACTTGTGCACATGCGCTCTCTCCCTCAAATGAATAAAAAATCTTAAAAAAAAAAAAAAAGACTACATTGACCATTTATCAGCAATAATTTTATCTGCAAAGGTAACATATCCCAGATATTGGTTTTACTTTTGACTAGAAGAAGAAGGTACAATTTAGTTCAAAATATTGCATTAGATATTTATAAATGCATCACAAAGCCCAATTTACAAGAAGCAAGGGCTGAGATATTTTTTTTTAATTAGGACTATCTTTCATACTTTTTTACATCTTATCTTATTTATGCCCCAGGCAAATTTGTTTTCAGAAAGCAAGGACTGAGGAATGAGTGTTGACTTCCATAAACAGTTTTTGCCGATCACTCTGTCACCCTCCATGTAACAGGAAGGAATTGTTGCAAGCTGATTCTAGTTTTCCTCACAGAGATTGCCTGCTCACATCAGATGCCTGCATCAAATATCTATGTGATTGAGGAAATAATAGTTTCATACAATTCAAGTTCTAAGGCTGTCTCTTGCTATAAAGAATCCATTGAACTGATGTGAGGACATACAAAATTACCTTTGAAGATCTAGAAGTAATAAGCCATCTAAAAAACCTTAGTCATGAAGGGTGGAAGCTTTTTGATATAAATTAACAGAGTAGCAATGGACCCTAGGTTAGAATCACTCAGCTTTGCTAGAAGTAAACGGGCCCCACAGACATAAATCAAAGTAAAGAAAATTCTGAGGTGCCTGGCTGGCTTAGTTGGTGAAGCACATGACTCTTGGTCTCAGGGTCATGAGTTTAAGCCCCACGTTGGGCATGGAGCCTACTTAAATGAATAAATAAAAATTTTTAAAAATAAGGAAAGAAATTTCTAATTAATATAAAAGGTCACAACAATTTCATATTTGTAACAATTAAATGAGGTGCTTTGTGTGACAATGAGTTGCCAATTACTAGAAATGATTATGCAGCATTTGGAAGATCACTGGTTATGAAGACTGTGGGGAAATTTCCACACTACACTGGAGAGTCAATCCAGTGACCCATAAAGTCCCCATTTCAACTCGAAGAGTTTTTATGATTCTAAAGAAAAATAGATGTAATAATTTAAAGAGATATCCTATACCATTACATGCTTGCACTGGAATACTCACTCATTGTACATTATAGGAACAACTTTATGACTTTTTTCTTAGGGAATAATGAAACCTTGATAATTTGCCCTGACTCTTTGATGGGGAGGTTAGGGAAGAACGCCCAACCATAGTTTCTGGTATTTAAAGCCCATCCCTGGAGATTCATATATGTGGAGGGTAATAAAGAAAGGAAAGAGAATAACTAGTCAGATGATGGAACATAATGACACATGCATAGCTTTATCAACCACGACTTTCTGCACCATTCTAGAAAATTCTGCCTCAAACAAACAAGTTTGGAAGCCCCTCTGATCAAGAATGATCCTCAATATCAATTTTTTGAGAAATCACAAGCACATTGGGATCTTATTAAAATAGAACCGGATATTCCTTCCTCAGAGAATTTTCACATTTCTCATTTAATCTTATAAGATGTATCTCCCTTGCAAATTCCATGACTCTTGGGACCATGTTAGGTTTTGTTCACCATCCCTAGTACTTAAAAGAAGGAGCTCAGTAATAAAACTCTATTAAATAGGCAAATATAAATTAATGAGAAAAAAGGGCAGGAGGATAAAATGACCTTAACATCCCCTAAGGGGCCTGTTCAAAGACCTCTTATTTCTCCCTCAAAATAAGAAATGATGATGGGTTGGCCTAGTATACATCAGTGGAGAAAGAAGTTGAGATATTTATATTAGATTTTGAAGACAGAAGCTACAGGACTAACAAATGGATTACTATAGACGATGAGGAAGAGGAATGAGTCAGAGAAGAATCTAGTTTACAACCTGAGTTATCAAGTGGATGGTTTATTGATACCGGGACTGCTGGAGGATGAGCACAATTTGTATTAGTTATCTAACACCATTTAACAAATTACTCCAATGCTTAACAGCTTAAAGCAACAAATGTTTATTATCTCATACTTTCTGTGGGTCAGGCATCCCAGTGCAGTTTGACTGGATCCTCTGTCTCCTTTAGAGTCTCACAAGAGCACAGTTAATGTGTCAACAGTGGCTGTGGCCATCACAAGGCTCAATTGTAGCAGGGACATCTTCCAGGTTCATCGTCATGGACCTGTTTATAGAATGCAATTCTCCATTGATGTTAGGCAGAGACAGCTCTCAGTTTCTTGTCATGAAGTCCTCTCCATTGAGCAGCTCACAACCCGACAAATGTCTTCATCAGAGTGAGAAAGCACGGAAAGCTAGAAAGAATGCAAGCTGTCTTTTATACCCTAATATTGGAAGTGATGGAAATGACATCTCATGGCTTTTGCTCTGCTCTACGCTACTCCTCAGAAGCAGTCACTAGACTCGCAGTCTAGCAGTGCGCTAGTGACTAGCAGTCACTAGATCCAGCCCACACTCGGGAGAGGAGATTACACAAAGATGCAACTACCTTGAGCACCATATTAGGAACCCTCTACCATGGGTTTAGATGGAAGAATAGTTTCTTTTTTTTTAGATTTCTCAAGTTTGAACTTGGTGGCCACTGAGATATCCAAGAAAAGGTGTCAAGTAGACAATCGTCATGATTCATGCCTGGAGCTCAGAGGAAAGATGTAGGCAGGAGAAAGCACTGTGAGTATTTAAAATCATGGAAATAGATGCCACCATCTAAGAAAAAAATGGGAGGGAGAAAGAAGGGTAAAGGGTCCAATACCACGTTTTGGGGAATACCCCAAATTTGAGGTTAAGTCGAAGAGGGCAGGAAGGTAAGGAAAACTGAGGAGTCAACCAGAGGACTTGGAGAAAAACAAAGACTCTTGATGTTGCAGAACCAAGAGAAAAATGTAGAAGAATAAAGATGGCTAAGTATGGAACATGTGGAACATGTTGTTGAGAGGCAGAAACCGATGAAGACTAAAATGTGACATTATCATTTTTCAAATCAAAATATGGAAATGACCTAATTATATATCAACAGGTGGCCAGGTAAATAAATTGTGGCATATTCATGCATTAGAATACCACGAGCAATGAAAATGAATGAAAGAAAGAGACCCTCCCATCAACATGGAAAAATTCCAAAAACATAACATTGAGCTAAGCAGAAGCAACTGTTACAAAGACAGATATTCTTGAAAAGTTAAAAAATCTAAATCTAAGTATTTTTAATAGACCCATTTGTATATAGGAATAATGTAAAAGCAAGCATAGGAATTATTTTTTAAAATTCATTACATTAAATGTTTCATAAAAATATTAAATTAACAGATTGGCAAGATTTGGTAATCTTTTAAGAATTTTAAGAATGATTTTATCTTAACTATATAGAACAAATGGATGGTTACCAGAGGGGAGGTGGGTGGGGGGTGGGGGAAATAGGTGAAGGGAATTAACAGTGCACTTAGCATGATGAGCACCAAGCAATGTGTAGATAGAATCGTTGAATCACTGTATCGTACACCTACAACTAATAAAACACTGTATATTACCTATACTAGAGTTAAAAAAAAAAAAGAGATGTGAGGAAGGATGGATTCTTCTTTTATAAAGTTTATTTCACCTTCTGAGTGATTGTTTTTGTTTTGTTTTGTTTTGTTTTGTTTCGTTTTTAAAGATTTGTTTGTTTGCAAGAGAGTGCATGTATGTGTGCGCGTGTGAGGGCACAGGGGCAGAGGGAGAGAAACTTCAGGCAGACTCCCTGCTGAGCATGGAGCCTGACACAGGGCTCGATCTCACAACCCAGAGATCTTGACCCTGAGATCAAGACCTGAGCTGCAACCAAGAGCTGGATGCTCAACCGACTGAGCCACCAGGCGCCCTCACCTTCTGAGTGATTTTGAAGAAGTTATTTCATCTCTCTGAACCTTAGTTTTCTCATCCATAAAGTGGTGTGTATGTGTATACATGTATATGCACGTGTGTGCACACATGCACATATTCACACATGCAAATACACACACACACACATGCGAACGCACATGTAGATAAATGTGTTGCAGAAAATAACTAAATGACAGCTATGATTCAACCTTCACAGTGAAGGCTGAAAAAAAGACAGTCTTTCAGAGCTTTGCTAGAATACAGATTACTGATGAAAGAAATGGCAGGGGAAAGAAAATGGCTAGGAATACTGCCAAGCGGTGTTCAGATCTGTCTGCATTAGTACAAAGAAACGTGAAGAAAAAAGATCTTCAGTAACTGGCCAAACTTTGTGGCTTGACTGTAGTTACTTGACTTTCAAAAAGAAAGCAGTCTTCTAGCCCTACCCTTTCCACCACTGCCCTCTCCAAAAAACCATACAGTGAAAAAGGGAGCGGGCATTCCTTCAGCAACTGCTTACCCAAGAAAAGACAGGCTGAGGTTGGAGCCTAAAGAGTATGGCCAATGTAGTTACGACTTTGGATGAGAAAGGCAAGCGAAGCTTAGAGACTCCGAACAGAAATTTAAAGGCAATTCATGAGGAAAAGAAGAGATGGAGCAGACTTCCTGGAGGCGGATAAGGAAGCAGAAGCAGCCTCTCCCAAGGGCCACGTGCCCATTACCGGTAGAAAGCCACTTGACGCTCGTCTTTCAAGCTTCTACCACGCGCCAGGCACTGTTTTTGCCACTAGGAAGATGTGGCAGACAAGGCAAAGTCAGTGCTTCCATGGCAGTTATATTCTGGTGGGAGGACACAGACGATTATCAGCAATGTTAATTTAGAAAAATAACGCAGATGAGTACCAGAGGGAAGGGTAGGAAACTAAAAATCCAGTGAGTAGGAACACAGTCACTGGCAAGGTGACATGTGACACATGTAAGGATGAGAGTCAAGGAGATGAGGGATGACTTGGGGGAGTCTGAACTTCTTGTGACCCCCCCAGTTCAACCAGGGATAAGCAGAGATTTGATGTGGTGGCTTCAGGGCACATCAATAGTAGCATCAAAGCCGGAGTGTGGGTGGGGAGGGAGGATGGGAGGGAAGTGGAGTGATCCGGGCAGCGGCGCACTGACTAGAGCCCAGGGGCCTCTTCTCAGCTCTGGTTTGCTCTTACAAGTAGTTTGAACCGAATAACCTACTGAAAGCCTGAACTGACAGAAGAAGAAATATATTGTTGGTGCTCGACTCTTGCCTGGGTTGGAAGAAACTATAAAGACTGTTGTGATTAAAGGCGTCAGTATAGGAGAGAGCCCGAGTCCTAAGGGAGATGACCGAAGAGACATCTAGATCTGGGCTTTCAGACACATAATGATGCTAACGATGTTTCATGCGTGACTGAGAAGGCCTGGCGCACAGTGTCCCAGCCCAGCTCTACAGACTGCACAACCCAGAGTGACCCATGAGGGGGCTTCCCCTGGTAAGGGAGAAGGAAGGCTGCTGAGTGAATCCGTGACTAGTCCATCTTCAGATCCATTTCTGACAGAAATTCTGGTATTGACAATTTTTTTTAAGATTTTATTTTTAGTGGGTGGGGGAAAGGGGGAAAAAAGATTTTATTTGTAAGAAATCTCTACAGCCAACATGAGGCTCGAACCTACAACCCCAAGATCAAGAGTCACATGTGATACCAGCTGAGTCAGCCAGGCATCCCCAGTATTGAAAATCTTTGATGGGTGTCTTTTCAGCAAGGAATGAGCAGGCCTAGCTACCAACAAAGGTTCACCTCGACAACTTTCTTGTGCTAGCAAATGGGCTCAGGGCACACATACTGCCCATGGTTCCCATGAATACAGATGGACTGTTAGTTAAAATACTATCAATCATGCAATGCTCACAACGTAACAGAGCTTTACATGTATTGCTTTACCAACTCTTTTCCATTTATACATTGGAGAAAGGCTCAGGATGGGCACATGTGAATTTGAACTAGCAACAGAGAATCCCCTAATTCGTAGTTTCTGTTCCCTGGGAACAACAAAAGCATTGTCAATAGGATAAATCGCAAAACAGAGCAATATACAGCAGACTGCACACCTAATAGAATGGCCAAAATCGGAAGAGTGACAACACCAAATCCTGACGAGGATGTGGGCAACAGGAACTCTCCTTCACTGCCGGTAAGAATGTAAAAACAGTAGAAAACTTTGGAAGACAGTTTGGCAGTTTCTTATCAAACTAAACAGACTCTTACCATCTGATCCAACAATCATGCCCAATGGTATTTACCCAAAGGAGCTGAAAACTTACGTCCACATAAAACCTGCACGCAGACATTTATAGCTGCTCTATTCATAACTGCCAAACTTGGAAGCAACCAAGATGTCCTTCAGGAGGAAAATGCATAAATTAACTGTGGCCCAGTCAGATGATGGAATATTATTCAGCCCTCAAAGGGAATGAACTGTCAAGCCATGAAAAGACATCAAGGAACCTTATATGCATGTTACTAAGTGAAAGAAGCCAATGTAAAAGGCTATGTGCTATATGATTTTAACTACACGACATTCTGGAAAAGGTAAAACTGTGGAGATAGTAAGATGATCAGTGGATTCCAGGGGTTATGAGGGGAGGAATGAATAAATGGAGCACAGAGGATTTTTAGGGCAATGAAAATACTCTGTATGATATTATAATGATGGATACATGTCATTATACATTGTTTCAAACCATAGGACGTACAACTGCAAGCATGAACCCTTGAGATAAAAGTGTTTTTAAAAAATCACTCATGTGTGGAATTTAAGAAATAAAACAGATGAACGGAAAGGAAAAAAAAAAAGCGGGGGGAAGCAAACCATAAGAGAGTCTGAGGGTTGATGGAGGGAGGGAGGTGGGGGATGGGGATTAAGGAGGGCACTCCCTGTGATTAGCACTGGGTGTTATATGTAAGTGATGAATCACTAAAGTCTACTCCTCAAACCCATATTACACTATATGTTAACTAAGCAGAATTTAAATAAAAAATTGAAAAGAAAACAAAAACAAAAACAAAAATGAAAAGGGATTAATAACTAAATGCTTAGAATGTGGACATCTAACATTAAGCCCATTCATAAAATCGGATTCCAGCGATTAACAAGTTCCTGACTGGCTGAGAAAGGGATTCTATAAACATGGTCACAGGCAGAAGTCTGGCTTCTACTGTATGGGACACGTACAGGGTTATGCACTCATATGAATGTCCTGCCAAGCAGTTCATCTCTTTCTGCTTCTCTGCATGAGACCCTATAAAAGAACTCCATGAGTTGCGAGGACCCAGCCCAGGAACCAAAGAGGCAGATATAGGATGTCAGTGACGGAATGAGCAAATACGGGAAGTCAGAGCAGAAAATGGATCAGAAGCCACACGATGAGCCAGTAAGGAAGCATATACAACCATCCAAGATCAGGATAAGTAAGGATTCCAGAGCTAGGTCAATCGGCAAGAAGTAGGAGTATATAAATAGTACTGGTATATGGGGCAAGCACTATTCTAAGGCGAACAATAGCCCAGCGAAGGGAGAAAATAGAGAAACGGTGTAAAACTCGGGAGGTCAGGTCAGATGCAAGTGCTGG
Source organism: Nasua narica (assembly GCA_028533885.1). Lineage (NCBI taxonomy): Eukaryota > Metazoa > Chordata > Mammalia > Carnivora > Procyonidae > Nasua > Nasua narica. The sequence goes on along the minus strand of CM052801.1, from coordinate 6,741,037 downwards.
AGCGGAGAGACTGGAGTTGGCCTCTAATGAGAGTCTTTGGCCTGCTTCGTGAGAAGCCTAGGCCCTTCTCTGGTGTGGACAATCTGATGCTCATGTGTGGGGTCATTTGGGACCTGTCTGGAGGAAGGAATGGGGGCGGGGAAGGGGTGGGGACAGAAATAGAGAGAAAGCCCTGTTTTGTACTCCCTAATATGGTCCGTGCTTTGGTCCGGAGACCTCAGCTTCCAGAAGCAGTTTTCCATTGATCGGCAGGGTACTCGCTATATTTAAGAATGAGGGGAAAAAGTTGACCTAAATGGTTGATTTTATATGGCTAGTGTTCAATGTAATTTTTCTTTTTAGACTAGCCTTCCTTTGTCTAATGACCAGAAGTATAGTTCCCAAGGTCAAATAAGCACACTAAGTCATCTATAACATAAATGAAAGGGATTAGATAAAATAAACCTCCCTTCCCCAAAAGCTTCCGGAGAAACACATTTGCAGAGTTGCATTACTCATTATTTTTCTAAAAAGATGGCAGAGGATAGTTGTACAAAATCAATTCACTCTACATTTAATGCACTCTGGTTTGCTTAATGTACATAATAACTACATTAACCACATGGAGCTTTTCTCCTCCAACTCAACCACACGTAATAACAGGAACATTAGATATACCACAGACCCTCAGAACTTCCCCTCCACTTCCTTTGACGTAACTCGTTCAGTGAGTGCTCTTCCCTTCTCGAGTGGGGTGCTTTCTTCTCCACCGACTTCTTCAATCATGAGTTCCCAGGAAGGGTTATGACTCCCTCACATCACTCCTCAGTCTAAGAAAACCCAGCTCTCTTCTCTAGGCAAAAGAGTCTCCATATCATTCCTTCTTTGCTTATCCTTCTATACCACTAAACAAACAAATAAAACCAGAAAAAAAACAAAACAGGCTCTCTGCTCCTCCCCGTTCGACAGACAGTCGCATCTGTAGTTATTATGTACAGTAGTCGCATAATGTAGTTATTATGTACATTAAGCAAACCAGAGTGCATTAAATGTAGTGCAGTGCCAGCCGCGTTCCCAAGACAAGATGGTGAAGATCGGAGTGAATGGATTTGGCCGTATTGGGCGCCTGGTCACCAAGGCTGCTTTTAACTCTGGCAAAGTGGATATTGTCGCCATCAATGACCCTTTCATTGACCTCAACTACATGGTCTACATGTTCCAGTATGACTCTACCCACACCAAATTCCATGGCACCATCAAGGCTGAGAACAGGAAGCTTGTCATCAATGGGAAGCCCATCTCCATCTTCCAGGAGCTCCCGCCAACATCAAATGGGGCGATACTGGTGCTGAATATGTTGTGGAGTCCACTGGGGTCTTCACCACCATGGAGAAGGCTGGGGCTCACTTGACGGGCGGGGCCAAGAGGGTTATCATCTCTGCTCCTTCTGCGGACACCCCCATGTTCCTGATGGGTGTGAACCACGAGAAGTATGACAACTCCCTCAAGATTGTCAGCAATGCCTCCTGCACCACCAACTGCTTGGCTCCTCTGGCCAAGGTCATCCATGACAACTTCGGCATCGTGGAGGGACTCATGACCACTGTCCATGCCATCACTGCCACCCAGAAGACCGTGGACGGCTCCTCCAGGAAGCTGTGGCATGATGGCCGAGGGGCTGCCCAGAACATCATCCCTGCTTCCACGGGCGTGGCCAAGGCTGTAGGCAAGGTCATCCCGGAGCTGAACGGGAAGCTCACTGGCATGGCCTTCCGTGTCCCCACCCCCAACGTGTCCGTTGTGGATCTGACCTGCCGCCTGGAGAAAGCTGCCAAATATGATGACATCAAGAAGGTGGTGAAGCAGGCATCAGAAGGCCCTCTTAAGGGCATCCTGGGGTACACCGAGGACCAGGTTGTCTCCTGCGACTTTAACAGTGACACCCACTCTTCCACCTTCGATGCAGGGGCTGGCATTGCTCTCAATGACCACTTTGTCAAGCTCATTTCCTGGTATGACAATGAATTTGGCTACAGTAACCGGGTGGTGGACCTTATGGTCCACATGGCCTCCAAGGAGTAAGAGCCCCCTGGACCACCAGCCCCAGCCAGAGCGAGAGGAAGAGAGAGGCCCTCAGCTGCTGGGGAGTCCCTGCCCCAAATTATCCCCCAAAACACTGAGAATCTCCTGACTTCCACTGTTCCATCCCAGACCCCCTGAAGAAGGGGAGGGGCTTGGGGAGCCCTACCTTGTCATGTACCATCAATAAAGCATACTGTACCTAAAAAAAAAAAGAAAAGAAAAAAACAAAACAAAAAGCCATGAAAATCCACAGGGTGGTTATTTTTCTCGTGCTAAAATGAAGTCCCAGGTGGTTCAGTGGGTTAAAGCCTCTGCCTTTGGCTCAGGTCATGATCTCAAGGTCCTGGGATCAAGCCCCGCATTGGGCTCTCTGCTCAGCGGGGAGCTTGCATCCCCCTCTCCCTCTGCCTGCCTCTCTGCCTGCTTGTGATCTCTCTCTCTCTGTTAAATCAATAAATAATCTTTTTAAAAAAAAAGTCCCAAGGACTATGGTGGCTCCGGGATGGTACTAGGGGAAATCTGTGCAGCATCTCTCTTAGCTAAGCCTCAGCATACCCTGTGGCTTTCACCGGATGCCGGTTGCCTTATGGGTACAAAGTGGTAGCTTCTCTTCCAATATTGAGACTGTGCCCAAAGCGGGAAAAGAGGGAGCATGACAGGCAAAAGCCACCCAAGTTAGCTGTGTCTGTTGTCATTTTAAAGAGCATTCCCTGTGGGGCGCCCAGGTGGCTCAGTCGGTGAAGCGTCTGCTTTGGCTCAGGTCATGATCCTGGAGCCCCAGGATTGAGCCCCACGTCAGGCTCCCTGCTCAGTGGGGAGTTTGCTTCTCCCTCTGCCCCTCACCCTGCTCATGCTCTCTCTTTCTCTTCCTCTCTCTCAAATAAATAAAATCCTTAAAAGAAAGAGAGAAAGATGAAAGAAAGAAAGAAAGAACATTCCCTGAAGCATCACTGTATAATTTTACCAACATCTTAGTGGTCTGAATTATGTCACATGACCAGCTATAAATGCATAGGCCCCTAGGAAGTGTAGATTTTAGGTAGAAAAATTTCCACCTCAAACAAAAGAGTTATTTTAGATAGAATTAAATGGCAATAACACAAGCAGTAGAAGCAAAAGTCAACAAGTGGGATCTAAAAAAGCTGCTGTGCAGCAAAAGAAGCAATCAATGGGGTGCCTGGGTGGCTCAGTGGTTTAAGCATCCAACTCTTGATTTTGGCTGGGGATATGATCTCAGGGTCGTGAGATGGAGCCCAGAGTTGGTATCCATGCTCAGCGGGGAGTCTGCTGGAAATTCTCTCCCTCCCTCTGCCCCTTACCCCACTCATGTACTCTCTTTCTCCGAAATAAATAAATAAATCTTAAAAAAAAACCCAGGAAGCAGGCCGCCTGGGGGCTCAGTCGTTAAGCAGCCGCCTTCGGCTCAGGTCATGATCCCAGGGTCCTGGGATTGAGCCCCACTTTGGGCTTCCTGCTCAGCGGGAAGGCTGCTTCTCCCTCTCCCACTCCCCCTGCTTGTGTTCCCTCTCTCGCTGTGTCTCTGTCAAATAAATATATAAAATCTTTAAAAAAAAAAAAGCAATCAACAAATTTAAAAGATAACCTACAGGGGCGCCTGGGTGGCTCAGTCAGTTAAGTGTCTGTCTTCAGATCAGGTCGTGATCTTAAGGTCCTGGGATCGAGTCCCATGGTAGGATCCCTGTTCAGTAAGGAGTCTGCTTCTCCCTCTGCCCCTCCCCCTTCCCTGCCCCAGCTCATGTGCACACGTGTGCGCGCTCTCTCTCTCTCACTCTCTCAAATAAATAAATAAATAAATAACTAGAAACGAGATGAGAAGGCGACCTACAGAATGGCAGAAAATATTTGCAAGGTATGTATCTGATAAGGGATTAATATTCAAAACATATAAGGAACTCATACAACTCAATACCAAAACAACGAACAATCTGATTTAAAAATGGGCAGAGGATCGGAATAGCCATCCAAAGAAGACATACAGATAGCCAACAGGCATGAGCCAACAGGCTCAACATCATTAATCATCAGGGAAATGCAAATGTAAAACCACAATGAGATAGCACCTCACACCTGTTAGTATGGCTATCATCAAAAAGACAAAAAAGTAACAAGTGTTGGCAAGGATGGAGAGAAAAGGGAACCCTGTGCACCGCTGGTGGGAATGTAAATTGATGCAGCCACTGTGGAAAACAGTATGGAGGTTTCTCAAAAAATTAAAAATACCATACGATCCAGCGATCTCACTTCTGGGTATTTACCCAAAGGAAATAAAAATAGGATATTGAAAAGATATTTGCACTGCCATACCGCAGAATTATTCACAATAGCCAAGTTGCAGAAACAAACTGTCGGTGGATAAATGGATAAAAAGATGTGTATATAGACACAATGGAATATTAGTCAGCCATGAGAAAGAAGGAAATCCTGCCATTTGCTACAACATGGATGGACCCAGAGGTGTTATGCTAAGTGAGGTAAATCGGAGAAAGACAAATACTGTATGATCTCGCTTATATGTGGAATCCAAAAAAGCTGAATCTGTAGGAACAGAGACTAGAACTGTGGTTGCCAGGGGCCGAGGAAAGGAGGAATTGGGTAGATGTTGTCAAAGGTACAAATTTACAGTTGGAAGACTGAGTAAGCTCTGGAGAGCCGACACACAACACTGTGAGTATAGTTAACAGTACTGTATAATGTATTTCAAAGTTGCTATGAGACTAGATTTTAAATGTTCTCACCACAAAAAAAGAAATGGTAATTAAGTGACATGATGAAGATGTTACCTAAGGCTAAGGGAAGGGGGAAATCACACTGCAATATACAAATGTATTAAATCCACACACTGTATGCCTTAAACTTACACAATGTTATATGTCATTTGTATCTCAATAAAAAATGGGGGAGGGCAATAAATATCAGCAATCTGGTGACAGACATAAGGAAGTAATTATAAAAATACACAGTAACAAGTTTTGATAAATTGTAAGATGAAACAATACAGGCAGCTATAAGAGTATATAATGGGGCGACGTGATCTAATGTGGTAAAAATGAGAGGATCACAAAAACCTTCTTTTTTTAAAGATTTTATTTGTTTATCACAGAGAGAGACACAGAAGTAGAGGGAACATAAGCACAGGGGAGCTGGAGAGGGAGAAGCAGGCTCCCCGCTGGGCAGGGAGCCGGATACGGGGCTCGATCCCAGGACCTGGGATCATGACCTGAGCTGAAGGCAGAGGCTTAACGACTGAGCCACTCTGGTGCCCCCAAAACCTTATTTCTTTAAAGCTTTCCTTATTTATTTGAGAGAGAGAGAGAGAATGAGCAGGGAGAGGGGCAAAGGGAGAGGAGAGAATCTTCAGCGGACTCCCCACAGAGCACGGAGCCTGACGACGATGTGGGGCTGGATCTTAGGACCCTAAGATCATGACCTGAGCCGAAACCTAGAGTCAGAGGCTCACTTGACTGAGCCACCCAGACACCCTGATTACAAAAAACTCAAGTGAAACTGGAGAAATAAATAGGAATTAACTAGGTTAGGGGCAATGTGTCTTCTCCTTGCTACCTTCACACTGGGGAGCTGGCCAAACAGCCAAAATTGGAAAGAAGCTTTTAAAATTTACTACGAAATGAACTATATAACATGGCGGGTGTGTATTTTTAAAATTCCTAAACTTGGAGGTAACAATCTTGCCAAAGCTAGTCTACATCAAGATCAATCCCTTTGTCTGACCGCAGCTCAGATTTGGAAGAAAAAAAAAAGCCAGGATTTGTTTTTCCTTTTTTGAGAAAGCCAGCCTAGTACTGCCAGTGACAGAACGCAGCACGGAAACTCACCCACTCTTGCCCTTGTTTCTATATCCTTGTGTCCGACCACAGAGTCCTCATCAAGCTAACGTATTCGTCCTCTACTGCCTAGAATGTTATTTTAGAGTGTTATCTGTTGGGAAATGGAGGGCGATTTGCAATTTAATCATCACAGCTGCACCTCCGCCTCCTTCGATCCCACTTCTCGGTGGCAGCCTGCGGTACTTGTACGGTGATTGCTTCCATGGAAGCGTCCGCTCTGTGGCATCAAGGAGCCCTTGATGCTGTATATTTTCAGCAGCTCTTCAGGCACGGCTCTCTCTAGAATTCCTTAAACACACACCTCTACCCACACTATACACACACATAATCAAGTATGGATAGATTTCTAGTTTTGTTTTGATAGCCATTTTTTTCTTTTCTTCTTTCCTTTCAGAGCACTGGAAACCCTGGCGCAAGGTTACTATCTTTCGCTTTCTTTCTGACTTTTCCACAATACTTGGCTGGATATTCTGCCAAACAGGCGCTGAGCAAACAGGGACGTCCATATCCTACCATGCAAATCAGAGCCAGCCAAAGGTTTGAGCTGGTAGAAATGAGCTTCCGGGCTCACCAGACAACTGGAATATAGCATTAAAAATAATAACTTGTAACTAGTAAGTCAGGCAGCAACTTGACATTGGAAAATCCAAATGGTACAAAAACAGGTCAATTACTACTCAAGAAACAGAACGATAAATGCCATTTGAGGGACATGTCCCCATGAGGGGGACACTGGGTTGAGGCTCCACGGGCGGCAGTTGTCCTCTTTCTAGTTGAGCAGAAAGTGACAGACCTTAAGAAGCTCCTGCCCCATTTTTTTCCTTGCTGCTTCCTAGCAGGGATACAGCGGGGCACTGCGGACAGCGAGGACTCGCATCGCCAAACCTGTCTGGTGTCATCCGGATGAAGGACTGGTGGAAGGCTCAGCGGACACCTTTCCGCTCTTAGCTTGGGGAGCATGTAGCAGGAGAAAATGAGATCTGAGCCTAGTCAGGCTTCTGATAAGCGCATTCCTTGCTTCTCAAAACAACTAGGGAAACATAGTTTAAATGCTGGGCCTGATTTGAGGATCGTTTGCAAAGAAGTACGAACATGTGATTTGTATTAAGTCAGTTTCGTAAGGGTTATTAGTGCTCAGTAAACCGCGATGTTTCATTGTGACTTGGGTAATGGGCTTAAAGAGTAAACTCCCACAGTATTTTCTTAATAAGGCTAAGTTGGGGGATGTGGCTGACAGCTACAGAGAAGCAGCTGGAATAATCCTGCCAAGCTGGAAAACTGCGAGAGTATACACCTGCTGCAGGTCAATGACAGCATAACTGGGTCAGACCGTAAAAGAAAAAAAAAGGAATAGCCTCAGAAATAGGCCGATGTCACGTCCACATACTCACGGTAATTGTGAATTGAGCAAAACAAATCCTCAAGAGTTGATTATTAGGGATTTGGAGGTTGTTAGCTGCTACCAGTAAAGATGACCTTCCACCTAAGAAGAGTCAGCAGTAGTCTCCATGGGGCAGAGCCAGGGACGGCTCTCACTATAAAATATTGCCCTTCCTGCTTCTAGATATCTGGATGTTCAGTGTTTGGAAGTCAGTACCTGGGATTAGGTATTGTCCACTTGTTTGAATGACTGATGGCTGCATAAAAAATTACTCCCAAATTTAATGACTCAAAACAACATACATTTATTATCTCATAGTGTGTCTGAGTCAGAGATCTGGATGTGACCAGCCGAGACCTCTGCTTCCTGGTCTCCAAGGAGGCTGAAACCAAGGTGTCAGCCCAGGTCTGGGGAATTCATCTGAAGGTTCAACTAGAGAAGGATCCACTTCCAAGCTCATGTGGTTGTTGACAGGCTTCAGTTCCTCGAATGCTGTTAAATTGAGAACCTCAGTTATTGACTGGCTCTTGGCCGGGGGCGGCCATGAGTTTCTTGCCACGTGGGTATCCCCAGCACTGCAGCCTGCCTCACCAAAGAATTCAGTCAAGAAAGCAATAGAACAATGGAATATTATTCAGACATCAAAAAGAACAAAATCTTGGGCGCCTGGGTGACTCAGTCAGTTAAGCAGCTGCCTTTGGCTCATGATCTCAGGGTCCTGGGATCAAGCTCCCCATCAGGCAGGGAGCCTGCTTCTCTCTCTCCCTCTGCCTGCTGCTCCCCCTGCTTGTATGCTCGCTCTCTCAAATAAATAAAATCTTTAATAATAATAATAAATTTCAAACACTAATGGTATATGGCTCTTCTGCCAAGAGATATGTTTCCCACTGTGGTAGGACATGAGTTCTGCCCTGATTCATTAGCAGCAGCCTTAACATAGGTGCCACGGATTTGTCTAACTCATCCATATACTCTTGTCTGGCCTTCCTAGAAAGAAAATTCCTTAGGGAATGCTAGGTATAACTAGTCACCCAGCTAGTTTCCACTCCCATAAGGACCTAAGAGAGAGAAAAAAAAGTAGGTGAAGGAGCTAATAGAAAATGATAAATGAATTGAATGAGCAGAAGGGAGCAAGGACCAACACATCTTCATGAGAAAAAGCAAAACGAACTCAACAGACTAAGAAGGGACTTCCCTCAATAAGATAAAGGGCACCTACACATAATCCACAAATAACATCATAGGCAATGGGGAAGACTGAAAACTTTCCATGTAAGATCAGGAATAAGACATGAATGTCTGCTCTAACCACTTCTACTCAACACTGTACTGTAGATTTTAGCCAGAACAATTAGGCAAGAAAATGAAATAAAAAGGGCACCTGGGTGGCTCAGTCAGTTAAGTGTCTGCCTTCGACTCATGTCATGATCCCAGGGTCCTGGGATCGTGTCTGCATTGGCATCGGGCTCCCTGCTCAGCAGGGAGTCTGCTTCTCTGCCCCTCCCCTGGCTTGTGTGTGCGCTTGCTCTCTCGCTCTCTCTCAAATAAATAAAATCGTTTAAAAGAAGAAAACGAAATAAAAGGCATCCTATTGGAAAGGAAAAAGCAAAACTCTATTTGCAAATGACATAATTTTGTACACAGAAGCAAACATGGAAATAATGGAAATTGCCTGAAGATACAGATGTGGTATCACTGAAATAATAGCAATGTCTCATATTTATGAAGTATTTCACAGCTTCCAAAGAGCTGTGCATCATTTTGTTTTCATAACCACCTGTAAGGTAAGTACTATTAGTACCCATATCACGGATGACAAAACTAACTGATCCTTGAACAACACAGGTTTGAACTATGCACGTCCACTTTTATGTGAATGTTGGTTCTACACATATATACACACATATATATATTACAGTATTATCAGTGTATTATCTCTTCCTTATGATTTTTTTTCTTCCTTATGATTTTCTTAAAAACATCTTTTGTCTGGGTTATTTCCCTGTAAGAATACAGTATATAATACATATACAAAACAGGTGTTAATCAAGTACTTACATTATCTATAAGGCTTCTAGTCAACAATAAGCTATTGGTAGTTAAGTTTTTGGGGAATGAAGAGTTATACGTGGACTTTTGACTGGGCAGAGGGTTGGTGAACGCAATTCTCACATTATTCCTGGGTCAAGTCTACTTAGAAAGTGATGTACAGGTATTACCTGCTTTCCAAAAGTTCATGTTAGCCCACTTCCCTTTTATGAAAGACCTCTGTTTAAACCTGGTTTTGCTAACCAAAAGAAATCCAAAGAGAATTTTAACTTTCACCAATAAAAGCCATTACTGTGCCAATATAGGTGTTCATACAAGCATAGTAGCCTAATGCAAACTTCCAGAAAGTGGGGGAAGCTCTTTGCTTTACACAGTTTTGACTTACAAAAGGTTTCATAGAAATGCTCTACTTTTGGATAGCCAGGGAAACCTATATCTGTTAATGGTGCCAGTCACTAAACGTCATAACTGTCATCCAAATCTCCAGCCCTAGGACTCTAAGTGAATGCATAATGGTTGCTTGATTTCTTATCTCATAAGAGCAGCAAGGTCCGATAAAGCTTCCTGCAGTGGTGAAAATGTTCTATATCTGCATTATTCAGTGTAGTGGCCACCAGGCACAAGTGGGGATTGGACACTTGAAATGTGGCTAGTATGACTCAACAATTAAATCTTTAAATTTAAATAGCCATATGAGCCTAGTGGCCACCATGTTGGGCAGTGAGCTAGACCCTAGAGAGCTAGACCCTGTTCTGAATCAGACATTCCTTCTCATGGTTTTGTCTTTGGAGTAGTAGACCTACATGCGATTCCTCATTGATCGATGAGAGATAGCACCATGAGATGGACAAACTACCCTTGAGAATAATTACAAGTTGCAGCACATCCTTAGAAGTACATAAAATTGGGGACGCCTAGGTGGCTTAGTCAGTTAAGCGTCTGCCTTCAGCTCAAGTCACGATCTCAGGGTCCTGGGATGGAGTCTTGCATCAGGCTCCTGCTGGGTGGGGAGCCTGCTTCTGCCTCTGCCTGCCACTCCCCCTGCTTGCGTTCTCTCCATCTCTCACTCTCTCTCTCTCTCTCTCTCTCTCTGACAAATAAATAAAATCTTAAAAAAAAAGCACCTAAAATGATTCTGTAACACAGAAACATGTAAGAGTTCTAATCAAGCAAAAATACAAGAAATACCTTCCTAACAACTATAGCTTAGTATTCACTACAGAGGCGGTGTGAGGTCAGAAACAATATAGCTTACATTTAAGTGACTATATATGCTTTTCTTCTCTTACGCCCACTCCAGTGAATTCTTGCTTCTAACTTTACCCCTATAGTTGGGCCAAACAAATTGCTTGCTCTTCCTTCCTTATTTTATTTTCTTTTTCTAGAGAGAAAGAGAGAGACAAAAAGAGAGAGCGTGCAAGTGTGTGCGTGAGTGGGGAGGAGCAGAGGGAGACGGAGAGGGAGAGAGAGAACTCCAAGCAGTCTCCATGCTGGGCATAGAGCTCTAATGCAGGGCTTGATCTTACAACCCTGAGATCATGGCCTGAGCTGAAATCAAGAGTCAGACGCAAAAAAAAAAAAAAAAAAGAGTCAGACACTTAAGTGACTGAGCCACCCAGGCGCCTCTCCTTGCTCTTCTTTCAAATACCTCCTTCTTGTTTCCACTGTTACACCTTTCCTTGGACTATCTTTTCTGCTGGGAATGTCTTCCTTCACTTAACAATTCAAACATGCCCACATTCTTCAAGGCCTAATTCAAGTCTGCAATCTCCTAGAAGACTGTATTGCCTCAGTTGGATGTCCTTTACTCTTCACTTATTTCATTTGTAATATTTAGTACTCTGACTGCATATTACAATTATATGTGCACATCATCTCTGATTAGACCCAGGGTCAGCAAACTACAGTCTGTGGACAAAAGCTGGCCCACTGCATGTTTTCGTAAATAAAGCTTTATTGGAACGCTGCTATGTTCCTTATGTTACACATTGTCTATGGCTGCTTTTGCCCTACAACAGCAGAATTGAGTAACTGTAACAAAGACAATCTGGTCTGCAAATCCTAATATATTTCCTATTGGCTCTGCACAGAAAGATTGCTGGTCCTCTATTACTATAAGCTTCTGGAGTGAACTACAGGAACAATGTGGTTTTTTTTTTTTATCTTCACGAAACCTAGAATATCGCCCTACATATAGTAGTAATATCATAAATATTTTACATGAATTTTTTGTTTATAAGGAACAGAAGTACTGCTTATATATATCAATTTTCTATTTGCAAACATTATCCCACCCAATTTGCCATTTCCTAGTCAAGACAACTTCCTGACACAGAGAAAGTAGGTCTCATTATCTACATTTTACACTGTGAAAAATTAAGGCACATGGTCACACAGCCAGTAAGGAGTTGCAAAACTGGGTCATAAACCCAGATCTTCTCATTTCTGGCTTCAAGCTACCTCATTCTGCTTCTGTGCTTACCTGCTTTCCCTTAAATTGAAATAAGATGTGGATAGAACCCAAAATAACGAAATGATGCATCTATATCTGCTTAGTTTATTAATAATCATGGCTCAGGTAAACCATGGTTATTTAATAAAAATGGAAGTATTTTTGTGAGAACTAGTCAGTTTAAAATACTTGTATGTCTCTAAGTTCTAAAAAATAATTAAAATTAAAACTGAATTAAGATGTAAAAAGATTTACCAAAAAAATAACTTCCCCCTGACAAAAAAATAGATATAGATATAGATGAAGGGATCTTTTTTTCAAAACTTCAAAAGATACAGAAGATGTATATTTCGCACTCTGGTCACACTGGTTCTCCCTGGTCTGTTTTCCTCCTTACAAAGGCAGTTGCTCTCTTTTTCATTCAACATCTTTAAGTTATTGACTTCAAGTTAATAACTATCAGATTAAACTACAAGTAAGAATAATACGCCCCCATGGTATGTTCAGTCTCTCCGAGCCAAGTTTATCTAATTCAAGTCCATTATCTGCTCAGCAACACCTCTTTACTATTCAGTATCGACTGTTTACACAGCTGATATGAAACACTGGAAAAAAGCAGAGTGGGGAGAATACAGGACAATTGTTTTATGTCTTCCAGTAAAAACATTCTGACTTTATTCTGAATGTATTAAACACTAAACTCCTGAATTCTTAAAAAAATATTTGTAATCCCTTTGCATTTATATTAGATAACTACATCGTGTTTTGATACACAAACAGGATTAAAAAAAATAAATCTATACCCTTTTCTCTGAAATGGGTCGCCTTCTTTACAGTTATGGAGAGTCTACTTATTTCTGCCCAGTGAGAGAGAAGGGATTTGTTTTTGAGCTTCTTTGAGGTGTTAAATTATGCATGCAATTTAATGCAAATGAAAGGTTTCAGTGTAAGCAGGTGGTTCTCTGAGCTGGAGGCTACCCTATTGGCAAAATCCATATCATGAAGCATGCATTTAAGTCTCTGTGGGCAACCAATAAATGTTTGCAGACTAAAATAAATCTACATCTATTTTTTTAAAGCAAGAATTAGTATTTTTAAAAGTCACTATAATAAGGGTTATTAGAATGCCTGTAAATTCAGGAACACATGCCTAATGCAAATGTGACCTAGTTTCCCGGTTGGTCACAGTATAGGACAGTGGGCTAACTGGATGACGGGCTAGGCCCCCAAATCTTCATCCTTATTATGCAAAACCACTCTGTTGTCTTTTACATCAGTTTTTTTTTTCCAAAGATTTTTATTTATTTATTTGTCAGAGAGAGAAACCACAAGTAGGCAGAGAGGCAGGCAGAACCAGAGGGAGAAGCAGGCTCCCCACTGAGCGAGGAGCACCATGTGGGACTCGATCCCAGGACCCTGGGATCATGACCTGAGCCAAAGGCAGTCGCCCAACCAACTGAGCCACCCAGGCGTCCCTACATCAGTTTTTGTAAACTACGTTTGTGTATTTGTTCATTATCACCCTACCTTCTTCTGAGAATAACTTTAAACCAGCCTACAAAAGGATGCATGATATATGAGATTAAAATGTGTTTTATAAAATATTTGATTTATTTATTTGAGAGAGCAATAGCGAGAGAGGGCATGAGTAGTGAGGAGCGGCGAAGGGAGAGGGAGAAGCAGACTGCCCACTGAGCAGGGAGCCCGAAGCAGGACTCCATCCCAGGCCCTGTGCCAAAGGCAGATGCTTAACCGACTGAGCCACCCAGGGGCCGCTAAAATGTGTTTAAAATAAGAAAAGGGAAGCATCTCTTAGCCCGTGTGACACGAATGTGACATGATGTACAACAGGAAGCAAAGACTGCAGGTGCACTGGGAACTCAGACTGGGCTCCCTGCAGTCTTTGTGCCTAGAGCTCTGACGTCAGGGGTGACAAGATGATGGAGCCAGGGATCCCCTGGAATTGAATCCTGCTTCTGAATTTGGTGATGCACTGTCATGCCGGGTGACCCTGGCCAAATGGCCTCTCCTCCAGTGCCTCAGTTTCCTCAGGCGTAAGTCAGGGATACTAGTAACACCCGCCTTAATTCATACAGGATGTCGGAACATCACCAGGCACCAAGAAAGCTCCCCATGTCGTCACATGGAAGGAGTATTAGTATTAATCACAGTCATGTTTCATCACCAGCCTGACAGGCAGTGACTCAGAAGGATACTCTTCCGTGGGCAGGGTAAACCACCTAAGTGTATTTTTGACATACTCCCCATCTCCTGTCTCTTTTTCAGGATATCTCCGCTTCCTCTTCTCAGTGGCAAGTGTCCTCACCCTCTTAGCACTCTTCGGGGAAGGTCCCATCCTGTGGCCACCAATAGGCCTATCTTTGCTCCTGGCTAGTTGTCACGGACCCCCACTCAGAATTTAATATCACAGATTTCGCTACACCGTTAAAGGCATATTTATGTCACCTGGGTGGGGGGCAGATATAGAAGATTGAGAAGCTGGGCACCTGGGTGGCTCAGTTCGTTGAGCGACTGCCTTCGGCTCAGGTCATGATCCTTGAGTTCCGGGATCAAGTCCCACATCGGGCTCCCAGCTCCACGGGGAGTCTGCTTCTTCCTCTAACCTTCTCTCCTCTCATGCTCTCTCTCACTTTCTCTGTCTCTCAAATAAATAAATAATAAAATCTTTAAAAAAAAAAAAGAAGACTGAGAAGCTTTTCACACCTTGATAACAGTGTTCTATTGGTATAACTAGCAGTAGGTTGGAAATCTCAGGCAACTTCTTGCTTTTGACCTCAAACACATTACTTGGTTAATCAGTGGGCTCTGAATGAGAGAAAGCAACACTACATGGATGATGGAGCTGGGGGAAGGTACAGAGAGCATTTTAGACTAAAGCATTTGCCAGGGAAAAGAACTGGGGGGACACCAGGACACCAGTTCCAAGTGTATCATGGGTTTTGGAAATTCCAGCAGGAGCCTGCCTAAAAGGCTCTACGCTGGCATTGTCTCAGCGTGGAAAAGAGTAGGAGAAGGAGACGCTCTTTGTCCTGAATGTCTATTGCTATACAGAGAATGACTTCAAAACTCAGCAGTTTAAGATAATGACAATCATTGATGTTGCTCCTGCATCTGTGGGTGAACAGGGCTTAGCCGGAAGGCTTATCTCTGTAGCACGCAGTAGCAGCTGGGACAGTTCTACTGAAGCTAGAGGATATGATTCCAGCACGGCATATTCATGTGGCCAGCAAGTTGGGGTTAGCTGAGATCTGGCCTCAGTCCCTCCATGTGGGCCTTTCCACAGAGCTGCCTAGGCTTCCTCACGATGTGGAAGCTAGGTTTCAAGAATGGGTTTTCTGTCTTCTGCTTCTATTTTCTGTTTTCTGCTTCTGCTTCCTGTCTTTCAAGGTTTGGGCCCAGAAACTGGCACAGCAATATCCCACTGTATTCCATTGCTCAAGCCATCACAAAGCCCACCAAGATTCAAGTAGAGGGGTCACAGAATCTTTTTTTTTTTTTTAATTTATTTTAGAGAGTGAGAGAGAGCACAAGCGGGAGGGGCAGAGGGAGAGGGAGAGAGAGAATCCCAAGCAGACTGGGTGCTGAGCATGGAGCCTGATGCTCGATCCCATGACCCTGAGATCATAACCTTAGCTGAAACCAAAAGTCAGATACTTAAACAACTGGGCCACCCAGCAGTCCCAGGGAAGGGTCACAGAATCTTCCAGTGAGAGGTGTGTCAAGGAATTTGTGGCCATCTTAACTTGCACACTTTTTTAAAAGATTTCAATTTTAAGTAATCTCTACCATGTGAGACTCGAATTCATAACCCCAAGAATAAGAGTCCCATGCTCTTCCAACTGAGCCTGCCATATGCCTCATAACTTGCCATACTTAATTGCCTTAAAGTAGAAGAGAAGATGGAGACTCAAATAACCTCTCTCTCCTCCTTCTCCATCACCTCAGCAAAGCAGAGGAGTGGTGTGGCCCTTCCTCTAGACTCAAGACCACAGAAACTCTTTGGACTTTGAGTTGCCATATTTCAGAACCCCTTCTCTTTGGGTTCCTGGTATCCCTTCGCAAAATCTACATCCTGCTTTCCTGAAATTGATGGTCTCCATCTCACCAAGTAAGATTAAACTACAGAAACAAAGTGTTACAGCTATGGGGAGGGAGGGAGGGATATAATGAAATGTGCTGTGTTCCTCTCCGGGGATCCTTGGCTTTATCAGCCACCACGTGATTATGAATTTTTGATATGCTTCAAAGTGACGTTCCCAACTCCACAGTTACAGATACAGGTTAATTAAAAACAAAAATTGGGGGACGCCTGGGTAGCTCAGTTGGTTAGGCAGCTGCCTTCGGCTCAGGTCATGATCCCAGAGTCCTGGGATTGGATCCCGCATCGGACTCCTTGCTCGGCAGGGAGCCTGCTCCTCTCTCTGCCTCTGCCTGCCTCTCTGCCTACTTGTGTTCTCTCTCTGTTAAATAAATAAATAAAGAAAATCTTAAAAAAAAAAAAATTGGCTACTTTAGTGGCTTTCTGGTAGTAAACCCATTAACAAGACATCTAAAAACAAAAACTGGCTATTTTGGCGTCCTTCTGGTAGTAAACCCATTACCATGGCATTTATTTAGCCCAAGGCAGTGGAAACATGCAAAAAGTTCTTGTAATACAACCCCAAATTTAAAGATACTAGAGAAGTCTTGTTTTCAGTTATTTCTGCTTCAATATAGATATCTATTAAATCCTTCTGTTCTTAAGTGAAAATTTGTACATACCTACGCCAGAGGGCTATTTTGCTAAGAATCAACTTCCATTATGGATTTTATAATGGGTTTAAAGAGCAAATGTTAAGTGTGTGATAGAATTAGTTTCTCAAATCGTAGGTTTGAGGGGGCCAGGAAATCCGAAGAGCGGGGGGATTCTCAAATAGAGCTAAAAAGATAAAGCTGGTTTAGATGTGGGGACCAGGAGCAGTGACTCCTGTGGGAAGATTGCCTTTGTCTGGAAGAGAGGCAAATAGGTTCATTGTACCAAGGCTATAATCATTTTACCATTTCTTCTAACAGCCTGAAAATTTTCTTAAAAGATCAGGTTCTTAAAATTTACCCAAAGGGAAAAAAAGAAGCAGGAGAGAGTCTAATGACTAATGATTTCTTCTCTAAAAATAAATCCCATTTTTGAATGTGGCAGCCTGGGAGGAGACAGGCCTGCTCACACAAGCATGGAGGTAGGAGGCCGGAGTAACACGGTCGCAAGCCACCCCTTCCCCACTTAGCGCTGGCCATGGGGTTCTGTCACACTTGTGGGCCATCCCCTCAAGTCAGAGTTGCTGTGTGATGGGCGCACTGAAGCCATCATTTCACATCAGACCCAAAGGCATATCAATTCTCTCTGCAGAGCTCAGAAGAATGACATAATGCATTTAGTGAAGGCTCACATGTCTGTTAAAAGATGATTCATCAGGGTAAAAAGTAGGACGATAAAATTCTACACAATGGTTCTGTATCTCCAGGTACTTGGGGATTAAAGGAAACACTGGAGGTGAAATGGACTCTGTCTAGACTACAGAAATATATATAATGGCAAAATAAAGAGAACCAAGCAAATGATCATCTTGTCACAAGTTCTCTGCGCTGGGGAGGCTCAGTAATGGTCAAGCTGAGGTTCAAATATAAATTGTCAACCCGGAATGAAATGTCTGTGATTTAGGCCAGTGCTCCTTGAAGTATGGTCCATGGACCAGCAGCAGCAGCACCGCCTGGCATGTTAGAAGTGCAAATTTTTGGGCCCCATCACAGAGAGATTCAATCAGAATCTCTTTGGGGGGGGGGGGCAGCAATCTGTGTGTTACTAGCTTTCCAGATGATTCTTAAGCATGCTATAATGTGAGAAGCCCCCATTCGGACTGTGGCTAGAGAATAATAATAAAATAGACAACTAGTTTATTCAGACTTAATTCTGAAGAATGCATAATAAAATGAGGCATAATTCAGGTGTCATTTAGGTATTTTGAAAATTGCCTAGAGTTTGACAGAATCTGAATACATGCTAATTGATGAAACTTGACAAGTTCACAGATCAGTTACTAAAAAGAATCTGTCCCCAGATTATTGATGGTGTATTTCACATTTCTGGAAATGATGATGAAGGTTATACGTGAGGTATAAAGACCTAAACAATGGGAAAGAAGCCAGGCAGAGTTCTGGGCCCGCGGAACATGCTTCCTGATCCCGGGATGGAGGAGCACCTAGCCCCAGCACAGAGGCCAAGGGGCTGCGCTGGGCTCGACAGAACATGGCCTCCCGGCACGGAGAGGATACAGAGCCCAGCAGCTCACATAAACATAAGAGGGCAACTGTCGATCGTGGACAGCAAGCACAGACACTAAACCACAAGCTTAAAATCTAGGCTGTTTCAATTTGTTTCCATTTTTACCAAGATGATACACAATATGAGGATTTAGGGGCCGAACTTTATTAGGCACCAGCTCATAGTGTGATGTGGACCAGGCCAGGCTTCCTGGTGAGCACAACAAGACAAGTAGTAGGTGGGCTGCCTGGCAACTAAATGTGATGCCAATCAGAGGCCATTATGATTACTCATAATTAGGTATACCGTCGATGTGTCCAAAGCAAGGAAACTCTACCCGTGTATTCTCCAGCAGCTGAGTAAACGCCAAGAGCTAGCTGAATCCGGATGCTACTGCTTTTAGTTGGAAGGAGTAGTCACCTTAATCGACTGGCAGACCTCTGGCCCAGGCAGATGTCTGTCCTCCATCCTACCAAGACCTACATGGAGTTCCGCTTTAGAGCAGCGGTTCTCAACCTCCGGTGCTTTCAATACATAATGTTGTCCAGGCTCAGATCAATTGTGTAGCTGAAGGTGGGACCCAGAAGCATTTTTAGAAAGCCTGTCAAAGGGGCGCCTGGGTGGCTCAGTTGGTTGGGCGACAGCCTTCGGCTCAGGTCATGATCCCGGAGTCCTGGGATCGAGTCCCATATCGGGCTCCCGGCTCTGCGGGAAGTCTGCTTCTCCCTCTGACCTTCTCCCCTTTCATTCTCAGTCTCTCTCTAATAAAATAAAAAATCTTTAAAAAAAAAAAAAAAAGAAAGCCTGTCAAATTATTCTATTAGGCAGCCAGCACTGAGAACTAAGGGGAGAGGAGAGGAGAGGAAAAACCATTCTTGGCCCAGCCTATCTTTGGAGATGCAGAAGGAGGGTGGGAGGGAGGGAGGGGACAGATTTGTAACAAATCTCAGTTGAGTAAATTATGTTAGGAGCCCATGTGCCTGAAACTCACACTCAATCAGTTGTCTACAACCTGAGATCAAGTGTAATAAAAAAAAAGTGCATTTCATAATGTTAATGATGCATGTTTGGGTGATGATGGGCAGATAAAAGAGGCACAGCGAGGGCGTCTGGCTGGCTCAGTTGGTTGGGCAACTGCCTTCAGCTCAGGTCATGATCCTTGAGTTCTGGGATCGAGTCCCACGTCGGGGTCCCAGCTCCATGGGGAGTCTGCCTCTCCCTCTGACCTTCTCTCCTCTCATGTTCTCTCTCACTTTCTCTGTCTCTCAAATAAATAAAATCTTTAAAAAAAAAAAAAAAGAGGCACAGCGAGAGGAACAAAAGGAACCAGGTGACAAATGGGGAAGAGACACAGTTCCTCAGCAGATCAATATGAGTGTAAGGTTCAAGTCTCTAGTAAGGTGCAATTGATCCCTTCCCTCGATGCCGTGACTGTCTCTATTACCCTATTATAACATCCCTATTTTATGAATAAAGAAGTCAAGGCTTACATAAGTGTAAAGTAACTTGCAGAGCAAGCTTTCCAAATCAGTGCCCTCGCATCTCAAACCCTCCTGCACTATCTTGGGCTAGACGAGGTAGGAATGGCCGGGGTGACTAGCTCGATGCAGCGGCTGCTCCTGGGTCACTGCAGTTGGTGTGTTCGAGTTTGAGTTCCTTAAATGGTGGGGACTTGATAAGAGTAGCTTAATGTAAAAGCAGCTTCTAGAAAGATGGTAGACACCTACTCAGCCCCTGCTTCTTTTATTAAAACTCCATCCAGTAATATCTCAGAGCTTGAGTCTTTGAGAGAGAAATTCCCATCCCTTCCTCTCGTAGTGGGACTACTGATATGTATGTCCACAATGGCAACTCTGGTAAATATATTATGTTGGTGTGTCTACATGCTCCAAATCCTACCTCTCTAGGCTTAAGAAACTCAAGCATTACACCCCTAATACCCAATACTAGGAGATATGTAGTACTTCTTAATAATAGTCTATTGAATGAATGAGTGAATGAATACAGACAGGACTCCTCAGGAGATTCCTTCTCCAGTTTGTAAGGGATTTTTTTCACTCATTCAATAAACATTGGGCATCTACTCTATATTGTGCACAATTCCAGGAAGTAGAGATATAGCGATAAACACAAAAGCTCTCAGTTGTCAATACTATTGCACTCGAATTAAGGCCTTAAAAATTGGGCATAAGGTAGAGAGGAACAAGAATATGGTACGACGGCTTTTGCATTCTAACATGACTTAATTTTACTTGGCTTTTCTGTTTCATACTTGCTTTAAATCAGTCTGTGGCATTGTCCCGTGATCAGAAATGCGATTCTAGGAGCAATGCTATCAAGTTTCTTCAAATTGCTGACTTGACACACAATCAAAGCCACCTGCCTATGAATAAGCCGAGGAAAATAACAGATTCCGCTACCCGCATGAGCAGAAGCAGCCAGGCTATTACTCCTGTATATCATTCCAGGCACATAAAGGGGAGTGAGGGGTCCAAGAACTCACTAGAGAGACAGAAAGTTAATTAAAACACATCCTTCATTGTCCAGAACTTAGGTAATAAATGCTCTACAGAATGCACTGAGAAGGAAGTCCAATGCTCTGTGGTCACATTTTGCATCTTCCTTTCCAGCATTAGGAGAACGAGCCTCTGAGGAGGCGCCTAATCCCGTGTTTAACGCAGAGCTTTGTGTGTCAATGGCCCATCTGCCGGCCCCAGGAAGAGTGAGAAGCACGATTATTATTATTTACTTCCTAGATTCTGGCTACACACAAACAAGACATTCATGGCCCACTCTAGATCATATTTTCTAAAAGCCCAGGCATTGGTCTTAGCCAGTTAATTATGGGAAGTCCATCTTTATTCAAGACCAACAGTCTTTGGGAAAAAAAATGACAGAGAGAGGATTAATTCCATGGTGATTCTGAAGAATTCATTTACAGGGAACACTTCCAAAAGTCTCGTTTAATTACAAAGATAAAAATGCATCAGTTTTGCGGGTCAAGTCATTCCAGCAAGCCTCTCAGGAAAAATTCAAAATTGAAAATCAGTGTTGTGAGTGTCTTAGATAGGATGACTGCCTCCTCTTCTTCAATAGCTTGATTGCTTTCTTTGTTTTTTTTTAATGTCAGTTTCTCTGTGTTTCTGGTACTCTGAGTTGGAGGAGGTGGCACGGCAACATTGTTCTCTTAAATCACTATTTGTCCAGGCTCATAAAATATCTGAGAAATAGATGGCCATTCATCTGGTCCCTTCTTTCCTAATGTAAACTATCTATCACTTATCACCTTCCTCTATTTGCAATTACATTCATGTGATTGTCAAGTAAATCATCGGAAAAGGCAACTCACTGAAACTCCACTTTCGACTCAGTTCAATTCCGCGTGGTCCACCTTAAAAGAATATTAGGGATCATATAATGGATGTGGTTGTCTCTCAGTCTTTATTACAGCAGCTGGCATGGCCAACCTTAACTAATGCAAATGCCTGCTAAGTATAGGTACCTTGTCAGGGAACAGTGTGTTTGTGGAGAGATCCACCAGCCTCTCTCTGAGACTCTCAGGGTCGTATCCATACCCCAAGTCATCCTTTTCCTTCTGATTTTAGAAAGGTGAGCAATGCATATACCATTTAATAATACATGAACCACCAGTAGGGTCCAGAAAAGTACCAAATACTCAAGCATATTTAGATATCTGCATCTATATGCATGAATATTCATACTGGGCATGACAAATAAAGCTTTCAAATAGATTTATGTCAGGTTTTTTGTTTGTTTGTTTTTCTAACGATTTTATTTATTTGAGATAGAGAGCGAGCGAGAGAGAAATGAGCACGAGCCAGAGGGAGGGGTAGAGGGAAAGGGAGCAGCAGGCTTTCCACTGAGCAGGGAACTGGATGCAGGGCTCAATCCTAGGACTCCAGGATCATGACCTGAGCTGAAGGCAGATGCTTAACTGACTGAGCCATCCAGGTGCCCCTCTTGTCAATTTTTAAAATGCATCTGATGAGTTACAAATTGTATCGAGTAGAAAAGTAAGATCTACAGATAAAAGAACCATTCATTCAAAAAACTTCTGTGGTACTAGGGGTTTGAGAAATGAAAGACACAGTTCTGTAGGGAATGAGCTCACATATGCACAAAGTACAGTAATTGAGTGTGATGGAAGAGCTAGCCAGAGGATGCCGGGTCACAAAGAGAGAAGACATCAAATCTAGTTCGGGGGTTTGGGAAGACTTTCCAGGGGAGAATGGTGCCCAAGTTCATCTTGAGAAGTATGAATGTAATCTGAAGAAGGGTGTGGAGAGGGAAGAATGTTCTCGGCAAGGAAAATACACTCTAACGCAGCTACTGGGATCAGGAAGGAATGAGCAGAGGACACTCAGAATAAGCTGAACTCAGCATCACGTTTGACAATTTCTCTACAAGCAAATCATCTATTTTTGGTCTGTTATGATATTGAACTTCTTTGCTCCTACTAAACATTACTGTATATTTATGTCAAAGTTGCTTTTTATTAGACTTTTACCGGACTTTATATTTGTCTCTCTCACATAATTACAATTACTGTTCTGGGGATATTTTCTTTTTTCTTTTTTTTTTTTTTTAAGTAAACTGTACCGCCAATGTGGGGCTCAAACTCACCACCCCAAGACCAAGAGTTGCACATTCTACTGACTAAGCCAGTCAGACACCCCTGGGGATATTTTAAGATGAGAGTTGAAATCCATACATGCTTCTTTGGTTTATGTACCATCTTATCTCCGGGTAACTCAAAATCTTCACAGATATTTTCACAGCCCTACTCTATGCCAAATTAATTGGAGAAAATAATCCAATCTGGTATCAAAACCTACAGAAAAGATTTAATGCGGTAAGAGCAAAGAGAGGGTAGAGCAGAGATGGCAAAAGAACTCAAATAGGTAAGATCCAGTAAAGTGAGCTTTTTAAAACTACCACTGAAACACATGGTTTTGTGTAATTAAAAAATAATGAATCTGAGAAGGCCTATCATTTTTCCACTTCAAGCTTAATTCTCAAACATGGGCCTTTAAAGAATTTGTAAGTTGAGTTCTTTTCCTCAAAGAGTAGGTGAGAATTCAAAGCACAGAACATCTCTTCAGGATGTGCTTGGTGCGTTGACGAGGAAAAGCTCATCGTTACCACTTTTTGAATATCACTGATGGGCTCCAAAGACAGACACAGCCATCAACGGCATGCACAGATGCTCGTAATCATTTTAAGAAGAGGTTTTCAGTTGGGGGAGCTGATGCGCTCCATTTGCTAATTGCTTCCTCTGCCTGTTTTTCTGTAATCTCCCGTTCCGACTTGCTTTCTGTCTTTTGAGAGTCTCTGATGTGATGAGCAGTGGGAGATACACAGACCTAATTCCCATGTGATTGTTACAGGTGCACGCGTCACTTTGCATGAGCCAATTCATCTTGTCGTGGTGAATTTGTCAGTAACTTGTGTAACTTCCCCCACCAAGTTTCAAACATGTTTTAATGACATCTTGAGGAAATCACTGCAATACACCCAATGTTATTTGTCTTAATTGTACGATCTTTTGTCAGAGTTGTTGAAAAGAATTTACTCCACTTGAAAGTTTTCTGATTTAATTGTTAATATTACTGTTTCATTATTAAAACTTGATGCTAATTTAGGGGGCTGGGCCATTTCTTGGATCTCCTTTCTCCTCAAGTTTCTTTTCTTTTTTTTTTTTTTAACGATTTTATTTATTTATTTATTTGACAGAGAGAGAGAGAGCACAAGTAGGCAGAGAGGCAGGCAGAGAGAGGGCGGGAGGGGGGGAAGCAGGCTCCCTGCTGAGCAGAGAGCCCGATGTGGGGCTCGATCCCAGGACCCTGAGATCATGACCTGAGCCGAAGGCAGAGGCTTTAACCCACTGAGCCACCCAGGCGCCCGTCAAGTTTCTTTAGAACATTAAATGTTGAGAGGTTGCAAGTTGAACTATTCCATTTTGGTCTGGTACAGTTAGCAATGTCCTTATTGCTTCTGGATTGAGTGGCAGGGTCATGGGCAAATATGGCAACTGTCAAGAGAGCCTCGTAGACATGAACATAGGCAGGATATGGGCACCCAGGATAAAGCAATGAGGCAAGTGGGGGTAGTCCCGTTGGTGACCATCCCCCAAGGCCTTTCCAGGGAGTAGCACATGGAAAGGCTTCCTAGATGAGATCCATATACACCAGTAGTCAGATGATCAACTGTTATTTACTGTGTGTCCCACAGACCTATAAAATTATGCAAAGACTGATACGCCATTTAGATAGCAATCCTGAGCTACCCCTGCTCTAAAAAGCCAAAGATTTTTTTTTTTTACTAAGCAAAAGAAAAACATCATCCCGTAGAAACTGAAAAGCACTTAGTCAACTAGTTCTTTTAAGTGACTGTGCAGCTGTCCCTGATGTAAGCTGTTTAGAAATAAAAGTTTTAGAGGTACGATATGTCAAGTTGAAACAATCATTTTCCCTCTGAGTATGAACAATCGCACATTTTCTATGATTTAGACATGATTTACGGGTTGACTGCCAAAAAAAAAAAAGTCTTTAAAAAAATTCCC
Source organism: Nasua narica (assembly GCA_028533885.1). Taxonomy (NCBI): domain Eukaryota; kingdom Metazoa; phylum Chordata; class Mammalia; order Carnivora; family Procyonidae; genus Nasua; species Nasua narica. The sequence continues at coordinate 6,716,329 of CM052801.1, read as the reverse complement.
TTTTATGGCAGAACTTTCAAAATCAGGATTTTAGGTGACAATTAGGCAGAAAAGACTATACCACCATAGTCAAGATTTCAGTGCAAGTTTTACTGTAGATGGTGGCCAAATTGGATTTCCTATTCCAGACCTTTCACCTTTGCTCCAGTCCCAGACTTTCAGCTGTGGAGAGCCTCTTGGATGTCCTGCCCTCACCTCAAACCTAAAAAGGCCCCAAGGAAAAACTTCATTTTCTTATCCTTCCATCCACCCATCCAACAACAACCAAAACAAAAAACAAATCAAAAAAAACCTTTGGTTCTGCTTCCCAAGTTCTCAGTTCCTTCTAAAGGTATCCCCATTATCTTAGCTTTATTCAGTCACCATAGGCAAGGGAAATATAGATACACAGCCACATGCCCAACATCCATGGCACAGCATTGAACTGTGCAAGGTGCTGTGACAGTTATGCATAAAGTATCAGGGAATAAGGATCAGTGGAATTAACAACAGCCTTACAAGGGGGTCAGAAAATCCTCTGAGAGAAGACAACACTGAGGTTGAGAACTAAAGGATTCAAAGGAGAGAGGGAACATTCCAGGAAGAAAGAGACAATGTGTAAAAAGAAGGCATGAAATTTCATGGTGAAATGCAAATAGGTCAGTGTAATCGGTGAAAGACAGAGGTGGGAACATAGCAGCACAGGGATGGGAATGTGAGTAGATCATGGAGAACTCTATTCGCTAAGAAGTTTGATCTTTACACAAGTAAGGAGCCACGCAGATGATTTTTCCAGATGCATTTCAAACATTTTATGCCAGTTTTAAAAGTTTGGGTTGTTGCTCAGAAAATGTTCACCTAACTTCCCTTCTATTTGAGTGGGGTACACACATCTTTGCTCCATGGACTTGAGCTTTGTCATGTGACTGACTTTGACCAAAGGAATATAACTCTAACAGTAGCTTTAAGTATACTTTGCCCTCCTATGATGACCACTATTCTAAGAGCATATTCTAGATAGTCTCTGTCCCTTCAGCCTGAGCCCCATAATGAGACCCAGGCAGGCTGCAAAGATGAAGCCTGGAGTTCAAAGCCTGATTCATGGATTCTAAAATCCGAAACAGTTGCAACCTGAAAAAGAACCACTTTAGTCAACCCAAAGACTTATGAGCAAGAACAGAAAATGCACACTGTTATAAACCACAAAGTTTGGAAGTGATTTGTTACATAGCATTACTGTAGCAATAGGTGACTAATACATGCATATTAGGAAATATGAGAAAAAAATTTTAAAAGATTATTTTTTTATTTATTTGACCGGGGGGTGGGGTGGGGAGAGCACAAGTCAGGTGGAGAGGCAGAAGAAGTAGATTCCCTGCTGAGCAGGAAGCCCTGCAGAGCTCCATCTCAGGACCCTGGGATCATGATCGGAGACGACAGTAGACACCTAACCGACTGAGCCACCCAGGCGCCCTTATGAGAACAGTTTTTAACTCCCATTTAACTTTACACTCCTTCTTTCAAATCCAAAATACCAAGGAGATATTATCGTAATCCGTCCTTAGAATTAGATTACTAGAACAGCCTCCTAACCAATATTCCGAGTCTGTTTGCTCAGTTCTCATCCATCCTTAAGTCGATGTCTCGACTGTTCTTCTTCAACACCACTGTCATGTCACATCTCACGTCACCATCTGCAGGGCTTTCCACTGCACAGCATTCCAGGTTCAAATTCTCCCTTGTTTCCAAAAACCACGAAGTTGTTTAATCTCTTCATGGTTTGCATCCCAGACTAACTCTTTATGCCATATCTTTGTTCAGACAGAAGAACCTCTCTCCCTGAACCCCATTTAGAATGTTCGTTTCTTCTTTTCAGCCCATCTACAAAGCTTCACTTTAAGTCACCTTCCTTTCATGTAGTAATCACCCTTCTCAGCCTTCTGAGACCTGCAAAGACTGTACCGTTCCCATGACACTTTCAGTCTCTATCACAGGAGCACCGAGTTACCCAGCGACTTTGCATGTACGTATGCGTGTCTATCTCATCTTCCCAACTACCCTGAAATCTCCTTGAGAGCCAGAACTACAGCAAAGTTTACTACATTCTCGAGCTCTCCCCTCAAAGTTCTTTGCAGAATGGCTGGACACAAGAGGGAATGGATATTTGCCTGATACCCTAAACTAGGCTTTCATTTGTTCAATACATACCGATTAATCACCTACTATGTGCCAGGCATTGATAGGTAATGGCTGAAAAAAGATGAATAAGCTACTCCCTATGGCCTTGAGAGCCTTACAATTTACAGCAACAACAAATAAATACATAAAAGGAAGCATTATTATTTTCCCCTGAAGGAATTTCATTCTATTTGCTGCATGTATTTTAAATGTTTCTATCCATTGCCAAACTAAAAAGATAGAAGCAGAGCACTACGGGTGCATTTCCTGAAGACACAATCATGTCTTACCCAGAGAATTTTCTTAACCTAACTGCCACCACTCTGGGAACATGATTGTCAATTCTTATTTATTTTCCTTGCAAAGGCAGTGAGGAAGGGCCAAAAGGGCTTGTGGGGATGGAATCTTCTGCAAAGCACACTATTTATAGTTTTTCAGTTTACCAGAAACAAGTATTTAAATATTTTCTTAATTTTCCCCTTTGTCATCTGACAGAAAGATAGCAACTTCCATAATTTATCAAAGAGGCAGCATATTCTGTTACAAAATCAATGCACTAACTAATGGAACTGCGTTTTCTACAGACAGTCTTCCCTCTCTCTCTCTCTCTTTTTTTCTTTTATAAATGGAGACGCGATCTAAAGGACTGAAACTTTATACCTGGCACATCTGGGGGAAATGTTAAAGTTCTATTGTTGATTACGAAATAGAACTCAACAACAGAATTTTAAAGTAATATTGCCCAAAGAAACTGAAAATTAGCCTTGCCATGTTTACAAAGGTGAAATTTAATGGAAGACCACATCCAGCCTCTGATATCTCAGTCACACTTAATGAACATAAGAGTTGGAGTCTTAGATATTTCTAACGCAATCTGATATTAACTATGGAAGTGGATGATTTTGCCCCCACTTTTGGTCCAAGTCCACCATGGTCCTCAGCCATGACAGATGCCAAATTAAAAGGGGGACTGATATACCGACTGTGTGAAAGTCTTCAGGTGACCAAGAAGGATAGCATTAATAATTATGGTGACATTAACAGTGAGATCTTAACAATTTAAATACGTTTCTCTTAATACTTTAAGTAACTGTGGGCCTAAAAATCTAACTGATGAAAGAGCATCAAAAAATTCATTATCTTCGATTCTCAATCTCTCAATTTTAAGGAGTGTTTTCCAAGGAAAGTAGTCTTCCCTTGCGCCTGTCAGTGGGGGAAAGAAGTCTGAAATGTGGAAGATTCAACTCTATTTACAGCTCACTGGAAACTAAAATGGGAAACCTGAGAAAATAAAGATAGCAGGACCCAAGCAAGAGTGGGAAAGATGGAATGACAAAATTAAATTTCTCTGGGACCTCCGCCAGCTGATCTGTGACTGCAAAAAATATGAAGTGCTACAGGATGCCACTGTGAAAAACCAGATGTCAGGAAATCCAGACCATAGGGGGCTGTGCCTCAAAGTTTGACCCTGTGGTGTGACTATCTCTGATCTTCAGATCACTTTTGAAAGTTTCTGCCAAAGTCTTAATTAAACCCATCTTTCCTTGTGAAGAACCACAATTTACAAATGAGAAACATTTCAGCACACAGGCAAAAACATAATCTGGGAGGAACAGAAATGGTTCAAGGACCACAGATTCAAGCTGTTCTGAGAGAAAAAGGAGAGCTGTCACCAGTATTTTGGAGTCTTCAGTGGAAAAGGGACTGGGGAAAAAGGACTTTCTTTAAGTGATACCAGTATTTCAAATTATTCTAGGCCTACTTCAGAGCACATATGTGGCATTAAATATGCAGCAGTGAAAAGAAGGAACATAGAAACAGAGCTAGAATGAAGGACTAAGCTGAGAGCTTCCAACAGAATTGAGGTCTTCTAGAAGTCTCTGAGCAAAATGTAAAGTCTGGAGTACTTGAGTTATTGGGAGGAGTAGGTTCCATTATCACTCATTAGCTGAAGAATTAGAAAGTGTGGAAGATATGGAAAGTTCATTTTATGGGAATCATCTTTTAGATTTAATCTAAGATACAACTCCTCTGCACATGCCCCTGAATATATAGCTTACCATTTTGTGCGTTCATAAACTTCAATAATGCTCCTGAAAACAACCCACCATAAGGAAATGAAGCAAAACTAAAGTTCAGCCTTACAGACCCCATAGCCCCTTTCAGTAGCTTCTCCCTCATCTCAAAGGCTTCTCCCACTCCCAAATACACTCCCCAAACAAAGTTGTTGTACTTGCTTTATCCTGCAGTCTTCTTACCATAAGAGCAAACTGTCTGGGAGGTTCTGACTGTATAACTCGATAGCTTAGCTCTCCCAGGACTATCTGCTTTTTAAAAGAAGAGAATGAGAAGTCTATGCTAGACTCAAAGGAATGAACTCCCCTAGGCCAACAGGGGAGGAATTTTTGCGGCAAAATAACTTTTCTCTGACCCTCAAGTCACCTTGCGTGCTGAAGCCTTCCTTTCTCGTGTGTATATGCCAGGGTTTCTCAACCTCGGTGCTACTGAAGTCCGAGGCTAGAGAACTCTTCGTCATGGAGGGCTGTCCTGGGCACTGTGGCAAGTTAAGAAGTATCCCTGGGTCCTACCCACCAGATGCCTACAGCATCGTTTCACTCGGTTATGAAAATCAAAAATCCCCAGACATTGTCAGATGGAGGGGAGGCAAAACCACCCAGTTGAGAACTGCTGGTCCACGTGAAGACAGGCCTCACCTGCAAACATCAATAATCTTAAATTCATTGCCTCAGATTCTGTTTTTTTATTCTTGTTCAGCTGCTATTAGCACATAAATCACTCTTTGGGAAACAAAACAAAACAGGAAACCTGTTCATCACAAAATAATTAGCAGAATTGGACTCCAGTCAAGAGCTTTTGTTCTTGTTTTGCTGGAGAAAAATTTACACATGAATAATATTCTCAAGCAAGGACTCAATACATCACCATTCTTTGTCCTCAGCCTGATTTACAAATATCTACTTGAAAACGTACTAAAGGGCAAAAAACCGACTATATTCCTTTAGATTTACTGTAGCCCTTGAAATTACTGCACCACAAAAACTGTTAAAAAGAAAAATAACTTTTAAGAACATGTGAAGAGGCAAAGCTTTGCTTTTACAAAAGTTCTAATATTAGATCCTGACTTATACAATACATGTCTCTAGCTCACGTCTGACACCGTAATCTATAAAACATACTGATTTTAAAATGAATGTTTATTTTTGCTTACTTTTTTGTACTCCCCATCTTCCCTAGCGTTTCCTGAGACCATCGGTTCTCAACTGAGGGCATTGTCAATGTTTGTAGACATTTTTGGTTATCACAGCTCAAAGGCACAGGGCTGGGGAGGGGGGGGTGTGACTGACAGCTAGTGGGTGGAGACCAGAGATGCTGCTAAACATCCCACAATGCACAGAGTGGTGCCACAATGAAGAATTATCCTTACTGCCAAGGCTGAGAAATCCCTGTCTAGACACATAATTAGAACTCCCCCTCATAGCCCCTGATCTGGTTACAACCTATGGGAAAGGAATGGTACCCACATCTCCTCCATTTGCTTACTGACCATAATGATGGTCAGTAAGCAAATGGAGGTACCCATTTGTTGGGATAATGAAGGTACCCAAAGTTACTGTGACCTGAAAATTCTAATATTTTGGAAGGAGAAGACAAAGAAATAGTATTATTCCTTTTGGTTAAAACCTTCCTGGTAACCAAAAACTTAAAGAAAGTACAGTTGGAATAAAATCCCATTTTTAAATGAATTGTAACATTTGCAAAAAAACCCAAAACCCAAAAAGACAAGGACAATAAAAGCCACAAATCTGTTGGTTGTGCATTTGAATCTCCAGGGGGTGCTCAAGACTCTTCCTCACGCTAGACAGCTACCTCTACCCCCTTGTCCTCCACCAAGAGAAGGCAGCTCCCTGATGGGTAATAATGTTAGAGGGCCTTCTAAGGGCCCAAGGAGGCCACCATGTTGGGGGGGGCCAGTGAATGGACAATAAAGAGAACGGGGGGGGGGGTTAAGTAAATATCTTCACCATCTGTTTCTTTCTTTGCATCTCTTTGCTGCAATTACAGCTACAATTATTGAATGAGAACTCTGATCTGACTTAATTTAGGGGTAAGATTTAGAGTAAGCCATTGCTCCAAGTTCCCCAAAGGCAGTAGAAATCAAACAAAGGGCAGTCTGAGTGTTAAGCACAAAGCATGGGTGGTAAAATAGCTCAGGAAATGCAGACATCTTGCCCCTGGGACTCTGGGTGTGCCACACTACAGAACTGTCCTGAGAAAACACATGGCCCCAGCAATACCATGTTGGTTTTCGTAATCCTTGAAAGTGTAATAAATAAACCAAATTGCTGCAAATAGAAATCCCATGAGCTCTTCTTGAGATTAAGAACTTAAGGCACCAATCTTCTCCTGGGCTTGGAGACTTTCAGAACAAAAAGTTTTAAGTGGAATTGGAAAACAGTTAAATATTACTGATGCACCCATATTGCTCATGTAATATTTATGAGCCACAGAATGATCATTCTGATTATTCCCAGCTGATTTTAACAAGGGATTTTTTTCCCCCCTCTCTTAATTAGGTGTCTGCATGCAAACAAAGGCCTATTATAGCACTCAGAAAGAACACACTGAATAAATTAGAGTATATCTATCTTCTAAATCACTGGATAGTAGTCAAGATATAAAAATACAACAGTTGCCTGTGATCTGGATGTGAGTGCACTTGCAGTGAAACTTCAACGTGATTTCAATTGCCACTCTTTGCAATTAGGGCAAGCGAACCTAAAATCAACTATTTTGCCCTCTTACAATGCATCTCAACTGAAACACGTGCTTTATCAGACAGTCAAAGATAGTGTTGTCTCTTTGGTTTAGAAGAGCAAATGGCTAAATGTTTTCAGGTGACTCCAAGGCAAATAACTAAAATTTAAAGGAAATCATTTTTCTTATTGCTCAAAGCACAGCAGAAATATTTCAGATTCAAGTAGATGTAAGAAGGGTGGGAGTTTTAGAAGTAATCACTATCCTTAAGCTTGACTTTAAAAGTCGATTCAACTACAATTACTGTCTAAATTTAAATCCCTGTCTGTTGTTGGATAGAAGTACAAAGTCAGAAATTCTGCTCCGGTGTGCACCTACGTGTCTTTTATTGAGACATTTTATCATATATGTCTGTTTCCAGAAAAAGATCAAATAGATTCAAAGGCATGGGATCTTTACAGGCAACAGTAAAAGGCTGGCTCCTTGTTTTACATGATAATTAGTTTATGGAATCATAACTTGGGAGTGTTTATGTCTGCAACATTGGGTCTTATTTTAAAATGCTATTAAGGGGCACCTGCGTGGCTCAATAGGTTAAGTGCCTAACTCTTTGATTTCGGCTCAGGTCATGACCTCCAGGTCCTGAGATCAAGTACCACGTCAGGGTCCCTGCTCCGTGGTTAGTCTCCTTGAGATTCTCTTTCTTCCTCTCCCTCTGCCTCTTCCCCACTCATGCACATGTGCACTCTCTCTCAAATAATCTTTTATAAATAAATAAATAAATAAATAAATAAATAAATAAATAAATAAATAAATAAATAAATAAAATGCTTTTAAAGATTAGACACTGTAGCAGACAGACCCTAAGTTGGCCCCCAGTGAATCCCACCTTCTGGTGCTGATATATTTCACCATAATCTTTTTTTTTTAAGATTATATTTATTTGAGAGAGAGAATGAGAGAGAGCATGATGGGGGAGAGGGTCAGAGGGAGAAGCAGACTCCCTGCTGCGCAGGGAACCAGGTGTACGACTCGATCCTGGGACTCCGGGACCATGACCTGAGCCGAAGGCAGTCGCCCAACCAACTGAGCCACCCTGGCGCCCCTATATGTAGAATCTTAAAAGGTTGAATTCATAAAAGCAGCAAGTAGAATGGTAACTACCAGAGGCTGGGGGAAATGGGGAGATGTTGGTCGAAGGGTATAAAGTTTCGGATAGACTGAGTAAGTTCTGCAGACCCAATGTACAGCATGCTTTGACTATAGCTAACAACACTGTATTGTACATTTAAGATCTACTCTTGTAGCAACTTTCAAGTGTCCTCACCACACATACACACACACAGACACACAAGTATATGAGGTGATGCCTATACTAATTGGCTTGATTGCTGTAATAACTTCATAATGTATATATATATCAAAACATGTACACCTTAAATACATACAATTTTTATTTGTCAATTACATCTCCGTGAAGCTGGGGAAAAAATAAAAATCTTTAAGATGTTCTTTTCTTCTGTTCCCTAATTTTCTAATTGCTTCAAAATAAATTTTTGTATTTGTGGGGCATGATTTAGTCTCTACAAGCAGACTCTACTCATTAAGATTCCAATTTTCCTACCGGCACTGAATTATAGTGCTCATAATAACCATTTCATTAATACAGTGATTCAGTTTAGGTTTCTCATGCAGTAATTACTAGAAGGATTTCTTTTCCTTCCCCTCAAAGATGGGTAACATATATCCTTTGACTTGGTTTTCAATTCCAAATGTATTTTGTTTTGGCTTTATTTTTTAAACAGGCAAAATGCCCTACATATGTCAATCTTGCTAAAGTAGACCGAAGGATTCTTCGCTGCAGGATTCTTAGATCTAGTTCTTACACCTCCAGGTAACACCATTTAACATATTCCAGCCTTTTGAAAGAGGTAACCAACCCCTTTTGAATCACAGGGGATGTCAGTCCTGGAGAGGTTTTTTTTTAGGAGGAAAGACCACTGTGAAGCCCCCATGACATCAGATCGTTTTGAGTACCCATTAGAACACCAGAGAATAAAAGCACGTGGGCGAGTGCCTGGGTGGCTCCGTGGGTTAAAGCCTCTGCCTTCGGCTCAGGTCATGATCTCAGGGTCCTGGGATCGAGTCCCACATCAGGCTCCCAGATCTCTGGGTCCTGGGATCGAGCCCCCGCATCGGGCTCTCTGCTCAGCAGGGAGCCTGCTTCCCCTTCTCTCTCTGCCTGCCTCTCTGCCCACTTGTGATCTCTCTCTCTCTCTCTCTGTCAAATAAATAAATAATCTTAAAAAATAAATTAAATGCACGTGGGCTGACCAATGCCCTTGACTCCACTTTGTACACAGACTCCATTTCTGAGACCCAGAACCATACTGGAATAATTCTGAAAAGCAAATTTACAGGAATGCATCCATTTGCTCAGTTTGTTTTCCACTATTTAGCTATTTTTTAAATAAGCAGCAGCAGCAAAACCTATCAGTCTAAATGCCTTAAGATTTTTTACTCATTATACATGAGAAAAACACTACCTGCTCGGAAATACAGTTTCCAAATGTTTCCATAAGCCAGAACTCATACTTTTATTTGTTTTACAAGAAAAAGCCCTTCTACAATAAATATGATCCTGTGTGATGGAAAATTAAAATAAAAGTCTGATGCAATTTACAAGAAAGGACAAAACAAAGTGAAAATGATCACAGAACTGGTCCCATCAAAGCTGATGAGTCATGGCAAATAAGGATGAAAGAACTGAGTCTAAGGGAGACCGCTGCATCACAGGCATTTAGGGGCTCTTTTTAAGCAAGGTTAATCTCTTAAATTGGCTAGTCACTGGCAATTTGTTTGGCATGAGTTCTCATAAGGCAACAACCTGAATAGGGAAGGGCTTGTTAGAAAACAGGGTGTGCGAGCTGAGGAATCACATTATAATTGATCAATTGATCTAATATTTAAAACTGGTTCCTCCCAATTGCTTAGACGATTGTAATGAACACATTCAAGGGTCAACCGGATTGATGCCCTTGCCAAAAAAGTAGGTTTTCCTTCCCGTTTAAGTAAAAATCAATGTACTGATCAAGGCCACAGCTTACCTGAAAATGGATGTGTAATCAAGAGTGTTTGTGTTTTAAAGGGTTTTGTTTTGTTTTGAAAAGACAGCACCAGAACATCAAAGCGGCACAATTTTTCTTGAAAGAAACAATAGCTATTAGAGGAAATACTTTTATCTTCCATGGTATTCACTATCAAAAGGCCAGTAGACCCTTCTTTTTCTTTTGCTGACTTTTTCATGAAGAATTCCTCTTTATTTTTGTGTGTGTGATAAGCTACACATTATTCAGATACCTTTGGGGCAGAATCTGAACACGAGGGCCAGAGAATAGCTTGAGATGAATCTATTCCCCGCCTCAATATCAGGGAACTTTGGGGTTCATCAGAAGAAGAGAGGCTCACATGGAAAAAAAATGTTTCGGAATGCCAAGGACAGGCGTATGATAAAGGCTCCCTGTCTCCAAACTGTTCTCCAATGGACCTGCCACAGCCTCAAAACTTCTTGGTGTGAGAGTCACTGCTTTGAATGGTGGCATTTTTCTCTGAAGATCTCTGTTAAAATGCAAATGTCTTGTCTGGAAAGGGGAGTGACCTAACTATAACCACCCACTGACTTCAAAAGCAGCTCCTTGTACACATAATTTAATAATCCGCCAAGTAAATAGCAGCTCTTGGATTGATGAGAACTGAGATGTTGGCCCTCCGTGACAGACACAGACCTTCAGGGTTAGCACTTAAGAGCCTCTTACTTTCCTTGAGGCGGGCTGCCCACCAGCAGGGAGGCTGGCAGTAAATGGCAGTTGTTCCTAGGACTCTGCCGTGTGTGCAGCTTCTAGGTAGAATTCAACCTTCCCTCTGTCAATGCTATTTGAAACCAAGAATTTCATTTGTCCTCTTCCATTTCCTACCAGAAATAGAGCCAGCATCTTCTTTGTACAGTAAATACAAAAACAGAAACAACAACAACAACAACAAACCAATTCATATGTCTCAAATACAAAAAGAACAGTGAAAGGTCCATAAGGAGCACTAGTAGGTAGAAGGCTCTGGCAGCCAGTACGAAGGCTTCTGCCTCCCCAGTTATTTAGGTGCGTCTTATCGAGCCCCTGCGATGTGGCTGGCATTCCCGTGTCAGATGTTCCACATGCTTTAGGCCTTTCCAACAACCCTGCAGGGAAGGTCACATTTTCTCAACTTTATAGATATGGAAACTAAAGCCCAAAGATAATTTTCTACAGCCCCAGTGGATCTGATTGCAATGCTTGCAAATTTTCATGAGAGCATGCTTTGTCCTCTATTCAAAATGCTATCATTTTCTTTGGATTAAGGTTTAGGCAACTGAAAATACTAAACGGAAGTACAAGCTTCACTGGTTTGAGATACCTTGCTCTCATTCTCTGCAAGGCACTGCTGTCCTCTGCAATGGGGTTTATGCTCCGGGCCGCGAGCTCTAGGTCCAGAACAGAGAACCAATAGGCACACCTCGGTGTGCCAGGTCAAGCCTTGTTTGCCTGACTCTTTGCCTTTTCGGCCCGGGCTGACCTGCCGTCGTTTTCCTGCCCCAAATGATCCTGCAGAAACTCTGCTCCTTGGCCTGGCAGAGTGGAGAAATCGGGGCTCCTCCATTAACCTTTCTCACTCTTTGACCTTGTGGACCTGATCGTTCCTGCCCAGGCTTGCCCTGCTGTCACCCACAGCACAGAGGTCCACCTGGGTCAACAGCTCCTGCTCAGAAGCTGCCTGTCTTTGTGACCCTCGCTCCTTATTCAGCCAGGAGCCCCCGCTTCATAACAACCTTAGATTCCCGGCGAAGCGCATCTGAGGCTCGGTGTCCTGCACTCACCAACAGCAAACTGGCCATAGGGCTGACATCCCACATCTCCTACTTTCCTTTTTTCCGACTTCTTCAACTCCCAGGCGCTTCTAGTTTCTGATTATTGCTCTGAACTTGCGATCTTTCTCTTTGTTCTTTCCTACACCATGCGTGCCTCTATCTCTTGACTCTGACTTTTTCTCTCAGCCAATTTTTCCACTTTGGGCTGACTAGAGTTCCCTGGAAACCACTCACTCCAGATCTCTGGTTCAAGCCTGACTCCCAGCTTCCAGCCCCTCCTGGCACCTGACTCTGTGCCCATGCCCTTGAGGTGTGGGGAGGGTCTGTTGCCCCTGGCCCCCTTTCATCTAGGGTGCACAGGAACCTTCTCTCATTGCCAGCTGCTGCTGGATCCAATCCTGATTTTCCTCAAGACTTGAGTAGAATGAATTAACCGCCATCCTCACAGCCTTTGAACCTTTTCTGGCCAAAGACATGTTTCACTGCGCATTCCCTAGTGTTAGCATAGGCTGGTCTCCCATCAGTGTGGCTGCTTTCTTACTAAATGATCAGCTTTCTCTCTTCGTGACAAAGGAAAGTAATACAAAAGACAAAAACTAGGAAAGAACACTTAGCATAAAGTTACACGAAGCCCTTCTTCCAATCGGAAGACGAGCCTGCCTCCCAGTCTCTTCTACACCCTGCTCCACTTAGGTTTCTGCGACCAGAGCTCCTCCGGCTTCATGGTCATCCGTGATTATGCAGATTTGTGCAGATTCTGAAAGCCTGAAAATCCCAAGATGTCCCTTGAAAATGACAAGAGTCTACAGATCATTACAGAACTCATAAAAACAGAGAATCATAACTGAAACTGAAAGTCATGGTCAACTGCTTTAAAAATAAAGATGAAGATAGGGTCATGAAATTATATGACAATGGACCATCGCATTAAGTATTCCAGTACTTAAAATGTTGGTACTAGCCATAACTTAAAGGTGATGGGGAAAAAGCACATACTTTAAACATGTGTAATTTTCTAGTTCCTTTTTAATGATAGTTATTTGCAATGCATTTACCACTACATTTACAATAAATCCTTTGGTATCAAAAACAAAAATAGGGGCACCTGGGCGGCTCAGTCATTAAGCGTCTGCCTTCAGCTCAGGTCATGATCCAAGAGTCCTGAGATCGAGCCCCACATCGGGCTCCCTGCTCGGCGGGAAGTCTGCTTTCCCTCGCCCACTCCCCCTGCTCTTGTTCCTGCTCTCGCTGTCTCTCGCTGTCTCTCGCTGTCTCTCTCTCTCTCTCTCTCTCTCTCTCTCACTGGCAATTAAATAAATAAAATCTTTAAACAACAACAACAACAACAAAAACCATGCAGATTCTGGCTTGGTAGGTGGGGAGGGGTGCTGAGATGTTTGTATTTCCAACAGGCTCCCATATGATGTCCAGGCTACAGCAAGGTCAACAGTTTCTGCAGCAAAGCCCAGATCTGCTGACCCCTGGGGAGGAATTTAAACCAGGCCTCCTTCTTCAGTGGTAGCCACAAAATTAGAGAGCCTTAGTCTCGGATTCAGACCACAGCCCTTTTCTTTGAAACATCACATTTTATAATACATTTAAGCAAAACCAAATGTTTTCAAACGATGATTTTTTTATTCATAGCTATGGGCAGGAGCCTGATTAATAGACACAGAAGCTGTCTCAACAAAGGGAGGAAAAGGGACAGGAAGTATGGATTAGAAAGGAGGCACTGAAATAGAGGTTACTGGACAACCAGACAAAAATAAAGCTACTGGGGCACCTGGGTGGCTCAGTGAGTTAAAGCCTCTGCCTTCAGCTCAGGTCATGATCTCAGGGTCCTGGGATCGAGCCCCACATCGGGCTCTCTGCTCAGCAGGGAGCCTGCTTCCCCCCCCCCACCCCCGCCTGCCTCTCTGCCTACTTGTGATCTCTCTCTCTGTGAAATGAATAAATAAAATCTTTTTTTAAAAAAAAATAAAGCTACTGAAGTCTGCAGCTGAAAGAATAGAAGGCCCCCAAAGACATGAGCCCATGCGAAAGGGAGAGAAAGTCAAGCCTTCTGTTTCAGAATATTGCACTGGGTTGACTCTGGAGAAGACTTGACTGCATCTAAGCAATTAAGAATCTTACTTGTCTATTATCTATCTATTTTTTTTTTAAAGATTTTATTTATCTACTTATTTATCTCTCCTCTACAGAGAGGAGAGAGATCACAGGCAGGCAGAGAGGCAGGCAGAGAGAGAGGGGTAAGCAGGCTCCCGGCTGAGCAGAGAGCCCGATGTGGGGCTCCATTCCAGGACCCTGAGATCATGACCTGAGCCGAAGGCAAAGGCTTAATCCACGGAGCCACCCAGGCTCCCCAACTATTATCTATCTTTTTTTTTTTTAGGATTTTATTTATTTATTCATGACAGACAGAGAGAGAGAGAGGCAGAGGGAGAAACAGGCTGCCCACTGAGCAGGGAGCCCAACGTGGGACTGGATCCCAGGACCCTGGGATCATGACCTGAGTGAAAGCAGAGGCTTAACCATCTGAGCCACCCAGGCGCCCTCTACTATCTATCTTGAGGCCTAGCAGCTTTTACTGGCTAAAAAGTTGTCTTTTTTGATTCTGACATACTCATGAGGCTGAGGCCAACGGACCACGATCTCTTCTGGTTACAGCATATAATTGAAAACGACTTCTAAGTTTTTCTGATATTAAAAATTACCCTCCGTGGGACGCCTGGGTGGCTCAGTTGGTTAAGCAACTGCCTTTGGCTCAGGTCATGATCCCAGCGTCTTGGGATCGAGTCCCGCATCGGGCTCCTTGCTCCACAGGGAGCCTGCTCCTCTCTCTGCCTCTGCCTGCCTCTCTGCCTGCTTGTGTTCTCTCTCTGTTAAATGAATAAATAAAAAATCTTTAAAAAAAAAAAAAATTACCCTCCGTAAGGCACTCATTATGTCTTTACATGCATCAACCTCGATTAATTCTCTTCACAATGCAAAGGGTTAGACCCATTTGGCAGAAAAGGAGAGAAAACAAGGAAAAGCCAGGGAGGCTCCGAGGTCCTAGGAGTGAGCAATAGTCAAGATTCAAACTCAGGACCAGATTCTACCCCTAAGCTTTCAACCACTTGCTCTCCTGCTTCTGTTGCTTCTTTTGTCGTGTTTTGTTTTTTTTTTCCCAAATTGGACAATTCTAATTTATTTTCTTATGTACCTTCTCTGGAAGACTCCCCTGGAATTCTCATGAAAAGGCCTGCAAATGGACTTGAGAACAGGAGCCAGTTGTGGTCTGAGAATCGAGCAAAAATGAGGACACAGAAGGGATATTTTGCTCCGTGTACATGCCATTCTTTCTTTCACATCCTACACTGTGTTAACAGTTGGGATTTCTTTCCCTATAATTTTAACTGCTGCACAATGGATGGTCTGTCCTCTTGAGCTCGGTATCCTTTATTAAAAGTCATACTTGACTCAGGATGCTTTAGGTTCCAAATTTTTTTTTTAAAGATTTTATTTACTTATTTGACAGAGGCAGCAAGAGAGGGAACACAAGTGGGGCGGGGGGTGGGGTGCACGGAGCTAGAGAGGGAGAAGCAGGCTCTCCGCTGAGCAGGGAGCCTCATGAGGGGCTCGATCACAGGACCCTGGGGTCATGACCCGAGCTGAAGGCAGATGGTTAACAACTGAACCACCCAGGCACTGCTAGGTTCCAAATTAAAAAAACAAAAACAAAAAACAGACTGGGATTGGCTGAAACAATAAAGGAAACGTCCTAATACATATAACTGCAGAGCTCCCAAGACATGACAGTGTCAAGAACGCAACTTCCTTTCAGCATTCCACATGGTCATTGTGATCGTGGGCCACGTCTGGGGCCAGGCCTCCTCAGAGTCATAGAATGTTGATGGCCAGGGACACTGAAAGCCACCTGCTTCCTCATTTGTACTTGAGAAGGGGGCATCTCTTCCCCAAACTATCAAACAAAACTTCTGAGCTTCACTCTGAACCAACTCGCCATATTCCACCCATTGTGAGATGCGTATTTTTCATATTGTAAGAGCTCTGATGTAAAATACATCTTGATATACTTTGTAACACATACACATTACATGTTCTGTTACATGTCGATATATTGTTATGTCAGGGCTTTTCCTCATTTTGTTCTCAATGGTACCTAAAAGAGTGTGCCCTTTCTGGTATCTAACACTGGGACAATAGGCCTAGAGCAGTCAAGAATGATCTTGGCAGGAAGCCTGCTTCTCCCTCTCCCACTCCCCCTGTTTCTGTTTCCTCTCTTGCGGTCTCTGTCAAATAAATAAATAAAATCTTTAAAAAAAAAAAAAAAAAAGAATGATCCCTAGAGCTGTAATGGCCCCAATCTGCACCAAATGCATTATTGCTGTTTTCCATCAGGGAGCTTGGAACAAATGTTGGGAAGACAATCGAAATGTTAAGTTACTAGCCACAAACCAAGGGGAAAAATGTAACAGTACAAAGTCATTCATTCTATTATCCATTCACTTATTTATTTATTCAAATGAAAGCATTTATTGAATTCTAATTATGAGCTGGTACTCTTCAAGGTGCTAGGATATAAATGGCTGTGCCATTGAACAACTCACACTATATGCTGATATTTACACTGTTAAATTACACATACACATACACACCTCTCTCTACATAAGTAATAAAATTATAATATGGTGATAACTCCTGAGTCATATTCTACAAATACCCAAACAATAATCAAATACACGAAATGGCAAGGCCATAGATAATGTGTGACACGGAATATTACACTCAAAAAACTTTGCTGTGAGTGAAGGGAAACAGGTTTCCCTGACCCTCACAATATCTGGTGCAGGTAAGGCAGCAACTCAGATTCTGATTTTGGAATAAGGATGGCAGGCCAGCCCACGGCTAAGACACATCAGTGACTCACAGACTGCAGAAGTCAGGAAATAAAGAAACCCTGGGGATCAGATCACGACCTGTAGAAATCGAGAAAGCCCAGTGGGGAAAACCTCTGACAAATTCAGCCATCGTAAACCATGTGAGACACACATATGATCTGGAAGAGGGGAGGAACAATTGCCAATTACACATACTGACCACTAGATCAATACTATATTTATTTGTAGGGGAGCCTTAAACCAAGGGATAATCAAATGAAATTGGATTGAACCAAAAGGTGATCATCCAATTTCTATGAGATTCTGGGTGCTGGGAATAAATTCTCTGCCTCAGCTGTGTGTAGTAGGAGATAAATGACAGGCATTTGTGATGAGAGCCCCAGTGAGGTCAAACCACATTAGCAAAACTAGCAAGTGCTTTAGGCAATCACTGAAACCTTCCGGGAAAAATCATTTCACCCAGCCAAAGTGGCAGAGATTTGCAGTCAGCAGAAATTTTATTCCTGACTTGGCTTAAACACCTACTCATCCTGTTCCCCTGGTGGTTCTTGGGTAGCTCATATCTATGAAGAGCGGTGATCCAACTCATTTGCATACAGCATTCTTAGTTAATTTTTATAATTGGGACAGAGCCAGTTAGTGCTAGGATGAAGCCCTTCTCTTCTGTTTTCCAGGCAGATTCGGTGGGACTAGGCATTTCTCCAGACCAGGACGTGTGGGCAATGGAGAGACAAAAGAACGATCAAGAAGGACGCACACAATGTGGCAGCATCAGGCTCCATTTGGGAATGCAAGTCTAAGGGCTGCAATCACCCGCCACAAAGTGCCAAGGGGTTGTGAGAAGTAACATCACCTGATGGACTCAGGAAGAGAAGCAGAAGACACCACAAGAAGCTTTACCCCTTAGCCTCTCTTGATAATCACTGCTTATTATAGGATGAAAGTTGTCATGGTGACAGGAGAGGGTGAAGTTCACTGAGCTGAAAGGGCGCCTTACTAATATACATCTTTGGAAAAGTGTCTCTCTTTGGTCTGGGCAAGAGACCCAAATTGCCTACTCCCTTGGTGCCAACAAGCATCATAAAATTAGTAAAATACAACAAATTCTATCTGTCCCTGGTTTTGCTACACTATCTTAGAAAACCCCCCAAATACCACAGCTCCTGGATCTGAGGGTAGAGGCAGAATGGACTAGCAACAGTTTATGACTATAACTCCTAACCAGACTACCTGTGCTTTGGATAGTCCAATGAAGATTTGTGGGAGTAGAGAGGCAGGAATAAAGGCAGGGAGCAGTTAAATCAACCCTTTCAATTCACTAAACTAATGACCTTGAGAGATGTAAGAATGAATTGACATGTTTGTTACGTATTTCTACATAGCAAAGACAATGTGTTGTTAAATCATATAGATTCCAGGCATTCTGCATCTCCCTAATCTCAAATTTAGCCAGACTTTCACAGACCACAACACTTCACACTTAACCAGTGGGTTTATATCAAGATGGCCTTGGGCTCCTAACTCTTTAATCCTGATGATCAATGCCATCAAGGCAACTTTAAACTTGGACCCCATTCCAAGCTGTAGGACAACCCCCTACAATTGCTTTAAGGACATTTGGAAGCTTAATACCTAGGATTCTTTTAGTCCGTTATCCAAGTCGCTGATGAAAGGCTCCCTATTTTCAGATCTAAGGCCTAAACCCATGGAAATCCATGGGTGATCTCCCCCCTGGGATGGCACTACGTCCTTGGTAGCATTCTTGGCAATGTGCCTCCACAGCTGAATTCATCAATAGTGACAGAAAGTTCAGCAACTTGGCCTGGTGTCAGTAAATGGATTGCGGCTGTGCTAGAGGTGTCACCCAAGAAGACTTTCAAGGCACTCTGCCATCCTGAGAGAGCTGAGAAGAGGTCCCTCTTAGCAGTCCTGTTGCAGAAGAGGAAACATTGATGAGAAACAGCCTGTTTTCGGTCTAGTTTCCACTGGCACAATACAACTGGAGATAAGATCCAATGATCTAGATTGTTCAGGTCAAAATTCACACCCGACCATGACCTGCCTGGTTGTAAGCTTTGCTTTAATAAGAGCCTTGCCTGAAGTTGTCTCATACATTGTCTTCCCGCCTCAGCATCCTGTTATAAGTTTCTGTACAATCCCAAGGCCACTACAACTGCCCTCAAATGTGATCCACCTTCTAGGAGATTCTTGGTTGGGATATACTTCAGTGCTTCAATCATTGTAGTATGAGATAAATGATAGGCAGTTTTGACCAAAACACAGTGACTTCAAAACTAACAAGTGATCTAGGTAATCCTCAAAACTTTCAGGGAAAAAACATTTCAACAATCCTAAACTTCCTCGTGGGACAAGAGATGCTCCCTATCTTCCAACAGGCAGCAAACTCATGGTTGTCTTGTCTTCCTCGAGACCACCCATCACCTTTTAGAAATACTTCCCTATAACAACTAAACAATAGCTAACAGCACCTCCATGAAACTCTCATGTATAGTCATATTTGTGAGGGTAGTATACGGCAGTTCAAAGAATATTTGGATTGGAATGAATGTGATAGAGACAGGGAAGAAGGCGAACACCTTACTCAGCCTAAATATTTGAAAGCAAACCCTTCACCAATTCCATACTTTCTCTGACCAAAGAATAAAAGCAAATGGGATTTTGATTGGCCTACTGGTCAGGTCTCATGGGGTGGTGAGTGGCAGTGAAATGGTTTTATTGCCTCCCATAACTGGGAAGGATGGGGAGAAATGGTGGAGAGTGACTGAGTGACAGCATAGTCTGTGGTTGAGAACACGGGTGCTGGAGCCAGGTTGCCTGGATGTGAATCCTCTCTGCCACCCGTTACCCATGTGTAACTTTGGGCAAGTTACTTACCCTTTCTGTGCTTCAGTTGCCTTATCTTAGGAAAAGAAAATACCAGCATCTCCCCACTGGGCTGCTGAAAATATTAGTACAGGGGCGCCTGGGTGGCTCAGTGGGTTAAGTGTGTGCCTTTGGCTCAGGTCATGATCCCAGGCTCCTGGGACCAGGCTCCGCTGCGCAGGGAGCCTGCTTCTCCCTCTTCCTCTGCCTGCTACTTGGCCTACTTTGCTCTCCATCTCTTTGTCAAATAAATAAACAAAATCTTAAAAAGAAAGAAAAAAGAAAGAAAATATTAACACAGTGCCTGGCATAAAACAGCAGTTTTTACCATGAGCTAAACCCAAGGCTCAAACAAAGGGGGTTGGAGGTAACAGGGTCCCCACGTGGTCACAAGAAAAGGGGATGGAAGAGCAAGAGAAAATGGAACAGAAAGAACTGGTGGACCTATGTGGTCGAACAGAGAAAAAGGGGGATGCAGAACTCTAGATGGTGGCCACGCCTGCCCCCCTCAGATCTTCCATTTCTGCTTCTCAGAGAAAACCCAGGAAGTCAGTGACAGTAGCACCTGCAAGGAACAGGCCTACTCCAGCTGCCACCTCAATCCACTTCTCAGTGTATCTTGGGCTCTGATAGTCTGGGTCTAAACTGAAAGAAGCTGGTGAGCTTCCCCTCCACTCCTGAGTCTGTTAGAACAGGTGTTCATTGTAAAAATGCAAATGATCAGGGCCTAGGGTAAGAGCTCAAGGCATTGAAAATTTACAAATTCAAAAGCTTATTGCTTTGAATGCATTGTGCAATACAAGTGAGTAGGAACCTGGAAGGCACAGTTCTAATTGAGGCAGTAAATTGTGACTCTCAAGTTAAACTTAACAAAAATGCCTCTATCAGGGTCTCACAGCACACCACCATGTAACAGCCCTGTCCAGGCGAAACAGTTCATCACTTCATATGTTTTTAGTAGTAATGGATTGGAGAGGCAGTGTCTCCGATTTCTGAAGACAATGAAATGGGGAGAAGCCCCATCGTGGATAAGATATATCTTTACATCTAAAGGCTTTGCAATTTCAACTCCAGGATGGCAATAACATTCTTTGTAAATTTTTAAAATATTTTGTATTGCTGTTATCTCTTGCCATGAAAAGCAGAAAAGAAGCCCAGATAGGGGTGTCTGAGTGCCTCAGTCGGTTGAGCGGCTGCCTTCAGCTCAGGTCAAGATCCCAGGGCCCTGAGGGCATCGGGGCTCCCCGCTCAGCAGGGGAGTCTGCTTCTTCCTCTCCCTCTGCCCCCACCCCCTATAGCTCGTGCTTTCTCTCACTCTCTCAAATAAATAAAATCTTTTTAAAAAAAAGAAAAAAACCCAGCTGAGGGATGAAAACTGACCCAAGATGCACCTGGCTGGCTTAGCTGGTGGAACATGTGACTCTTGATCTTAGAGTTGTGAGTTCAAGCCCCACATTTGATATAGAAATTACTTAAAAATAAATAAAATCTTTGCAAAAGAAAAATCCACCCAAGCCATTCACTTGTTGATGGCTAGGGAAGTAGGGGCTGAAATGAGGATCATTAGAAGAGGATCCTCCAGTGTAATCCAAATAAGTGTGGCCACTTAGAATGTTTCATCGAGCCTACTTGAAAAAAATCAGCTGCATTCCTACAAGTTGGATACTTAAAAATAAATGAAACTGGAGATTTAAGAGATGAAGCATTCAGGAAGATTTTGGATCAAAGTGAGAATCTGTGTGAATCAAAGGAATTGTCACTTGGCATCGCGGGAAAGGTTAAACAGTAGAAAGTGAAATTCAACTTAGTTGGTTTTACTCACCGATTTTGCTTTAGAAAAATACTAGATTGGTAAGAAAAAGTAAGTCTTGGTGAAAAGATTTTGAAATCATAGATGATTGTTACATATCCATGCTCTCTTTTCAACTCCCTGCATGGCAAATTGAGGCTATTACAGCTAAAATAACATTATGATTATTAGATGCAAATATTTCACATAGAAAAGGTCCAGTTAATTCTACTCTTCACACAGAAACTTTTTTGCTTCCAAATTTGTATATGTTTCCACTAGATTTTCAGCCACTTTCTGGTGAGGTTTGTGTCTCAGACGTCTTTTTATCAAGCACGGTGCTTAAAAAAATGCTCCCTGATTGATTCATTAAATTTTAAAATATGGAGTTCAGGATGTATGACAATATTTGAGAGATACCAGAAAACTATCATTTTCCCCTTTTTAGAAAGGAAAGAACTTTTTGATTTGGAACACAAGAAGGTTGCCTCTAAATAACAATCAAATCAAGACACTATTCAGGTTCCATACTGGGGTGAAAACAGCCAATACCATTTTCTTTTGTATTCAGGTATTGTTTGATTTTTTTTTTTTTATTTAAGATGCTGAGAGAGTGGAAAGCGACAGGAATGATGTACTAGTGACAAAAGAATGCTGATTTCTGTTCCCAACCACAGTGACTAAACAGGAAGATGATTTTGCTGGACTCATCCTGCCTGACACTCCCGGGACTCTTGAAGGAGTGCGACATTTACGCCAACAATGAGAGGAGCACGTGATCTTGGAGAAATGACAACAACTCTGGGAGCATGTACATTCATCTAAAATAAGCAGAAGTAATATCTTTTTGGACACTGAGATGAATTACAGCAAATCAATGAGTTCTATTCCAGATTACAATGTACTTCCTGAAATTATTCTGGTGTATGAACTAAGTAATATGAAAGAATCGTTTTCAGAGAACTAAAACTTGGAACACTAAAACTAAATCATTCAGCCTTTAGCTCAAATTCATCCAACCATTCAACCATTAATTATTGAATGATTACTTTGGCAAAACACCCTTCTAGTTAAAATACCATGTGGTCCTGTCCTCTTAGGAACCTAATCTGGAAAAAAGGACATGACATGGGAAGAATTCCCCACCCCCCCACACACACACAACGATATCCACCCCCTAATCCCCAGAAACTGCAAAGATGTTATATTACGTGGCAAAGGGAATGAAGGTTGCAAGGCACTAATTAGCTTACTTTACAACGGGAGAGTGGCCTGGGTTTTCCAGGTGAGCCCTATATAGTAACAATACAGTAGGACCCCTTACCCATGGGCGAATGCACTCTAAGACCACTGGTGGATGCCTGAAGCCACGACAGGACCAAAAACCCTGTACAGATGGTTCCTAGCTTACAATTTTACGATTTTTCGACTATATGATGGTGCAAAAGCAGTATTCATTCGGTAGAAACGGTACTTGGAATTGTAAATTTGGATCTTTTCCCAGGCTAGCAATATGCAGTACGAACCTCTCTCATGATGCTGGGCAGCAGCAGTGAGCCGCAGCTCCGTCAACTATGCGCTCACAAGGGTCAACAACCCATACACTGAGATCCATTCTGTCCCCAGACAACATATGTTGGTCACTTTTGGCACAGTATTCAGTAAATTACACGAGATAGACAATGCTATTATAAAATGGGCTTTGCGTTGGATGAGTTTGCCCAACTACAGGCTAATGTATGTGTTCTGAACATACTTAAGGTAGACCAAGCTAGGCTATGATGTCTCGTAGGTTCGGTGTATTAAATGCATTTCAAGGAGCACTTGGGTGGCTCAGCAGGTTAAGCGTCCGACTTGTGATTCTGGCCCACATCATGCTCTCATGAGCCATGGGACTGAGCCTCATGTTGGGCTCTGTGCTGGATGGTGAGTCGGCTTGGGTTTCTCTCCCTCTGCCCCTGCCCCCCACTCACAAACACACGCTCACTCTCTCTTACTCTCTCCCTCAAATAAGTAAATAAATCTTTTAAAAAATCATTTCAACTTTTGATATCTTCAACAGATGATGGATTTATCAGGACATAAGTCAAGGAAGATCTGTATATATACTATGTTTTTTCCTATACATATATCCCTATGATAGTTTCGTTTATAAATTAGGCACGCTAAGAGATTAGTAACTAATAATACAATAAAATTATGAAAATATACTGTAATAAAAGTTATGTGAATGTGGTCTCTCAAAATATCTTCTCGTATGGTACTCAACCTTCCTGCAATGTAAGATGATCAAAACTCCTATGTGATCAGATGAAGTGGCGTGAGTGACATGAATGACGTGGGCATTGTGACACGGCCTTAGGCTACTACTGACCGGCGGATGCTGTGTTAGGAGGAGCATCTGCTTCAGGACTGTGCTTGACCACAGGTAACTGAAACCGTGGAAAATGAAACTGCTGGTAAGGAGGGACTACTGTAGTTGTAGTCCCTACACATGGAATGGGGAGGCAGAGAAGAACTGAAGAAATGGGAGGGTGAGAAGGACTTAGCCTGCTGTTTCTAGAATTGAAGATGGAAGGAGGCAGATCCAGCCAAGGAATAGGGGTTGCCCATTAGAAGCCAGAAAGGACGAGGAGATAAATGTTCTCCTAGAGCCTCCGGAATGGAGTAAAGACCTACTAACACTTTGATTTCTAAGAGATTTCTTATTTACAGAATTATTTTAGCAAGATATACCTGATCTGTCTAGAATGGCTTATGGCAAACAGGCCTGGACTCTTTGGACTTACATCGCGTGTAACTAAGTAGAAATGTTTTGTGTCCAAGACAGCTTCCTACTGTATAATCAATGTAGCAGCCTATATGCTTTGGAGTCCCACACGTTCAGCCTCTCACACAGCGCATCCTACACAAGAAGACATGCAGTGAATGAGTGGCTCCAGGCCTCTCCATGCCTCACAGTTTGTATCTTAGAAATCACTGAGATCTAAAAACAAAAGAAAAAAGAGAAGAGAAGAGAAAAGAAGAAATTATTGAGATCTCTGATTCATGTCCAACTCAATCCTATCCTGTTATCTCGCCAACCCGAGTAAAGGTACTAAAAGAAATGAGATAACAAACAAGGAGGATAAGGCAAGGAAGAACACTGACACACGTTTTGCTCATTAGTGGGGGTAGTGGTGGTAAGTGGTGGTGGCGGGAGGGGCTGGGAGTGGGGAGATAATGAAGAACCGCGACAGCTGGAGGCAGTGAAAGCTATAGAACCCGGTGACAAGAAACAGTAAAGATCATATTTAGAATGAAAGTGTTTGACCGTAAGGGAAATTTTTAAAAGAGGTGTCCAAAAACTGGTCAGCTACCAGACCCTTAAGCCCGCAACCCAAACAGACTACGCTGCGGCGGGGGTGGGGTGGTGGCAGGAACTCTGCTGAGAGCCCTGGCCCCTCAAGAGGAAACGGTAGGGAGACGACAAGCCTCATGAGAGGGGTTTCAAGGATCGTTAAAGACATTGTGCTGTTGACATGCTATGAATCCAGCCCCACCCCAAGAGCTGCTGAGCCAGGAAAGTCTCCGTCATCTAGCTGAAAACCCACTCTTCCCTAGGCTGCCCTGTGATGCTAGATCTCTGTGTCTGTTTCTGCTTTGCCAGCCTCTCCCTGATAGGCTCTTTCAGTAGGGGCACCAGAAGGAGCCCAGAAGCCTGGATGCGGAAGACGAAGATAGGTTTGCTCTCTTGCGGGTCGGCCCTGGGCATGCAGTTCCCTAGGGGCACCTCAAGAATGTGCCCTCCCTGCAGCAACAGTTTGATCCCGTGGCTGAACACTGCCTCTCCCCAGAAGTATGGGTTGCAGAGACACCAGCTTTAGGAGGCTCTCTCTCTTAGTTTCTCAGTTCTAATAACTGCAAACTCTTCCCTCTGGTCCCTCAGCCACGGAGATGGTGGTTAGCTTTTAGCAAATGGCGACCCCGCTACCTCCCAATGTCCACCGCTTCCCTCTTCAGTACTAAACACCCACTTATCTAGCTAACAACTTCTGTGCAATGTTTCCTATTGTCCGTGTGCTTTCCTTCTCCTGACTGGACCTGGCAAATCAGGAGTGAAATGTGGAGGGATGCCTGGGGGAAAAGATCATCCAAAGGAGAACTCGGAGGAATTAAGATGAGGGCCCTCCAGTTTGATTGTTGGATGCCCACTTGAAAACTCTGAAGTGTGAAAGCTGAGTTGGCTAGCTTCTCTGAAAGGGCTGCGTGGTGGAGGGAATCACCAAAGTGGATCTGAACTCGTAGGTTCTGTCAGGAAGGATAATGCAGAAGTGCTTGCCAGAGACTAGATGTCAGCTGCTGTATGAGGGTGAGCACGCGTGGCATGGCTTTAATCCTGTATAAGACCACTGGGAGGGGCAAACAGACTTAGTGGGGAAAGCTGGAGATATTTCCAGATTTGTCAGGGCTAAGAAATGAATAACAAGAACAGATGAAAATGCTCAAGATACCAAGAAAAAAAAGAGAGAGAGAGCACAAGAGAGAGAAAAGAAAAAAGAAAAAGAAACCAAATGTATATCTCTGCCTAGTGAGGACACCAAGGCTAGACCTGTCTGGCAGTACCAGTCAAGTAAGAAGTTTCCTGAAACACTGAAAGTTGTTCTGTAGATGTTACCTACGAATCTATCACTGTGTCTTTCAGCACAGGCTGACCTCTCCCTCCTAGCTACAGTTCTTGGCATTTAGAACAGCAGATAAAGACCGTAAGATGTACAGACTTGCATATTTGTGACCTTAAATGTAGTGAACAGATTCCTGATCCTACCCAGAGATGACTTTTAGCTGCAACATCAAACAACTACAGGACTTACTGGAGAAACACACAGATGTGCTGAAAAGTCTAGAAAGAGTAAGGTAATTGTAACTTGGGGACATTGACCACCCTAACCCCCCCATCCCAGCTCTACTGGAAGACTAGAAGCATCTGGCTATAGGCTGAACCGTCATTGGTACGAGGTGAACAGTCTCCTTTTTAGTAGAAAACATGTCTTCCTTTTGCTTTTATTCTACTCGTCAATTTTGACTTTTTAAAATACTTGTGAAAGGGTTAAGAGGGAAATTCTGCTTAAGTATTTGAACCATCTTTAGTATTAACTGTATATTTATCACATTTGGTTCGTTTTTCAAGTCTTACAGAGTGTTACACTCTGAATAAATAAGTTGCTTCCGCACACACAACGTTTTCTTGCCTACCCCTCTTCTGTCTTCCTTTCCACCCTGGAGGACTCAGAAACCATGGATAACAATCTGAGAGGGGAAGAGAAACTTCAGAAGAGAAAAGAGAAGAAAAGCCAGTCAAGTATGGTCTCTGGCCACAGTAGGTTTAAGCTCAGGCATGAGTTTGATGGCACCAGACATTTGAATTATCGGATTAAGATTGTATTGTGCAACCTGAAGTGACCATAGAGATTTGTCTTATCAAAGAGTCACTAGACTACAGTAAAACACAACATTACAGAGCAGATTTCAAGGGATAAAGGAAACAAAACTAAAGTTGCTTTAAGATTCCACCCCCTAAGTCCTTCTTTGTTCCACATACTGGTTATAAGTAGGTAATCAAAGGACAGTAAGATGAGAAGTTAAATAAGGGTTTGATTATCAAGCTAAAGAGTTTGGACTTCATCTGCATTCATCCCTTCAGGCAATAGGGAATACGTTAAATTTAGCTCAAATATGTAGTGAGCATTGTGATAGACAGTATGGATATAAAAATGAATACAAAAGGAGACACTGAGGGCACCTGGATGGCTCTGTGGGTTAAAGCTTCTGCCTTCGGCTCAGGTCATGATCTCGGGGTCCTGGGATCAAGCCCCGTGTAGGGCTCTCTGCTCAGCAGGGAGCCTGCTTCCCCTTCTCCCCCTCCCCCCCCCGTCCCCCGCCTCTCTGCCTACTTGTGATCTCTCTCTCTCAAATAAATAAAATCTTTTAAAAAATAATAATAACACGGCGCCTGGGTGGCTCAGTCATTAAGCGTCTGCCTTCAGCTCAGGTCATGATCCCAGGGTCCTCGGATCGAGTCCCACACTGGGCTCCCTGCTCGGCAGGAAGCCTGTTTCTCTCTCTCCTACTCCCCCTGCTTGTGTTCCTTCTCTCACTGTCTCTCACTCCCTCAAATAAATAAAATCTTTAAATAATAGTAATAATAATAATAATAAAATAGTAAAAAAACAAAACAAAAACAAAAACAAAAGGAGGCACACACCGAGAGGGAGCAGATATATACACAGATGAATTCAGTGCACTTCACTACTCTGCGATGAATGCTGTGATCAGGACGCGTGCCCGGCGCCGAGCGGATGACATGCACAAGGCAGAGCTTTAGCAAGAGTAAACTACAGGATTAGACTACAGAATAAAGGCAAAATATATCTGGGAAAAAAAGGGATATCCATCTTTGTATTATAGGAGATTTAAATCTTCAAGTATCTATGGGGACATCAAAATTTTTAACCATGCTTAAAGCCATAAAAATCCCTAGAAAATTGTGCCAGAAAACTGATAACTGGCCATGGTTTTTAATAATTCCTTCATATGGATCAGTGCATCTCAGTTTCCGACTGCTTCTCGGGTCCTCTTTGGTGGCACTTTATGGCCTTGCCAATGACAGACTGAATGCAATGACAGCCAGAAGAAGGAAGCGGCAGGTAACTGGTCAACCCCTGGGGAAAAAGAACTTGACTTACTTTTCAGCCTTTAAGATCCAAATGGCCCCTGGCAACCCACACACACACACATGCACGCACACACACACATACACACCAGCTGGAAAGGAAAACTGGAGGAAGGAAAAGAAAGGGGGATGACAGGAAATCCTAAATGTTCCACCAGGAAGCCTCCCCGTATTGACATATTATTCCCCAACAGTAGAATAATCAGTGCTACGATATGTATAATATACTGGGCCCGTTCTGGAAAGCACACCCATCTGCTGAAAAGGCTAACACACCTGCTATTTTCTGTACATGTTGTTCCTTTTCAACATTGATGGATTAGGGCTTCTTGAATTTGTTGAATGATGCCCCATCATTTGAGACACTTGAACCTCCAACAGAGCTGTCTGTGGCACCAATGATTATTGTTTACTGAGATGAATTTTTTCCCCAATGAGATACAGCATATGTCAATTAAGGTCTTTTATATCCTTTATAGAAAGTACTTGTGTTGAGGGCACCTCGGTGGCTCAGTCGGCTCAGCAGCTGCCTTCAGCTCAGGTCAAGATCGCAGGGTCCTGGGATTGAGTCCCGCGCACGCACGGGCTCCCTGCTCAGTGGGGAGTCTTCTCTTCCCTCCCCCTCTGCCCCTTTCCCAGTTTGCGTGCTGTCACTCACTCTCTCAAATAAACAAATAAAATCTTTAAAAAAAAAAAAAAAGAAAGAAAGAAAGCACTTGTGTTGAGAACAAAGCATGTCTACTTCACTTATGGAAATTGTTTAAAGAAATACTGTAAAGAAAAAGACACTCTTGTGTCTCCTTTTCTCACTACTCTGCAACAACACCACTTCACTTCTGACCCTGGATGTGTAGGTTTTCCACACAGCGAGCAATTCTGTGACACTGGCTGAAGGTCCCACAATTCAATTCAGTTCTGACTGACTGGAGGTCTCCATGCTCACAGAACAGAATTCAGTTTTACTAGATTACTGGCTTATTACAAAGGATATTCGAGGACACATGTAACAGCTGGATGAAGAGATACGTAGGGGTCAGTCCAGAAGGGTCCCGAGCACAGAGCTTCTGTTCTCATGAAGTTTGGGGTGTGTCACCCTTTGACATACGGAGGCTTCTTGTTCACCAACATGGATGCTCCCCCAACTCCTTTGGGGTTTTTATGGGGGCTTCATTACACAACATGACTGGTTAAAGTGATGGCTATTGGTGGTTGAGTCAACCTCCAGCCCCCTCTCCTCTCCCTGGAGGGAGGGGGCTGAAAACTGAAACCTCAAATCAAGATAGGTCCCCCAGAGAGCCAGCTCCCATCCTTAGGGCACCTGGGGCTTTTCAAAAGTTAACCTCATGAGCAAACTCAGGTGTGTTTGAAAAGAAACTTGTTATGAATAAGAAAAGGCATTTATCACTCTATGGCTTAGGAAATTACTTGGATTTTAGGAGTTCTGTGCCAAAAACCGGACAAAAACCAAAAGTATATATCACAAATTATTGATGGGATCAGAACATGCTACCCCAAAATATGGCATCTTGGCATACTGAAGCTGAAGGAGTTTGAGAAGACAGCAGAAGCAAGAAGGTCACTCTTAGCCCACCCTCCCCACTCCATTCTGCTCTAAACCAACCCTCAAGTGAGAAAGGGCCTCCCATATATATGTATATATGTAACTTTATATCTGAAGACAAATGGAGAAGAATTTGAACAAACAGATCTTGCTAATTCCTCGGTCCCCCTCATTAAACACTCAGGTCTAATTTCTTAGGGTCTTCGGTTCCTTCTGAGAGCTCCCGAATCACCTACAGCTTATACTAAATACATTTGGCTATGCATTTCTTCTGTTAATCTCTTTGTCAGTTTAATTTTCAGACCCAGCCAAGGACCCCAGAGGGTCAAGAAAAACTTTCCTCCCCAACATCACAATATCACGATACAACCTATAATAATAGGGCTTTCCATTTAAGATTTCTTTTCAGGATACAAACTACATTTTGATTTTAGGGGGGGGGAGGCATGATTTTTTCATAATCTCTCTTTCTTTAAAATAAGCTCTAGGCCCAACATGGGGCCTGAACTCTTGACCCTGAGATTAAGGGTCACATGCTCCACTGGTTAAGCCTGCCAGGCACCCCTTTTTGCATGAGTTTTTAATTCCCATTAAATTAAACTTAATAGGACCGCTTGGGTGGCTCAGTAGGTAAAGCACCTGCCTTTGGCCCAGGTCATGATCCCAGGGTCGTGGGATTGAGCCCCACATCCATCGGGATCCCTGCTCTGTGGGGAGTCTGTCTCTCCCTCGGCCCCCCCTTGTTCTCTCAAATAAACAAATAAAATCTTTTTTAAAAATTAAACTTAATGTAGTTTGAAACTACCAACCAGGGATGCCTGGGTGGCTCAGTCAGTTAGGTGTCTGACTCTTGATCTCAGCTCAGGTCTTAATCTCAGGGTTGTGAGTTCAAGCCCCGCATTGGGCTTTACACTGGGCATGGATCCTACTTCAAACAAACAAATGAACAAAAAAACCTACTGATGACGGAACACAAGGCAAGCTGAGGACGAAGCAGAAGCTGACACCCCACAAGCCCCCCCTACCAGGGTGGGATTTATGTGACATTCCTCAGGCACTCCTGGCTGCCCTAAAGCTAAGGAAAGGAAAAACAAATACTTAACTTGTAGAGATGGCAATCCTGCAAGACAAGAGTCTCCCTTAGTTTACAAATGTCTTAGTAATTTACAAGGACAAAGCATTTCTATCCATCACCTAGCTTCCAGAAGGAAATGTACATACAATTAAATGTCTTTATAACCTGCAGCTGATTGACAGATACTTGAAGAGGGCAGAGTGTACTGTTCCTCCCAGAAGCTCCCAGCTATTTTCCTGTTAATGCCTTGCTAGAAGGAAAAACAACCTTAACTTGGCAATGGCAGGACCTGGAGTACCCTGGGAATTTTCTTTAACATATGAAAATCCTTTTGAAAACCTCCCTTTTCCTTACCCCCCCCAACTCCCAAGTATATAATCAGCCACCCCTCAGGACCCTGGGGCAGCAGCTCTTTCTGCCCACAGGTCCTGTCCCTGTGTGCTTTAATAAAACCACCATTTTGTACCAAAGATGTCTCAAGAATACTTTCTCTGGTCGACTCCAGACCTCACCCCACCAAACCTCACCTATATTCTAGAACCCCATCGCTACCAACCATAACCTTTATTTTCATTGGTTTTTGGTATAAAATATTATATGGGCAACAAAGAGAATTACATTCTATCACAAAATGCAACTTTCTAAAGTAATGGTAAATGCTGGAATTAATTCCAGATTGGTGGTAAAGAGAGGCTCTACTAACTGAGTGTCTAATGATTTAAATATTATAAAGATGATAATGAGCCTTACCACCATGCAAGTTGCTCAGTGACTGGAAGTCATCCTCAACTCATGAAAATTCCTCCCCCTCCCCCACCATCCACTACAATATTCTTTGGTCACTAGGTCCTGTCACTTTCATTTCAAATATTCCTCTAGCCCAATCCCCCACCTCCCCAATCAGACAAGGCTGGCATTTTTTTCCTTCCAGGCCCCTTGGTCGCTAATCCAGAGTATATCCACGGATGCCTAACATGACCTTTTGCTAAAGACATGTATGTCCCTCAAGAATCAATCCTCAAGAACCTGGATCAGAAAATCCAGAGATGGAGCTGGGTATCTATATTTCTGAAAATCCAAGATGATTCTGATCAACCAGGTTTGGAAATCAAATGTATTAAGTACTGAATTTTAATTGCAGAAAAGGCCAAATGAGGGGTGCTTCAAATACTAAAAGCTACTTCCTTAGGGTATATTGCTAAGGACTCTCAATTGGCCAGTTAAGAAGGGAGGGAAGAAAGGGGTCAAGGCCAGGAGAAATCAGTCCTACAACTGATCTTCAAGATAATGACTATCCACAAGAAGAAGAGGTCAGACAAGTTTATAGGAAAATCTGAAATAAGCAAAAAAGATTACTGGGTATCTCTGAAGGAAAAACTATGGATTGTGTAGAGCACAATCTTTTGGGCTGATTCTAGCCTTTCATTTCCTTTGAGCTATTTTACAACTCTATAAATTGTATGTAATAGCCATGCAAAATAGTTCTTGCCCGAGACATGCAAATAAATTGTCTGAGAGCACTTTAATCGATTCCTTCAACCACACCCCCTGCAAAAAACCAGTTTCGTGTCCAGTTGTAAATTCATTTCAACATTTCACTTCATATAAATTGTACTTTGAACTGGTCGTAGCATCTTCCGGGGGCCCTTGTTTGGTTAATGAGCTAAGTAAAATATTTTATGTGTTCATTTTATACTTGTATGAGAGTCATGAGTTTACCTATTGTAAAAATTATCCTTTAACAGGTTCTATCAAGGAAGTTAATATTCAAGGGACCTAGAGGGAAAGGAGGCCAGCCAGTGAGTTCATCTAGCGTTTTCTTACTTGTTTCTTTTGTTTTTCCACAAAAACCATAGCTTTTCTATAAGGGAGAAAATGCAATATCAGATACGACAGATATCCTAGTCTTCCTGTACCTAGGGGTACACAAATTCTGACTCTGATGATAAACCAGCCTGAGTATGGTTAGGCTACATTTAAGGCTGACTGACTCAGTACCACACAATCCCCATTTCTGAAACTCCAAACCTGAGGGCCAAATTCTGGAACATATGTTAGTAGCCTGCCTGCCTCTATCCAGTGACAATTCTATCTCAGTTCTCTGACTTCAACGTGGGAGAAAAAATTCTAATGCTCTGGAAACATTCTGAGTTTATTTTCTGAAAGGCCAAAAATGAAAAAGAACAAAGATGCTATTTAAAACGGATATAAAAGAAGGTTTCAAAGAATTTTCTACACAGAAAGAAGAACTAGGTTACACTAGAGGGTCATTTAAAAAATGCATCCAGTTATCATGGGACCATAGCACCAGTGAATCCCACTAAGGGTTTATCTATGTACTGATAGTGAAGTGAGCTCCTCCTGATACTATATTCAGTGTTGTTTTCTTTTCTTTTCCTTTTTTTTTTTTTTTTAAGAGAGCGAGTTAAGTGGGGGCTAGAGCAGAGAGCAGAGAGAGAATTTTAACTGGGGCTCAATCTCACAACTCTGAGATCATGACCTGAGCCGAAATCAAGAATTGGACACTGGGGCACCTGGGTGGCTTAGTTAAGTGTCTGCCTTCAGCACAGCTCATGGTTCCAGGGTCATGGGATCGAGCCTCGCATTGGGCTCCCTGCTCAGTAGGGAGCCTGCTTCTCCCTCTCCCTCTCCCTCCAGCTTGTGCTCTCTCACTCATTCTCTCTCAAACAAAGAAACAAGAGCTTTTAAAAAAATAAAAAGAAGGATCGGGGCCCCTGGGTGGCGCAGTTGGTTGAGCAACTGCCTTCAGCTCAGGTCATGATCCCGGAGTCCCGGGATCGAGTCCCACATCGGGCTCCCAGCTCCATGGGGAGTCCGCTTCTCATTCTGACCTGCTCTCTCTCACTCTCTCTCCTTCCTAATAAATAAATAAATAAAATCTTTAAAAAAAATAAAAATAAAAATAAAAAAA
Source organism: Nasua narica (assembly GCA_028533885.1). NCBI lineage: Eukaryota > Metazoa > Chordata > Mammalia > Carnivora > Procyonidae > Nasua > Nasua narica. Next base: position 6,682,640 of record CM052801.1, on the reverse strand, counting down.
AAAATAAAAAGAAGGGACGCCTGGGTGGCTCAGTTGGTTGAGTGGCTGCCTTCGGCTCAGGTCATGATCCCGGTGTACTGGGATCGAGTCCCGCATCGGGCTCCTTGCTCGGCAGGGAACCTGCTCCTCTCTCTGCCTCTGCCTGCCTCTCTGCCTGCTTGTGTTCACTCTCTGTTAAATGAATAAATAAAATCTTTTTTAAAAATAAATAAATAAATAAATAAAATAAAAAGAATTGGACACTTAATTGACTGAGCCACCCAGGCACCCCAATATTCACCATTTTCTAATGGAATGGCCCTACATTCTATTTGGGTAGCTAATGTTCCCCTAAGCAGTTCTCCCCTCTCTAAGCCTCACATACATCTTTAATTGAATGTATTATAACCCCACCTTTTGGAAAGCAAGAAACAGAGAACAGAGCGGCCTACAGTTCCAGAGAGGAAAACAGCGTGCTGACAAGGAGACTGAGCGGAACTGGCCAGTGAGTCACAGACAGGGGCGTGCCAAGGGCCAGGGCATCGGGAAGGCTCTGGCTTCGAACGTCACACCCGCAATCAAGCATATGGCAGGCAGTTGGAACCCTAGAGCTCATCTTCCAGAGGGTGTGAGCCATCACACAGGAGGAAAAATATCTCTTCCTTCTCCCCTTCAAGGTTTTCAGCTGAGACCCCTATAACAAAAGGCAGATTATCAAAAGAAAAGCATCTAAATTTATGTAATACAAGTTTTATGCAATATGGGAGCCTCCATAATGAAATGAAGACCTGAAGGAACCATTATACCTGAATGTTTTTAGGCTCAGTTTAAGAATTCAAAGTCATAGAAAAATGTGATAGGACAGAAGGGTATATAAAAGCTAAGGGTAGTAAACCCAGGGAAGCTGAGGTAGGCCCATCCCTTCAGTTCTTCTCAGTACCTCTCCACCTTCAGAGATGAGGATGTTCCTTTCCTCCAGGTAGAAGGAGGGCACCTCTCATAGGGTTCTCTGACCTGCTTCAAGGAAAGATCAGACAGCCCGCCCTTCCTATGCTTGCCTTCTCTCAAATTCCTTCAGCTTAAAATATTCAAATACTGGGGGGTACCAGATTTGGGGTTAGCGTATCCTGAGCCCCACAACCATTAACATACTGCCACAGGTGTCCAAACTGACTCTGCAACTTGGCAAAGAGGAGCCTAAAACGAGAAGTCACCGAGGCCCAGGGCCGGAAGAAGCCGGAAAGAGCAGGCCTACCTCTGCTCACCCCCTCCATGGCCCCTTACTTGTCCTTCCGAAATCTGGGCTCAAAAGACCCCTTTCTTTGTCATATATTTTAAAAATTTCCTGTAGTGTAGTAAAAAGACTGAGACTAATCTTTTGGAAATTCAATTTTGCCATCTGTGGAGTAAAATGATACCCACCTAATAAGTTGTGAGGTTTCAATGAAATAAAATGTATAAACTTCTATTTTCTAGGCTAAGGGAAGCTGGCTGAAGCTGAGTTGGAAGATCATGATTTATATTAGGTTTCCTTGACAATGAGGTGCTTCCTGTAAGTGCAGGGTGACCTAGGTTCAGATTTGCTTTGTGGGCTGAGTCACTGGGGTGGCCCCCGTTTTGTGAGTCTCAATATAAGAATTCACTTTATCACCACCTAAGACAGTGTCTGGCTAATTTCTAATAAATGGTTTTCTGGTACTTGCTGTCATTTTGGAAGTTTTGGAGGCGTTTTAGGCTAGTCCCTGGTGATAAGACTTTTCTACTCTGCTAAAATGCTCTCAAGGACACCAACAAGGTCAAGAACAAATCCTCAGTGAGAAATCAGCAGTACCTACAATCAATTTATGATCCTATAATGAAAGACAGACTGACAGAGAACAACGATGCAAACTGTAGAACACTAGGGGCAAGACCCCAGGATGATAGTAGAAAGGATTTGCATTATTTATAGAAGTTGCAGCCTGCTGGTGATAATAGTGGACCACAGGACTGAAAAATGTGGCTGTAAAAAATTCACCTTTTTTCCTCCCTCACCTTTACTTAAAGATTCTCCTGCTCTTAGTTGTTTTAATTATTAAGCTTTCCACACGAAAAAAGCCCTTCAGCCATGATGATTATTTTTAGGAGGTGCTAATGGGACAACTTGTGAACACTCTCTTAGCCACATTGTTCTCTTGTTAGTGTAATTAATGACGTCCCAGCATCTCTTTGTTCACCAAGTCACATATTGTGTACACCAGATTTCCTGACATGGGCAAAAAATATGTAGTATCTTTTTCAGTTGCAACTCCTGCATCTAGCATCAGTCAATTCTATCCTCAAAATACTTCCTTTTTTTCCTTTTTAGAGAGGATAGGGGAAGGGAGAGGGGGAGCGGGAGAGAAAGAATCTCACCAAATGGGGCGCCTGGCTGGCTGGCTAGCTCAGTGGGTGGAGGGTGTGACTCTTAATCTCCAGGTTGTAGGTTTGAGCCCTGCGCTGGGTGTAGAGATTATTTTTTTTAATCTTTAAAAATAATAATAATTACCACCAAAGAGACTTATATTGGATGGGATGTCAAAATTCCTGCCACTGATTTTTTTTCGTGCATAGAACTGTTTGTTCAAAAGACCATTTTGGGGGGTTGGGGCCAGGTGGGGCCCAGGCTGCACTTTTCCCCACCCTCTGATAACATTGTTCAGGGTGATCGCATCCTAGGCTAACTGCAGTCCTGGATGAGCCTGTACTTGACCTCAAGTAGACTTCTAATGATATTGGTCTCCTATTTAAGAATCCTAGAAATCGGTGACATTCTGGATGGGTGAAAAGAGGAAAAGGGGAAGGCTCCATTCCCCCTCTAGCTGCGCCTCACCAACACATACATAAACCCTTTTGCAGGGCTCTCACCGGCAAAACTTCAAAACAATCAGATTTGTGTTTGGAAACACGCCACCTTCCGAAAGTATCTAACTCAGATTAGGTGTTACGAGCAGCCCTCCTTCCTCTTCCACTTCTGAACAAATATTCTCTGAGAGTTTCAAGTCTCTTTTATTTTCCTCACAAGGGCTCCCAGAAAAGGAAACCTTGAAGCACCAACACTGAGGAAGAGTGAGTATCCTATTGTGAGACCTATCATGGGTCAGTCAGTTCATGAGGGGACAGCTTCCTCATATACCCCCCTTATCCCCCCCCAACACCCTACACAATTCATAAACCAGACTGTGCTAATGTCACTCAGTGACTTCCCATTTATCACATAAATGGTACCTCAAAAATGGAATCCACCCAATGGCCTCTTCTCAAAGTCTCTAATTTTACCTTAAATCAGAATACTAATATAGCATGCCCTTCAGGGCCCCTAATTCATGAGCCAAGGAGGAGATTCTAAGAGCTTCAAGTAACATCTCATTAAATTCTAACACAGCAGAACTCTTGTGTGATTAACCTACAAATTTCCAAATCTATTACTTGGTTTCGAGGAGGCAGGGAAAATGTTGTAAGGATCCATATGCTCATGATTGCTACAGCATTGAGTATTTTTTTAATGTTATGTCAAAATACGACATTAAAACCTTAACTAGCCAGAACACCAGAATACTATGAATAACTCGTTCATTCATTTTAAAATGAAATTTATCAAAAAGCCTTGGTTTAAAAAAAAAAAAGCCTTGATTTTCACCACTTGCTGCCAAAGGTCTCTAAAATGTATCACTCTAAAGGCTTTCAACATTGTTTTTATCCATAGGATCCTTCCTTCAAACAAAAAGTCCTAGGTGGAAACTAATCCATGATGGCGGTAAGGCACAGCTGCTGAGCTTGGAGCCCTGATGCTTCAGGCTCTACCCACCCTTGGCCTCCCCAGGGCTCTGAGATTTCCCACCACAGGGCTATTAAGAGGTGTTTCAGAATTCATGGAACGCAGTAGAGCCCGGTTTAAAAACCACAGCGTTAGCTAGTTTTCTCCCTCATTCCCAGGGTTTCATAAGGATTGCTACCTATTTCATTAATATTAACAGCCAAAACGACTACAAGTTCACTATAAACCAGATCTGTGCCAAGAGCCTTACTTGCTCTAATTACTTCAGTTAATCTTGGTATCAACACACAAGCATTCACTTAAAGCCATTATATGGTCCTTTCACACGGGATTTGCTCTGCCTCCAGTTCATTATTTGAACAAGGCAAAATTGTGAAGTAGGTGAGAGAGATCACTTTCACCTTCACCTCTTATGCATTCTCTGTTTGCTCTTTGCCACCGATGTTTTCAGTGCCCGTGGACCAAGTGTTCACCGCCCGTCGGGCATGGAGGCTACCCAGATAAATGAGATAATCGCTGACTTCCCAGAGCTCAGTGCAAAGGACACTGCTCAAGTGCTAGTTTACTCTTTAGGAAATGGCTATGCTCAAAGCCTGGACAGAATTCGGACTTTCTTGGGGGAAAAAAAATGGTTTCGTATATTCAATTTCATATATTCAAATTCAATTTCGTATATTCAAATAAAGATCCACAATCTCTTGTCTGAAATCCTTGGCACTGGATCTGTTTCAGAATTCAGAGTCTTTCAGATTTTAGAAAGATAAGGTGGCACTTATATCATTGTAACTGTCACAATAGGTTAGATTAGGCTCTGGTAACGAAGATCTGCAAAATCCAGGTTGGTGGGGCTCTGCTCTACATCCTCTCCAGGTCTCAGGCTGTCAGAGCAAACATTACCAAAAGCACTGCTAGTTAGAATTCCCGAGGGAAAGACACTAAAGCTGACTGCAAACTGCCTCCTCAAACTTCCGCTCGGAAGGTACATGTATCACACGTGGTCACAATTCATTGGCCAAATCAAGTCACGTGGCCATATCTAACTTCAAAGCCCTAGCAGAGTCAGGCACAGCAAGAAGTAGTAAAACCCAATAACTATGCCATCAAAAATGTGAAAGTTTATACTATGGGGAGAAAAGATTATGCATCACCTTACATTTGTTCAGCTCAGGTCCTGTAGGCAATGAAATCGGGGACCAAACTTCAAAACTCTGTTTTTCAAGCCTTGGGCATTTCAAAATTAAGATAAAAAAAAATATGGAGTTGTGCTGTGCTCAAGGATTTATATTTCTGCTCAGTTTTATATTTGTTTTGTTATAATTTGATTCTTTTTCATAAAGACATTAACCGTTTACAAAACTAAATGTAGGAGCAGTGTAGCCATGACTTTGAACCCTGGAGACAGACTCCCAGCTCTGCCACTTATGTCCTGCGTGTAACGTTAGGCAAGTAACTTAACCTCCCTATGCCTCAGTTTCCTTATTGGTAAAAATATGAAAATGGTAATGCTTCCCTCATAGGGTTGCTATGAGAATAAAGTGAGACAGTATATGTAAAGTGCTTCAAATAGTGCCTACATTTGAGCTATTCATTATTAATTAAATATGACATAATTCTCATATTCTTACATTTAAAAAATCGTCTGTTCTAAAACCAAAATTATATTCAACAGTTTCTTCACTTCCCCTGCAAAGTCAAAACACTCTTTGGCTCTGTGTCACATCCTGGTGTCAATTTACTATCGCTGAAGAAAGGAAGCTGGTGGTAAGCAAATGCAATGCTCCCCCACCCGCACCCTGGGACATCTCCACTTTTAAATCCAATGCGGTGGTTCTCAAGAGCCTCCCTATCTGAACCACCTGGAGGGCTTGTTCAAAGACAAAGATCTAGGCCCCATTCTAGTTTCCGATTCAGTTGGCCTGGATGGGGCCTAAGATTTTTGCATATCTAACAAGTTTCCAGGTGGCCACACTGAGAACCACGGTTCTAAAGGAATGCTTGGGATTACAGGAAAAATGGCAGTCACTTGGGGAGATAAACTGCAGCAGAAACATTACCTTAAAAGGGTGTGCTTTAAAACAGGAGGTTTCAACCTGGCCATGCACTGAAATCACCAAGGCACTTTAAAAAAAATGTTTTTTCCCCTTCTTTTCCTTTTGATTACTTTGTCTTATTGTGGTAAGAACTCTTAACTGAGATCTACTCTCTTCACAAATGTTTAAGTGTACAGCACGGTATTGTTTAGAGATCGACAGCAGTTCTCTAGAACTCGTTCATCTTGCGTAACTGAAATTTTATACCCATTGAACAACAACTCCCCATCTCCCCTTCCCCCTAACCTTGGCAACCACCATTCTACTCTCTGGTTCTTCCTTTACTTTTTCTTTCTTTCTTTTTTTTTAATTTTATTTATTTATTTGTCAGAGAGAGAGAGAGAGAAAGAGAGAGCACAAGCAGGGGGTAGAGGCAGAGGGAGAAGCAAACTACCCGCTGAGCAGGGAGCCCGATGTGGGACTCAATCCCAGGACCCCAGGATCATGACCTGACTCTAAGGCAGAGGCTTCACGGACTGAGCCACCAAGATGTCCCCTACTCTCTGCTTGTATGAGTTTAACTATTTTAGAATCCTCACATAAGTGGAATCATGCTGTATCTGTCCTTCTGTGCCTAGTAGATTTCACTTAGCACAATGTCCTCCAGGTTCATCCATGTTGTTGCCTATGGCAGGGTTTTCTTCTTTTACAGGGCTGTATAAGATCCCATTGTATCTGTATATACTACATTTTCTTTAGGCATTCCTTCATCGATGGATATTTAGCTTGTTTCTATATCTTGGCCATTATGAATAACACTACAATTAACATGGGAGTGCAAATATTTCTTTGGGATCTTGATTTCAATTCTTTCAGATATATACCCAGAAGTGGGATTGCTGAACCATAGGGTAAGTTCTATTTTTTATTTTTTAAGGAACCTCCATACTGTTTTCCATAGTGGCTGCACCAGTTTACATTCCCACCAACAGTCCTGCTTCCTCAACATCCTTTCCAACACCTGTTATCTTTTATTATTTTCATAATAGCCACCTTAACAAGTGTGAGGTGATATCTCATTGTAGTTTTAATTTGTATTTCCCTAATGAGTGATGTTGAGCACCATTTCATATACTGCTTTGGTGGCCATTTGTATGTCCTCTTTATAGGACATGTCTGTTCAAATCTTTTGCCCACCGGCATGGTAAATGCAGAACTATAAACCAATGGAACAGAATAGAGAGTTCAGAAATAAACCCATGCATATACAGTTGATTGATTTTTTTGACAAGGGAGCCAGAAATACACAATGGAGAAAGGACGGTCTCTTCAACAAATGGTGTTGGGAAAACTGATTATATACATGCCAAAGAATGAAACTGGATGCTTATCTTATACCATACACAAAAATCTACTCAAAAAGAGTTAAAGATTTAAATGTTAAGACCTGAAATTTTGGAGAACCCGGGTGGCTCAGCCGGTTAAGCATCCATCTCTTGGTTTTGGCTCAGATCATGATTTCAAGGTCATGAGACTGAGCCCTACATAGGGTTCTGTGCTGGGTATGGAGCCTTCTTAATATTCCTTCTCTCCCTCTCCCTCTACTCCCCGCCCCCTCAACTTGCATACGCTCTCATTTGATCTCTCTCTAAAAGAAAAAAAAAAGACCTGAAACTATAAAACTCCTCCTAAGGGGAAACTTTATGACATTAGATTTAGAAATGATTTCTCGGATATAACACCAAAAGTACACACAACGAAAGCAAAATAGACAAGTAGGACTACATCAAACAAAAAAGTTTCTGCACAACAAAGGGAACAATCAACAAAATGAAGAGACAGCTTACAGAATGAGAGAAAATATTTGCATACCTTATCTCTGATAAAGAGATACCCAAAATATCGAAGGAACTCACGCAGGAGCTTTAAAATGCTAATTCCCAGGTCCTGCCCCCTGAGTGTCTGATGTCAATAATCTAGGGTGAGGCCTGGGTATTAGGATTTCCAAAGCTCCCCAGGTGTCACCATCGTGCAATCACCATAGAGAGCCACTGCTCCTGTGGCATTTCCTGTAATATTGAACGAGCATTCTCTAGTTGGAAAAAAACAGTGGATTTATCTTTCAGCCTCTTTTCTTCGGCCAATAGCACACTGAGAATTTTGTATTTTGTTCTAGGAGAGGAAGGGAAAAATTTTGGAACATAATCATGGTTTAAAGACATGCCTGCTGCTATTCCTAGCTTATTGGGAGGTGTTGGTTCAGAGAGTGGTTTCTTATCCTATTTGCCCCCATGGCTCAACGTTCCAGGGTGCAAGGACTAGCCACTGCTCCTGCTGGCCTCGGTTCTACTTCTGGAAGGTGGAAATAGAAGCAGCCGTCTCCAGGTTCTCTGAACATACTTGGCTGGTGACAGCTTCTCCTTGGGAGAGCTGTTTTTCTGACCTACCATTTGCAAATTAGCCTCATACATTCTTTCACCGTGCTGCCTAAAATCTGTGGGCTATTAATTTTACATGAAATTATAAATGCTAAGATCCTACCAATTGCTGGAAATAGATTTCTTGACAAAGGCTAAAATAAAAATCAGGTTGGTGTCACAAGAAAGGAAAACAAAGATGGAAGAACCCGAATTAGTAGGCCCTGCAAAAGGGTAAAACAAGTAAAATCAATTAAACGGCAACAGTGCCCGGGTCAAATTACAGAAATAAGTAATGTAAACATCTCATGCTACCCTTTATTAGGTACTGCTTAACTGCAGGGTGCAGGTAAAGGTGACAGAAGAAATAAGATACTTATTTACTTTTGCTCCTGAAACTCCAGGAAAAGGACTGTAAAAGGATTAAAAACATACAATCTCACAATAAAACTTGGAGGGGAAACAAAGGACAGCAACAAAATTTGGGAAGCTGGCAAGCAGCTGGATGGGAAGTGGGTGAGTTAGCAGACAAAAAAACGTCGAAAACCTCAACCAGCAGCGGGGAGAAGCACAACACAGCCCAACTTGTATCATGCACCAGGGGCCAGGAACTAACGGTTGCACATCCATTCACTTCGGTCTTGTCTCTGGCTCCTTTCCTGATACAGCGGCAGAGCTGAGCGGCTGAGAGGAGTTGTGATTTGATAGGCAGTCAGCTGCATGGTCCCCAAAGCCTCAAACAGTTACTATCTGATCCTTCAGAGAAAAAGTTTGCTGATCCCTGCCTCGGTTACTCCAAAGGCTCGGGAACTGGCAACGTCAAGTACATCAGGGAGTTGGGGAGAGGATGGAGCTATTAAAAAAAAAAAAAAAAGAGCAGGTTGATTAAAAGTATGTTTAAGAAGCAGTTAGATTTCCAGGTTCCCAGATCCTGTACAAAAGAAACATCCAGAGATTAATCGAAAAGAAGGGTTCACAGAAATGAAAAATAAATAGCTCAATGGATGGATTAGAAGACAAAATTGAGGAAATGTTCCAAAAGTAGAAAAAAAAGAGGGAGCGAGAAAGGACCAGTCCAGTGGTTCAATATCTGGATATAGTAAGATATGGAGAAAGCAAGAAGAAAATGGGAGACACGAAATCATTGATAAAATTATTTTTTAAATTTCAGGTACTGAAAAGCATGCATGTGGACACTGAATTGGCTGAGCGAGTGCCCAGCAAAATGGATGACCAGACACCCAGACTAAAGCATGGCATCATGAAAGAGCAGAAGAGAGAAGATCATTCCAGCCTCTGGAGAGAAAAATCAGGTCAAAGCAAGGGATCAAGAACCAAGACGGCTTTGGTCTTCTCAACAGCAGTCCTGGGACCAAGGAGATAAACATGGGAGCAATACCTTCAATATTCTAAAGAAAAGCGGTGCCATCTGCTTGGCACAGAGAAGTATTAATAAATGTTTATTAAACTGCAACAAATTACCAACTTGGTTCCTGATTTGTATTTTATTTGTTTCCGACTCCACTAGAGGGATGTTACGTGGATAGAATATTGCAATGTGAATAGCCTCCTTATTCCATTCTGCCTAGCACCGTCAGAGGATTCCACAAATGACTGCTGTATAAATAGATGTATCTTCACTATGCCCAGGCCACCATTTTCTTTCACTTGGACCTTTTCATAACCCTCCCAACTGGCCTCCCTGAGTCTACTCTTATCCCTTTAATCCTATCTCCTCATAGCAGCAAGAGAAAAAAACAAAACAAAAACCATTGGCTCAAGTCAATCTCCTACTTGATACTGTCCAATGACTGGTCATTCCTTTTATAATAAGTTCTGTACCACAGACTAGAGAGTCCCACACGACTGGGCTCTTGGGGTACTTCTTCAGCCCCACCTCACTCACTAGGTTTCTGATCTTTTCTTGATAGAATGTGCTACGTGCCTTCTTGCCACAGTGCCATTCACGTGGCCTTTCTTCTTCCTGGAACTCTTGTATACCACTGTTCACATGGCTGCCTCCTTTGCAACCTTCAGCTCCCAGCTTGAGTATGACATCCTCAGAGAGGCCACTCGCGAACACTTGGTCTAAAGGCGCTTCCCACTTCCATTATTCTTACTCATAATATGGTGTTCTTTTCCTTCAACACTTACAGTGCAGTGCAGCTACTCATTTTACCGTCTGCCTTTACATGATTGTGGATTCTGTGAATGTAGAGATAATGCCTGCTTTGTACATCATCGTTTCCATAGTGTTGACCCTACTATCGGCTCCATAAAGTTTGTTTTAAAAAGGGGGGGGGGGCACCTGGCTGGCTCAATCAGTGGAGCCTGTGACTCTTGATATCAGGGTCATGAGTTTGAGACCCATGTTGGGCACAGAGCTTACTTTAAAAAAAAAGAAGAAGAAAGAAAAGAAGGAAGGGTAGAAGAGTTGGAGAGAGTGGAGTTCTCAGTTTAGTGATTTCACATACCAGACTTCGGTCACTGTAACAATTTGAGATTCTACTATGGAATTCTGCCCAAATTTCTAGTTTGGGGACAGAGGAATTCACTTCAAATTCTATACTTTCAGCTATAGTACCTAGGTATTCCAGCACTGGTTTTTGCTCAATTATCAAGATTCTCCAGCTTGTCCTTCACTTCTGGTGTAGCCAGCTGGCAGAAGGAAGGTTTCCAAATTGTAAAATCCAACCATTTGCTCATATCCCACTTATCAAATGATAGCTACTGCTGGGTTGGATTCTCCCTTGTTAAACAACTGATCCCAGGGGCGCTTGGCTGGCTCCATCGGTAGAGTGTGTGACTCTTGGTCTTGAGGTTGTGAGTTTGAGCCCCACGCTGGGTATAATGATTACTTAAAAATAAAATCTTAAAAAAAATTGATCCCATGTATATGAAATACTTAGAATAGGTAAGTACGAAGAGATAGAAAGCATATTTCCTGGTTGTCCAAGTCTGTACTTGGTTACAAGGGCTGGGAGGAGGGAGAAATAGGAAGTGACTGTTTAATGAGTATAGGGCTTTTTTGGAGGATGCTGAAAATGTCCAGGAACTAGCTAGTGCTGATGGTTGCAGAGCACTGTGAATACACTAAATGCCTCTGAATCGTACACTTTAAAATGGTTAAAATGGTGAATTGTGTGTGTATTTTACAATGATTTAAAAAAATGATCCCATGTGCTTTCCTTTTACTCATTCTAAAAATAAGAGACCATTATTACTGAAGACACCCTAATACCTAACACCCCTTTGTCAGACACAAAATCTGGTCCTAAATTTACTAAATTTATAATAAATGTTACTATACTGGGCGAAACCTCCACTTTTTTTTTTTTATTTTAATTCTACTATAGTTTGTTTTTTTTTTTTTAATTCCAGTATAGTTAACATACAGTGTTATAGTAGTTTCGATGAAACTTCCACTCTTTTATTTCCAGTTGATATGAGGTGGGAGGTTATTGCTTCTCCCTTAATTCTACCATAGCCAGAATTTTACATGTGCATCCTCTGTGCCTAATTTTTTTTTAAGATTTTATTTATTTATTTGACAGAGAGAGAGATCACAAGCAGGCAGAGAGGCAGGCAGGGGGTGGGGGAAGCAGGCTCCCTGCTGAGCAGAGAGCCCGATGCAGGGCTTCATCCCAGGACCCTGAGATCATGACCCGAGCCGAAGGCAGACGCTTTAACCCACTGAGCCATCCAGGTGCCCCCTCTGTGCCTAATTTTTTTTTTTTTAATTTTTTTAAATTTTTTTTTAAATTTTTTTTTTTTTTTGACAGAGAGAGAACAGAAGCAGGCAGAGAGGCAGGCAGAGAGAGGGGAAGCAGGCTCCCTGCCGAGCAGAGAGCCCGATGCGGGGCTTGATCCCAGGACCCTGAGATCATGACCTGAGCTGAAGGCAGAGGCTTAACCCACTGAGCCACCCAGGCGCCCCTCTGTGCCTAATTTTTATGTGATGCTTTTATTTAAGTAATGATACATTTTATTTTATCTACTTATTTTTTAAGGATTTTATTTTTAAGTAACCGCTACACACAACAGGGGGCTCAAACTTACAACCCTGAGATCAAGTTGCATGTCCACTGACTAAGCCAGCCAGATGCCCCAAAGTAATGACAGATTTTAAAATGCATCTTACGGGCGCCTGGGTGGCTCAGTTGGTTGAGCGACCGCCTTCGGCTCAGGTCATGATCCCGGAGTCCCGGGATCGAGTCCCATATCGGACTCCCGGCTCTGCGGGAAGTCTGCTTCTCCCTCTGACCTTCTCCCCTCTCATTCTCAGTCTCTCTCTCTAATAAAAAAAAAAAAAAAAATCTTTAAAATGCATCTTACAATTAAATTAATAATCAACAGAACTGCCCAGAACACTTCCACAGGGTCTGAGTTTGAAGGAAACTTACTATTAAAATGCAAAATCTAGGATAAAGTTCTATGAAAGCACAACTCTTTCAAAGATAGGTTTTCTGGGAGGGATCAGTAGAGGCCTTCTTGCTATTTTATATGCATCAAAAACAGAAGCCAGTTTGTAATAATGTTTAGCCTTTGTACGGTTCAAAGCTTTAGCATTCGTATGCATCTGGGTAGCGTGTTATCTTGACTTCTCCACTGCACAAGTCCTTTCTGAAGCTCCTGGTCACCGCTGACAATTGAGGACTGATAATTATTAACAAGGGCCCCTATTAGTTCACACATACTGGATTAGGAGCCAGCATTGTCTTAGGAAGGAAGAAAAAGACCTGTTTTCCGTAGAGCAGAAAAACCTTCTCAACTTGCAGAGTGGTAAATGTGTCCTTCCACGATTTCAATAGTGCTAAAAATAACTTCCACGCCTTCATCTCCCTTCCGTAAGTCTTTTAAAGTAGGGGATAAATCTAGATGCTTGCTTGAAACCGACTGGATTTCTTCAAACTTTGAACACTGTATTTGTTCCCACAAAGGTACTGCTCTCTTTAAGCTTTTAAATACTTGAGGCTGAAGTGTTTCTTAAATTAAACATTGTACACGCTTCTCATTTTGGAATGAGTCTTCATATACAGGAGCTGTTTTTCTTTCCCAAGAGGGAGCGATGTGGACGAATTACCTATAGATACGAAGTGGCATATGGCTAACTGTGGGGGGGCAAGGGCAGAACACGTCTATATTTCACTAAGTGCTGAGGGCATGGGGAACGCAGTTACCGGCAAACACCAGAATGGCCTACAGGTAAACATATGGCATTTCTCATAATAATCATCTCTTAAAACCTCCCGACAATACTGTAAAAAAAAATTCACCAATAGTTTATTGTACTGCTAGAAATCCAGTATCACAAAAGGCCAAAAGTTTACTGACAAACTGGTATATACAAACTTGACCTTCAACATTCACAAGAAAAGACCAATTGCATGTAACACGTCTTGTTCACAAAATATGGTGTAGGTTCCTCTTCCTCTATAAACAAATTAAGTTCAACTACAATAACAAAAACGAACTTGGGCAGTAAATCGCTATTAACTTCAAGGATATCATTCATCCCTTCATCATTCAATCTATAAATATTTATGGACACTCTGCCAAGTATCAGACTGGGTCCCAGGCTAGGGACACAGCAGTGAGAGAGACAGACATTGTCCATAACTTCGAAGAGTTTATAATCTCACCAGAACACAGATACATAAGTAATCAGAAATAAGTAATCATTTTAGAAAAGACAAATGCTTCCTTCATCAAGTTATCTTATCAAAATACTGACTACTACTCAGTTATGTTTGGCAAGAACACATAGAAACAAAAAATGTTCCCCCAAATGCTCCCTTTACATTTATACCGAGGGCCAGTCTCTCTTATGAATTAAGTAAACCACCCTTACCACGGAGACTTTCCTGGGAGGGGCTCTAGTCTAGAAACCACTGTAACTAGAAACCCAAGCAGCCAGAGGGATGCTCTCCATTTCTCAGTAACGTTTGTATTGGTGTTGTGCTTGGAGACTTGGGAGTCAGGATGTTCCTTCTGGGCCCGAAACTCCCTGTCTCTGTGTAGATCGACTGCCATGCAGGTTGGCAGAACCTTGCTTATGTGAGAGCTTGAGCACACTTTACTATTTTAAAAGTTCGAGAGACCCAAGGAAGACAGACAGACAAATGAACAAAAGCCCAACATCAAGTCCTAGCACCCGTGTGGTAAACCAATGAGCATGCAGTGGTCCTCCCATCTAGCCAGCACAGTAAACAGTAAACGGAGTCCATACCTACCTCTTGCTTGACATTCTTTGAAACTGAGATTATCAGATAGTAGACTTGTTTATCAAACCAGCTTGATAAGCTCATCCACCCTTTAAGTAAGACCAGCAATGGTCCAGGAAAGCTGGGTATATGCCATGAATGAGCCAGGACCACTTAACTGAAATAAAAATTCCACACCTTAAGTTCTCTTCTGAAGAGCTTAATTTAAAAAGAAAATTAGCACAGAGGCAAACATAAATGAAGGAGCAAGGTTATTGCAAGCTTTCAGCACCAGATTTATCAACGGAATCATAATTAGAAGTCCTGTCACTGAAATAATACAATTTGATGCTACATTTATTCTTGTGAGATATTGATCATCCCTAAAGAAACAAAGTGAACCTCAATACCATCACCAAATATTTTGGAAACTCAGTTTTGATCCTACAAATGGACACAATTTTTTTCCCCAGTTGAGAGTAGATGGGGACAACTGGTTCCTGAATTAGAACTGATGGTGGTGTAGCGCCCGGGTGGCTCAGTCGGTTAAGCATCCGACCCTTGATCTCAGCTCAGGTCTTGATCTCCCGGTTATGAGTACAAACCCTCTGCTGGCCTCCAAGCTGGGTGTGGAGCCTACTTAAAAAATATATATATGATGGTGGAGGCCCTGAGAAACGGTGAGGTTTTGAATCCTTTGGATTTCCTGGGCACTGCTTTGGGTGTAGGAAGATGTGAAAATCATTTTGCAACAAGACAATAAAATGTTTGACTTTCTGCTGATTTTTTCCTAGTTTACTGCAACTCCTCTCATCTGGAAAACTTCCACTGATCCAAATGAAAGATATTTCCAAAGAACCATTTGAGGTTGCTGGGTCAGCTCGTAGCTTAAATACAATACAGGAGGGCAGCTAGTGGGGGAAGGTGGGGAGGGCCACGAAAGGCAGGGAGCCCGTCTTCATGAAGAGCCTTACAAGGGTATGGTTAGTATGAAATGATAAATACTGATGATGATGAGCCATCTTCCAAGGGGAAGAAACAATTCTTTTTTATGCCCCATGAATAACAAGGCCAATCTGGAACTGGCAGCCTTTTCCACGATTGGTGCAGATGTCTCCACGTTAGACTCTAGGGTTGGCACTCCCCTCGGCAGTGTTTCTCTTTCCCTTCTGTGGAAATGTGTACCTGTTTTGAGAGTGTGTGAGCTCTCGACTCCTGCACATTACGTTAAGCTCACATTTGGGGACTTGATCTTATGGATAATACACAGATATTTACTGAGCAGCTGCTAGGCACTGCAGGGTGGCAATGGGAAAGGCAGGCCTCTGCTATCAGTGGAGAGGGACAAATTATAAACAACAAACCAACAATTCAATGTGTGTGCCTGAAGAAACTGAGAATAATGAAGATGCTACTTTAATAAGGGTGGTTGGAAAAGGCAACCCCGGTGAGTCAGGTGGAACCTGAGCAGGCCTTGGAGTGGAAGGGGGGGATGGGGGGCAAGTCCCTCCCAACAGGTGAGTTGCAGGCAAAAGAGGATATGCGGAGAGGAGGCTGGGCAAAGGCACCCAGGAACATGCTTGTTGGATTCAAAGCATTTTTTTAATGTTTCTTATTTTGTTCTTTGGTCCTCTTGAAGACCTCCCTTTGTTCAAAAAGAATAGTACTTGCTTTGTGTATTTAATACCTAGTACACGATTCGAGACACCCAACTCAAAGAAGTAAATGGTGAAGAATTTGATTACATATTATGTAACCGGAGATTCCTCCTTTAAAATGGCATGGATTTGGACAGCTGACCCATCTCTTAATTTGAAAAACATTTTCCAAAAAACGTGTTGATATTTTCCCCCAGCATTTTGATATACCTTTTGTGAGAGGCCTGAATCATTAATATAACCAGTAGTATTTAATTTATAACAATAAAACAAAGATAGTATTTTAAGTTAGAAAATGTATGACTTTCAGGATTCCCGTCACAGGAAAGAGAGATGGATAAAGATTAGGAAAAGGTAAGCAAAGGAAATAATATGACTTATGAACACAGAATTACTCGGTAAAGATAAAATGCATATATTGATTTAAAAGCTTTTTAATTTTTTGAAGTTTTTAAGTGAATGGTTCATCTTTCTTAATTCATGCCTATAGCAGTTCTATCTGCTAGATTAGAATTCATAAGAAAAAAAAAGAAATGAAATGTCATTAATACTTCTTTGTAATGAGTATCTTGACTAAATGGCTAGGGGCAGACAACAGTGTCTTCCTGGGGCTTAGCATTGTGGTATATATACACCCTGTAATTAACAACACGATTCATTAATAACACCACTCTCTGCTGACATTATACTCTTAACCAGACAAGAAGCTTTTATCTTTTTTCTAATCTAACCCTTAAACAGTATCTCTGGGCAACATCAGTACCATGACCTCGCAATTACCAAATTCTCTTTTTAAAGTGAATTCTGAAACACGGCTGACTGATGGGATGTGTGTATTCATTCAGGTTCTTCATCAAATATTCATCGAATACCTACACTGTGCCTCTTCCGCCCTCATTTGTTCTATTGAGGGAAAATGACAAAAGTGCAACTTTTTGCACATAGCCCTGAGACGGCATTAAAGATGGGTGCCCATTCTGTCTTCTCCCATCAAAAGGTGGAGGTTATTTCTCCTTCCTTGAATCTACTTTACTGTGACTGCTTTAACCAACAGAATGCAGCAGAAGCCAGGACTTCCCAGTCTCAGACCTGGCTTTTCAGAGGACTGATGGTTACCATGGCCTCCTTCTTGGAACTCTCATGTTCAGGACCCCAAAACCACCGTGTACAAAGCCCCTCTTCCCTTCTAGAGACACAGCATGGAGAAAACCTATGGAGAGGAGAGGTACTGAGACTATGTGGAGAAGGAGAGAGGCTCAGCCATCCCCATGTCCAGGGGAACCTCCTAATGACTCTCGACACTATCTTCTTACAACCGTAAGAAACCCCAAGGAAGGCCCGCAGAAGAGCTGCAGAGCTGAGCCCAGTCAACCCACAGAACTGTGCAAGAGGATGAAAGGGCGGTTGTTTTAAGCCACAGTGTTTGGGGATGGCTTGTTATATAGTAATGAATAACTAAACAAGCCTCAGTGGAATCTGGGGGCTCACCAATGGGGCACTCCCACACATGCCCTGCACTCGGAATATTTCTGAGGTCAGTTTTCCAGAAGAAGCATTATATAGCCAGATGATTACAACTTTTCTGCTTTTTTCAGAATGGAGTCACTAAAAAGAATTCATTCTCCTCCCTCCAGTAGTGAACTGGCCATTCGGACGTTGAGACAAAGGCAGCCCATTAAATATCCCCTGGGAGGGTGCTGGGGTAACTCACTGGGTGGGAAGAGACTGTAGAAGCTCATGGCCAAGGCACAGCCAGTGTATCTAGAGGCGGATGAGTCAGTGTCAACTCCACTGCACCTCAGGGCTCACCCACGGCTTCGCATCAGCCCGCTCCCAAAACACGACTAGACTGATCATAATTGCCCGAGACCCTGTAGAGCCCCCAGAGTTGCCTTTCTTTCTGATGGACAAAACGGACTGTATCAGTTCCATCTTTAATTTTTTTTTAAAGAGAGAGCACAAGTGGGGGGAGGGGCATAGGGAGAAGGAGAGAGAATTCCAAGCAGGCTCCACACCCAGCACGGAGCTTGATGTGGGGCTTGATCTTACGACCCTGAGATCATGACCTGAGCTGAAATCAAGAGTCAGACACTTAACCGACTGTGCCACCCAGGCGTCCCATATCAGTTTCATCTGAAAGATTATCAGTATTACCCCCTCTGCCCATCCCCTGCTCCAAACTCCTCAGCAAGACATAGAACAGACTCTTTCTATCTTCAGGTATTAGTTTCTTGTGGTGATCATAACAAATTACGATAAACTTTATGGCTTGAAACAACAGAAATGTATTCTCTCAGCTTTAGAGGCCAGAAGTCTGAAATAAAGGTGTCTACAAGGCTGTCCCCTCCAAAGCTCTAGGGAAGAATCCTTCCTTGCTTCTTCCAGTCTCTGGTGGCTCCGAGTATCCCTCAGTTTGTGCTATGTCACTCCAACGTGTACCTCTGTCTTCCACGGCCTTCTCTGTGTCTGTGTGCCCTTCTTATAAGGACACTTACCACTGGGTGTAGCATCCACCTTGGTAATTCAAGGTAATATCATTTAGGAATCCCTAACCTATTTGCATCTGCAAAGACCCCTTTTCCAAATAAGATCCTATCTACATGTTCCTCATGGAAATATCTTTGGAGAGGGCACCATTTAATCCACTATACCTCACTCCTCCATGCTATCTCTTTCTCCCCACTGTCCCTGGTCCAGTGATGCTGTGATCTGGGCACTCTTTGCCACTTGCACTTCCCATGACACACAGTGCTCATTTGTGTGTCTGTATGAGGGCAATCACATGACAGCACCCTTCTGCCATCTGCTACATGCCCTGGTGGAACACAGTCTTTGGGGCCAGTTCAGATGTCACCTCTTCCATACAACCTTCTTAATTCCTCACAGGGAAAATTAGTTGCTTCTCACTTCCCACAGCACATTGTCCAGGATCTTACACAGGCGTGGCTAAGTGCTTAATACTTGCTGAACTAGCTGGGTCAAGTTTGGTTTGTGAGTAGATGTATATAGGTTCTATCCCCATCTATCAGGTAGGTTACTGGCATTTTATTCCTTTGGGGTTCACAAGGCTTTCTGACTTTAAAAGTCCTTTGTTAAAACATATGTATCTGGGGGTGCCTGGCTGGCTCAGTCTGTAGAGTACATGACTTTTGATCTCAGCATCATGAGTTCAAGCCCCGTGTTGGTGGTAGAGAAGAAAGAAAAGAAAAGAAAAGAAAAGAAAAGAAAAGAAAAGAAAAAAGAAAAGAAAAGAAAAGAAAAAGAAAACAGATATGTATCTAAAACTATGCCACTGCCAGTTAATGCACTTGGGTCATTATTAGCAGCTGGAAGAGAGGACCACTCTCAGGAATTAAACTTTGGGGATAGATGGTCAAATAGAGGGTGACAAATTGCTCACCAATATTTCCCTTTTTTCGGCATTCTGGAAAATCTATATTTCTTTTTTTTTTTTTTTTAAGATTTTATTTATTTATTTGAGAGAGAGAGAGAGAGAGAAAGAGAGCATGAGCGGGGGAGAAGGTCAGAGGGAGAAGCAGACTCCCAGTGGAGCCGGGAGCCCAATGTGGGACCCAATCCTGGGACTCCGGGATCATTACCTGAGCCGAAGGCAGTCGCTCAACCAACTGACCCACCCAGGCGCCCTGGAAAATCTATATTTCTAAGTCTTCCTTATGCTTAAGTTTGGACTATGAGATTAATCCTCATCAAAGAAATGGGGCGCCTGGGGGGCTCAGTTGGTTAAGCATCTGCCTTTAGCTTAGGTCATGATCCCAGACTCCAGGGGGCTCCCTGCTCAGCAGGGAGCCTGCTTCTCCTTCTCCCTGTGCCATTCCCTCCACTTGTGCTCTCTGGCTCTCGATCAAATAAATAAATACAATCTTTTTTTTTTTTTTTAAAAAAAGGAAGAAAGAAAGAAATGAAGACAGGGTGGGGCGCCTGGGTGGCTCAGTCAGTTAAGCGTCCGCCTTCAGCTCAGGTCACGGTCTTGGGGTACTAGGATGGAGCCCCGCAAAAGGCTCCCTACTCAGGGAGCCTGCTTCTCCCTCTCTTGCTCCCCCTGCTTGTACGCTTTCTCTTTCAATCCCTGTCAAATAAATAGATAAATAAAATCTTAAAAAAAAGAAAAGAAAAGGAAAAGAAAAGAAAAGAAATGAAGACAGAGAGATATACTCCATTTCTTGGTCTGTCCTCTAAAATCTCCCAGGAGATCACTGGCTTCCTCTTGTCTCCATCTGTGTGACTGGAAATGAGCACTTCAAGATCACAGAAGCCTACCATGCAAGGAGCCCAGATTCCTGAGTCACTATTAGGAAAGAGAAACATAAAGGAGACATATCCGGGGCACCTGGGTGGCTCAGTGGGTTAAAGCCTCTGCCTTCGGTTCAGGTCATGATCTCAGGGTCCTGGGATCGAGCCCCGCATCAGGCTCTCTGCTCAGCGGGGAGCCTGCTCCCCTCTCTCTGCCTGCCTCTCTGTCTACTTGGGATCTCTCTGTCAAATAAATAAGTAAAATCCTTAAAAAAAAAAAAAAAGGAGACATATCCAACCTGCATTAGACTATAACTGAACAAGAAATACATATTTATGTTGTTATATGTATCAGCCAATTTTTGTTAGGTTATGCTGTGGTAACAACTCCCAAAGTCTCAATAGCTTATGACAACAAAGGTTTATTTATAATTCATATTACATGATAACTGTTCTTTGGCTGTGGCTATGCTCCTTATATTTTCTCTATTCCAGAATCCAGGCTGAAGGACTGTCCCTATTTGGGACATGCTGTTCTCATGGCACAGGAGAACATGAACCACCAGCAGAGCTGCTATGAAAGGATCTTAAACCTTCTGCTCAGATGGGGCCTCTATCACAACTGCTTACATTCCACTGGCCGAAGCCTGTCATATGGCCAAGACTCAGTTACCAGCATGGAAACTCTCCTTAACCCCCTGTTATGGGCCAAATTATATCCTCCAAAATTCATAGGTTGAAACCCTAACCACCAACTTGACTATATTTGGAAATAGAACCTTTAATGAGGTAATTAAGGATAAATGAAATCATAAGGAAGTTGCTCAGAAAAGACTGCTGAAAAGACTACTGTCCTTATACAAGGAAGAGTCACCGGACTAGGCCATGTGAAGACACAACAAAGAGGTGGCCATCCGTAAGCCAAAGAGAGAGGCCTCAGGAGAAATCAAACCTGCCAGCACCTTGACCTTGGATTTCCAACTTCCAAAAACGTGAAAAAATAAATTTCTGCTGTTCAAGCCACCCAATCTGTGGCATTTTCTTGTGGCAGCCCTAACAGACTAATACACCCCCACAAAGAGGCATCGCCAAGTTACATGGCAATGGATGAGAATGACAGTCTCCTTACCAAGTAGACTAAACAACTGGGGACAATTAAACCATCTACTACATTATGCCACTGAAGTCAGGGATCTTTGTTAAAGCAGTGAGCTAGTGTTACCCTGACTTTTCAGATGCATTGGAAGAGTCTAAATAGACACATGGAGAAAGGTAGTTTGGGGGGTACCAATAGTAAAACACTCCTCTCTTCTCCATTTGTCCAGGGCTGACTCGGCCCCTAGACCTCACAGAATGCACTGCTTGTCCCAGTAGAAGGGATGGGTGTCATATAGCTACCATACTTTGTCCTTGGAACCCGATTTCGACTCTTTGAGTTCTACTGTGTTTGTCGAATAAGAATACTGCTAAGTGCTTCCCAGGGTTGCTGTGAAAAGTAAATGAGAGAAAAATCTTGCCACACAGTAGGTTCTCACCAAATGTTATTTTGCTCTCCTCCTACATTCTTGTTAGGAACTGAAGAAATTCATCCTGAGGGGAATTTAAAGCTTAGCATGTATCAGTCTTATCAAAAGAGACATTTTCCTTTGTTCCATAAATCATTATTTCAAATCAGAGCTCATCTTACAGGACTAATTACCGTACAGAAGATAGTGTGATTAATTGTTTGGGGACTGGAGAGAGTGGAGATGGGAAAGGAAGAATGGAGGCTGTTGGAGGCAACCTGCAGGCAAGAAGAAAGGTTCACTGCATTTATTTAATAGGCCACGATGCAGCTGACTAGAGTTTATTTGTCATAACAACACTGGCATTTAAATAAAGATGTTCACATTAATCATCAATTGTGATTAAAGCCCACGGCTACGGCAAAAGCTGAAAACATGCTTAGCTTTTTTTCCTCCCTTATTTTCCCACTGGTCTCAGCAATGCAGAATCTCAACCGTCCAGAAGAAAAATTCTCTATTTTTATTAGAAACAAAATGGGGTGGGGGGAGGCTTTGGAAATTATGGGGTGGGAGGGAGGCAAGTTTGGTGTGTTTGTGTAAAGGTTCATAAAATGATGCCAGCTGTATTGTTTTTAATTCAGGAATTATAGGACTAAAAAGATATTTACTCACTAATAAATATCCATTTCCTTATTCTTCAATGCCATATTGTCCTTCAGTAATTCCATACTAATTCCAGAACGGTTTAATATTTACCCAGCAGAGAGCATGCAATGCAGTCACAGCTCCTAAGCTCTGTACCATTGTATAAACAGATAATCTCTGAGGAACAAGGAGGAGGGGGGAAGACTTTCTAAAAAGATGCTCTCTCTGTTCAGGCTTCAAAACCTTGTGATTTGACTATAGTGATGCAGCTTCGATTAATAGCCTTGAATTAGAAACAGGAACCAGTTTTCATGGTCGAATTCCTGATTTGGGCAGCATTTTCTCTAAACAGTCATCCCCAAATTCAACTCTTGGGAGTAGGCAAGAATTGTCATTGGATCCCTGCAATGATAACTGCCAAGCATGATTTCTTGGTACCCACTGTTAGCCCTGACTCCCTAGGAATTCTGTGAAACATTCCAGGTGACCAATCTTCCCTCACGGCACCCATGATCTCACCCAGCCCCCCTGACCTCTATGCACAGCCACCTACCCTCCATGGGCCGTATTCTCCCCACTAACCAATCTATTAGACTGATGGATTCTCATGGACTCATGAGTAATTTATAACAGTTATTTGTGTAGACCTTATTATTTGCTCTTTAGATTTTGATATATAACTAAAGCATTTGCCTAGAACAGTAGTCCTCAACTGGGGGAGTGTTTGCTTCTGAGGAAACGTAAGAGAACACCTATTTAAAGGGGTTGAAAAGGGGTGCCTGAGTGGCTCAGTCAGTTAAGTGTCTGTCTTTGGCTCAGGTCATGATCTCAGGGTCCTGGATTGAGCCCCACATTGGGCTCCCTGCTCAGTGGGGAGTCTGCTTCTCCCCCTCCCTCTGCCTGCAGCTCCACCTACTTGAGCTCCCCCTTTCTCTGTCAAATAAATAAAATCTTTAAAAAAATTAAAAATTAAAAAAAATAAAGGGGATGTAAAAAGTGGGAGGAAGTGTGAGGAGAGAGGCAGTTCCATGTTTGGTCCATGGCCTCAACAATATCAGAGTTCAGAGTCAGCTTGTTTGCTCTATTAAGATTTGCCTCATTGTGACAATATGGCAGCCACAGCTCTGTTACATTTTCAAAGAACAATGTCTTAAAGTAGGAAGGGGAGGGAAGCCTCCTATCTTACCTTGCTCCTCTGTCAAGGAAGAAAGTTTTTACCCAGGCTCAGCTCTACTAGCTCCCTCAATTCACATTGGCCAGGACTGAATCACTTGCCCATGCCCATGCCTTAGTGGCAAGGGAGGGTAGAAACACAGGTATCTGGCATTTTAGTGGTAGGGTGTGCCTATTAGCAAGAAAGAGAATGTGGGGGGTTCCACAAGAAGGCACATGACAGTGCACACACTGCCTGGTCCTCCCTTTGTGGAACTCACAACCTACTGCAGGGAGAACCAGATTAGTACAACACAGTGCTGGTGGCTGACAGCTGCTGCCATCTAAAGTTAGAATGTAAGGATGAAGGTTCCGGTCCAACATGATGACACAGGAAGGCCCTGAACTCACCTCCTCCACAGAACACACCAAATTACACCTATATATAGAACAATCCTCCTGAAGAAGAACTAAGGGCCCACTGAACAGCTTCTGAACAACCAAAGATTGAATAGTTTCCCAGAAAAACAAATCACTAAACCAGCCTTACAAAGAATGTTAAAAGGACTTCTTAAGTGGAAAAGAAATGATAATTAGACATAAGAAAACTATGAATGAAAACATGTAAAATATGACAACATACACATAAATGTGGAGTATAAAGTAAAAAGGGACAAGAAAAGGAAAAAAACAAAAAGATTTTTCTGTTTATTAATTTCCTTTTTTAGAATGTCTTTGAACTTAAATGACCATCAAACTAATATCAACTACTATTGACTTTGGATGTTATATATGAACCTCATGGTAACCATAAATCCAAAACTTATAGGTTCATAAAAAATAAAGAGAAAGAAAGCCAAACATAACACTATAGAAACTCATCAATCACAAAGAAAGAGAGCAAGAAAAGAAAAAAGGAACAAAGGAGAACTAAAAAACAAACAGAAAACAAATAACAAAATTGCAATAAGTACATACTTATCAATAATTACTTTAAATGTAAATGGCCTAAATGCTCCAATCAGAAAACACGGGGTGGCAGAATGAATTAAAAAACAAGACCCATCCATATGCTGCCTACAGGAGACTTACCTCAGACCTAATGGCACATACAGACTAGAAGTGAAGGTGAATGCAAAAACATTCACCATACAAATGGAAGGAAAAAAAAAAAGATGACAATATTTATATCAGATAAAGTAGACTTTAAAACAAAGACTGTAATGAGAGGCAAAAACGGACATTACATAATGATAAAGGCATTCAATCCAACAAGAGGACATTGTAAATTATAAATACTGTACAATTTATGATTGTGAATATCTATGCATCCAACACTGGAACACCAAATGCGTAAAACAAATATTAACAGACATAAAAAGAGAAATTGATAGTAATACAATAATAGTAGGGGACTTTAACATCCCACTTACATCAAGGGATAGATCATTCAGACAGAAAATCAACAAGGAAATCAGATCTTTGAATGATAGTTTGGACCAGAGGGACATAACAGATATATACGGGACATTTCATCCAAAAACAGAATATGCATTCTTTTCAAGTGTACATGGAACATCCTCCAGAAGAGATCATATATTAAGCCACAAGACAAGCCTCAGTGAATTTAAGAAGACTGAAATCACATCATGCATCTTTTCTAATCATAATGGTATGAAACTACAAATAAATCACAAAAAAAGTGGAAAAAACCACAAACACATGACAACTAATCAACATGACACTAAACAACCAAAGGGACAATGAGGCAATCAAAGAAGAAATTTTAAAATACACACAAATGAAAATGGAAACACAATGGTACAAAATCTTTTGGACATAATAAAAGCAGTTCTGAGAAGGAAATATATAGCAATACAGGCTTGCCTCAAAAAACAAGAAAGGGCTCAAATAAACAATCTAACCTTATACATAAATGAACTAGAAAAAGGACAAACAAGGCCCAAAATGAGTAGAAGAAAGGAAATAATAAAGTTCAAAGAAATAAATGATATTGAAGGGGCATGTGAGTGGCTCTGTTGGTTAGCATCCAGGTCTTGATCTCAGAGCTGTGAGTACAAGCCCTACATTGGGCTCCACACTGGGTGCAGAGCCTACTTATACAGAAAAGAAAGGAAAAAAAGAAAGGAAAGAAAGGAAAGAAAGGAAAGAAAGGAAAGAAAGGAAGAAAGGAAGAAAGAAAGAAAGAAAGAGAAAGAAAGAAAGAAAGAAAGAAAGAAAGAAAGAAAGAAAGAAAGAAAGAAAATGACATTGACATTAAAAAAATTAAAAATTAATGAAACCTAGTTGAAAAGATAAACAAAATTGACAAACCCTTAACTAGACTTATCACAAAAAAAGGATAAAGGACCCTAATAAATAAAATCAGAAATGAGAGAGGAAGTAACAACTGACATCTCAGAAATATAAAAAATTAAGAGAACAGTACAAAAATTATATACCAAAAAATTAGACAACTTAAAAGAAACAAATTCCTAGAAACATGCAATCTTCTAAAAGTGAATCAGAAAGAAAATCTTAACAGACTGATTGCAAATAACGAAACTGAATTGGTAATCAAATAATTACCAAAAAATAAAAGTTCAGGAACAGATGGATTCGTACTGAGGTATGATCATGTCAAAATCCTTTGTTGGGTCCTTTTTCTTTTAACATTTAAAAAATATATTTTATTTATTTATTTGAGAGAAGGAGAGAGAGCATGAGTAGGAGTGGGAGTGGTAGAGGGAGAAGGAGAAGCAGACTCCCCACTGAGCAGGGAGTCCAAATCAGGGCTCAATCTCAGGACCCTGAGATCACGATCTGAACCGAAGGCAGACGCTTAACCGACTGAGCCACCCAGGTGCCACCTAGGTTTTTTTTTAAGATTGTATTTTTATTTATTTATTTGACAGAGAAAGACACAGCAAGAGAGAGAACACAAGCAGGGGGAGTGGGAGAGGGAGAAGCAGGCTCCCCACTGAACAGGGAGCCTGATGTGGGGCTCGATACCAGGACCCCAGGATCACGACCCGAGCCGAAAGCAGACGCTTAACAACTGAGCCACCCAGGCGCCCCTAATTTTTTTTTAATAAAATAAAATCTGGCCTCCTTAGTGTGGCATGCAAGGCACACTACAGTCTTTGTTCACTACCTTCCTGGCTTCACCTTCTGCCTTCCCTTTTTCAACAGACAAGCTGGGCAATTTCCATTACCCAGATGTGGCACATGATTTCATGCCTCCATGCCTTCGCACAGCCTGAATACCCTACCTTCCCATCTACTTCCCTTCTTTACTTGTTACAATTTATCACTCTAGGTCCAACTTAAATGTCACCGTTTCCGTGAAATTTTCTGAATCTCTGTGTTAGAATTAATTTGCTGCCTCTTCTGGGAGTTCAGACTATCAAACCTTAGTTGAAGAATTACCCCACTCTTTCTATTGTATACTTCCTATGGGCCAGATATTTATAAAAGAATTAAATATGATAAACTCATTTAATCCTCACAGCAGCCCTCTGATAAGTATCATTCCCATTTTATAGATGGGGAAGCCGAGCCACAGTGATCTCAAGGAACTCTTCTTGGTTTCAAACCCAGTTAGTCTGACTCCGGACATGAGTTCACGATTTCTATAGCAGTGCTGCCCAGTGGAACTTGGGATAATGGACCTATTGTATAGCTCTGCTCCCCAATATGGTAGCCACTAATCACATGTGGCAATTAAGCACTTGTAACATGGTCATTGTGACTAAAAAACTAGGTTCTTAATTTCGTTTCATTTTAATTAATTTCTTTGAAATGTAAACAGTCACACGTGGCTCTTGGTTACCATACTGGACAACACAGTTCTGTACCATATTCGCCTCCATATGAGGGCAGGGACTACAGCTTGTTTATTATCAGATGTCCCCAGTATCCACTTTCAATGTTTGTAGACTGAAAGAGACCTATTTCATTTTCAGCCATAAAAAAAGTAGGGCAGCTTTTCTACCCCTACAACTGACAGACAAGACTATCTTCCTGAGTTCCCATTTTGCAGCATATGCTGAACAATCCCTATTATTATAAAATTTGGTTAACCGTGCTAATTGAAAATGTTTCTCAAAAGACTGCTTTATTGCTTTTGATATTACAAGCTCACAAAGTAATCTTATGCAGCTTAGAGAAGAGTCTGACCTCTGTGTTCAGAAATGCAATTCCATTTATTGACAATTCCTAGCTATATTTACAGGTCAACACCTAATAACATTTATGAAGTCAGCGCATTGTGCCCAGGAATAGGAAATAAAAGTCAACTACAGTGAAGATAAGCAAATCCTCAAAGCTATTCGTGTTGTGTTGCTACAAAGCTCTTTTTTTTCTTTTGTCCCTAAAAATACATGTCCAATGGAGATTTATGCTTAGAAATTTTAGCAGGTATCTGTATCAAGAAGTTACATTAATATAAATTTCCGAACACTATTCACAACTCAATGTGAAAATATATGTGACAATGGCAATATATGTTTTGCCTACACCGTGTTATTTAATGTATACATACAAAAAAGTTTATTTTTCTCCCCCATTTGGCACAGTGTGTAGAGAATAATTTTCCCATATGTTTAGCCACCAGCTGCTACAGTTTAAAGAGCATACAAGGTTGTTTCTGTGTTTGAAGTTTTGTTTTCTTTCCCAGGGACAGAAGAGAACCCGGCAACAAAGTGGTATACTAAAAATTGTAAAGAATTTTCAAATAATTCAAGGGATTATGGTCTTAAATCTATATGACATAAGCCTGTAACAGGATACTAATTGGTTTTGTTTGGATCAGGGGCTGTAAAGTGGTGGCCTTTTACTCCACTTACACAATGTTTTTTTATAAATGTACATTTGAATGCTTTCAGATAGGACTTGCACACCCAAATATTCCATTGTTCCCATCATCTCTTCTTGTTTTATATCTGCTCTATCTACTGTACCTGCCCAGCCCCCTGTAGACACTGGAGTTTGCAACCCCTGGTTAGGCAGTATTCCACTACAGGAACTCAGAGCACTCAAATGCTTTCCAAAAAAGTCATATTCTTACCTAGTTGTTATTTAAATGACATCATCGTTGAAGGACACTGTGCAGTGTGCCGTTCAGATGCAGCGCACTATCGGTTTACCATGGTGGATGGATTCATCCTTTCAACAAAAAGGACAAATGCCCTTTCTGTTATCTATGAACCTTCTGTAAACCTGGAGGAATGAATTCATCCAGGAAATATTTATGGACTACAGAGCTGTATTCATGGGATACAGAGCTTTAGGCCTGTGTTCTTCAAGACACACGACTCTAGCAGAACTAGAATTCCAAGATGTATTGGCAGCTCTCACCATCTACTGCAGTTAAAATGATTATAATTACTGCATCTAAAAATACTGCCATTCTCCTTCCTCCGTATCTGTTTCCTCCAGAGTTTGCGGACCATCCCAGTGAAACAGGAAGCTTGACCTGGGTTCACATCCTGCCTCTGCTCACTTATTCTATCTGCCTTCTTCAGCTTTTGTCCTTCTCCCATTCTATTTCATGGCCTTAAGAACATTCTTGATCTTCATTCTACAGGAAGTGTTGAAACAAAATCAGATTTTACTTGCTAATATTGTATTTCTCCCTATTGGCCAAAGGGAAAGGATATTTAAAATTTTAATTCCAGAAGGCAACCATATATAAGATGCTTGGAAGCTTTATTGAACAATGCATCCAATATCAATTAGTTTTCCTCTAAGACCCAGGCATCTGGAAGAGATCTCGAAGGTAGAGTTCATGTATTAGTCAGGGTTCTCCAGAGAAACAGAACCAATCAGATATATAGAGATATATATAAGAGGAGATTTATAATAGGAATTGGTTCATGTAGTTATCGAAGTCACAAATTTGCCCTTCTTCTGCCTTTTTGTTCCATTTGGGCCTCGAGTGGATTAGATGATGCTCACCTACATTGATGAATGCAAATCTTCTTTCCTCAGTCTACTGATTCAAAGCAGATCTCTTCCAGAAACACCCTCACAGACACAATCTGAAATAATGATTCATTAGCTACCTAAGCTTAGTCAAGTTGACACATAGTCTAATGCCTTGTGGAGGAGGAAGGACTGTCAGTTATCATGAAATTACTCCATGATGAAAGTGAGACTAGAAACAGCTAGACCAGAAATTTACAACCCTCGCTGCCCATCAGAATGACCATTATCCAGAGGAGGTAGGACTTTACTTTTACATACTGGTGCCTGGGCCCCACTCCAGAGAGTCTGGGGTGAGGCGGCAAGCACTGGTACTTTGTAAACTTCCCAGCTGATCGATGTGCAGCCAGCGTGGCAAAGCTCAGGTCCAGACCAGCACTCCTCCAAGTATTGTGTTCAGTTAGCATTATGATTATAAGGAATGCCTAGAAAATGAAAATTTTTGACTATATCCCCCAAAAAGCAACAGAATTAGGATCTCTGGGGCCAGGGTTCAGGACTCTGCATATTCCCAACTCTCTCTGAAATATGTAGGCTCAGTAAAGACTGTAATCCACAGGCTACACAGAAATACAGAACTACAAGGACCACTGGTTTTGGAGGCAGATATGGATATTAAGACCAACTTGGCCACTTGAAAGCTGAGGGCCCCCTGTAAAGTCAGTTTCTTTCCTTTTTTTTCATAAGGGTCAGTTTCTTATCCTTTTGCCTTAGTTTCTTTATCTCTAAAATGAGATAATGGTAATGACCTCAGAAATAAATAATATGAAGTAATAAAAGTACAGCACCCAGACCCATGTCTGGGGCAGAGTTGGTGGTCCATAAATTCCCTTCCCCATTTTGCTATTGTCTAAAAGAACCCTCTTTTTTTAAAGTAAACTTTACCCCCAACATGGGGCTCAAACTCATGACCCCAAGATCAAAGGCTGTATGCTCTACCAACTGAGCCAGCCAGATGCCCCAGAAGCTTCCTTTTCTTGTAATCTCATTTATTCTGCTATATCAGAAAATTAGCAATTTGCTGTCATATCCTACAATTATGATTGGATAACAGAGTGCTTCCATCTATTAAAATATTACAAGAATTGACAGAGCATATTTAAAAAAAAGATTTATTTATTTATTTTGGAGAGAGAGAGAGAGAGATCATACGTGTGAGTCAGGGGAGGGGCAGAAGGAGCGGGAGAGAGAATCTTCAAGCAGACTCCTGGTTGAGCACAGAGCCCAATGCGGGGCTCGATCTCATGACCCATGAGATCATGACCTGAGCCGAAACTAAGAGCCAGACGTTTAACCAACTCAGCCACCCGGGCACCCTGATGGAGCATTTTAGAGTAGTCTGTTGGACCAAAAGGAAATCCTCAGGCAGAGTCCCAAATCTTGTTTTGTCATCATGTATACGTAGGATTTTTTTTCTCCACCGGTCAAAATAAGTTCACTAGCTTGTCAGGCCAATGGACTCATCTGTCAAGGGGCAGTTTTGTCCTCCGAGGAATCTGAGCCTTTATATTTCTTTTTTTTTTTTTTTTTTGCCTTTATATTTCTTTTATATGTTATTATCCCAATAAGCCATTTGCTATCTAACTTCCAAGAGAAGTAGTAAACGAAAACTCTCTGTTCATTGTGTCAATCATTTAGACAGAAGACATGTAGGAAAATATATTTCTGGTAAGTTATCTACTTTTTGATCTCTGAGAAAAGGAGAATACAATTTGTCCTGTGTTAAGCATGAGTTTCCACTTCCAAAGATAACATTCTAACGCTGAACTACATATAAAGATGGGAGGCCAACCTAGTTTCAAACTAAGGGGCAAAGAGTAAGACAAGAATCTGGGTGTGGTTCACAGGAACTCACTTTCTCCCTAACTACCAGCTTCAATTGAGAGGACCAAGGGGCATGTTCTTCCCCTTCCTTGGTGGTTTCACAGTGAGAAGAACCAGCCTCTGCAGTTCAAGTAGCCTGTGAAAGTCTTTCCCTCTCTGTACTATTAATCTCTTCCTGATAACCAGCCAGTCAGTTAAACCCACCAACCAAGCCAGAATGCCACCTCTATTCTTCCAACAAAGCACCCCAAGGGAAAGTATATAGGTCTTGCCTGCCCATCTGCTATTCTCTGGCCAAATCTGGCTATGGCACCACTTTGCCTCTTCTCAGCTATTTCCTCTTATTGCTTAAATATCTTCTGGATATCTACCTATCTATCTATCTATCTAAACTTCTGGTTCAATAACACTCACTTATAAAGCAACTGGACTGAAGCTCCAGCTCTCTCTCCTACCATTATGATCCCAGTAGCTGTCAGTTCTCAAGAGGATCCTTTCCAGGTGTCCACAAAATTGTCTGCCAGCTATAATCCATCTCAGATACCTACCCTGTCCTCCTTGCTTGCTCTTGCTAACCTGGTCTCTATCCCCTGCCCACCTAGTCTCCAGAAGCAGCTTCCCAGCTCCCTGCTCAGGCCCCACCAAAATTATACCAGAGTCTCCCTACCGACGCTCTCCAAGGTGCCAGAATGGAACTGGAGTCCACTTTAGAGGGACAGAGAAGTTCTTTGCCAGTCCTTTGACAGCCGGCACCACGACGCTCCTGTAATTGTGCTCAGGGTCTCCTAAAGAACTTGAATGATTTTGTTAACCTTGGCATCTACGTTGCTTTCACTGTAGGGAATTCCAAACAGGCCCAAATTGCCATCCCAACCTCTTTCATCTTTCTCTCCTTTTACCTGTCACCCTCCCTGAACAGGATCTCAGTTACCAAATATACGTATAGAGATAAACAAATGCAGCGTTTGAATTGAGGGAGGGGAAAGCAGGGTTATTATCCATCGCAGGGGTTGGCAAACTATGGCCCAACAGGCCAAATTTTGTAAACAAAATTTTACAGGAACACAGCTTAGCTTATTCCGCCTCATGTGTCTATGGTTGCTTTTTCACTACAACCGCAGAGTTGACTAGTTGAGATAGACTGTAAAGCCTATTTACTAGTTATCCCTCCACAGAAAATGTCTGCTGACCCTTGTGCTAGACTAACAACAAGCCAAAGCCAAAAATACGCTGTTACAACACTTAGCAGAATAGACAGTCCCTCTACAGGGATTCTTGGCAGATTTTATTTGAGGGCTACATTTTCATTTCTCTGTAACAGCAGGAATAACTACATTCCTTTAAAAATAATGATGAAAAAAATAATGATGAAAATGGTTGATTCTGAAAGTCTCTTACAGATGTTTAATATTAATTCACAATTGAGTATCATATTACAAATGCAAAATTGTACGTTCTATTACTATATTATTAGATCTTTATGCAATGTTGCAAGGTGGGTGTTAATGAGATAATACATTTACAAAGTAGTATATGGCTTATAATGCTTCTTTCTGAATTGTCCATTTCTGTGAATACAACCACCCTCTGAGATGGGAAGAGACTATTAGCATTTTAGCCATGAAGAAACTGAGTCCCATGGACTTAGGGGTTTGTTTATAATGATATAATTACTGAATGAAGATTTCTTGAAATGGACATATCGAACATTACAGCTGAAAGTTTGAAAATTTTTTTCTCAGGAGTTGAACAGGTAAGCAGAAAATCAGTGCTGATGTAAGACTTGACAAACATTATCAACTCACTTGATAATATGATCATTTACAGAATATTCCACTCAACAACAAAAGAATACACATAACTTTTAAAGTATGTATACAGTATTCACCAAAATAGACCGTATTCTGGGGCACAACAAATCTCAATATGATACGGGAAACAAAGGCAGAAGAAAAATAATTAAATTTCCTTATTACCTACAGCCCATTGACAAGTCCTTGAAACAGACAGAGGTACATTCCTCTAGGAACTCAACTGCCTTGATGTTAATACTTTGCTAAAGGCAAAAGGCAATCCTAGCCTGAGACCCCTTTTCCCCCAGGATCCTGTAAGTCTACTTTGATGTATAAATACTCCTTTGGAAACTTCCTTTATCTCTAAAGATACTTGTTGGCAATCATCCCCCAAGCATAGGGCCCACCGATATACATCTGAAGGGTCTCGTGACTAAGGTTTTATCAGATGGTAATAAATGACCTTTTCCTGACAATAGCTCAGTCCCCTCAAGACCTTGAAAACTTTGTTGCCAAAATTCCTTAGAGCCAGACGCTATCCCTAAACCCCCTCCCAACTTGCAGGTATATAGTCCCCACCCCTCACTACCCTACTACAGCTCTTTCTGCCCACAGGTACTGTCTCCATGCTTTAGTAAAATCACCTTTTTGCACCAAAAACGTCTCAAGAATTCTTTCTTGGCCGTCAGCTTCAAATCCTAACGTCCTTCCTACATGAAATACATTTCAGATGATGGATTACAAAGATGTTCTCTGACTATGACAAAACTAAACTAGGAATCAATAAAAAAAAGACACTGGAAAAATCGCTCACATATTTAGTTAGGTAACACAGTCCCAAATAAGTCATAGGTTGAAGAAAAATCACGATAGATATTAGAAAATATTTTAAATAGAATTTTGAAAGTGAAGACAGAACACGTCAAAATTTGTGGGATAAAGCTTAAGGAGTGAATTATGGTATTTAGTGAATACATTATAAAATAAAGATTTCAAATCGGTATTCTAAGCTTCCACTCAAGGAAACCTGGGGGGGGGGGGTGGAGAAGTTTTTATTTAAAACCCAAAGTATGCAAAAGGAAATAATAAATTTAAAAAGAGCAGACATCCATTAAACAGAAAGACAATAGGGCGCCTGGGTGGCTCAGTTGGTTGAGCGACTGCCTTCGGCTCAGGTCATGATCCCGGAGTCCCATATCGGACTCCCGGCTCTGCGGGAGGTCTGCTTCTCCCTCTGACCTTCTCCCCTCTCATTCTCAGTCTCTCTCTCTCTAATAAATAAATTAAAAAAAAAAATCTTAAAAAAGAAAAAAAAACAGAAAGACAATAAATAAACTGAATGAAACCATTTTTGAGAAAATAAATGAAAATGAAAGAAACTTAGCCAGACTGATCAGAAGAACAAAAGAATACAAGTATTAGAGATATCAGGAATGAAAAAAGAGATATCACCATAGATCCTACAGACATTAAAGGACATCACAGGAATATCATGACCAATGTTATGACAACACATTTCAAAACTTGGGTAAAATGGAAAATTCCTTGAAAGACACAAATTACCAAAGCCCATTTAAGAAGAAATAGAATACCAATTTGTAGTTTAAAAACCTTTCGCCGGGGCGCCTGGGTGGCTCAGTTGTTAGGCATCTGCCTTCAACTCAGGTCATGATCCTAGGGTCCCGGATTGGGCTTCCCGCTCAGCGGAAGGCCTGCTTCTCCCTCTCCCACTCCCCCTGCTTGTGTTCTCTCTCTTGCTGTCTCTCTGTCAAATAAATATTAAAAAAAAATAAAAATAATAGGGTCCCTGGGTGGCGCAGTTGGTTGAGCGACTGCCTTCGGCTCAGGTCATGATCCCGGAGTCCCAGGATCGAGTCCCACATCGGGCTCCCAGCTCCATGGGGAGTCCGCTTCTCACTCTGACCTGCTCTCTCTCACTCTCTCTCTTTCCTAATAAATAAATAAATAAAATCTTTTAAAAAAATAATAAAAAAATTTAAAAAAATAAAAATAATAAATAAAAACCTTTCCCAAAAAGAAAGCTTCAGAGGAGGGAACTGTATGAGCTCAGGGGAGGCTGAGCATTTAGGCATAAAGATTATTTCAAGTTAAAAGTAATCAAAACCCAGCAGATGCAGGAAAAGCTCCCAGCCTCCCTGTTGACTGTCTACATTTACATTGGAAAGGAGAGCCTATACCAGGAAGAGAGCTATTAACAGACTCTCCCCTTTACCTAAGGGACTTATCTGCATAATAGTGTGACCTTTGTTTTTCAAAACATCTCTCACCTTCCTCCAATTCCTTCTCCCCTTGTATCCTCAGACCCTACAACTTTCCTTAACTTATATAAGCCTCAGGTTGCCTCATTTTCTTTGGAATTTCACATCTGTGTGATTCCCCACACATACACCTATTTCCCATTTGCTTTTCTCTTGCTTTTAAAAAAACAAAACAAAAAAACCAAACAACCCCCCCCCCAAAAAAACTTCCTAAAAATAAACTCTAGATTCAGGTAGTTTCAATGGTGAATTCTACCTAATACTTAAAGAAGAAATAAGATTAATTACACACAGACTCTTCCAGAAACTGGAAATAGGGGAATATTTCCGACTAATTTGTTGAAGCTAACATTACTCTGATACCAAAATCAAACAAAGATAATATAAGAAAAGAAAGCTAGAGGGGCGCCTGGATTGGCTCATTGGGTTAAAGCCTCTGCCTTCGGCTCAGGTCATGGTCTCAGGGTCCTGGGATCGAGTCCCGCATCAGGCTTTCTGCTCGGCGGGGAGCCTGCTTCCCCCTCTCTCTACCTGCCTCTCTGCCTGCTTGTGATCTCTCTCCCTCTGTCAAATAAATAAAAACATTAAAAAGAAAAAAGAAAAGAAAGCTAGAAACAAATATCACTTAGGAACACAAATAGGGAATTCTTAATAAAATGTCAGCAAATCAGATATGGTAATATATAAAAAGCATAACATGTCTTGATCAAGTGGGGTTTATGCTAGGAATATAAGAACTAACATTAAAAAAACTAATCAGTGTTGGGGCGCCTGGGTGGCTCAGTTGGTTGAGCGGCTGCCTTCGGCTCGGGTCATGATCCCGGAGTCCCGGGAAGTCTGCTTCTCCCTCTGACCTTCTCCCCTCTCATTCTCAGTCTCTCTCTCTAATAAATAAATAAATAAAAATTCTTAAAAAAAAAAAACTAATCAGTGTAAAAGCAAGACCTTTAGTGATAGCACAGTAAAGCAGTCAGCAAATCTCCCAAAATCCAACTAGAAAACTGGACAATTGCCAAAAATAACCATTTCAAAGTTCTCAAAATCAACCAAAGGCAGAAAAAAATTTGAAAATTTGAAAAAATTTTAATGAAAAACTGGTAAACTTTAAGTAAAATAATGGGACTCTATGGCATTCCTGCCTAGAATGTATCACACCTACCCCCCACCCCCCCACCCCCGCTCTACTTGATGTGAGAAACAAAGGCAGAAGAAAAATTATTACATTTCCTTACTACAGCCTATTAACAAGTCCTTTTTTTTTCTCTAAGATTTTATTTATTGGGGCACCTGGGTGGCTCAGGGGGTTAAAGCCTCTGCCTTCAGCTCAGGTCATGATCTCAGGTCCTGGGATGGAGCCCCCCATCGGGCTCTCTGCTCAGCAGGGAGCCTGCTTCCCGCCCCCTCTCTGCCTGCCTCTCTGCCTACTTGTGATCTCTCTCTCTCTGTCAAATGAACAAATAAAATCTTTTAAGAAAAAGATTTTATTTGTTCATTTGACAGAGAGAGAGAGAGAGCAAGCACAAGCAGGGGGAGAAACAGAGGGAGAGGGAGAAGCAGGCTGTCCAACAACAAGCATGGAGCCCGATACAGGGCTTGATCCCAGGACCCTGGGATCATGACCTGAGCCAAAGGCAGATGCTTAACCAACTGAGCCATCCAGGCGCCCCTAACAAGTCCTTTTTAACAGGCAGAGTGACATTCCTCTAGGGACTCATCTGCCTCAATGTTAAAACTTTGCTAAGGGCAAAAGGCAAACCTAGCCTGACCCCACCCCCCCATCCCCAATCCTGTAAGACTACTTTAACGTATAAAAATTCCTTTGGAAACTTCCTTTATCTCTAAACCCCCCAAGATACATGTTGGCAATCATCCCCCACGCATAGGGCTCACCGATATACATCTGGAGGGTGTCACAACTAAGGTTTTATTAGATGGTAATAAAGGACCATTTCCCAACAATAGCTAAACCCCTCAAGGTCCTGGACACCTTGCTTCCAAAATTACTTAGAGGCTTGGGCTCTCCCTTACCCGCTCCTCACTTCAAAGTACATATTGGGCCACTCCTCATGACCCCAGGGCAGCTCTTTCTGCCCACAGGTCCTGACCCTGTGCTTTACTAAAACCACCTTTTGCACCAAAGACGTCTCAAGAATTCTTTTTTGGCCGTCGGCTTTGAGCTCCAATGTCTTTCGACATCATACTCACTCACTCAGATTATTAAGCAAAATAGTAATACTTTGTAGTAGTGTCAGGTGGGGCTGATTGTATAAAACAAAACATTCGCTGCTAGATGGTGCTGCCCTGATTTGAAGCAGAAGGTGGAAAAGCCACGACCAGTGGCATTGTCAGTAAAATTCTCAAGTCTGGTAGGAAACAAAAAAGGAAAGTCCACAGCTGTATTAGCCTAAGGTATAATCCCAGTGGGGGCAAGTGGCAGACCAGCTGGAAAGTGAGAAATTTAATAGAGAGATCCTAAAAATTTAGATGCATAGGAGGGCTAGAAATTCTCCACATCCGTCCGTCCTTGGCTAATTGGGAGGCTGTGTGTAGGCTCAGGGCCAATCTGAGCGGGTCTAAGCTCTCCACACATTCCTAGATGACCGGGTGGCTGCTGGCACATGCAGAGAAGACCCAAGAGGACCCAGCAAAAAATTAAAGGAGATTGAAAACTGCCTAGATTTTGAAAGTCCTTCCATATGCGCACACACATCCATCAGCAGAAAGGAGAATCCTTGCTGACATAAGTTGTTCTAGCATAATTTCTCTCTAATCACTGACTGAAAATGAAGCTACAAAGACAAAAGAGTGACCCATAGGAAGCCAGGTGAAAAATAAATGGGTGCCTGGGATGTCGGTGGAGCATGTGACTCTTGATCTCTGGGTTGTGAGTTCAAGCCCCACATTGAGCATAGAGTTTACTTTAAAAAAATCAAATCAAATCCAACTTTTAACCAAAGTTAAAAATAGATCTATCCTAAGATCCAGTAATCATGTTACTGGGTATTTCCCCAAAAAATACAAAAACACTAATTCAAAGAGTTAAATGCACCCCTATGTTTATAGCAGCATTATTTACAATATCCAAATTAGGGAAGCATCCCAAGTATCCATTGATAGATGAATGGATAAAATGTGGTATATACAATAGGCTATTATTTAGCCACAAAAAGAATGAAATCTTGCCATTTGCGATGACATGGATGGAACCAGAGGGTATAATGCTAAGCAAAATAAGTCAGAGAAAGACAAATACCATGTGATCATATGATTTCACTCATATGTAGAATTTAAGAAACAAAATAAATGAGCAAAGGAAAAAGAGAGAGAAGCCAAGAAACAGACACTTAACTACAGAAAACAAACTGATGGTTATCAGAGAGGAAGTGGGTGGAGGGAATGGATGAAATAGGTTATGGGGATGAGGAAATGCACTTGTGGTGATGAGTACTGGTGATATATGGGACGGTTGAATCACTATAATCACTACACCTGAAACTAATATAACACTATATATTAATGGTACTGGAATTAAGATTTTAAAATATAAAGTAAAATAATAATAAAAATAAAACTTAGAAGTGAAAAAAACAAAAGCGACATCACAGCCACAAACATGGGAAATGAGGGAGGGATGGAAGAGATTCCACAGATCAAAGTAAAGGAAGTTACCAAACAGAATAAAACTCAAAAAAGAAAAATTGGCAACAACCCTAAGAGGAAAAAATGCAGAACTCACAATTCCTACATTATCTAAAACATCTAGCTATCAATATAGGTTTCAACAACAAAATGACACAAACAAAGACATAGGAAAGTATAACCCATACACAGAAAAACAAAAGGAGTTAAAAAAAAAAAAAAAGAGGCAGGTGGGGGATGGGGCTCGCAGTGAGTCCAGATGCTGGGTTCAGCAAACACTTCAAAGCAGTTATTATAAATGTGTTCAAAAAATTAAGCAAAACCATGTTTATTTAAAAAATTAAACAAAAATGTAATGATGATGACTGAAGAAATGGGGAATATCAATATATTAATACAAACTATATTAAAAATAACCAAATGGAAACTCTACAGTCAAAAAGTACAATAATGGAAATGATAAATTCGCTAGATGGCCTTAGCAGCAGACTTGAGATGGCAGAAGAAAACATTAGTAAACTTGAAAATATATCAGTAGAATTATCTAATCTGAACAATAGAGAAAAAAATGGAAGAAAAAATTAACAGAGAATCAGAGACTTGTGGAACAATGTCAAGTGTATCAATGTACATGTAATGGGAGTACCAGAAAGAGAAGAGAGAAATAGAATATTTGAAGAAACAATTATTGCAACCTTCCCAAATTTGATAATACATATTAACCTACAGACCCAAGAAGCTGAACAAATCACAAATAGGATACACACAAAGAGCTCTGTACTTAGACACACTATAGTAAAACTGTTAAAGGCCATAAAGAAGAAAAATCTTGCAAGCAGCAAGAGAAAACTCACTATAGACAGTAGAAAAAAAAATTTTAAAAATGATTTCTTATCATAAATAATGAAGATAAGAAGGCAGTGAGATGATATATTTAAAGGACAAAAAGAAAAAGAAAACTGCCAACTAAGAACTCAAATTCAGTAAAATTAACCTTCAAAATCAGAGGGAGCTAAACACATTGATTTCACATCCCAGAAAAAGCAAGACTATAGGGACAAAAATGAAAGCCAATGTTTGCCAGGATCAGAGGATTTGGGGAGAGGATTGACTGCAAAAGGAACTTTTTGGAGGGATATAAACACCCTGCATCTTGATTTTGATGGCTGCTACATGACTGTACATAAAATTTAAAATTGGTGAATTTGGGGGTACCTGGGTGGCTCAGTGGGTTAAAGCCTCTATCTTTGGCTCGGGTCATGATTTCAGGGTCCTGGGATCAAGCCGGCATTGGGCTCTCTGCTCGGGGGGCCTGCTTCCCTCTGTCTCTTTGCCTGCCTCTCTGCCTACTTGTGATCTCTCTGTCAAATCAATCAATCAATCAATCTTTAAAATTGGCAAATTTTATTGTTTGCAAATTATACCTCAATAAAACTTACTTAAAAGGAAAATTGTCTATTAAAAGCTTTCTCTGTGCTTTACAAAATGAAGTCCATAACCCCAGTTTATTATGCTCTAATAACTTTTAGTTAATACCTCTATTATCATACTTGACTCAGTGTATCAAAATTATCTATTTGAAGTCAATATCACCTACTTGTTGTTGTTGTTGTTGTTGTTTTTTAAGATTTTATTTATTTGAGAGCATCCAAGAGCACCCACAGAAGGTGAGCAAGAGGGAGAAGCAGACTCCCCAATGAGCAGGGAGCCAGATGCAGGACTTGATCCCATGACCTGAGCCAAAGGCAGACGCTTAACCGACTGAGCCACCCAGGTGCCCCAATATCTCTTACTTGTTTCTAAGATCTTTTGGAGTTAAGAGCACATATTATCAATCTTAATATCCCCAATATGTAGCACAGAATCTGATGAATAATAGGCATCCGAACATAAGTGTTCTAAGACTAGAGCCCAAGTCTGGGCTAACTCAAGGTTCTTTTTATTTTTTTTATTTTTTCAAGGTTCTTTTTAGTAGGCAAAATTTGTTTCTACAAAGTGGAGTATACGGATGATTTGACTAAAGAATATAACAGAAGCTGAATCAATAAGGGATGTTTCTTTCTTTCTTATTCTTTTATTCTTTCTTTTTATTTATTTATTTTAGAGAGAGCGCGCATGAGCACATGAGCAGGTAGAGGGGGAGAGGAAGAGGGAGAGAAGCAGCCTCTCCACTGAGCACAGAGCCCTGAAGCAGGATTCCCTCTCACAACTCTGAGATCACAACCCTGACATCACAACCTGAGCTGAAATCAAGAGCTGGATGCTTAATTGACTGAGCCACCTAAGCACCCCAATAAGGAATGTTTCTTACTGAGGAATAGAATTATTAACAATGCAAAAAATAAGTACACTTTATTTTCTCAAAACAGAAGAAGGAAGGGAGTTCCTGGTTCAATGCCTCAGATCAACAAAATCACCAAGGTCTCAGGATCATTTTTATTTTCCCACTACATAATCTTCAGTATTTTGCCTTAGTTTGTAACTCCGTGGTTTCAAGATGGATGTTGTAAATCCAAGCATCATATAACCACATTCAAGGCAGGAAGAAGGAAGAAAGTGAACTGCTGAGGACGTGTCCTCCTAAACTTGCTTTTTTCAGGCAGTAAAATCTCTCCTGGATATACTTCAGCAGTCTTACCCTTATGTGTCCTTGACCAAAAGTCACATAAGCACCTAGTCTGCAAGAGGGGTTGGGAAAGGGAGTATCAAGGAAAATGGAATGACAGTGCACCTATATAGACCACCAGCTTAGACCACTGGTTTAGATTCATCACCTGGGTGGTGGGGGTGTATATTGCCACCTAAATAAAATCGTGTTCCTGGTGGCAAGGAGAAAGGGGAAGTGTTATTATGGATATAACTAACTTTGCTACAAAAAGTAATAGAAAAAAATAGTCTTGCCATTTGAGGAGCTACTTCCATTATCACCCAAAATAGATTTATTCTCTACATGTCAATATTACTTTTGTATCTTTAAAAATAATCATATTATAAAAGCTCCAGAGCATATGGGGACAAGGTCAAGACTTCAGAGTCCTAACATTAAAGTGAGAACAGCAATCAAAGGATCAATAATGACTGTCTTAGTATGGTCATTGTTGATATTCCTAAAAGGTGGCTGATGAGTATTGACCTCCCATGGGCCTTGGAAATCAAGACTGCTGCAGAGTCAATTCCAAGTTGCTTCCTGAGAGGGGTGAAAGTGAGGACCAAGACAGGAAACTCAATATTGACTTCACCTAATCGTGTAAAACCATTTGACTCAATGTTGGTTGGACAAAATTGAATGCTAAATTTAAAACCCAAATCAAGCTCCTGTCTTCCTTGCAGGCAACATTTAACAGTGCCCCTTGCCCTTCAACTAAAAAGGCCAAAGATCAACAGGATTTGATGAAAGCAATAAATACCCTTCCTTCGTCTCAAGCTTAGTGGCAAAATCTCTCCTTAGATATTTGAATTC
Source organism: Nasua narica (assembly GCA_028533885.1). Lineage (NCBI taxonomy): Eukaryota > Metazoa > Chordata > Mammalia > Carnivora > Procyonidae > Nasua > Nasua narica. The sequence continues at coordinate 6,640,024 of CM052801.1, read as the reverse complement.
AGTGAGTAAAGCAGCACTTTATGAAGACTACCTTTCAGGATGGAGGGCTCTGTCTGTTTTTTCTTGAAAGGCACTGGAAAAAATAAAAATGACAATGCTCTAAACCAGATGATGACTATTTATAGCCACCTTTTTGAAAAAGACAGAGGGAATAAATGTAACCATTTCAAAATAAATTAACAATGCTTCTGCAATATCCAGATGTTTCACTTAGTAGTCTCAAAATTAGACTCAAAACAGCAGGATATATTAAAACTGAAATAGCACAGGATTTAAAATAACAGTCATTGTTAAAAAGACAACCTGTAGGGCTACAAAGAGAAATTTCTATGGAATTTTGGCCAGAGAACATACTCTAAATTTACAACTATGATTCAAGTATTGGTTTTCTTATATAATTTAATGACTTAAATTTGTAACTTCAAAATTTCTTGATTTCAAACAAGAAAGCATGACATTTAAAAGGTGGAACTTGAAGAAAATGGAATTGTGATTTGGATTTAAATCAGAGAAGAGGAAGTAGGGCCTTAAAGAATCAAAGAATCAAGAGAGGGTTTCCATGTGGTTTATTAATGAGCTTCATTATTTGCTAGCTACACTAAAGGTTTTGATGTTACGGCTCAAGGAATTTAGACTATATACAGAAGTGTGCTTTGCTTTAATTTGCTCTTCAACCAAAGTTGGATTCAATTTGTCTTCAATAATAGTATTAGCATAAATATTAAAGTTGAAAATATTATAGCTTAAGAAACAAGGCAATAGATTCCATTTTGGGGTTGAAGTCTATGTTCAATACTGACATATAAACACACACCACTTATCTTCTCCAACATTTTTCATTTACTCAAAAGCTTTGGAAAATGTCCAGTGGTAGATCAGACTCGTAATCACGCTCAAAGACTGTCAACAAAATGCAAATTGGCAGGTGTTCCAATGCCACTTCGTTCTTCCACATCCTGCCTTCCTCAGTTTCCCTTCTATAGGCCTTCAAGAACACCCTGCCTATCGACTTTATTCTTCCAGTAATTCAGGCCACAAACCTCAGTTATCCTTGACCCACACCATATCTTTACCCCATCAGCAAATCCCATTAGCCTTATATTTCAAACATATCCAGAATGTATCTCCAGAGAGCTCCACAGCTAGCTACCCCAGTGGTGCCAACCTCCCTCATCCCTCTCCTGGGTGACTGCAGCAACCTGCCAGCTGGTCTCCTGGCCCCCACCTTTGCCCTTTGCTCAGCCATTCGTTTTCCTTCTGGGAATTCTCCCTCACAGTTGAGTGTGAGAGGGACGAGAGACGACTGCCATCTCCATGCCAATTCCATTCTAGAAGATCATTTCTCATGCCAAGTGTAAGCAGCCACAGAGCAGATTCCTAGCAATTGCATTTTTCTGAGGTGAGAGTTAAATAACAAATCTCACTGAAAGGCAATTTAATAATCTGTCAAATTATTACATTTTTCATATAGTATTGCTTACAACTGGATGAAAAAGCAAAAGAGAGACAGGGACCTCTCAGCTCATGACAGACCTGAAAGAAACTTACCTAAAGAAAATTGTTCAGAAACCTGGACCCCTGAATCAATGAGTATTTTTCCAAAGACCACTCACTTTTTTTTTAAGGTTTTATTTATTTATTTGAGAGAGAGAACACAGGCGCATGCACATGAGTTAGGGGGAGGGACAGAAGGAGAAACAGGCTCCCCGCTAAGCAGGGAGCTTGATGTGGGGTTCGATCTCAGGACCCTGGGATCACAACCTGAGGCGAAGGCAGAGGCTTTTAACCCACTGAGCCACCCAGGCGCTCCTATCATTTAAACCTTATTCCTTAACTCTCATGAAAAGAAAAAAGAAAGATGTTGGTGGGGTGACAAAAAAAAAAAGCAAAAACGAAGAACGAAAAGGGGAGGTTGGCAGCACAAAGTGTCAGCTGCAAAGTCAACATCACTCCTGAGTCACAGCAACTGAAAATGAGATTAGGATTGATGTCAGGTTTTAGTCTACAGTAAACCCTTCAGCCATTTTCTTATTCACTAACAAATTATTCTGCAACACTGCCCTTGCTACAGTCACCAGCCACATCCTGAAAAGAAGCAAATTCATTCTCAATCACCCGAGTGCATTCTAGGCATGAAAAATTAGGATGCTACAGAGAGGAAGACAGAGCACATTGCCATTAGCTGCTAGCATCACACGAAGTACCCTATAAAGTCACAGTTCAGACTGCCTGCATTCCTCAATAGCCTCTTCAAATTTGCTTTGAAAGAAAAGCCATTTCATAGTTTTTATGAATCTATTGCACAAACATAAGTCTTTAAGGAAGTTAGATGGTATGTTCATGACAGAATGGAGGGTTATGTCAAGCAACGTTTAAACCCTTATTTAGACACCCAAAGCATTATTCCCATCTCAAAGCATTCTTCCCATCCCATCTCTTCCCTATCTTTCCATTTACTCAAACTCCAATCCTAGAGACATCCTTCACTCACTGGTACTCTCACAGTCCAGGTACAGCTGGTCGGGAAATCCTGCCGGCTCTACTTTCCAATTATTTCTGGAATCCAACTTCTCTCTACCTTGGGAGTTTCCATCTTGTCTGACTCTCCCGCTGTCTCTCACTTGGATTAGTGATGGGGTACCTCCGAGGCTCCTCCCACATGCGGCTGATGCTGCTGGTCCCGGGACCAAACTTGGGTAGTGAGGCTCTGGAGTGTTTCAAAATGAAGGAAAAATGAGAGGAGCGGAAAGACTGGAAGAGAGGAGAGTAGCTCCTTGGCTGTGAATGATAGGATATGGAAGCATCTGCATGCAGCATTATGAGAGAAGGCACCGGGGACAGACCAAGCAAGTGAAGAGTCCTGCCTGCCAGCCTCCCTTACTTCCACCCTTGCCCCTCAAGAGTCTGGTCCCCCAAACAGTAGTCAGGTCCTGCTACTCTCAGTTTGAAACTCTCAAGAGGCCGCCATTTCAAAGTAAAAGTCAGTCATTACAATGGCTCAGCTGAACCTGTCGCCGCCCTCATTTCCTTTCTTGCTGCGGCCCTCCGTCCCACACACACACCACTCAGTCACAAGGGCCTCTTCCTTTCTGCTTGAGCCTCAGGCCCCTTCTGCCTGAGTCCTTCTCAATGGTAGTTCTTGGCCTAGAATGTTCTCTCCCATTATCTACAGGGCCTAAATCTCTCACTTCCTTCAGGACTTGATGCAAATGAAACCTTCTCAGGAAGGCCTACCCTGAACACCCAACTCTTCAATGAGCCCTCACCTGTCCTCTCACCCTCTCACCCTCCCACTACTTCCAATCCCCTTACTCTGGTCTAGTTTCCCATAACACTTATATCTAACATACTATACAATGTACTTACTTCTTTATCACCTTAACCAGTTACTGCCTGTCTTCGCTACCAAAAGGCAAGCAACATGGCAGTAGCAATTCTTTCTCAACTTCATTCATTGATATATTCCCATTACCTAGCATAGCACATGGAACATACCAGGTGCACAAAATATTTACGTTGAATAAACTAAAGCAGTCCCCCGAGATAACGTCCCTTACATCTGTAAAAGGCATTCATCATGAGAGGAAACATCTCAAAAGAAAATCACCTTTTAAAAAAAAAAAAGTGTTCCAATTCTACACACACATACACAAAAGTAGAGAGTAATACAATGAGGACCGCAGACCCAACACCCAGCTTCAATAATTATCAACACGTGACCGCTCTTGTTTCCTATATACGCCGGGAACTTGCTAGAAACGCAGAATCCCAGGTCCTGTCCCAGACTTACTGAATTGGCATCTGCATTTTAACAAAATGCCCAGGCGATTAGGGAGCACAGCCAGGTTTGCGAAGCACCTGTTTAAATACTCTTAGGAGAGAGGCTCAGTAATGTGGTCGCCAGGCCACACTCTACTGTGTGGCTACTGGGCCAGGACTCCTCTGGAACACAATTCACGGCTGCTGCTCACGTGACATAAACCAAGCAAGGACTCCCAGGATCATGTTGGCCTCTTTCCTAACACCAGCTTGGCACTAGGGGGTGGAAAGACAAGGAAGGAATACTGCAGGACGAAGCAACTAATGCCTTCAAGTTTGAATTCCCTTCTTGAAAATACATATGCCTTTGAGGTTTGGGAAAGCTAATTGGATTATCTAAACTCCGATAGCCTATAGAGCTCAAGGAGGATGTCTGTGTAATTACAAAATGAAAATCATTCAGAATGCAATGGCTGGAAGTCCGAAATTGAGAAATCACATCAAAAAGCATCAATTAAGGAATAGTTCCTCTAAAAGAGAGACTCCTTCAGCTCTCATGTATTCACCTAAAGCAGAAGGGTAGTTTGATTAGGGAGGATTAAAAAAATACTGGGAAAAGGATTCAGGTGCAAATATAAATAGGAACTTTCAAAAGAGCTGTCACATCTCAGGATGCTTACACAACTCTGTCAGAACCATAAATTGACCCAGCTGCAGGAAGGAAACAACCAGTGTGAGGGGAGCTCTATTATATGATTGAGAGGTTCCTAGAACTACAAGGCAAACGGGCCCTGGGTAGGCACTAATGGAAGACTAAGAGGCAGAGGACGTTCCCCATGTTAACATAATGGACAATGAACCTGCATATTGCAACAGTCTATCTTCCCATCCACTTGTCTCCGCAGCGTTGCCACGGGCAGCAGGATACTCCCTGTTTGCTATCCTTAAACTGCCTACATTTGCAGACAAATTTTTGTTGATTTTAATCAATTCACACTTGCTACACTGGATGAACCCAAGTCCGTTTGTTCTTACCTCCTTGTCCCCCTTAACTGAGCGCTCCCTGCTCTCCAGGGTAGTAACTGGATCTGCCATTCATTCCTTCTCTGTAAAAGTTTTCATTAATGCTCTAAATACTTGACCTTGGAACAGTGCAACAGCCCTGTGCAACAGCCTGTGCTAATTTTCAGTCTATTCCAGTGGATCTCAACCAACCAGAGGCAATTCTGTCCCCCAGGGCACATTTGGCAATGCTTGGAGGCAATTCTGGTTGTTGCGACTGGGGGGGGGGGGGGGCACTGGCACGTGGAGGGTGGAAGCCAAGTCTGCTACTCAACATCCTACAATACACAGGACAGCCCCACAATAAAGAATCATATGGCCCTAAATATCCATTTGTGTTGCTGTTCAGAAACCACGCTCTACTATAATCTGTTATATAAGCAAGAGCAAGAATCATTTTGTCCAAATCAACTGTTTGGGACTCTTTCCAGTCCTTTGAATTCCTATTTCCGGGAAGAAGCTCTAAGACCTTTTACCAATGAACCTCCCTGAACCCCCAGCCCCCAAACCCGGCCCAGGTGCACCCATCAGGCAGGTGATTCTGCTTGCTTGGTCTGTCCCCAGGGCCCTTTCTCACATGCTCCATGTAGACTGTTCCATATGCTGTAATTCACAGCCAAGAATCCCCTCCTCTTTTCTAGTCTCTCACCTCCTCTCAAATATCCTTTAGTTGAAGCACACTTAAGAGCCTTGCTCCCCAAAAGTGATCCCTGCACTGACAATATCCTAATTGCCTGGGAGGAGCCTCTTCCAGATGCAGAATCTATGTCCCTACCCTGGCGTACTGAGTTAGAACCTGCCTTTTTTTTTTTTTTTTAAGATTTTATTTATTTGACAGAGAGAGACAGTGAGAGAAGGAACACAAGCAGGGGGAGTGGGAGAGGGAGAAGCAGGTTCCATGCCGAGCAGGGAGTCCAATGCAGGGCTTGATCCCAGGACCCTGGGATCATGACCTGAGCCCGAGGCAGCCGCTTACCAACTGAGCCACCCAGGCACCCCAAGAACCCACATTTTAACACCATGCCCACATGAGTCTCCCATACATCAAAGTCTGAGACATACTGCTCTAGTCTAGAGTAGTGATTCTAGAATTTGTGCACTAGAATCATGGGGAGAACTTTAACAACACTGATGTGTGGGCTTCACCTTCACAAAGCCTCATGTAACTGGTCTGGCGTTCACCCCAGGCACTGGGATTTCTACAGCTTCCCATAAGATTCGACCGTGCAGCCAAGGTTGAGAACCACCACTCTGGATTCATCATTCTTGTTATGGTTGATACTGGCTTCTTTCATTCATATATTCCACAACCTATAGAGGAGTCAGTATAATAGAGCAGTCAAGAGCCTGGCTTTGGGATTAAATTCCCTGGGTTTGCATTCCAACTGTCATTTACTGATGATGTGATCCTGGACAAATTATTTAATCTCTCTTTGCTTCAGCTTTTCCAGATGTAAATGGGAATAACTACCTCATATGATAAGGGCTTCCATCAATCAGGCTTCGATCTGAGAAGCAGAGCCAGTAGGAGAGAGAGACAGAGTGCGTGTATTTTTACAAGGAACTGCCTTCCTGATCATAAGCATGCTGCAGGCCCAAGGGGATACGCATTGGCATGTCCGTAAACATCTTTTTTTTTTTTTTTTAAAGATTCTTTATTTATTCATTTGAGACAGAGAGAGAGAGAGAGAGATCATGAGCAGTGGGGAGAGGGAGAGGGAGAAGCAGACTCCCTGCTGGCAGTGAGCCTGATGCAGGGCTCGATCCCAAGACCCTGGGATCATGACCCCAACATAAGGCAGGTGCTTAACTAACTGAGTTGCCCAAGAGCCCCCCCATAGATATCTCTTAACTCAGGGAAGCGTAAATTCTCTTTTAAAGACCTTCTAGTTGACTAGGCCAGGCCCACTCAGGATAACTGCCTTTCGATTAACTTAAAATCAACTGATTATGTGTCTTTTTTTTTTTTTTAAGATTTTATTTATTTATTTATTTGACAGAGAGGAAGAGATCACAAGTAGGCAGAGAGACAGGCAGAGAGAGAGGGGGAAGCAGACTCTCTGCTATCCCAGGACCCTGGGATCACAACCTGAGCCATCCAGGAGCCCCTGATTATGTGTCATAATCACACCTGGAAAATCTTTTCACGGAAGCATCTACACTAGTGTTTGAATAACTGGGATAATATGTATGTGCTACAAAATAGTCACTGTGTCCCTTTCTTCCTATGATAATCTTGGGAATATCCCTTGTAGCCCGCCCTAACCAGAAACAGAATTCCCTAGAAGGGAACCACTGGACTGTCGCTGAGCCTAGCCAAGTTGACACATCTAAAGCTATCACAGAGTTAAATGCCTTACCATATCTAACTCACTGAAGACACTACCTCATTCACAGTCAGCACTCAGTAAATGATTTTTGTCTTTATCACCACCATAAAAGGTTTTTTAGCCAAAGATCCTTACACCAAAGTGCTTGGGCATAAAATGTGTTTGACATGGCTAAATCTCAATTTCAACTTTACACTGGCTTCTATTATAGCCAAAATACGTTTTCATCCCTAACCAAAAATAGGTTATTTGTCACCAAAATGTCGTAGATACCTAACAGGCTGTAAGAAATCTTAATAAAACCTTTAGGAACTCAGGGAAAAGAAAATATATACAAAAAAGAAGTGCGAGCCCAAGCACCTATACAGGAAGGAGAGCCTAACAGTGGTGCCCTTCAGACTCAGAATGAACTTGAAACTTGAAAAAAGTAAATATACTCCTGGCCAGGATTCCTCAAGACGATCAAGGTCATGGAGAACAGGGAAACACAGAGAAACTGTTACAGACCAAAGACTGCAGAGACATGAAAACTAAATGCAATGTAGTATTCTGGATGAGGTCCTTGAACACAAAAAGGAATAGCAGAAAGACTGCTGAAATCTAAATAAAGTTTGGAGTTTAGTTAATAGTAACGTACCCATAAACCATGGAAGTCTAAGAATCGGGTGAGGGTTGCATGCGAACTACCCAGGATATCTTCGAAACTCTTTTGTAAATCTGAAATTTCCTAAGATAAAAAGGGTTATTTAATAAAATAACAAATATTCATTGATTCTGAAGCAAACTCTGGGGTTGAGACCCATCCCAAGCTTCATTTCTAAAAGAATACATTCTATTTTGAATTCTTAATATAAAATCATCCCTCCAGGAAACACCAGATACCTGAGGAATACGCAAGCAAGCCATGCCCAGGATCCTTGTTGCACTTTCCTGATCTCTGACCAAAAGTTGCAGAGCCCGGGGAAATGCAAGGTTGGCCTTCTTTCATTCTTTGCCCTTTCTTTGACTGTGAAAAGTCCCCTAAGTTTCACCATCTCAGAACTTAATTATTGACAGAGTAAATCCATTCTTCGCACAGCAGAGTTTTATGTACTCTTTCTTACACCTCTGGTTGTATCCTTATGCACATGTGTCTCTCGGCTTATCCTGTCTTCCTTCCAACACATATGGGAGTGAAGGAGTGTGCAGTAGTCGGAGCCTCAGGGCCTTCAACAAGCCAAGACTGGGAGACCACTCACACCCCCGAGGAGGACTACAAAATGACTGGCAGTTGAATTACAACAGTTAAAAAGAAAACTGCAGACCAAAATTGTCTTAGGTTAAGATCCCCGAGTCAGTAAACGAAGACTTAATACCTAACCTAACTATAGTTTTACCCCCCAGGATTGTAACCTTTAACCAATCAACGTGGGGAATATTCTGATCAATACTAGGAAGTTTACTGAGAGACCTCCTCCAGCCCCCTTAGGAGGGCAAACTTGCCTTAACAATGCATTCCTTGCTAATACATTTCTTTGTTCTTTTTTTAATGGCCTCTCTCTGTCTTTAGAAAGCTTTCTTTTGTTTAGCTCAGTGGAACTCCCCTCTCCTTGTTAAATGGGATGCTGACCAATTCATAAATCGTTCAAGAAAGCAATTAAATCCTCAAGTTTACTTCTTTGAACTTTGACACGACAAAAGCAAGTGAGCGCATTGTTGCAAGACCATCATTATACTGTGAGTATGAAAGCTGTTGTGATAGGCTCTGAGGGGGGATTTTAACACCAAAGCCAAAATGGAATGGAATGGAATGGAATGGAAGAAAGAGTGCGAGTGAGAGTGAGAGCAGGAGTATGCAAGAGTGTGCGGGCACACAAAGGAAGGAGAGACAGAGACAGGAAGATGGCTAGCTCCAGGAAAAATAGGCAGTGTCATCCCTGACCAACTGAGCAGCATCTGAAAAATTGTCTATCTCTGTCTGTATGCATATATGCACCTCCTATGTATACATACACACAAACACAATCACACACTCAACCCTCTAAACCCAAAGCCATCAAGTCCTTTGACAAAAAGAACTGCCAGGCTATTACAGAGTTTATATATTAATTCATTCACCAATTCATTCATTCATCAAATAATTAACAAGTACCTACTATGTGCCACAAACTGTTCCGGGAGCTGGGGACGTGCCAGTGAACAAGAGAGTTTGTACCCTCGCAAAAATTTTAACATCACTAAATAATATTTATCAAATATGTATTAAATGTCAGTTATTGGGCTATGTAATCGTTTTATGTGTATTTTCCCATTTATTCCTCACAGTGATCGTATGCGGAGATAAAATTATTACTCCCAATTTCCAGATGGGAACCTTGAGGTTTATCAAGATCAAGTAAGTTACTCAAAGAAAGTGATAGCGTGTAGATTCTAATCAAAAGGGTAATCACAGTACCCAAGCTAGCTCGTCAAGGGCAGAAAGCACTGGCAAAAAGGACCAAAGCAAACATAAACATTGCTCTGTTTCCTCGAAGATGGGAAGATTCTGGAGCTTTCTTTCTTGGCCCTCTCCTCCCTCAGCTCCTGGGTCTAGGAAGAGGAGTGCCCTTGCTTGCACTTGCTCCTCATTCCTCATTCCTTCGCCTCTCATTCCTGGAAAGGGAACAGCAAGGAGGAAATTGCCTTTCCATCCCACGCACAGCTGTTGGAAAGAAGCTCTGGCAGGTGACAAGCTCTCCCAGAAGCGGGAGTCCAGGAGAAGCCGCTCCCTGCTCCCTGCCTTGGCTCACCCACCTTGGGCTGCGCTTTGTCCGCACGCCACCTGTTACGTGCAGCTCGAGGTCTGGTGCGGGCTCGCAGTCAGAGCCCGACAGTGCTCTCTGTTCAGGTGCAGACACAGCAGAGGGAAGCACATCTAAAAGGGAAAACACTGGACGGCGCTCTCTGAGCAACAGCCCTGGAGACAATTCAAGAGGCAGCTGCCCAACTGGCAGGGCCTGTATCAGGCAGCTGTGTGCCCAGGAACACGGAGCAGGGCACATACGGCAGAGCGGGCCCTGCCATCTGTCACAGGCCTGTGCCAGTCTCCGCATTTCAGGCAAGGTGGGAGTGGGAGGGCATCGGCGGAGAAGCGACCGCTCACCAGGCTGAGCCACATGCCACAGCTCCCCTCAGACAATCTCTTCCTCTAAACATTTACACTCTTCCACAGCTGCTGTGGGGCCGTTGCCAGCGTATGTGGTCCCGTAATTAAGGGCATGGAGTTTGCAGTGAGAAAGCCCTAGGTTTGAATTCGGCCCCCTCAGGTACAAGTGTGGGTCTCGAACTGTCCATCTGCTCTTTTGTAAAATGTAAATTATAATAATGGTAATAATTGTCAATAATACAGTAATAATGAAAGTTGCCGTGAGGATTAAATTCAGTAATAATTTTAAAGAGCGAAGGGCAGTGCTTCAAAAAAAAAACATGGTAAGTATGAAGTAAAACAAAACCTTTCTCGTGCTGAGACAAGTCTCTGATGGTAAAACATTCTTATTTCATAGCTGGTAGGTCTTCTGTCTCAGTTTTGGAAGTAAAAGGAGCAACGGAGCTTTTCAGCACACCTTGATGGGCACTCAGAGCCCCTGGGGATCTTGGGAAAAGGGAGATTTCAGTTTGGCAAATCTGGGGTGGAGCCTGAGAGTCTGCATTTCTGGCGAGCTCCCAGTATTGATGCTGCTGGTCCAGGGACCACTTGGGGTAGCCAAGTTCTGGGAAACCACCTGTGGGGCTTTGGTCAGGCCATCTCATTTCTCCAGGCTTCAGCTTTCTAAGATGCAAAATTTTAAAAATTTATCTAGATCATTTCACATTCCTACCACACTATGATGCTGTGATAGGTTATCCACAAAAATGGCTGCCAACAGTTCCTCCCACCCCACCTGTCCTTCTGCAGTGCGACTTCGCTGTTCCTCCCATTGAGAGGTGGAGTCCCTCCCCTTAAATCCGGCTTGTCCTGTGACCTGGGTGGACCAGGAGAATGTGGCAGAAGTAAAGCTCTGTGATTTCTAGGTTTAGGCCTGAGGAAGGCTGGCAGCTTCCACTCTTTGCTTAGAGCTCCGCTGCCACGTAAAAACAAGCTTGAGCCAGACTGCTGAATGAGAAAGGGGGGAGAGGGCTAGCTGGCCTTCAGCTCTGGAGCCGAGGGGCCAGATGTGAGCACAGCCACGATGGACATCCCAGCCCTAGCTGACCTCCTAGCTTTCACAAGTGACCCCGGCTGAGAACTCACGCAGCAGATGAACCACCCTGCTGATCCCGAGCCCCAGAAATTATGAAAAATAGTAAATCTGTTTTAAGCTATTAGATTTTGGGTGGTTCCTTACACAGCAAGTGATAGCAGATATACATGTTCTGCTTGCATAGGAGAGAACAGAAATTTTAAAAGCCGAAACACTTGGAAGAACTATATAGAAATATGCCTACCAACTGGAGGGCAGAATATATGCCAAGATCTGACTTACACATTTAGAGTAGATCTTCATGAAGACCTCTTTTCTGTATTCGATTCAATTTCATAAGTATTTATTCAGGGCTACTGGGTAATGTGAGAAAAGTTGGAAACATAATTCTAAGAAATTTGTAGTGTATTTGGAAATACTAGTATTTCACAAAGAAAATAATGAGAAAATATGCTTCAATGAATAACAGTACACTAAGCATATATCTGAGAATCAGAATATTTTAACATCAAAAACAAAATTCTATGGACACCTAGAAAAAGTTCAGTTAGTGTATTCTAGAGTTATCAGTGAATAGTCCAATAGAGGAAGTATAACTTGAATCTGGATAAATGGAGGAGTAAAAACAAGTATGTAATGATTGAGCAATGGTTCTCAAATCTGGTATAGAAAACTGAAAAAGTCAGCCCTACTGACAAATACATTCTAAAAAGTTCTCAAAGTCCTTTATACAGAGAATGACAATTTTTTTTTTTTAAAGTAGGATCCACACCCAGCATGGAGCCCAGCATGGAGCCCAACATGGGACTTGAACTCACGACTCTGAGATCAACACCTGAGCTGAGATCAAGAATCGGACACTTAACTGACTGAGCCACCCAGGTACCCTGAAATGACAATTTTATTTTATCTTCTTTTTTAAAGATTTTATTCATTTGACAGAGAGAGACGGCGCATACAAGCAGGGGGAGCGGCAGGCAGAGGGAGAGGGAGAAGCAGGCTCCCTCCTGAGCAAGGAGCCCAAATGTGGGGCTTGATCCCAGGACCCTGGGATCATGACCTGAGCCGAAGGCAGATGTTTAACCAACTGAGCCACCCAGCACCCGAGAGTGGCAATTTTAAATAGATAGGGCACACATAATTTCACTAAACTAGTAAATTGTGAGGATACAAGAATATCATAGAATATATGCTCCAGAAACAGATATAGAATTTCAGAGATGTCATAGAGGTAAAAATTGTAAAGGTGTAGTGTTAAAGCCAAAAGATGACTAGAACTTTGAAGGCGCAAGGCGTATACAAACTAGCACTGGAAAAATAAACAAAGTATTTGATGAATGCAGTAACTACCTTTAGGCCTTTCATCCACATCTCAGTCATAATGTGCTCTTTGGAAAATATGTTGGATTTACTGGTTGCTACTGGTCATGTGAAACCTCCGAATTAAAATTTTCCAATAATATTCCAATAAAATGAGTTTCATATTTAAGTTGCAAGAAAATATAAAAAGGTACTTATTTTTCTCATCTTCATAAGCATTTTCTGTAAGGAAATTATGTACTTACAAATCATGTTTTAACTGTACTAGATAATAAATAAATCAATCCACTTTGTTAGAACAGGAAATTAATCTTGTAGGCACCTTCTCAAAACTCCATTTATCTATGTTATCATTTTGCTACCTCTTTCCTCATGAAAACACAGGGAGAAAAAAAACACAATCCTGATATACTGGTAATGTGAGACCTCAGAATAATACACATTTTAGATGAAAGTTTCAACCAAAAACATAGTCGACCAAAAAAAAAAAAAATCATAGTCAAGTGTTCGCATACTCACAAAGAGACAGAAGACTGGCTTAGTAATGATATAATGTTACCCTCCTACCAGCAAAGAGCTCAGCATCAGGTACACTGTTAGTAAGTAGAATCATTAAATGAATGGATGTCAATGTGTACAAGCCTTCTCCGAGGACAAGCCATTTGAACAGAGACATGAGTAGTAAAACATTCCAGATGAAGGGAACAATTTGCACAAAATCATGAGTCAGAAGGGAGGGCTGATGTTAAGAAATGATTATCAGATAACCACAACAATCATACTTAAAGATAGAGAAATAAAGTAAAACGGAAAAACTATAAACAATAGAAAAATGAAAGATGTGTTACTGGAGCTTTTGAGTTTTGTGCTGGAAAAGGGACAAGGTATTCCCTCAGCAAATATATTCAAGGCACAGAACTTCCATCCCATTATCCCCAGTCCCCTGGGAAGATTGTGTTTAACCCCATCAGCAATTATCTGTAATACAGGAAAACCATCTTTACTTGAGAGCAGGCTTTGAAAGGGCAAAGCCCAGTCCTTGTCAGAGGAGGGTCCTTCAAGTGCATGTTGAATTGCCTAGGGAAAGACCTTCTGACTTTCCTGTTTGCTTTTCAAAGCACTGGGTTTGTCTTTGCTTTGTAACTAGGGGGAAAATAAGGGGAGGGGGGCATGCCTAAATCCATCTCCTCTCTGTAATTCCAACATGTTTCCCAGCTGTTTCCTTCTAGAAATCCACTGTACTGAAACAGAAGAGTCCCTAATTACCGTCTTAAAAAAAATCAGAAAACAGAAGTGCATACTGGAGGAAAATTGGTGGGGTTTGAATCATTGATTACTATTGGATACACCTTCTTGATGTGTGAAAGAAAAGCTGAGAAACTAACAAATATGATTCCTCCGGGACATGTGCATCCTGCAGAAGGAGGTGCCCTCTAAGCCGAGCATCTCACAAGGGCACTTTGGCTTTATAAGTATGAGGTCGTAAATTCATCCCAGCCACTGAAAGTACAGATGGAATAATCAATCACATAAATGAGCCTCAATAAGATTTTTTTAGGTAGGCTCCATGCCCAACGTGGGGCTCGAACTCAAGACCCTGAGATTAAGTGTCTCATACTCTATCGACTGAGCCAGACAGGTGCCCCCAATAAGATTTTGCTTTATTTGAATATATCCTCAACTCAAATGTTTGAAATAATAGTTTTTGTGCATAGTTAATTGAGTTTAGAGACAATTTGTTGAGCAGCACTTCGAAGCCTTTTCGGTGAGGAGGGAATTCATGTGCCTCTTTGAGGAACGGAAGAAAGTGATGGGGCCTTTAACCCAGAAGAATACTCCAACAGATAAGAACCTGCGTCAAGTACGGGGAATCATGGGTCCCCTGGGTCTACTGGGGAAGCCCCCGGCCTTCGAGACACTGGAAGACAAGAGCAATACCTCAGGGCTGTGTGGCACTGGAAGAAGAATTTTCATTTTGTAGGTGGTATGCACAACCAGGCAGGCTGTGTTGACAGACAACTGTTTGTTGTCTTAATATTTAAAAAAATCTTTTAATTGTGGTAAAATATGCATAACATAAAGTTTACCACCTTAAGCATTTTTTCGTGTACAGTTGTGTTAAGTGTATTCACACTGTTGGGCAACCAATCTCCAGAGTTCTTTTCATCTAGGGAAACTAAAGCTCTACAACAAGTCTCTGTGGCTCCCTCCCTGTCCCCAATGCTAGTGGCAACTACCATTTTACTTTGCTTCTATGAATTTGACTCCTCTAGGTGCCTGATATAAGTAGTATATAAGAGAGTGGGGTTTTTTGTCTTTCTTATTGCACTTTGCACAATGTCTTGAAGGTTCTTCGCCTATGTTGTAGTATTTTCAGAATTTCTTTTCCTTTTAAAGACTGAAGAATATTCCTTTGTATGTATAGACCACATTTTGCTTATCCCTGTGTCAGTAGACATTTGGGTTGCTTCCACCTTTTGGCTATTATGCATAAATTTGCAATAAACATCCAGGAACAGATATTATCTCTTTGAGATCCTGCTTTCAGTTCCTTTAGATATATACTCAGAAGTGGAATGACGTGATGGTTTTGATACAGACATTTTGATGGGCCCCTTTTATGCAAGGAACACCATGACTCAGCAATTCGGAGTCAGGTCCCTCGTCAAAAGGGTCCCCCCAAAATGTGAAACTGGTGTTTCATTACCAAGTCATGCACACGACAGACTTCTTGATCGTTATGCTATACTTAGCTCCTCCTCAATTATGTGAATTTTACTTTCAACTTTATTCCTTTCAATATTTTGTTGAATTTTTATAAGTATGCATTAAATTTATAATAAAAATCTTTTAAAATCTGCTAAAACTAAGTATTTAAGGGTTCTTAACTATCTCTTAAGATGTCAATTAAAAGGAAATTTATAATATGAATATCAGTAAATGAATTCTATATAGAGAATGTATATATTCTAATATCATATACATCTGATCCGTTAGAAATTTATTTGAAGACTTTATGTACAAAATTGAGCCAAGAATAAAGACACATAAATTCTCCCTCCTCTTTACCCTTAGTGTCCAACATAACACTGATGAATAAAACTGAGTATATTCAAGAAGATTTCAAGTAACAGAGATGTCTGTCCCTGAGTTATCAAATGGAAAAGAAAATAAGTTAAATTTTAAGTTGAGTAAGTATAATTCATTGTTACATGTAAACAAGTAGACATTGTCATTTTATTTTATTATTATTATTTTTTAAACAGTTGGTTCTTTTTTTTTAAAGATTTTATTTATTTATTTGACAGAGAGGAGAGAGATCACAAGTAGGCAGAGAGGCAGGCAGAGAGGGAGAAGCAGACTCCCCACTGAGTGGAGAGCCCGATGCGGAGCTCTATCTCACAACACTGAGATCATGACCTGAGCTGAAGGCAGAGGCTTAACCCACTGAGCCACCCAGGCGCCCTGAGACATTGTCATTTTAAAAGTGAAATTAAATAACATGAGATGGAGACCATTCAAGATGCCATGGCAGCTCCATAAATGAGTGGTCACTCAGCTTAGAATGACCAAAGTTCTTTATGAGCTGAGTACAATGGTTAGCACATGATTCCTTGTCATAGGTAGTTTGCCCACCAGATGGTGCCTGAACCTTTTACCTTCCCACTTTTGACTCACACCTTGTCCCAAAACCACCACAAGGAGATGAGGCCCCAGGATGGAGAAAGGACATCTACTTGTTTATTTCTTGGTTGCCAGAACAGCTAGAATTTTAATGTTTTAGTTGCGGGTGGAGGAGTCACGTCAATATGATAGAATCAACAGAAACCTGTGTCACAACAGCTCTAACAACACAACTGGGTTAAAACTATTTCATTAAAAGAATCTCTTCAAAATATCACATGCCCATTCGTGCTGCCCAAAGTCAAAGCCAAGAACTTGGCCTATGTCATTCCAATTATTGTCAGGTCATCAAAAATTGGCTTCAGAACATACTCCTTTTGGAAGTGTCCTGATGACTGCTTTGCAACTCAGCCCGTGCATATTTACTGCAAGATTCAGTACCCTTAGCAACCTAGAATTTCTACTTATTTGCTTATGGCTATTGGCAAGCACCACAAACACAAAGGGTAAAGGAGCTAGCTCTCCTTGTGAGACTCTTCAATGTTTTCAGAACAGGGACCAGGTCTACTCTTTCTTTTCCATCTTCTCCCCACCCTCTAGAGCTTAGTATAATGCTCTGCATGTCAGAAACATGTGTTAATTTTAACACAGTCTCTTCTAGAAAGATTACAGAACCCTTTACCAGGATGTCAGAAGAAAGGAACCTGGGTGTTTGAGCACCCTTGAGATTGCAGCGTAAGCTAGACGCATCTCTTCTTCTCTCACATACAAACAAATCTTAATGACAATTCACTGAGAATTTTGGTGAAAAAATAAATGGATTTTTTTCCAGTTCTATTGATGTATAAAAAATGGATTCTTGAACCAATTGCCAAGGTTCTGATTTCTTTGTACCAGTGACTACCAATTTGTATTTTCAGCCCAGACTAGTCTTTATAGGGCCTGTCTCCTAGGTATTATTACTCAGAGGCCCTTTACACTTCAAAATTGTCCAAAGCTGAGCTCATTTAGCCCCTAAAATATCAGCTCCACAAGAGCTGGGACTTGGTTTTGTTCACTGTTGGATCCCTAGGACCTAAAATAGTGCCTACCATGCAAGTGGGTGCTCAATAAAGATTTGTTGAATGAACTGATGAATAAATGAGTGAAAAGATCTTCCCAGGAGGCCGAGTTTTTCATTAATACTACACACTGCAAGAGTGCTCTCCAGTACTTGACAAGATTGAACCCTACACTTCCCATTATCTCCCATTATCTCCTCCTTCCAGTCTCCTTTTCCTCCATCAAATTGCCCTCTCTGTTGCCTCATCCCTATCCATCTCTAAATATGCTCAGAATCTACTATCAAAAAACCAAATGTTCCTTTATTATACAAGGCTATCCAGAAATCTGTTCCCGATCGCAGTTCTCCAGCCCCATCTCACCCTTCATTCTCTTATAATCTTGAAAACCCTAGAGCTCCCAACTTGCAATCCACTTTGTCTCTTCTGTGCCTTTCTCAGACAAGGTCTGACTTGCTGGCAATGCCTAGCTATCTCTTTCTTATCCTTCAATTCCTACTGCAGGCATTACCACCCTTATCGAGCGGTTCTCAGCACCCCCGTCCTCCCAGACAAGCAAAGTGGTCTTCCTCTGTGCTCTTATAATACCTTAATCCAGGACTTCCCAAACTTTTTCACATTTTGGTACACACAGAGGAAGGTTAAGGGTAAAGGGGCAAGGCTGTGCATGGCCATAAGCAACTGGCCTGGGTCTCAGGACACCACAGTCCTTGTGCACCAACATCTGGGCACTTGTAACCCAGCCATGGCATAAGAGCATGACATGTCACACTAGTTGGTAGCTCTGCTCTCAGCATGTCACAATCATTGCATTCACCCCACTATGCTATAATCATTTGTGTTTGTCCTTCATTGCACCTTCCTCAAGGGCAAGAACCCTTGTATTCCCATTTTTCATGCTTGAAATTATCACACGGTAACGTTGACTTTTTGATGTATGGTTCTACAAATGTTATCACATGTATAGATTCCTGTAACGATGACTACAATTAGGATAGAGAGTAGCCCCATTACATAAGGTACTATCACACCCTTCCCTAACCCCTCACGCCTGGCACCCATTGATCAGTTCTCTGTCATAGTTTTGTCTTGTGGAGAAAGTCATATAAATGGGATCAAACAGTCCATAACCTTTTGAAATTGGCTTCTTACACTCAGCATAATGCGTTTGACATTTATCCAGAATTATTGTGTGTATCAACAGCTTGTTCCTTTTTATTGCTGAGTCGTATTTCATTGTAAGGATTTAACACAGTTTGTTTATCCATGCATCCACTGAAGGATGTTTGGGTTGTTGCCAGTTTGGGGCAATTCTGAATACAGCTGCTATAAACTTTTGTGAAAAGTTTTTCTGTGAACATGAGTTTTCATTTCCCTGGGGTAAATACCCAGGAGTGGGACTGTATGGGTTTTACAGCAAACGTGCATTTAGCTTTCTGAAAAGCTACCAAATAGTCTCCAAAGTGGCTATACCATTTTGCTCGTCCACTGTCCTGGCAATCAGTGAGAGTTCCGTTTGTTCGACATCCTGGCTAGCACTTGGCATTGCCAGCATTTTTCCTTTTTGCCATTCTAATAGGTGTAGTGTGACATCCCACAGTAGCCTTGACTTTTATCCTGTACCCCAGCACTTAGCTCATTGATAGGCTATCCATAAATATTCATTAAGCAGAAATCAATGCATCCCATCTTTTACTCCGGTTTTTAACCTAATGTTTTCATTATACTTTCTACCAAGCTTTGTGTTTAAAAACCAAAGAAACTGTAAAGAAGTATTACATTCCTTCCTACCTGCCTGTACTCACTCCTCCTACCAAGTTCTAAATGAATCATTCTTCCTACTAGAAGATTAGAATCTTCCTACCAGAAGATATAGCAACACAACCTATAACTTTCTCTCAAACTTAAGCTGGACCTGAAGGCCTGCGATCCAGATTGCTTCTGAAAGGCTCTTCTATCACTGCTACTAGCTTACTAGCGAACACTAAGAAGCATCATCAGTAGGCAGATAATTGGATGAGCCAGGCACTGTGAAAGGAGATGTTCCTAGTAATAACTAACTTACCCCTCCATCCCCATGAGGAAGGTATGATCCTCATTTGACAGACACGAGGACTGAGACTTACTGAAACTGACAAAGTCGCCCAAAGCCATATAGCCAGCAAATGAAGCGCTAGGGTGCACACCCACATCAGACTAGTTCCAGAAACTACGGTCCTCACCATTCTGTGGGGCTGCTCCACTGGGCAAAGAAACCAGGTGCTCTTTAGTGAACAACAAAAACAACCTCAAGTCCCTTTAATTCTGAAGGTTATAAAACTTCAGGAAAGTGAACTGGAGGGCAGACTCAGGATTTCAGCTCTTGTTCCTGTGAAAAGTCAGCAGCACGAGTGAGACTCGGTTGAGCGAATTGGACCAGCAGCACTTGCTCCGTGAAGACTGTCCCTGCTGTTGAATCTTGAACCACATTTACACAGTTCTATGTTCTATACCTGACAGCACCCTCCACTGTACACACGAGCTGAAGTTATAATAATGGTTTGCTTTTTGTGCTGAGTCATAAAAATAAAATCATATTTTATGTATAAAAAGAAAACTAATAATATACTAACTCGGATCATCTAATGAATAAGCAAATCCACGGATAACACAGAACTTCAGTCTTTAGAGACTTATCTAGCACTAATTCTAATAAAACAAGACACACTGGTCTTTTCACCGGATCTGTGGAGTTAAAACTATGGCCAACAAACCATCAAACTGGAATTTAGTGGTTTGGCTTTAGTATTTTGATTTATAATACTTCTTATCTCTTTCATTATCTACTTTCTCCCCAACCTGTAAACAATACGCTTCAATGAGCTTGGAGCTGAGTCTATTTCTTTTCATGTTACCGATCAGGCAAGCAAGAGACACAAATCTCAGGATCCTAGGTCTTAAGCAGTCATTCTCCTTAATCCAAATATAGTCAATCATTTCATCTTCAGGTATGAAATCAGGAAGAAAATGTGTGCACTAAAAAGAAAAGTTATCCAATGAAATGACATAACAAGCAAACAGGAGTTTGGGGAGATCATAGTTGCTAGTTCCAAAATGTCACACTTCTGTGTATTTTAACCCCATAGAATGACAACATCAGTTTCTAAATTTTCCTTACAATGAACTACATAACAAAAAGAGGTTTCATTTGCACCCACGCAAACTATAAAAATGTTTAAAAACAGACAGTGTTACCAAGTGATTACTACTATGGAAAATTATGGCAACTCTAAACACATTTGGCTCAAAGTGTCAAGTGATAAAAGTCAAGGGTAATGAATTTTACCCATTTGGAGAGCTTTTCTTAACCTGTGGCAGTTCCTTTATATGTGGGCCTCGACACAATGTTCTTATTGCAATGCTTAAACACTCAATAATCATAGAATCTCCTGAAAGAATATCATTTAAACAAAGTCATAAGTGCCGGTGATTAATGAGAAAGCATTAAATAGCAGAATGACTGGAAACTTTCCAATTAGCATTCCAAAGTGTATGCATTACTGACAAATTTCTCATATATGAGACTTCAACAACCTCAGGAAAGACTTACCTATTTATATAAACCATAAGCCACTCATCAAGGATCTGAAATTTCTGTAAAAAGTAGGTTTTTCCAAAGGAAAAAAACTTACTTATCAAGACCACTGAAGATAAAGAGGCAATTAAATATAAACCAATTTGTATAGCCAATATAGCATTTTCTGTTTAAAAATCGAAACCTTTCATCCTGACAGATATACTTGTCACTGAGAGATACTACTTTTAAAAGAAAATAAACACAGCACAATCCAATTTCCCTTGCAAAAAGCGTAGTCAAGTTTACTGTGAATGATAGCCTATTATAATACCATATATAAAGATGAGCAGCTAAAATCAGTTTCTTTCTTCCCAAAAGTGCCTCTGGACAGTGAGTCTTAAGGAAATAAACAGCCAAAGCAGTATATGGCTGTCATACTTTTCTTTGACAGGATATTCCTGCCTCAGCTCCAATATTCTTTTTGAAAATTAGAATTATGGAGATAAAACTCAGAAGGATCCCATCACTTTTCTATCAAAGGCATCATTTTTGTATAATTCTGAGACATGGTCTTCAGCCCATGTCCAAATAAATTCATCCTACTGAAAAACATAAGCTAATCTCAGAAAATAATGATAAGACCCCGGATATTTGTACTTGAGGACTAGTACTCACTGGCAGGTATGTTCTCCTTCATCCTCTACTGCCTGGCCGAAGCCCCAGGGAATGGAAAAAGTCTGCCAAGTCTCTCCTTCAAGATCCTCGTCCATGGCAGGAAGGCAAAACAGTCCACCTTTTCCTAAGGATGGAAAGAAAGAACTTCGTTCTTTATTCTTTTAAAAGAAGAACGATTGTATCATAGCAAACAACTGCTGGGCAAGAAGAGTGAGAGAGGAAGGAGAGGAGGAATCGATGCCGAGAGGCCAATCATATTTCATCACTCAGCTACTTGGAAACCGGATACGCTCAGACAATCACATGCTTGGAGAGATTTGAGGATGCAAAAGAGGAGTAGCTCTGTCTTTTGTAAATTATTCACAGGGACTTTTTTTTCTGACCATGAGCAAAGATGCACAGGTTACCCATTTAAGAAAAAAGCAATCAGGTTCGGAACAGAGCATATAAACCGAAAAGTCCAGAAACCAGATTTCTTCTGATTGAAGTTCTGCCCCTGACCGCTAGGAATCAAGACAACCCAGTGCAGTTAGAATCAGAGTGGTAGTATACTGGGAATGAACTGGCACCTTCTGAAGGTCTGAAGAGGTCACAACTGCAGGTTCAGCATTTGCCTCTGACGAAAATGAATATTTGCTCTCCCTCATCTGAGAACTCACTATGCGGTGTTTTGCGCTGAGCTGGAAAAAAGCCACCTGCACACAGCTCACACAGCTCTCTTAGATTTCTAAGTGCTGCTTAACTTCTCTCATGGCTTTCTTGTGTTTCATCCAAATTTGATACGTAGCATGTCTACCTTAAAGCTATTCAAAAGTTGCCAGTTTTAATGCCAGATCCTACCCAGTAATTTAAACCCAGTGGAAAAACGCCAGTCCAGGAAGCTTTCTGAAAGCGTTGGCTTCTCATGGCAAAGACAGGGGACGTTGGGCAGTTTGGAATGTCTCTTTTTCTCTAGACCGCAATTTCTCAACCTCAGCATTATTGACATTTTGGGCCGGGTATTTCTTCGTTGTGGGGCTGCCCTGTACATCGGAGGGTGCCGAGCAGCATCCCTGGCCTCGAACCACTAGATGCCAGCAGCATCTCCCCAGCTGTGACAATCAAAAATGTCTCCAGACTTTGCCAAATACCCCCTAGGATGTAGAATCACGCCCGATTGAAACCACTGCGCTAGATTCATTTCTTTGGTGACGCTGTTCAAAAGAGGAGGAACGGTATTTACATTTGAGATAGACTCCTGCCAAAGACAGGTGGTGGGTAAAGTCAAGGCTGTGGGTGAACCCTACGACTCACAGGCAGGTGGCAATTCGATTTGTCAAAATGGAGACATATCGGAGGTGGGGAATACCAACTCTCCGTGGGCATTTGCTAAACTGCTCACTACCTGTGATGATTAATTCTGTGTCACCTTGACTGGTCTATGGGGTGCCCAGATTTTTGGTTGAACATTATTTGGGGTGCACCCATGAGAGTGCTTCCAAATGGATTAACATTTGAATCCGTAAACTGAATAAAGCAGACTGCCCCCCCACGTGGGTGGGCCTCCTATGGTCCACTGGAGGTCTGAATAGCACAAAAGGTGGAGGAAGGGGGAATTCACTCTCTGCCTAGTCTTGAGCTGGGCCATGCGTCTTCTCAGTCACTCTGACTGGAACTTATACCAGTGTCTCTTTCGGGTCTCTAGCTTACAGATGGCGGATCATGGGACTTCTCGGTCTCCAGAATCATGTGAGCCAATTCCTTAGAATACATCTCTATGAACCCTTGGCCAAATATGTGCATGTGTGTGCGTGTGTGTATTCTATTGGCTCTGTTTCCTGGAGAGTCCTAATAACACTACTATAGTTTGCAAGTCTCCCAAACCTGCCATTTAAAATATGCTAATTTCTCCTTAGTTACATATCCTTCATTTTACCTTGGTTTCTGTCATCCCATTGCAAGTAAGGTTTGCTCTGGCAAACTATTCTGAGCTGATCTTTGACAGCAAAACAAATCAAGGCAGAGATAATGAGAACATAGATTCCCTGCCTATTCGTGTAACCTTAACTAACCCCAGTTGAGATGTTTCCTTATAAGTCTCAGATTAGCGCAAAAAAAAAAAAGCCTTTTCAATTAAATACAATAACAGCAGTCTATTTAAATTCAACACCGAGAAAATGAGGCAGATGGTTTCAAAAGCAAAAGCACAGTTCGAGTCCATAGGTGATGGCGGACATCTTGTCATTAAGAAGAATGGCTTGCCTAAGGGAACAATCTTGCAGACAGGACCTTGTCTTGGAAGAACAGCCTTCGGAGTCTCAGAATTTGCTTTCTGAGTAGGAGTGGGTGTGACCCAAAGGAAGGCAAGTTCCTCACGTGGTAAACTGTGTCAGTAGAGCCGTCTGTCCACTCCAGGGCTTATTCTAGAAATTAGTGTGGAGAGGTCAGTGTCTGAAACGCTGAGGTTTGCGCTTTCAGGCTCCTCTGAAAAAAGGGTACTGAATAGACAGGGGGAGAGAAGTGCATGCCCCACTTGCTTTGGGATAGGAAAGAGAAACAGTATTTAACAGAGCACACTGGTGTCCTGAAATGTGTAACCCATGTCTTCCTCTACGGACTGGATTGGAGGAGGAGGAAGCTGTCTGCCTTGGGAAATGTCCAGAATGCTCAGTGTGGCCTGGATGGGGGGAAGGACCCTCCAGGTAAACGCTAGGTGCTCGAAGAAACAGCTTCAAGAAATAAATCTATTTCCAGCCTATTTCCCATGTTTATTCCTTGGCTGTGCGCTATGGATTTTTCTATTCTTTTCTTAACTTGGCAACCCTCATTTCTTAATAATGTCAAGAGCTACCAACTGGATTGCAGCAGTTTTACATCATTGCTGGATAGCAAGGGTTTATTAAACACCTACCAAATGGTCTGCACAGTGGCAAATATGAAAGATTTAGATCATGTTTTGCCACTCAAAAAGCTTATATTCTAGGATTCTATGGAGAGATGGTAAATATCCAAGAGCAGCATATATGGAACATTTCAGGTCATGTTCTCATTTGTTTTTACATCAAACTGGATTATTTTGCCTACTTCAAAATACTAAGGTACACTTTGAGTGATTTTATTTATTATTTTTTTAAGATTTTATTTATTTATTTGACACACAGAGAGCACAAGGAGGGAGGAAGCAGAGGCAGAGGGAGAAGCAGGCCTGCTGCTGAGCAGGGAGCCCAATGCAGGACTCCATCCCAGGACCCTGGAATCATGACCTGAGCCGAAGGCAGACACTTAACCGACTGAGCCACCCAGGTGTCCTTTTGAGTGATTTTAAATTGCCTATAAATATAATAATCTTATTTGACTAGCCAATAGAAAAATAAGACTACTATGTTATAGTTAAGAAGATAATTTTATAATACTCCAAGGAAGGTTTTGAGAATTACTTCAAATTGTTCAGATCAAGTCCTTAATTCTAGGTCTGACATTCAAGGTCTGACATTTCAGTGCCATGATTTTCCACCTCCAAACATTTGTTTTTTCTCTGTCCTCCCATTAGAACACCAATTGCCTTCTTCCTGACCAAAATCAATCTTTCCTCAAACACCTGATTCACAGCTTATCTCCTATGATGCCTTCCACTTTCTCCAAGAGAATTAATCTCGCCACCTCAGTACTTGGAAAGGACACAGTACTTCTATAAGGCAATTATCACATTCTGCCGTACATTATAGGCACTTGTGTACAATTCTGCTAGGCTCACTTATTGTTCTAGTTGGCTTCTTGTAGATGCTTTAGCATTTACTACATAGATGGTCATGTAATATACAAATGAAATCAATTTTGCTTCTTCCTCTTCCCGTCCTTCTCTCCCCACTTCTCCCCATTGCCTTAATGTACTGGTTAGAATCCCAAGTACGATGTTGAATAGAAGTGGTGAGAAGGGAAATCCCTGCCCTGTTCCTGATCTTATGGGGAAGTCATTGTTGAATAGTGGCAAGAGCTGATAAATGGAACTTTATCAAAATTTCTAAAGTGTGGTGTTCAACAGGGTGGGTGCAGAGAAAATAATTTTGTGTGCTTCTGCAGAGGTGGGGATTTCTGAATAAATTTTGCTGAAAACTTGGGATTCAGAGCGAAGAGCAAGCCTTGGGAAGGTAATTTAGAATAGTATAGATACTGAGAGAACTCCAGAGAGATTCTCCTAACTCTGGAGGTACTTGTTAACACTCCAAGGGAAAATGAGGCTCAGGGCCCAGAAGAGCCAGTCATTCAGGCTTATCTAGTTGTTAAAAAGATACATTCCAGGGGCGCCTGGGTGGCTCAGTGGGTTAAAGCCTCTGCCTATGGCTCAGGTCATGATCTCAGGGTCCTGGGATAGAGCCCCGCATTGGGCTCTCTGCTCAGCAGGGAGCCTGCTTCCCCCTTTCTCTCTGCCTGCGTCTCTGCCTACTTGTGATCTCTCTCTAATAAAATCTTAAAAAAAAGAAAAAAAAAGATACATTCCAAAAGTTAGAGTGAGAACCCAGGATCCTTTCACCCCATCCCCAAGAAGCAAAAGTTTTATTCCCTTTTTTTGAGAGAAGAGGGGGAGACAATTGCCTCTTTCTCTTGTATATAAGCAGAGAAATCCATTCTTCTCCATCCCTCACCTATGGATCATCTCATCCCTCACAGGAGAGATTTTTTTCCATCTGACTTTCACTGTGAGGCCCTAGGCAGTAAGGTCTGGGGCAAGGGGACCAACGCAATGATTATAATGTAAATAACACTACTGATTGTCTCTGATTCAGAAACCTCGCGGACACAATCAGGATAAAATGAATGAGATGAGTAATAAAATCAAACAGAAAGACTCTACGCTTTGCTTTCTCTGTCTCTCTTGCTGCAGGAGGCTGTAAAGAAAAGGTCTTAATTTTCTGAAAATTGGTAAATGCCGTTAGGTCAAAAGCAGCTGCTGCGCTCATTTACCTGTCGGGTTTCTCCTTCATTTTTTTCCCCTTTTTTCCCCCTGTGATTAAATGTACCTAACATTAAATTTGCCATTTTAACCATTTTTAAATGTACAGTTCAGTGACATTAAGTACACTCAAAATGCCATATAACCATCACCTCTATCCATTTCTAGAACTTTTTCATCATCCCCAAAAGAAACTCTGTACCCCTGAAGCAGTAATTCCCCAACATCCCTTCCCACAGTCCCTGGTAATCTTTATTCTACTTTCTGTCTCCATGAATTTGCCTACTCTAGGTATCTCATAAGTGGAACCACACAGTATTTGTTCTTTAGTGTTTGCCTTATTTTACTTAACATAATGCTTTCAAAGTTTATCTGTGTTGTTACATGTATGAGAATTTCACCCCTTTTTATAGATGAGTAATATTCATATATTACTGAATATATATCTCATATATAATAATATAATATTCATCTAATATTTATAGATGAGTAACGGACAGACCACATTTTTATCCATTTATCTGCTGATGGACACTTGGGTTGTTTCCACCTTTTGCCTATGGCGACAAATGTTGCTGTGAATACTTGTGTACAAGTATGTTTGAGTTCCTGCTTTCGATTCTCTTGAATATACACCTAGGAGTGAAATTGCTGGATCATATGGCATTTCTATGTTTAACTTTTTGAGAAACTGCCAAACTGTTTTCCACAGCAGTTACACCATTTTTCATGCCCACAGCAACGCACGAGGGTTTCGACTTGCCGCATCCTCGCCAACGCGTGTTATTTTACATTTTCCTTCACTTTTTGTGCTTTTGTCAGCTCTTTGGTAATTTTAAGCTTTATAAAAAAAATATTTTATCCAGGGAATTGGTCTGAATTAATGACCTTGCCCCTCTCAGAAACAGGAGACCTCATTTTACTTCTGCAAACTTCTATAACAGTACCACACAGATTTGGTAATAAACCTCAAAGTAACATCATTGGCTCTATTAAATAACAAAAATTCAACAGAATAAAACCTAACGATTTAATTGGCTATGTTGAATGATTCATGAATTGGGCCGCATCCCATCCAGCAAGTAGCAAGGAACCCAAGGAGCCGTACAAAATGGAAGGCTTTTATAGACAGAAGGGAGCAGGGATAAAGAAAGAGCAGATTACATCATCTCCCTTTGGGGGATAGAAGAGAGTCTATGTGGCAGATTACCTCACTGGCGCTAACCAGAAAATTCCAGACTGACCCATTAAGACTACGTTCCCAGGGAAGTCTGAAACTGCGATTAGGTTAGGGATTAAGCCCTGGTTTGGTGAGGTGGGCCTGGTACAAGTGACTCCATTTGGGGTGTACGGTTTTCTTTTGTAATAGTTCTAGCATTAATAGTTCTATTGTTCTTTTTTTTAAAAGATTTTATTTATTTATTTGAGAGACAGAGAAAGCGAGAGAGAGCATGAGAGGAGAGAAGGTCAGAGGAAGAATCAGACTCCTCGTGGAGCTGGGAGCCCGATGTGGGACTCGATCCCGGAACTCGAGGATCATGACCTGAGCCGAAGGCAGTCGCTCAACCAACTGAGCCACCCAGGCGCCCTCTATTGTTCTTTTTTAATAGTTCTAGCATCAAAATAGTTTTAATAGCAGCAGAGAAAACGTTTACTTCAATAGTTAGAACAAATACATCTTTAATTCTACATGAAGATATGTATTATTTTGAATTCCTAGGTGCATTTTTGGTATTTCTCCATATACAGATTTCTGCCTTTCTCATGTGGTTGACACAGAATGAATGACTTCAAGTTGAGACCACCCTTTAGAGACTGGCCTGCTTAGTGTTTCATAAAAAATGTTTTTGTCTAGTGACAATAAAAGCTGACTTTAATGAAAATTGAGGACATGTTAGCACTACTCTTCTGTTATCTATATGCTGTCGTTTATTTTTGTATCTCCTTTTATTTTCTCTATAAGAGTTAGGAAATTTCACATAGCTTGCCGAGGATAAAACCAATCTTTTTCAACTTTGAACTTAGAGTTAGAAATAATGAACATAGGATGAGATTTTATCCCTCCTGCAGAAAGTAAAGGAAATGTCATTAAAAACATACATTGATTACAATCTTCTGAAATTGAATGGGGAATTTTCATCCTAAACTCCCTCTGTCAAGCTAAATGCTCCAGTAATATTGTTCAAGGTTCAGATAAGTTGGCTATTAGGTAAATTAGCTTTGAACATACAAGTGGTATTCAAAAACCTGGCTAGCCATGAAAGATTTAAGTTGAACTGTCCTTGCAATGAAAAATGAGGAAAGGGTTAGAAAAGCTCATTATTTAGAATTCACCCAGCAATTCATATTTTCTATGCTTCTATAATCAGATGCAAGTCATTGCTCTAAAAGGCCCTGTGCAGTTTTTAGTGGGCAGCATTTTCCATAATCTCACAAAGGCAGAATTTCCCATTTCCACCAATCTTCTTTCCCTATCATTCATTCGATGTTCAATGAGTACCCAGATTGAGCCAGGTACTGTGCTAGGCAGCAGAGCTAGAGAAATGAATTAATGTCTGGGCAAGTTCACTGACTGTGGCATCTCCTTCCCCACAATGTTAGAGACGGCCGGTTGTCATTTTATTGTCAGTTTTGCCTCCTTGCTCAAGTTCTTTGATCATTCCTCATCCACCACTTCACACCCATCTCCTATTTGGTATTCAACACGTCTTTATCTCTAAAGCATCGCTATTCAGGAATGCCTCACTCCCTCTACGTTCTACATCTTCTAAGCCAGTCCCAATCACCTTCTTTTCCTCAGCTCTGGAATTGGTCTAGGTGCAATGCCCATGCCCCCAATGAGAGTTGGGATTAAGGATGAAAGGTAAAATATAGGACTCCCACTATATTTGAATTTCAAATAAATAATGATTTTTTTTAGTGTAAGTATATCCCATCTCAAATATTACATGGGATATACTTACACTAAATAATTATTTGACATCTGAAATTCAGATATAACTGGGAGTTCTATATTTTTATTTGCTAAATCTGGTTGGCTTTGTCAGGGTAAACAAGATATATTCCTCAAGGAACTGACCACTGCGAATTAATGCATGTGCTAGTAGATGAATTACAGTAGGACTTGCTTGAGACTAGTCTTAGGTTGAGTTCCCCCAGAAGCAGACCCTGAGAGAAGGATATGAGTGCAAGTGGTTTATTTGGGAGGTGACATAAGAGAGGGAAGAGAAGGAAGTCAATGTAGTGTGCAAGTTACTGCTGAGGATAAGTGAGAACTCACTTCAGAGTGGTCTCCCCCAAGGAAAAAGAACGCTGCAATATCTTTCGTCAGCTCACATTTGGCCTCAATTGAGGATCACTGCTGAGGATCTGAATTCCCCTGCATTTCCAGCCAAGCATGTCTCGGCAGCCAGATGAAAGCCTCTGGCAGAGTGATAGTGAAAGCCCGCAGAAATGGGGAGTGCCAAGGGGATATGAACAGGCACTGCCGTGACAGCATCTGCTACAGTGATATCTCTGGATCATGAGCCCTGTAGAAACTGAGTTAATTTGGGAATCAAGTTTAAGTCCAAAAATCATGGGAAGTAAGAACTGGGAAAGACCTCAAAGATAATCTAGTCCAACTCCCTTGTTATGGCTCAGGGAGTTACTTACCCAAAGGCAAAGAGTTACCTACTGACAGGTCTAAGATGCTATTTCTATTATTATTAGGTCATTGAACACTGATGGACGATGTGCAAAGAATGTTCACACTTCCTGGAAGTCGGTGTGAGTACTCTATACCCAAGAGAGAAGTAGCTCTTTGAGTTTGGTTAGGAGTGGGGTGTTGGGCAAGCACCAGAGTTATCTGCTAATTATGTAGACCCAGAAGGGATGCTCTCACTGTGAGCTGAAAATCCAGCCTCCTGCTCTGGGAGACAGAGGAGGATATAAATTAGGAATTATCCCTCTTGCATGCAGAGGGTGCCCTGCGCCAGTACCATGTCACTGACCTTTTTCTGCTCTCCATCCTCAGGTCAATGGGTGCCCGGTACTCCCCAGTTCACACCAAGATCCCATCTTAAAAAACTCACCTGGAGGAGGCCAGAGCAGGCTGGACTCACCTCTCTACTCTATCATTCCAATATTCCCCCAGAGGGGTCTACACAAACCTTAGGGGTGGACAGAATCCTTGTTCTGATTCCCTCCCAAAGTTTTGTGGAAAATCAAGTGGGATTATGGTGTGAAATCTCTAAATTTCTATACATTAGCAATCTATAAAAGGTAACATATAACTGACATATTCCAGCTCCTGGTGTAGAAGTGCCACAAAGTAGATGCTCAATAAATGTTTGATGACTAAGGGATAGAGTCCCTGAATTGTAATTCATTGCTTACCCTCACATAAAATTAAATGGATTCTACTTCTTTTTGTTCAGCTTATTAGAAAGTCCTGACTACATGATTTGATTACATTGTTCATCTTCTGTGATCTCTGATATAGAAATAGGAGTAGCTAAGGATGAAGATGTCAAGAAGAAATATCCAGCGCAAATCTTGTGACCTGAACAAAATTTTTGCAGATCTAATGATCTTTGAACGGTATCCATGAGGCTTTTTATTTACTTAAGCGCTCGTAATTTAAACCCAGAACAAGAAAAACAATCAAGATAAAGTAATTGGTTCTAACTTAATAGACAATTTTTTATTCCCAAACCAGAATTTTTCTTCTGCAATATGTAGCAACTAATATTTTCTTTATCTGGCCCATAAAAGACCTCACAGTAACTCAATGAAATTCAGCTAGATTTTAATGTTATTTTTAACATAATTTTTCACTTCTTTTTTTTAATTTTTTTATTTATTTGACAGACAGAGAGAGAGAGATCACAAGCAGGCAGAAAGGCAGGCAGAGAGAGAGAGGGAAGCAGGCTCCCCGCTGAGCAGAGAGCCCGATGTGGGGCTCGATCCCAGGACCCTGAGATCATGACCTGAGCCACGGGCAGAGGCTTTAACCCACTGAGCCACCCAGGCGCCTCTGATTTTTCACTTTTTTTTTTTTTATTTGAGATAGAGACAGTGAGAGAGAGCATGAGAGGGGAGAAGGTCAGAGGGAGAAGCAGACTCCCCGTGGAGCCGGGAGCCCGACGAGGGACTCGATCCCAGGACTCCGGGATCATGACCTGAGCCGAAGGCAGTTGCTTAACCAACTGAGCCACCCAGGCGCCCTGATTTTTCACTTCTTAATTCAATATACTAGACCCACACCTAAACCATTATAGATAACAAATAAACGCACCTTTCAGAGTTTCTTTACAAACTCTTGACTTTCACTTTAGGAAAGCCTTTGGCAAAAGCAGTGGGAAGGAACTAAGCAGCACAGTAAGTCTGCTGCTCCAAGCACTTAAATACCAAGCGAGAGAAATTAACTCAATCTGGAACGCTCCATACGTCTTTAAGACACACGTGGTAAAATATTTATGTCCATTTAATGAAAACATAGCCTCTTGAAATCATGTTTTCTAAGAAGACAGTGAGGGTAACAATCCATATCACTTTGAGTTTCCAAACAAAGTCTCTTGGATTCCAGGAAATGCAGATGTGAGATCTGAGAAGGACCTCAGACACCAGTGAGTCCATTTAACTCATTTTACGAATGACAAAATCAATGCCCTGAGAAGTTAAGTGACATTCTCCAGCCCAGGGGTCAGCAAATTTTTCCTATAAATGTCCCAACAGTAAATATTTTAGGCTTTGTGGGCTGTATGGTCTCTGTCACACTCACTCAACTCTGCCGCTGTCATGTGAAAGGTAATACTTCAACAAACGAGCATGTCTGTGTTCTAATGAAACTTTGTTTATAAAAACTGGTGGTGGCCTGGACTGGGCCTAAGAGCCATAGTTTGCCAGACCCTGATTCAGGGTGCACAATTAAATAATGTCAGAGCCAGCCCAGACCCAACTCCCATGACTGACTATGTTTGTTTGTTTGTTTGTTTGTTTTTAAATATGGAACGCTTCATGAATTTGCATGTCATCCTTGCGCAGGGGCCATGCTAATCTTCTCTGTATCGTTCCAATTTTAGTATATGTGCTGCCGAAGCGAGCACTGTTTATTTATTTATTCATCTAACAAATACCTATTAAGAGTCCACTGAGTACCAAACATAAGGCAGGATGGTAGGGCGTTTAGGTACAGTTGATTAACTCCAAATTCAGAGTGTAATACTTTGTCTACAGGGTTAAAATTTAGCAGTGTCTACTACCTGTGTCTCAAGAAAACATCTCCAATTGGAAGTCAAATTTCTGATCATGGAAATTGTCTATGGACACAAAACTTTGATGTCCTTAAAAGCTAATGGAATAATTCATCGGGAGTTGTAGGTCTCTGTTCTCAAACGCGTAAGTGGAATAATCATTTTATTACCAAAAAATAAACCATCAGGACTTCCAGGACCAGCATCCCTACCCAAGCCCTGGTCATGAGCATTTCTTCCAGGGAGTTCTCACAGCATTTGGCTTACCCTACAACCACCCATCCTTCATAATACAGTGTCTCTGCCAATGCTACCCTGGGAAGGAATGAGTTTCAGAGAAAAATGAGAAAACTACATCCAAAGGCACCGGCTCAAGTGAGGTAGAGGGACAGGAGAAGTGTTAAGTCATTTGTTCAATCTCTCCAGAAACATTTACCAGCCCCTCAAAACATCCTGGGGATATTGGGGTATACTGTGGAGACAAAATCTCATTCTAGAGGCGCATCTAGAAGGTTTAGAGTGTGGGGGTGGGATTAAACAGATAGTGATAACTTTTATGAAAATAAATAAATAAAAGAGAATAACGGAATAGAGAGTAACTGGGAGCTGTGGGAAGAGGAGGGGCCTGTATGAAATACAATAATCAGGAAAGTCCTCTTCAGGAAGGTGTCTCTCGAGCCAAATGCTCCATGATGACAAAATCTAGACTCAAAGGGATCGTGTGGGATAGTGAGAAGCACTGGTTCAAATGGCCTGAGACAGGAACTTGTTTGGTGCGTTCAGTGTGGACAGGCTACAGCAGGTACAATGGTGTGACAGGAGGTCAAAAGAGAAGGCAGGGGTGGCTGCAACTAGAGAATGTGTCTACAGAGCAGGGCCCATGCCCCACAGGGCATGACCCAAAACAACCCACCAGGGTGCAAGATAACAATATCAGCACTTTAAATGTATTTTTTGTCTAAAATAGTAAGAAAGAAACTAGGCTTTGCTAATAGGTCATATAAAGATTGTCAGTGGTACTCTCCCAGTCGGGATATCTGAAGGTGGTGAGCCAAGTATGTTACTGGAAATCTCCCGAGGGAAAAGAGTTACCAAAGGCTTTGTCAGGTACCTGGAATACTTTTGTTCTGTTGCAGCTGATACTGGCTAAGTGAATCTACAGGCTATATTCTCTACTTGTAATTAAAAGAACCCTCACACAACACATGAATGGCTTAAAAAGCTCTGTAGAAAGGAATCAAGGACTGACACTAATGCAAATAATGAAAGCACAAGAGAAAAGCAAGAAAATAGAGTTTACATCTCTCCTTCTCCTATTATAACCTCTTAAACAATGACAAGTCCTGAATAAAAACAATAATGATGTAATTCAATGCTTTCAAAAGCATCTGACTGCTGTATTTCACACCGTAATTTTGTATTTAGGTATGTATATAGAGATGTGTAAATATATACAGATATAGAGATATGGGCATATAACCAAAAGAAGAGTTTCTCAAAGCAATACTTATTAATAACATATTCGAACACTTTGTCTTTTACTAAAAAGTGGTATTAGTTATTATTAATAGTATAACCCACCAATAGGTTGTGACATTAATATTATAATCTACCGATAGTTTATGATATACAGTACTTGAAAAATGCTGATATGATCAGATCTAAGGAGAAATTAGCCACACAACATTGAAATTAAGAAGGCTCCCCACATATAGTACTGTTAGCCATCAATCTTGGCACAAAAGTATATTTCTATTTTAGAAATTGGCTAATGGTAGCACGAAGTCATCAAAATTTGAAAAATATTTTAAAACTAAACATCCTATAAAAACAAACCACTATCATATTTTTCAGTAATATTATGAATCTCATGGTTTTATGAGGAAGTAGCCAAGTGTCCATTGACTTATGAATGGATAAAGAATACGTGGTGTGTGTGTGTGTGCGTGTGTGTGTAATGGAATATTATTCAGCCATAATAAAAGAATGAAATCTTGTCATTTACAATGATATGAATAGTACTAGAGAGTGTTATGCTAAGTGAAATAAGTCAGTCAGAGAAACAAATACCATATGACTTCACTCATGCGTGGAATTAAAGAAACAAAACAAAACGAGCAAAGACATAAGAGGGAGGGGGAGAGAGAGAGAGAGAGAGAGAGAGGGAGAAAGAGAGAGAGAGTGAGAAACCAAGAAACAGACTCAACTACAGAGAACAATTTGATAGTTATCAGAGTGGAAGGGGTAGGGGGGGATGGGTAAAACAGGTGATGGCAATTAAGGAGTGTACTCATCATGATGAGCACCGGGTGATGTATGGAAGAGCTGGATCACTATATTGTACACCTGAAATTAATATAATGTAGGTTAAGTATACGGGAATTAAAATTTTTACTTGATTTCATTTTATTTATTTATTTATTTATTCATTTATTTATTTTAAAGATTTTATTTATTCATTTGAGAGAGAGAAAGTGAGAGAGAGCATGAGAGGAGAGAAGATCAGAGGGAGAAGCAGACTCCCCGTGGAGCCGGGAGCCCGACGCAGGACCTGATTCCGGAACTCAAGGATCATGACCTGAGCCGAAAGGCAGTTGCTTAACCAACTGAGCCACCCAGGCACCCCTTATTTATTTATTTTTAAAAAGATTTTTATTTTTAAAATAAAAATAGAGAGGAGAGAGATCACAAGTAGGAAGAGAGGCAGACAGAGACAGAGGGGGAAGCAGGCTCCCCGCTGAGCAGAGAGCCCGATGCGGGGCTTGATCCCAGGACCCTGAGATCATGACCTGAGCCGAAGGCAGAGACTTAACCCACTGAGCCACCCAGGCGGTCCTGGAATTAAAATTTTTAAAGAAACCACAAGACACATTCAGTCCATTACTTTGCAAAATTTTACTAAACCTGATGTATGTTTAAAAGTTTCAGGTCTCAGGCGCCTGGGTGGCTCAGTTGGTTAAGCGACTGCCTTCGGCTCAGGTCATGATCCCGGAGTCCCGGGATCGAGTCCCACATCGCACTCCCGGCTCTGCGGGAAGTCTGCTTCTCCTTCTGACCTTCTTCCCTCTCGTTCTCAGGCTCTCTCTCTAATAAATAAATAAATAAATAAATAAATAAATAAAATCTTAAAAAAAAAAAAAGTCTCAGGTCTCACAGACATGTACCCTGGGGAAAATAATACATTATAGGTGCTAATAAAAAAAGGTTTTTTAAAATAAATAAATACAAATCTAGGTAAGACAAAAGTGAAAAAAAAAAGTCTCAGGTCTCATTGCAGGGCGCTTGGGTGGCTCAGTCAGTTGAGGATCTGACTCTTGGTTTCAGCTCAGGTCGTGATCTCATGGTTTGTAGGATCAAGCCCCATGTTGGGCTCTGTGCTCAGTGGGGAGTCTGCCTGAAGATTCTCTCTCTGCCTCTGCCCCTCCCCCTGCTCGTGCACTCTCTCTCAAATAAATCAATACATCTTTAAAAAAATAAATAAAACTCTCACTGGCGATCTTTTAATATATTAATTCAGTAGTACACTCATCCTCCTTTATCCAAGGGAAATGCATTGCAAGACCCCCAGTGGAAGCCTAAAATCACGGGGAGTAACAAACCATATCTATGCTATATTTTGTCCTACACATACAAACCTACGATCGAGTTTACAAATTACGCACAATAAGAGATGAACAACAATAATAATAAAATAAAACAATTATAACAATATACTATAATAAAGGCTATGTGAATGTGGTCTATCTCCTCAAAATATCGTATTGTGCTGTTCTCACCTTTCTTGTGATGATGAGATGACACAATGCCTGCATGTTGAGATGATATAAGACTAGTGACGTGGGCACTGTGATGGAGCGCTGGGCTCCTACGGACCTTCTGATGATATGTCAGAAGAAGGATCACCTACTTCTGGACAGCAGTGTGAACTGCTGTGATGTGTGAACAAATATGTTTGGAGACCACCACTACAGCTCACAGAATTTGTCTACCTGGGGCCTTCAGTAGCTGTCTGTGGATTTCTAAGACCCCAGAACCGAGAACTGCGCTTTTTTTCACGCTATTTCGCCTGCTATTGCCTAAACTCAATGTCTGCAGTCCTTTATTACCTGAACTACTTGCCTGGAAACTACTACTTGGTGAAGTCCATCTCCCAAAAGCAAGCAGCTGATGGGCATAAGATATCATAAGACCAGGCCACATAGTAGTTCTTCCTATCCCAAAGCCTTGTATGAATCAGAGCGTTTTGATTCGGCTTACTCTACAATCTGGATATCCTTTCAGGAGAATCAAATGTGTGAAAGGAGCTGGTGTATTCCCGTCATCACTCAGTTTACCACTTATATAATCTGCCCTGGTTATATACAGAGAATATATATATAAGAGAATTACCTCTGGAGGTAACAAAGTTGGACTAGTCATATTAGATACCTGAACCTCAGCCAATGTCTTAGCCTCTCTATACCTCCATTTCTATATTCATAAAATGCTGGAAATGAATCTTGTGATAAGGATTCAGTGGAAAACCTATGGAGCGCACCTTAGTACAATGTCCAGCACAGAATGTGTACTCCCTAGGCTGCGGCTATCACTGCTGCTATTGTCGGAGTTGTCCTTCCTGCGGAGACTGAGTTCTGTGTAGCCCATCTTCATATGTCCTACACAACTCACAAAGATGTGCTTTACAAAAAAATCAAGTCACACATTTCCACACTCACGAATAAGAAAACAATACCATTCTAATTGTATTTGCAAGAAAACCAAACCAATCTTTGAACAAGATTTGCACTGCTGTCTTGGCCACTTTGTTTTCACAGCCACTAGATCAATTTTTGAAATGATGACGCTCACCTGTATTTTTCAAAAATGAAGATGAAATGGAAGGGCGGGGTTTGGAATCTTGCATTTTATTTTCCATTTTCTGGGTAAAGTTGGGTGATTAAGCCACTTATTTTTTTCTCTTGGTCTCTTTTCCATCCACCTAGAAGATAAATGATATCTGGTTTTGACTACCGTCTTTGCACAAAATGTGTTAGACATTTTTAAAGAACAGTATAATCCACTCAGTTTTACTCATTGTGAGAATTCATCTTCTGAAAATGTCACAAATAGCTGTTCTTCCGACTTTTCTATCTCTACCACCTTCAACTTAAATAATGATTAACTTTATGAAACTACTCCTAACAATGAATTGTAAAGCCTAGTTCACATTTTTCTGCAAAGCAACAAACATTTACTAGAGAAAAATCCATTTTATTACCCAGGGAAACACTCACATTTTACTATAAACAGAAATTAAGAATGCCAACAAAATCAAAGCATGGGATGGTCAATGGAAAATGTCCATTAAACTCTTCAATTTTGGACTGTATCTTTGTTTTTAGGGAATCAGCGGATGAGTGGAAGTCCTCAGGGATAAATGAGGCATCAACTCTCAAGAATGTTCCCAGAGTGACAAAAGAATGACAGGATGGTTTTGCATATAAAGACAACAGGCCGGGTTGCTTTTGCATTTGTTAAATAACCCCTGGTCACTCAGGAAGAAGCACATGCTTTCCCTAAAGGATACCAAAAGCTCCTAATTGTTCAGTTATGCATGCAAATCAAAAACAGTGGCCACTTTCCCCTTCCCTTCTACGTACTCTGTTCACAATCTAGCTGATTCCTGTGGGCTCTCCCGTGCCCTAGCTGGCTTCCTCTGGCCTCCCCTCTCTACTGTGTCTCAGTGCCCTTCGAGGGCCCTCAGTCCTCAGCCAGGCTCCTCTCTTCTTCCTCCCTCCTTCCTTCATTATTGTTAACTTTCTGAGCAGTCTTTGTTTATTTATGGCACATATTCCCAGTAGAAGTTATTTTCACAGACTCATGCGACGTGTGCCACTTGCCAAGGCCGCAGGATGTGTGGGAATCCAGTTTTCCCTCCTTCTGCCTCTGCCTGGCAGCCTATTGTCCCCTCCTGTTAGCACCTGCAGCAAAGTCACAGCCCAAAGTTGTGACAGTAGCAGGAGATCCAAGGCCACCAACGGCAAGGTCCTAAACATAGAATTATTTCAATGCAAGACCAAGCAGAACCCAAAGCTGAGTAACAGGCGAACAAGGAGCATGTCTTCATTAATGCTAAATTGTCTCAAAATAATTTCTGGCTGTCATGAGAGTTCTTTCACAAATTACACAAAGAAGGGGCACTGTAAATTAAGACATTGTACGGTCATGCCATAATTCCTGATAAAATGTATAAAAGGATACTGAGGGAAGAAAATAATGGAGAAGAGAGTTCCTAAGCTGTCTTTGTCAAAAATACTTAACACATCAGTTCTAAGTCAGAAGCACTGAACTAGAGGCCAAAGTGAGGGTTACTATGTAATAATATATAGTTTATGACTGAACTATGAAATAATTTGTGTCATCATTTGTGTAGTAAGTCAAAAATATTAAGTGACTCCCCACTACCAACACCCAGGGGAACCTAGGGGGGTCCTACAGACCTCTATAATTACTACTAGTTTCACCAAAATCTCTTCAATTATCCACGTGATCTACATAAAAGCCGTGTGCCTGACATACGAACACATCTTTGAGACAATCTCCCAAGTCATACACCTCCAACCAGTTTGCTACCCTAAACACCTCAAGTTAGTCCTGGTGCTTTATCTAAGAAGCAGAAGTCAAGACAAGACTAAATATATGAGTATATTTTGTTAATAGAAATACCTATGCAAAAGAGCAATAACAGGTTAAGAGAACTGACAGACCCCCGTTTACTTGGTGGAAGCATCTGAGACCCTCTTAACATCTAAGGTTGGTTCAGCAAAGCTGTCTGGCAGTTCTTGAGTCAAGGTCGACCAACAAAGAGTTTGCCTCCTGAAACAGCATGCTTTAGCACCCCCACTCAGTCATTGCAGCAGCCCGTGGGAGGCAAGAGCCACAGTGGAGCCCAGAGGGCAGAGACTGGGGCTCTGGGACAATTGCTCCCTGTGTAGGAGGCCTATGAGGTGAATTCTCAGAGACAACGCACCACTACTACATAGAAGTTCAAAAGTTTCTATCTGTGCAGTAAGTCTTGAGCTTGGCATCCAAATTTTCCCTGATCTCCACCTAACCCGTGTGGGACCTTAGTTTCTGGCACTTCCTGTTCCGGATACTTTCACATTAGTCTAAGTAATCCCTTGGTTCCCACAGGCGCTCCAAAGGCGACCAAAATGCTTTCCCTCATACCATTCCTTCCCTCTGATACTTTCCTCGGCTCTAACCCTCTTTTCAAGCTCCTACCTACTCTGCTGTAAGGTCATTCTGAAATGCCAATCCGACGTTAAGGCCAAATTCAAAACTCTTGCCCACCTGCATCTGCTCAACCCCTACCCTTGTAGAAAGGTTCCTTCTCGCCTTAGAACATCCAGAGAACTCCATATACTCTTGTGCTTAGAGTATGAAGCACTTTCTACTTGCTGTAGCTCCTACAAGTTCTACCTTCATAGCCAACCCCAGGGAGGGATGCAAACATGTCAAATGTGCATTCCTGTACTATTGCGCAAACCGTGCATTGCAAGAAACAAATGAACTAACAAAAGACAGATTCTGGCCTGGTACATATCTATTGACCCAGGACAAAAAATAAAGCTAAAAGAACTTCTTTATTTCTTATTTTCATGTTTGTGTTCTTTAAAAAAATTTTTTAAGGTAAACAGGAGGGGCGCCTGGGTGGCTCAGTCGGTTAAGCATCTGCCTTCGGCTCAGGTCATGGTCCCGGGGTCCTGGGATCGAGCCCTGTATCAGGCTCCCCACTCTGCGGGGAGCCGGCTTCTCCCTCTCTCTCTGCCTGCAGCTTCCCCTGTTTATGCTCTCTCTCTGTCAAATAAATGAATAAAATCTTTAAAAAAAAGGATAAACAGGAACTATCAAACCCAAACTAATATTGATTCTCAAATGCAATGCAAAAACCCCCACTGACCTGGGAAAGAACATCATCACTGCTGCAGTCATAGAGAATCCACACAGTATAATTAGCATTGACATATGAAACTGACCCAATAAATGAATATTCTGGAAGAGATTTAAATATAAAATCCTATTAAATTAAACAAGGAGGCCATTAAACTGAGAAGGCTCTAATGCTGTGGGGGCCTACAAAAGCAAACCAAAATCTAAGCCTCTAAATGTCTCAAAGTTATACAATCAAAATGCTAAGAACAACCAGTCACAAACAGCCAACTAGGCTTCGAGTGATGGCCAATCAATAATTTACCTACTTTGGGGGAGCCTGGGTGGCTCAGTGGGTTAAAGCCTCTGCCTTCGGCTCAGGTCATGATCTCAGGGACCTGGGATCGAGCCCCGCATTGGGCTCTCTACTCAGCAGGGAACCTGCCTCCCCTCCTCTCTCTGCCTGCCTCTCTGCCTACTTGTGGTCTTTCTCTCTGTCAAATAAATAAAATCTTTTTAAAAAATTTTAAAAATAAAAATAATTTCCCTACTTTGCTTCCATGTTTTCTCTATGAAACTCTCTCCCCGAGCTCCTGTGAGGGGAGCACTCCTAACCGTTTCTGGTTTGGCACTGCCCAATTTGAATTGATTGTGTTTTGTTTTGTTTTGTTTTGTTGTTTTTTTTGTTGTTTTTTTTTTTTGAATTGATTTTTATTCAAATAAACTCTAAAAAAAATTTTTTAAAGATTTTATTTATTTATTTGGCAGAGAGAGAGAGAGCACAAGTAGGCAGAGCGGCAGGGAAAAGCAGGCTCTCTGCTGAGTGGGGAGCCCGATGCAGGGCTCGATCCCAGGACCCTGGGATCATGACCTGAGCTGAAGGCAGCCGCTTAACTGACTGAGCCACCCAGGTGCTCCTCTAAAAAATTTTAATATGAGATGCCTGGGTGGCTCAGTTGGTTAAGCATCTGCCTTCGGTTCAGGTCATGATTCTAGAGTCTTAGGATTGTGTCCTGCAAAGGGCTCCCTGCTCAGCAGGAAGCCTGCTGCCCTTTGCCTGCCACTCCCCCTGCTTGTGCTCTCTCTCTCTCTCTTATTCTCCCTCTCTAACAAAATAAATAAATAAAATCTTTATTAAAAAATAAAACAAAAGGGCGCCAGGTGGCTCAGGTCATGATCCCGGGGTCCTGGGATCAAGTCCTGCATCAGGGTCCGTGCTCAGCAGGGAGTCTGCTTCTCCCTCTGCCTGCTGCCCCCCTGCCTGTGCTCTCTTTCTCGCTGACAAATAAAATCTTAAAAAAATAAAAATAATAAAACAAAAATAAAACATTTTAATATGCCTCAGTCTTTTAACAGTTCCAGAGCAATGAGAAACCAAATACAGGTACCTGCTGAGCCCCTTCAGCTTGCTGCTTTCTGGCTGCCTGTGGCGACAGTAGACAAATCCTACTTGCTTCCTGGATCCTAGTTCCACAGCTTTTGTGTCATGAGCTTTCAGACTTTATTTGAACATTCCTTTTTCTGGACTGCGTCCAAAGCTGCTAGAAATGGACTGGGCCTGACTTAAAAACTGGGCTGGGTCTGGGGTCAGACTAGATCTGACTTAAACTGAACCAGTGCCAGTGTGAGGCCTCAGATGAATAAAATTTTGTTTTAAGACTGAACAAGTAGGTTAATCTTACCAAAGATAATCTTCAATTACGGTGGCTTCAGTGGGAACTTCTAACCATTCTAGATAA
The DNA here is from genome assembly GCA_028533885.1 of Nasua narica. Classification (NCBI taxonomy): domain Eukaryota; kingdom Metazoa; phylum Chordata; class Mammalia; order Carnivora; family Procyonidae; genus Nasua; species Nasua narica. The sequence continues at coordinate 6,597,622 of CM052801.1, read as the reverse complement.
TCTTATCACTTTACGAGGTGCCCTAGAGAAAGAGGGGTCTCAGCCAGACACTGACTACAAAGGGTAGAGAGAAAATTATCTCTCCTCCTCCACAGCTTCTGGTGGCCGGGATAAGACCGGCTGGGACACAGGACACCCCCGCTCACTCCGGAGCAGGCAGAAGGCATCCGGGGAAAACTGGCCGAGGCCAGCAAAGGGTGACAAGTCATACCAAAGTCAGCCCTCCCGACCTCTGTCTGTCGCCTGGTGGAGAGAAGGTAAATTTCACATTTTCCTTTCCTTTCCAAATTCAGATGGGCAGAAAAAAAAAAATTGGTTATCCATCCTTTCTCTCCTAAGGAGAGCGAAAGCCTTTTTTGTCTCATTTTGCATCCTGAGAACTTGGCTTGGCCACTGTCAGACCAGGGGGCCCCCAAAAAGATAGCTGAAAAGAAATGTGTGTTGCACCCTATTCGTGGCTACATAAGCCTGGGCAGAAATGTGGACTGCGTTCCACTTGCGGCTAGGGTCCTACCAACTGTTAAAATTCCC
>CM052801.1:6546216-6596591 GCA_028533885.1 Nasua narica | reverse complement strand
TAGGTCTCCAGACGTTCTTGCTAAGATGGTTTCAGCTAACAGCTGCTTTAGATAACTTACCGGCTGAACGAGGAGGAGCCGGGGCCATAGCGAGCACTTCCTGCGGTACCTGGACCAACATGTCCCGTCTTGCAGCAAACGCAATAAATCAAACCAGCCACTTGGCTAAAACAGGTTGGTGTCCCTTCTTTGATGTATTTGATACCAACTGGTTTGGCTCATGGGGGTTGAAGAGTGTACTTCAGTCTGTTAGTGTTATCCTTATAATAAGTCATCATTTGAGTGCTCTGGTATGCTATTTTCTCTCAAAGGTCTTAAATGCATGTTCACAGCCATCAGCAGCACATCAGATGGTCCCACTGGGCTTGGAGAAACAGAAACAAGATGAACGAGATGAACAGCAAAAACATTTCTTCCACGGATCTGACATCATAACCTATGAGGTTCACAATGAGATAAGAGCAACTTAACTCTGATGGTGACTGAGAGTGGCACTAATACCAAGGTGCCTGGCTGGCTCAGTCAGTGGAGCATGTGGCTCTTGATCTTGTGGGTTCAAGCCCCACACTGGGCATAGAGTTTTCTTCAAAAAAAAAAAAAAAGTAAAAAAACAAACAAGAAAAGGGTGCTCGTAATACCAAGACGTGTTCTATCTGTCATGTATGAGATGACGACCAAAAGGGGGAACTGTTAAGTTAATAAAATAAAAAGAATGAGGTGGCTGGAATTCTGAGGGCAGCCTATATAAGCAAACCCAAATCTAAGCCTATAAATGCCTCAAGGTTATGAAATCAAAACGCTACGGACCACCTATCACAAACAGCCAACTAGGCTTTGCGATACACCCATTCAATAATTTCCTTACTTTGCTTCCTCCTTCACTCTATAGAAGGTTCTCCCCAAGCTCCTGTTGGCGAAAGGCTCCTAACCACTTAATGTTTGGTACTGCCTAATTCCAACTGGTATTTGTTCAAAGTCTTAAAACATGCCTTAGTTTCTCTTTCAACAATCTGAATAAAACCTCTTCAGCTATCTATGTCCTTTTTATCACTGTATCACTTATGTTAGATCTCAGTGTCAATCTTCTCTTGGAGTTTTTGGCTCTTGTTCACCTTTGTACCACATACATCCACAATTAATACACAGAAATAAAATCAATAAATGCCTTGAAGTTGCTTAAGAGTCTCAAAGCAAAGGGGCGCCTGGGTGGCTCAGTGGGTTAAAGCCTCTGCCTTCGGCTCAGGTCATGATCTCAGGTCCTGGGATCGAGCCCCGCATCGGGCTCTCTGCTCAGCGGGGAGCCTGCTTCTCCCTCTCTCTGCCTGCCTCTCTGCCTACTTGTGATCCCCCTCTCTCTGTCGAATGAATAAATAAAATCTTAAAAAAAAAAAGAGTCTCAAAGCAAAGATTTAACTGCTATTTTATTTTTAAAAAATTAAATCCCCTGAGAAAGTGCTTCAGTTGAATTCGAGTTTTAGACTAAAAAGAAAATCTCCAAATTAACTACTCTTATGTAAATAGAGAACCTTGTAAACTCTTCAATAAAAGAACAATCAGTAGCAAATGAAGATCGATCAATCTTTATCTCCAAGGATAACCTGGAATTTGAGCTTTACAGAAAGCCCTTTAAACTCAGCCCATGTTACCTGAAGCAACAAACCAACCATATATTCCTAACTTGGTTTAGGGAAAATCCAACTGGCTTATAAAATTTTTATCTCTTTCCTGAGTTCATTTATAATCAGGTTTCAAGAACCTCATAAGATGCTTCCAAGGCAGAAACATTTTCTCCAAGACAATTCGTGTCTTCTAAATATTATTAAAATACGATTGTCACAGAGTTCTAGGGGAGCTGACACCCAGAGGGCAAAGAACACATCACTAATAGCTAGTCAAGTACTAACTGGCTCTACGTTGCGAACTCCCTTTCCTGGAAAAACCAAGTATATTTGAGCAAAAGGAACATTGATGATCATCAGGAAACATCCTTTGGCATCGATATGCTGCTCGGTAAGGGATGAATCAGGACTGCAAATGCCACCTGAGTCACGCAGTGGGTTCAAGTGCAGAGTCCAGATACACCCCGGAAGAAGCGGAACCTCAGGCCAACATCCTATTGAAAATCCTCAACCAAAAAGTTCTTCTCGCATCTCAATCTCAAAAAGGTGATTAACCTGAGAAATAGTAACCACATATGATAAGTTTGCACAGAACAGCCAGCCAAGGACTACAGCAATGCATTCTTAGAAAACAGTAAATTGAGAAAGTATTATTTCCAAAATATATGCCTATTGTCACAGATTTCCAAGTGCTCTGGCAAATGTGTTCTTAATTTTATATTGTCCTGAGAAGTAGCCTTGCTGCATTTAATTGCTCATTTAACTCATTTAAGTCAACAATAATTCTTGGGAGTTTGCAACACAGAAGGCAGAAGTTAAGCAGAGTTAATATAAATGACAGTCCAAATCCTCAAATATAAAGATCAGAAAAAGCACACCTGACAATAGGAACATATCCCCAAAGAAGGAGAAGGACACAGGCAGAGCGAAAACACCAGGAAAGAGCAGGGAGCCTTTCATGTGAAGTGGCTGCGGCAGCTAGCCTAAACTCCAGGGGAAACCAGTAACAAGGGACAGATGTCGGGTGGTAAGTAACTCCAAAAGCAAAACTCTTAAAATACGTGGAGAGAACAATTTCAGTAATTCTGCCCTGAACTTCAACCTCAACATTATTTCTATAGTAGCGATAAATTGGATAGCAAAGCAATCTTAACTATTTAGCTTCTAAAACACAAAAAGGCGAGAACTCAAAATCTTGGAAAAAGGCCTTCCTTACTTTAGGCAAAATGGACGAATTCTATTGTCCTAACATGGACTTCATTATTTTTAATTACCCTAGAAAATGTCCACCTCATCTTAAGATTCTATCTCAAAATGATCAGTTCTGAGTTTGAAAGAATTAAAGTATATTTTGCAAAATTTTTATCACGTGAAAACATGAAATTTTTTTTAAAGATTGTATTTATTTATTTGAGAGAGAGCATGGGCGGAGGAAAGAGGCAGAGGGAGAAGCAGGCTCCCCACTGAGCAGGGAGCCCGATGTGGGGCTCAATCCTAGGACCCTAGGATCATGACCTGAGCAGAAGGCAGACACTTAACTGACTGAGTCATCCAGGTATCCTTTGAAATTTCTTTTTAATACTGCATGACAAAGCTCAAAACATTGCATAATGCTATGCTTTGCCTCTTTGTGCTTCCTACTTTTAGTTACTATCAACTTCATATGCCAGAGAATAAAAACTGATATCCTGGATAATTATGTCCTTATCTGCAAGTATAGTTCTTCCCATGTGCAGTAAATGAATAATTTTTAAATTAAATAAATGTCAAATAGCTCAGTTGAACCACGGGAATGGTCTTACTAAGCCTCTATTATGTACACAAATGTTGAAGAACATGGTAAGAAAAAAATAATATCTTCACACCTTCACCTGTTTATTAAAACCAGGGATAGGAAAAAATAAATTATTTTGACAGCTACATTTCTGAGGATTTCTGCAAGTATAATATTTGCTTTCTTAGTAATTTGCATCATAAATATGCATCTCCTTGTTAAGTTTACCTTAGGAGAATAGGAAGAAACCTCATTTACACAGTGGTGTCATAAACTGATTCAAAGTACATTTCACAAGTTACTCTATAGTCAGCATCAACTTCTTCTATAAGAGTTTTCATAGTAAGCATTCTTTTAAAGTACACATGAAACATTCTACAGGATAGACTATAGACTGGGCCACAAGAGAAGTCACAATAAATTTGAAAAGCCTGAAGTCATACAAACAGTGTTGTCATCATAGACTCTGAGAAAGTGGAGTGTGGTCCATTTTACTGATAAAGCCTGGTGCTTCCTTCCTTCCTGCTCATACATAAGTAATTCCCAAGTAGAAGGTATGACTGTGTGGCCCAGATGACCCAAAATGGCCACACAGGAATATCTCAATCCCCACCTCACTCATCATCCATTTTTCAGGCCAGTGGGCTGGTCTCTTATTTTCAGCTAATATCCAGTGAAGAAGGGAATCTTGCCACTGGACCAAAACAAGTCTTTTCTTAGTCATACCGGATGAAAGGATTTCATCAGCTTCCTTGTGATAAAAAATTATAAGTTGAGAACAGAATCTTATTGTATATCTGTTAGAATTGGGGTTTTTTTTGTACAAATTTATACCCGTTACTATAGGTAAACTATTTATAATTTGCATTTCTAGGTGTGAGTTTGGCTATTCTCCACAATTTCTATTGCCATCATACCTAAGCTAAAGCCAGGTACTTCCCAAAATCCTTTATTAACAAAATCCATAAGAAGAATTTAAGATTTAAACATTTATTTTTTTAGTTTTTTGTATCCAGAATAAAGAACTCCTGTAACTCAATAAAAACAGAAGCCAATTTTAAAAATGAGTAAGAGCCATAAATAGTCATTTCACCAAGAAAGACACACAAATAAATAATAAGCACATGAAAGGATGTACATCATTAGTCATTTGGAGAAACTAGAACACTTATATACTGCTGGTAAGGATGTAAAATGCTACAGCCACTTTGTAAAACAGTTTGGCAGTTTCTTTAAAAATTAAATTTATCATACAAACCAGCATGTCTATTCCCAGGAATCTACCCAAGAGAAATGAAAGCATATGTCCACACAACACTTGTATGTGAATGTTCATAGCAGCATTCTTTGTAATAGTCAAAAGGTAAAAATAACCTAAATGTCCATCAACTGGTGACTCTATAAACACAATGTCATACATCCATACAATAGAATGTTGCTCAGCAATAAAAACAAACTACTGATACAGGCTACAACATGGATGAAGCCCAAAAAAGTATGCTAAATAAAAGAAGCAAGATGCAATAGACTATTATTATACGATTCCATGTATATGAAATTTCAGAACAGCAACTCTATTCTAGAGATAGAAAGCATACCAGTGTTTGCCTGGGCCTGGTAGGGATGAGGGTGGGGCATAGGGCTCGGACTGTCTACAAATGGGCTCAAGGAAAATTTTGAAGGTAATGGGAAAACCCTAAAACAAGATTGTGATAGTGGTTATACAACTTCATAAATTTACTAAAAATTTAAAAAGAAAACCACTGGGTTAACTTAATCCAAAATCTTTATTTTATAGGTAAGAAAACTGCCTCTTAAGCCCATAAAAATGTCTAAATATCCTTCTAGTACCTTTGGTTTGTATCTCATATTTGAACTCGGATATTGCTTTCTAATTCTTCATGTTGAGGGTCCTATTCCTATGAGATAAAGTAAATATAAGGCAGGAAACTGTGTTAAATTCTTGATGAGTTAATTCGGACTGAACTTACTTGGTTTAAATTCGTAGGAATAAGTGTGGTGAGACTGAGCCATTCTCCTGAATCAGATTGAACCTAGTGGCTTTTCTATTTCTTAATTACTCAGCCTATACTGTTTAAAATTCTCCAAACATACATAGGAATACTCATATCCAGGGACAAACAAAAAGTAGTCTCTAGAACAAAAATAAGAAACAAAAAACAAACCACAAACTGTCGTCTCTCTGTGGATTAATAGTCATTTCTGCTTTTCATCATTAGCAGTATGGAGAATTCTACATGTAAAATGAGGGGACATGCCAGATGAGATCTGAGATTCCTTCCAGTTCTAACATAAATCATGACCCCCTGTTATTCCTATTATTTATCATTTCTACCCATTGTCACCTATTTCTGTAGTAGCTGAGCATAAATCTATTTTTGTCACACTATTCTTTTACCAAGAATAAATCCTTAGGAAAGTAAGATTTTTTTTTTTCCAAATTCAGAATAGAAGAAACAAAGTCTCAGCTTTTTAAAAAGTGAATCCGGGAACATTTCAAAATAGCTTTCTCAAAATCCATTCGCGATTCCTAACGTAAAGCATTAACCGGTAGGATTTTTTTTTAATGAAAAAGAAGTATATTGAAAAACAACTTTTTTTTCAGTTTAAAAATGAACTCAAAGAGGGGCGCCCAAGTGGCTCAGTTGGTTAAGCGCCTGTCTTCAGCTCAGGGCATGATCCCAAGGTCCTGGGATGGAGCCCCCAGTCCTTGGGCTCCCTGTTCAGTGAGGAGTCTACTTCTCCTTCTCCCTCAGCCCCTCCCTTTTTCACCCCCACCCCACCCCCGCCTGTGCTCTCTCTCTGTCTCTAATAAAATCTTTTTTTAAAAAATGAATTCAAAGATAAATATAATTCATAGTCAGAAACATATATTCAGTCCAACATGGCCATGGGCACGCAGGATGCTTAAACTGCCCAGAAAGGCTGTAAGAAAAGTGATTTATTATTTTAAGGATTAAATTTAGGAATTTTAGGCTCATATCCTTTTATTTGATATTTCCTAGCACTAAGGAGTGAGTAAGACATTGGAAAAATGGAAAAGTGGCTCTCTCTGGGAAATGGAATGAGGGCTATTATTGAAAACCAGATGTGGATTTTGACTTTTCACTTTGGTTTTTAAACTGTCAGACATTTTTGTCATGAACATATACTTCTTTTACATTTCAAAATCTAATAAAAAGTATTCAAATAAACACACCTTTTCATTTTCTCTGTATGTATGTCCCTTGAAAGAAAGGAGGGCCATGGCAATAATGAACTTTAAAAAGCCTAATTTCAAATTTCCTAGCACTCCAGGTATATATTTGTTTTAAGCTTTCACAGAGCATAATGGTTAGGTTTCTCTGTCCCCTCCCCAAATAGTAAGCAACTCTCTCTCTCTGTCTCAAATAAATAAATAAAATCTTTTAAAGGGTGGGGGCACCTGGGTGGCTCAGTTGGTTAAGGGTCTGACTAGTAAACAACTTTATAATTGGTTCTCAGTCTCATTGATCACTTTCTCTCTTGTGCCTAACACACCGTTATTCATTGTTCGATAAATGTTCATTAAGCAAAAACTAAACCACTGAAGCTTTGCCCTCTGACTCCCATCTCTGTGATCCTTAGTGAGTCAGTTTCTTACCTTCAAAATACGCATGAGAGAACTACCTCACAGGGATGTTAATTAAATGACACAATATATAGAAGCACTTAGCACAGTGCCTGATATGTGGTAGTCTCCGCTCCCGTCACCTCTTCTTTTAAGATAAGCTTCTTCCCAGTGGGAAAGAGTAGTAACTTTCCCAAGATAAAAAAAAAAATCAGCAGTCCTTTTTCTGACTTTTAAATGCCACTTTAAAGGCTGCAAAGATGGACCAGGTAAAACATTAGCCTTGGTATGTGTTTCGGGAATCCTAAGACCACCCATATGTTCAGTGATTTGCTAGAAAGGACTCACAGGACTCAGGAGCAGTTGCACTCAGGGGTACGGTGTGTTACAGCAATCACCAAGGGGAAGGGACCCAGCAGGAGTCTAGAGGAATCCATGCCCATATTTCCTGCTCTCTCCATAGCAGCAGGAAGGAATGTGTTCCTCCAGCAAGGCCATGCAGCAACACATGCATGGCGCTCCGCCCTGCGAAGTCTTCCTGAATATTCAGAGTTCAGGGTTTTTCTTGGAGGTTTGTCACGTCGCCATAATGACCCACCACAACGGCCAAGCTGCCGGATCCCCAGAAGGAAGCAGGTGCTCAGTGCCCCAGATGGGCAAAACCACCTCTCACTGAGAGAAGGTTTCAAAGGCAGGGTTCCCAGGTACCAGCCAAGGACCAAACTCGGACACAGGCCTTTTTAAGAGAGCAGCCTTGGGCTTCCTGCACACATGGCCAGTGAGAAACTGGGAAAGGAGGGCGCATGTTGCAGGAAAGAAGAGTAGTAAGAACTGGGGAAAGCAGAGAAAGGACAAAATAGTGGAAAAGACAGAGAGAAAAGGAAGTCAAGGGAAGACAAGGAAAGAAGCTGAGAAAAGGAAGAGGGAGGGCAGGAAGAAGAGGAAATCATTTGCGGGCTGACCCAACCTGGCTTCTTCCGCAGGCCCCCCGACCCTCTAGCGCCCGGGCTCAGGGCTGCTCTTCCCACCACCCCAGCTCACACTCCACCTGCAAAGATGCCACAATGCTGCCTTGTACATGCCTACTTTCATCCCCCCCTCCGTGTGTGTGCGTGTGCACGTGCATGTGTGTGTGTACGTGTGTGCATGTGCGTGTGCGTGTGCGTGTGCGTGTGTGTGTATCTGTTCCCTTTGTCCTACTCGCTTGGTGTAATCTCACTGCTCTGATGAAGTGACAGAAGGATAAGGGAGGGAAAACCCAACCGTGATGAGATTAAATAGGAAAAGGCATTTGAGCCCAAATGGAACAAGAGGACAACAGGCTTCTAGAGTCCCTCTGAACTCTGAAAGAAATACATAGTCCTTCTTGCTTTAGAAGACAAGAAATACTGGGAAAACTGTCGATTAACACAGAGTTTGTATGTTATATGCATTATATGCTGTATTCTTACAATAAAGTGAGCTAAAGAAAATGTTATTAAGAAAATCATAAGGAGGGGCGCCTGGGTGGCTCAGTTGGTTAAGCAACTGCCTCTGGCTCAGGTCATGATCCTGGAGTTCCCGGATCGAGTCCCACATCTCCCCCTGCTGAGCGGGGAGCCCGCTTCTCCCTCTGACCTCTCCCATCTCATGTTCTCTCTCTCTCTCTCTCAAATAAATAAATAAAATATTTTTTTAAAAAAGAAAATCATAAGGAAAATACATTTATAGTACTTTACTGTGAAACATCCACATACAAGTGGACCCATGTAGCTCAAACTAGTGTTATTCAAGGGTCAACTGTACTTTTAAATTACAGTGGCCTCCTTGATTTCTAAGAGGTCATTGGTTACTTCTCCCATTTAAATATCTAGAGCAAGTTTTTTTTTTCTGAAGTTAAAAGATACTAGGGTTTTATTCTTCCAAACCTCTCTCCTTTTTTTTTTTTTTTTGGATTTTGAGTTCATAAAAAAGAAAAGAAGATAAGCGAGCTATTTCTTGCCCCAGTGCTTTTGTAATTGAAAAATATAACAGATCCTTTTCTCCTTTTCTCACATTTTGTATTTTAAAAATTGCTGTCAGACTAAGGCTTTGCCAAGTTTCAACCCCAAGTGAAATCTTATCAAGAAAACTGAAAGATATATAAAAAGCAGATGGATTATAGGTATAATCATACAGCCTACACGCATGTTATAGTTTTTTAAACAAGTTCATCTCTCTTGTGTTAAATGTATAATATTAATTATATTTATATACTGAAATATATGTCCTTTTATGATTCCATTTTCATATTATCAGGAAGGTTTTACTTTTGTAAAAAATATATATGTATTCATCTGGATAAAGACAGATATCCTAGGTAAGAGAAGAAATTAGAAAAAACATGACACCTTTCCATCTTCAATTACCTAGAAATCTACTACATGGACAAAGAAGAAGATACTTAGACAATTCCAGAGGATGGAGGTTGAACAAATAGAAGACAATTTTCATCAGGCACATTAAACTCAAGGAAAAACCTGATATTTGATATCACTTCGTCCCTTCTAGAAATAGAATGGCTACTTCATTTGTAATTATCAAGTGAGGGGCATCGTCACAGAGTGCTCAAGACTAGAATGCTGGTATTAGAGAGGCTCTGACAAATCAGTGGAGATCCGATGGAAGGACTGAACAGAAGAATGAACACGGAGATTCCCACAGAGGCCAAAGACAAAGATGGGCTTCCAAGGATGAATTGGAAGACTGGGAACCTTATTGACATACGGCAGATTCCAAAAGCCTTGTGAGATGGGTCACATGGCCAAACTAAATAACTAAAGAGGTCTGACACTGAAGTTTAGCACAAACATAGAAGGGAATCCCAACTGGATAGGGAGAAAGGGATTGAGCCCCAAGAGGAAACTTCAGGATCAGCAAAGAGAGATCACGTTAGGCTAGACTCTGCAGAGGCAACAAATTAACTCTGGAATCTCAGCGGTTTAACACAACAAAGTTTATTTCCTGCTCAAAATACATGTTTCAAAGCAGGGAGGGAGGGAGCTCTGTTTCACAGCTATTCTGAGGTCTGAGCTCACAGAGGTCTGGTACTTTATAGCTGCTTTATCTGTATCACATAGGCTCCAAGTCCTCCGAATATCTGAAACTGGAAAAGGCAGGAGCACTCAGACTCTTAAGCGACTCAGAACTATGGTGAGGCCAGAGCTCAGTCACATTGCCCCAAACCAACTATGAGGGAGGCTAGGAAGTGTAGGGGAGGGAACGGCCATTTGGTGAGCTCAGATGCCAGAGGGTACACCGCCTAGATAGAACCCTTTCCAGGCAGAGATGCTATACACATTCTTTATCTCAGCTTACTACCCTATAAGGCCTTCCTAGCCCAGCCATTAAATAAGTTCTGAATTTCTGACATGGTGGGTTACCATTGTTCAAGCATTGAAACAGAAGCTGGGGAATGGCCAAAATCCAAAACACTGACAACACCACATGTGGTCAAGGATGTGGAGCAACAGGAACTCTCATTCACTGCTGGTGGGAATGCTAAATGGTATAGCCACTTTGGAAGACAGTTTGGCAGTCTCTTACAGAATTATAAATACTCTTACCATATGATCCAGAAATTGCACTCCTTGATGTTTACCCAAATGAACTGAAAACTTATGTCCATACAAAAACCTGCACAGAGATGTTTATAGTAGTTTTATTTAAAATTGCCAAAATTGGAAGCAACCAAGATGTCCTTCTGTAGGTGAATGGATAAATAAACAGTGGTCCATCCAGACAATGGACTATTATTCAGCGCTACAAAGAAATGAGCTATCAAGCCATAAAAAGCCATGGAGGAAACTTTGACCCATATTAGTAAGTGAAAGAAATCGATCTGAAAAGGCCACATACCATACAATTCCAACTATATGACATTCTAGAAAACGCAAAACTATAAAGACAATAAAAAGATTATGGTTGACAGGGGCTCGGGGGGAGAGAGGGACAAACAGGCAGAGTATAGAGAATTTTTAGGATAGCGTAACTATTCTGTATGATACTACAGTGGTAGACACATATCATTATATATTTGTCAAAACCTATGGAGTGTATGCAACACCACAAGTGAACCCTAATGTAAACTACAGAGTTTGGGTGATAATGATGTATCAATGTAGGTTCATAAACTGTAACAAATGCACCACTCTAGTGAGGCACGTTGACAGTGGACGAGGTTGTGTAAGTGTGGGGGCTGGGGGTATAGGGGAATTCTCCAAGCCTTCCCCTCAATTTTGCTGTGAATCTAAAAGGCTCAAAAAAATAAATAAAGTTTATTAATTAAAAAAAGTGGGGATGTTCCTCTTCAACAAGGCAGTAGAAGGGATGTATTTGGTACAAAGTGAATCACATGACCTCTTAAAGTCTCTTCGAACCCTGAGGTTCCCCGATTTCTATGCTCTGTTTGGTATTGAGAGACCACTGACTTCTTAGGCCAAGAAGGGATTTTAAAGGTCATTCAGTGGATGAATTCTTTTCTCTGCGGCAGGACTGCTGAAAGGTCATCTAGTCTATGCTGGAAGATCTTCAGAGAATGGAAATTTGGTGCCTCCTTGATTAACTCTTTCAACACCTCCTTGAATCACCTTGTCTGAGAGTCATCCTTACATTGAGCCAACCTGTATCTCCCTAATTCCCACCCTTTTGGTATATCAGTGGGATCAGAAAGATAGCAGTAAGTGTCTGGAGACAAGTCTAGTATCTATTCAACAGAAATCCCACCGAAGAATTGAAGCCCTTGTCTTATAGGTAGGCTTTGCGGGAAAATGAGGCAGGGATCAGCGACAACCAGACAGCAAGCCAGACTCAGAGCGACCTTCAGGTCCTGAAGGACAGAGGCAGGGGCTCAGTTTAGGTGCTTCTGAGGTTATCCTGTGTAGGGCCACAGGCAAATTTGGGCAAAGAGCACAATCATTTGTTTTGGGGAGGGTCATCATCCTACTGATGAATACTGAGTTTATTTCAACTAAACATTGCTATACCGTACCTTCCCCAAAAGGTTCTTTTTAACTGATTATAGACAGAAGGATCTACCTAAACAGCCTTATTTAGGAAATATAAAAGAATTGTGCCAAATCAAGTGGATACTGCTCGTTCCTTATTTTGCTTGGTATTCCTTAGAAATCTAACACTACTAAATATTCTTTCTTTGACAATTTCCTCTTCCTTGGCTTAGACTTTCTTTGTCTTGGGCCTATTTTCTCTCAACCTCCTTCATTGGATTCTCTCTCCCTCCTTCCAATAGTGGTGGTTTTCCCAAAGCCCAATTCCCAGCCTTGTTAGTAAGACACCTTTACTGGGCAATCTATCCACTCCCGTGGCTGTATCTACATTTGTATGTCGATGAATCCCAAATGTGTATCTCCCCAGGAGCCTCTCTCCTGCACTCCCAATTTACCTCTACCTTAACAGGGCACAGATGCCAAGAGTATGGGTGCTCACAATGGATCCCATTGTCATTTACTCCCCTGTTTATGCATTTCCGACTTGGCACCATATTTACCCAGTCTCCAAAGCTGAGAAACCAGAAGTCATCCTGCGCTCTTCTTTCTCCATGAACTTGCATAATCCAGGCATGAAGCCCCATCAATTCTATCTCCAGCAGGCTCTAAAATCTGCCTCTTCCCTCCATCCTCATCACCAATGACATGGTTCATGATCTTTCATTTGGACTGTTGTAACATCCAGCTTTAACTTTAACATGTTCCATTATAATGTAGTATAGTTTAAGTGCTTTTATAATGAACAACATATTTCTTTTTAAAGATTTTTTAAAGTTTATTTAAGCAATCTCTACACCCAACACAGGGCTTGAACTCATGACCCTGAGTTCAAGAGCTGCATGCTCTACCGACTGTACCAGCCAGATGCCCCTGAACAATAAATTTCTTGACTAGAACTTACCCTGTTCCAGTCTATCTCCCCACAAGTCACTAACTGAAACTATTACAGGTATTTGATCATCTAATAGTTGCCACAGTATCTCTAGAGAGTATGCGTTATGTCACAACTTCTTGGTTTATTAAAATCAAATTTCTATTAATTTTCTGCTACTCTAGATGAGATTTAACCTATCTCTCTCACCCCCAAATTTCCAGTAGCCCTTCTTCCCCAAATTCTGTATTTACCCAAATATAAGGCAAGATTTTTCCTCAAAATCATCCCATCATTAATAAAGTCCTAACAAAATAAAATAAAGTCCTTATTAAGATTTTCATATTACAGGCAGTAGGCAGTCTCCCAATTACTTAATTTTGAACAACAAAGGTGCTATTTGGGGAAGACACATTAACCTAAAATGACCTCAATCAAACTCAGCTTGAATGCTTATAGAGGTCACTTGACATGATGAGGGAAGGTAAATAAATTTAACACAGATTGAGTCACCATTTCTGGAGAAATGACTTCAAACTGCAGCTCTCGGTGCCACTGCACACAAGTCTTTTTTAAAAATCAGTTTATTACAATACATTAAATACATTCGTTGTGGAGCTTACAGCAAAGTAACAGGCATATGTGAATCATGGTAAAATTTCTAATGGCAGCCTTGTGCTGAGAATAAAAAAGCACTACAATCAACTTCGTGGAAGTGAATATGGCACTGTCTCCAAGTGGCTCTTGATGGAGGAGAAATGAATGTCAATGTGCATGTGCGGAGTTTGAAAAAAAAAAAAAAACGGTTCATGAAATGTGAGGGTGAAAAAGAGTGGTTTTGCATGACTATATTTTATATAACATGAGATTTAAAACATGTAGATATAATTAAGGTTCTTGAAGTTAGGGGTGCCTGGGTGACCCAGATGGTTAAGCGTCTGCCCTCGGCTCAGGTCATGATCCGAGGGTACTGGGATCGAGTCCCTCATAGGGCTCCCTGCTCTATGGGGAGTCTGCTTCTCCCTCTGCCCCTCTCCCCTACTTGTGCACTCTCTCTCTCCCTGAAATAAATAAAATTTTTTTTAAAAAGTGATTAAAGTTCTAAGTATTATATGTAGACATTTGGTTGTTTCAACTCTTTCCCTAAATATTGTATATTCAAGTAGGAAAAAAGAGAAGTCATTTTCAAATCTTTCATTTGGGAAAGGGATGTTTTCACTTATATTCAGGGTCCACTTATGGTTGGGCACGTATTCTGGTTGTATCTCCAGATCAAGACGTCCATTGGTCAATACTGCTAGTAAGTACACTCGTGTTTCTCTGTTTCATGTTCCCTCCACCACAGGCACTGCCTCTTGGCTGTTCATTCTGGAAAGGGAAGCAGGAACACTCTCCCCTTTCTCTCTGCTGCTCCTTCCCTGTCCCTACCAGCCTGATTCTGTAACAAGACTCATCTGTGATGTGCCCAGCAAGGGTCGCAAACTGTCGGCCCCTGAGTGAGCAATTACATCAAAGTTTTTTGTTTAATTTAAATAGAAATTTCCAAGTTAAATTAGCTTCCCAGTATTTTAAACTGACAAATGTCAACTGTAGCTGAAGTATTCTTTTCTTATTTCTTTTGTGCTTTATTCTTTTGCCTTGTCCATTTCATGACCTTCACCCTAACGTGTTCGGCCATCCAGCTGCCTGGAGAGAGACTGGAATTCACTAAAGAAAAAATCTGAAGAGAAAAACCCAAGGAAATATTAATCTCCAGGTCTTTGAAATCAGGCTTATAGAGCAGGGCACTAATCCTCCAGAACTAACTTATTGCTTGAGACAGGATTTTCGCGACTACTTTATGTCGCTCTTAAAGTTTGCCAAGGAACAAGCTCTGAGGACCCGGCCTCACAGGTCCCCACAGCAGTCCGACAGTAGCTAATCCATCTGTGCCAGCTGGACACCTGCTATGGCAGCCAGAGGATGGCCCACGGAGGCTCACTACACAGCCTGGCCTGACTTGTACGGTCCCGTTTTACATGTGCTCTCCCTTCAGCCCCGCCACGCAGTACCCCCTTTCAGCTCTCAAATGTGTTCCAGGTCACACGATCTGTTTTATGGGTCACCCTAGCTATGATGGGAGCTAAGGGGCAGCCCTCTGCGATGGTTAATTTTATGTATCAACTCACCAGGCCACACGGTGCTCAGATATTTGGTCAAACACGATTCGCAGTATTTCTGTGAGGGTGTTTTTGAGTGAGAATTGGTGCACTAAGTAAAGCAGATTGCCCTCCCTAACTTGGCTGGGCCTTGTCCAATCACTTGAAGGCTTAACTAGAACAAAAAGGCTGATCCTTTCCCAAGTAAGAAGAGAACTCCTCCTGCTTAATAGCTTTCAAACTGGTACACTGGCTTTTTTCTACCTTGGGATTCTAACTGAAACACTGGCTCTTCCTCGGTCTCGAGCCTGCTGGCCTTCAGACTGGAACTACGCCACTGGCTCTCCTCATTCTCAGTCCTTTGGATTCAGACTTAACTACACCATTGCCTCTCCTGGGTCTCCAGCCTGCTGAGACACCCTACAGATCTTGGGACTCATCAGTCTCCATAATCGCATGAGACAATTCCTTCTAGTAAATATCTGTACACACACACACACACACACACACACACACACACAAATTGGTTCTGTTTTCCAGAAGAGCCCTATTACACCCTCCTGTCTTCTGATCTGAGGAACTCTGAGAAAGAGAGAGAGAAAAGCAGGAGAGCAAAGTAGAGAGTTGGGCCTCCTGATTTCTTTTCTGTAGCTTATGCCTGGCAAAGGAGAGACTTCACAGACAAATGTGGGAGACTATAGACAATCCGGAACTCTGAGATGACGCTTTCATACTGCCCTGCAGTGCAATCATATACCTTGCCTGAAAACCAAGTCATGCAGGAGACCCTCAAATTCAGCTTGCTCAGACTACCCTGCTTTCCACTATGGAAAACAACTGAGTTTCTAGATGTAGAATTTGCTAAGGAGAATGGCCACGGGGGGGGGGGGGGGGAAGATGGCATCCGCTGAAGACTCTATAGAAGACCACTTAAGTCAAGACTGCTATGGCTCAATGTTTGTGACCCACTCCCCCGAAATCATATGTTGAAATCCCAACCCCCAAAGGTGATGGTATTAGTAGGCGATTCGGTCATGAGGGCGGAAACTTTATGAATGAGATTAGTGCTCTTGTGAAAGAGATCCCACACAGGGCTGCCTAGTCTCTTCTGCCATGTGAGGATACGAGAAGTCTGTGACTCACAAGAGGGCTCTCACTCTGTTCTTGGACTTCCGGCTCCAAAATTGTGAGAAATAAATGTTTGTTGTTATTAGATAACCGATCTTTGGTATTTTGTTAGAGCAGCCAAATGAAAGTCTGCATCAGACCTCAGAGAAATCTGCAGTGACAAGAGAGGAGAGGATCTAAGGCCAAAGCAGCCCTGCAACACGGGGCCCTCACAAAGCCAAGAGTGGCCATATCACTGCTTCTCCCATCAAAGATGTAAGCCACAAATGCCAGCCAAGCTAGCAGCACCCAAGGGAACAAGTAACAATGCTTCCAGAACCCAGAAGGTAATCCAAAGAGCCGGACTCTTCCCTCCTGCCAGGAGATTACAAAAACTACACTCTATCCCACACACATCAATGCTCCTCTAGGGAGAAAAGCAGTAGGAAACTGGGTATTTTTATATTAGCTTGAACCGTACTGGTCAGCAATTTTCAACCATTTGTTGAAACGACCTCCAAAATATAACCATAACATATAAAAAGTGTGCGTGGGTGGCTCAGCCGGCTAAATGTCCGCCTTTGGCTCACGTCATGATCCTGGGGTCCTAGGATGGAGCCCACACTGGGCTCCCTGCTCAAGTGGGGAGTCTGCTCCTCTCTCGCCCTCTGCCCCTCCCCCTGCTTGTGCTCTCTCTTTCTCTCTGTCAAATAAATAAGTAAATAAATAAATAAAAGCTATATGAAAAGCTCACAACTCAATAATATTAGTGTAGGTAAAGGATTTAAATCGACATTTCTCCAAAGTAGATCTACAAATGGCCAACATGTATATGAAAAGATGTTCTGCATTATTAGTCATTAAAGAAAAAAATTGGGGCACCTGGGTGGCTCAGCGGGTTAAAGCCTCTGCCTTCGGCTCAGGTCATGATCTCAGGGTCCTGGGATCGAGCCCCGCATCGGGCTCTCTGCTCAGCAGGGACCCTGCTTCTCCCTCTCTGCCTGCCTCTCTGCCTACTTGTGATCTCTCTCTCTGTCAAATAAATAAAATCTTAAAAAAAAAAGAAAAAATCAAAACCACAATGGGATAGCACTTCATATCCACGAGGATGGCTCTAATCAAAAGGACAGACAATGACAAGAGTTGGCAAAGAGGTGGAGAAACTGGAACTCTCACTCGCTGCTGGTGGGAGTGGAAATTGGTACAGCCACTTTGGAAAATATTTGGACGGTTCCTCAAAAAGTTAAACACAAAGTTCCTATCTGACGCAGCAATTTCACTCCTAGGCATATACCAAAGAGAAGGGAAAACATATGTCTACAAAAAGACTTATACACGAATGTTCATAGCACATTATCCATAACATCCAAAAAGTGGAGACAACTCAGATGTCCAACAACTCACAGATAAATAGGGTGTGGTTTATCCATACAATGGAAAACTATTCAGACATAAAAAGGAATGAAATATTGATACATGTTACACAGGGATAAACCCTAAAAACGTTATAGCACATGAAAAAAAGCCAGTCACAAAGAGCCACGTATTACATGATTCCATTTACATGAAATCTCTAGAGTGGACAAATTCATAGAAACAGGAAGTAGGTTAGTGGTGGCCAGGGGCTGGGGGGAGGGGAGTGACTACTAATGGGTATGGGTTTTGGGGGGTTTTTTGACGTGATGAATGTTCTGGAGTTAGATAGTGGCAATTGTACAACTTTGTGAATATACTAAAAACTACTGAATTATAAACCTTTGAAGGTGAATTTTATAGTATTTGAATTATACCTTAGTAATTTAGAAAAGAGGAAAACATATCCTAAAACTTCAGAGTGGAGTAACATTTAAACAAGTTTGACTTTTAGGTGTTGCTTGTGTCTTCTTATGTTTTTCCTCTAGCCAGAGGAAGGGAGATTGGGAGGAGCCAAAATTACAGACTAAATAATGAAGTGAACTTCTTTTCTTCATATCTAGAATGTGGTATGAAAAGGATTTTCTTACCCTGTGATATGCATAAAGATCCAGCTTTCTGGGGCACCAGGCTAGTTCAGTCTGTGGAGTGTGTGACTCTTGATCTCAGGGTTGTGAGTTAGAGCCCCACAGTAGGTACAGAGATTACATAAATATAAAATCTTCTTTTTTTTTTTTTAAAAGATCCAGTTTTCCCGTTCTCTTTAAATGTTTTTATCTGGTAACAGGACCTGGTCATCCTATATGAAAACAACCCTCTCGGTCCATCAGCAGCAGTGATGGCCCACTTCAGATGGGCCATACACTCTCCAGGTTGTCATGGCCCCTTCCTCAACCAGCACCATTCACTCACATTGCCTCTCTAGTTCTGAATATATTTGAATTTGTGATTCCTGGTAAAAAAGAGTCAACTTCAAATCTTAAATATCAATAAGCAGTGTTCATATTTGTTTCAGTAAGGAATATGTTGAACTGTGAATAACAAATATCTAAATAACACTACCTTTAACAAATAGGGGTTTTTTTCTTTCATATATCAGGAAGTCTGGAAGCAGGTAATTACTCAAGTTGGATCAAGAGCCCAATGATAATAGGATCCTGATGTCCAGAGGCTACTGGCTGTCTACCAAATATCTATTTTCTCTTTTCTGTATTATTTGAACCCTGAGATTATTTGAAGGGGCAATGTGATGAGCTAAAAAAACTTCCTGTTTCTCTTACAACTAGGAGTATTTGAGATAGTCCCGGTCAACGAGATGCAGGTAAAAGTCATTGAAGGGGACTTGTAGGAAGGCAATTTTAAAGGGTTAACACACTTGACATATACCTTCTTTTCTCTTTGCTCTTCCCCTTCTCTATGGCTAGAACAAAAATATGATGGCTAGAGCTCTGGTAGCCATTTTGAGAACAGGAGGATTCAGATATCAAAGCACAAAGCCAAAAGGAGTACAGGTCCCTGGTTATATCGTGTAACTACTATAGCAGTCTTAGACTACCCACTGTGGACTAATGGAGCCATGATTTAAGCCACTCTTTTATGGTTTTTTATTACTAGCAGCTGAATTCAATTTCTGATTCACATACTGCCAATGTACCGATAGCTCCTTTGGCCTTTTCTTCAAAGTACTAAAATAGATGCTGTCTTAATCATTACAAGAATATGGAGAGGGGAAAGGGTCTGTCATAGGCACAGCTTTCCTGTTCAGTTATAGGCAGGGTAGGAACTGGGGCATTATTCAGAAACTAAATGGGTATCTTAACCAGTTGTGGTTGAAATTAGGAATACACAAATTCTTCATTGAGTATGTGCTACCACACTTTTTATTAAGGAAGCTTTGCTAGTTGGAACAAATAAAGATGGCATCTATGCAAAACACTCCCTGTAACTCAGAATATGCCACTGATGCTCTAGTTCAGGTTCTTTGAATCCCGTATTTCCAACCTGTGCTATGGAATAGCTCAGTTTTCTTATCTACTTCCCTCTATCCAAACTAAAGCCAAACTCTCATTTGAACAGTTCATAGATGCAAATGCACTAAAACCATGTGGACATGAGTATTCAATAAGATACACACTCATCCAATTCACAATAACAAAGATGTGTAAACAACTTAAATGGCCAAGAGTGGACAAATGGATAAAGAAAATGTGGCGTATCCATACAGTGGAATATTATTCAGCTTTACAAAAGAAGGAAATTCTGCTATTTGTTACAACATAAATGAACTTGGAGGACATTATGCTAAGTGAAATAAGCCAGTCACAGAAGACAAATGCTATATGACTCCACTTAGATGAGGAATTTAGAGTAGCCAACCTCAGAGAAGCAGGGAATAGAACAGTGGTTGTCAGGGGCTGGGGGGAAGGGGAATGGGGAGATACTACTCAACAGGTTAAAGTTTCAATTATGCAAGATGAATAACTTTTAGAGATCTGCTTACAACACTGTGCCTATAGTTAACAATACTGTATTGTTAATATACAATGTTACATACCAAGGGGGAGGGTGATTGGGTACTCAGTCAGATAAGCATCTGCCTTTGGCTCAGGTCATGATTCCAGGGTCCTGGGATCAAGCCCCGCATCGGGCTGCCTACTCAGCGGGGAGCCTGCTTCTCCCTCTCCCTCTGCCTGCCACTCCCCCTGCTTGTGCTCTCCCTCTTTTTGTCAAATAAATAAATAAAATCTTAAAAAAAAAAAAGAATTTGTTAAGAGGGTAGATCTCATGTTAAATGTTCTTCCTACAATAAATTTTTTTGATACACGCTCATCCAGATAATTAGAAAAAAATATATTTATGTGTATATATGTGTACATATAATTTCCACCTAATGAAAACACAAAATTTTGGGTTTCCTAGGTAGCTCAGTCAGTCAACATCCACCTTTGGCTCAGGTCATGATGTCAGGGTCCTGGGATCGAGTCCTATATCGGGATCTCTGCTCAGTGGGGAGCCTGCTTCTCCCTCTCCCACTCCAGCTCCCCAAGTTTATGCTCACTGCTTGCTCTCTCTCTCTCAAATAAATAAAATACTAAAAAAAAAAAAATTTTTTTTACATTCTTTTTTTTTTTTTAATTTTTACATTCTTGTAGCAAATAACACACTCCAAGAATACATCCTTTATAGGCCCAGTTTGAGCCATATTGTCCTAAATGGTTAATGACCTCCCTCTTACTCCTTTCTCTGGAGTTTGTATGTGCCGCTCTGGCTATGCTTGTCATTTTATAATACATTTCTTTGTTTTCTCATCTCTTTCCTAGTTGTCCTGGAGCCTCTTAAGGTCAGCAACTGCTCTTCTCTATTTCCTTACAGATAAATCTAATGACTTAACACTGGATAAAATGTTCTATAAATACTGGTTGCTTTGAATGAAGCTCTGGATAAAACTCATTGCACTTTGAAGGAGGCCCATCAGTATGACAAATTTGAAATTATCTTTACTTGCAATTTGTACAAACACAGAAAAGGAAAATCCATTAAAAAGTACTCAAGTCTTTAAGAACTTGACTTTGATGGCCGGCAAAGGAAGACCAAGGAAAGCATGCTGTTTCCCTTGACAGGTATTTTTTATTTATCCTTCCTATCAGAACTCATAGATTTTGTTTATCCTTCCTGTTCAATGAGCACCAAGAGGTGTAATGGTTGTGAAAGGTCCCTAATGTCTTTGGCACCCTCCTTCCAGCCTCCTATTTTAGGGCAGAACCGATGAGCTCATTTACAGAAAGGCTTGCCAGGCTCTGCATATGGTTTGTAATATAAATAGATCACATCTTAGGCATATCAGCAAGATAGAGGAGGCTTGCCCTCCCCAAAATCTGCTGAAGTAGAAATTCTCACCTAAAAAAGTATGCAAGCCACCTCTACTTTCTACTTCTCAGGGAATTTAAGGATGTGTTGTGTGAAAATTTCTTTGGCAAACTTAGATGAGTCTTGGACGATCCAAAAATAAAATATTCCAAAAGTAAAGACTAAATGGTAATCCTGTTTAATTTCAGACTTTCACCTATCATTGGGCTTCATGACTACATATTTATTAAGATCAATTTATGTTCACAATCTGGGGGTTATAACCTATCGCATTACCCTAAACATACAGTGATTTGATTCCACATTGTCACTTATAAATAAAACCTGATAATTTGATTTACTCATGATATGATTCTCCATTGAAATGAAAATAAATCTACAAGATAAAGTTGACAACAAAACCAAGTGATCCAGAGCTATGCAATAGTCACAAACAGGGGGACTTTGTGATCTATTTTAACATCTAAGTATTTGTTTTTAATGCTTTTTTATTTGAAATATTTTAAGACTCCCAAGAAGTTGCAAAAATAATAGAGTTCTCTCTACCTGCACCCAGCTTCCCCAAATGAGAACATCTTACATAACTAGAGTGCACTGTCAAAACCAGAAATTGACATTGATAGAACACTACCAACTCAGCTAATAATCTCATTTGGATTTCACTCTTTTGCTATACTTTCTTGGGGGTGGGGGTTCAGTGTCCAGTTCAATGGAATTTTATTATATGTTGAGACATGTGTAACCACCACCACAAGCAGGATACACACTGGTATTCTTTTTAAACATTTATGGAAGCCCGACTAGACACTGTTGGGCAGTTTTACATAATAATCTCATGAGGTAAACTTTCTATCTTCATTTTGGAGTGAGAAGACAAATATAAAAAGAAGAAAGCATACATTGTGTCTTCTTCCGTCCTTTACTATCAGGCATGTAACTAAGAGGAACTCTTGTCTAATGACATCAATTTCAACATGAGGGACTGATTTTCTTAATCTTTATATTGGGCCTTCATTAAGTCATAGCTCTTCATTTTCAAATGTATAAAGAGAGAGTTCACACAAGTTCAAGTTCACATCTCTCCATTTTTTTTTTTTTTTTTTACTACCGTTAGACATGAAGTAAGTGAAGAGATCACAAAACAAAGAGGATCCATCCTGCAGCTCAGGATGGCAAAAACCCCAGGTCTTAAGTCCCTTTTGCTTTCCCTCAAAACCATAGCAACTCTATTTCTGTTCTTGCTTTTCTCCTGCACCCAGACAATAACATTTTTATCCTCTGAGGATTATTTCTAAAAATAAAATGAAAAAGAAGAAACATGGAACAGTGTCTATCTTTGGTTTGTAAATGTTACTTTTAACCTGCTATCTAGTTTAGTTCCCTGCTAGAAAACACTCTGCCCGATGCACTGTCTTCAGGGGCCATGCAGTTCGAAAATATATGACTTAGTGCTTCACGTGCCCTTGCCACCCCTACTACCACTAGGGGTCCCACGGAGGAAACGCAGGGGAGTTCACTGGGGCCCATCCCTGAGCTACAGGCCATTACTTCTTGTCTGACCTCCACCTCTGCCTTTCCTCAACCCTTACACCCAATCCAGCCTAAACGGTTGGGACCTCACAGTTGAGTTTTTCTCCTACTTCACTGGCTACTCTTCTCAGTCCCTTTCCCCACTTCCTCCTCCTCTTTCTGACCTCCAAAGTCGCAGTCCCTGGGGGCCGTCCTCGGCCTTTTTCCCAAGACAGTGATTCTCTCTCCACCAAGGATGATTTTCACCCCAGGAGACATGTGGCAGTGTGGGAACCGCTGGGGTTGTCATAACTGGGGGTGGGCTGAGTAGAGGCCAGGGATGCTGCTAAACACCTTATGATGTACACTGTAGGATAGGACAGCCCCCCAACGAAGAATTATCCCCCCCCAAAAAGAATTATCCCTTTGCGCCAAGGTTGTGAAATTTCACCCTAAAAGACCGTATTCAATGCTATGATATACCCAGATTCAGTCTACATGCTGGCCACTTCTAAAATTTAATCTCTAGTCCGGCCTCCCCCTGGCAATTCCAGGTTCTTAAATGCAACTGTCTTCATTTATGTCTATTAGATGCCTCAAACTTAACTTGTCCACAACCAAACTCTTGCTGTCACCCACAAACCTGCTTCTCCCCCAGCCTTTCCCATGTTAATGATGGCATCATCCAAGTAATAGTCTTAGATTTAAATTCTGATTTAAAAAATAAATAAATTCTGATTTTATGGAAATTATTTGGTGCAGGCATACTATGAGTAGAATCAAAGAACAGTGGAGTTGTTAGGGATCTGTCTCATTCTGGAGACAAGGTGAGCAAGACCCAGAAGTTCTTGCGATGTCCCTAAGTCTATACATTAAAGTTGATGGTACAACCAGAATGAGGACCATTGTTCCCTACAGCTTCTGCGTCCTAAAGGTTGTGACAACTCTTCCTGTAGATGACTTGACTCCTTTAGGTAAAATATGCAGCTCAGTTGCTTTCACTTGTTTTCGTAAGTCATTGCGAGATAGGTGGTTTTGTGGAGGGCACGGGTCAGCAAAACTATAGCCTGTGGGCCAAACCTGGGCTGCCACCTGTTTTTGCATGGCCCCTGAGCAGCATGATTTTACCATTTTTTAAATAGTCTAGGGGAAAAAATTCCAGAAAATAATGATAACACACAATATATAAAAGTTACGTAAGGACGCCTAGATGGCTCAGTCGGTTAAGTGTCTGCCTTTGGCTCAGGTCATGATCCCGGGGTCCTGGGATCGAGCCCCACATCAGGCTTCCGGCTCAGTGGGGAGTCTGCTTCTCCCTCTGCCTGCCTCCTTCTCTCTCCCTCTCTCTGACAAATAAATAAATAAAATCTTTTTCTAAAAAAAGAAAATTGTGTTAAAAACAAATTCGAGTGTGTGTAAATAAAGTTTTATTGGAACATAGCCACATTCATTCATTCATTGGTGTATTATGTATGGTTACCTACATGCTACCTCAGCAGAAACGAGTAATTGCAACACATGTCATCTGGCCAGCAAAAGTGAACATACTATCTGGTCCTTTACAGAGAGAGTTTGCTGATCCCAGTATACTGAAAAGAACTCAAAGTTTAGAGTTTAGAAAAAATAAAAAATAACAGATTTCAATTTTGTCTCAGCTGGCAGTATAATCTTTGAATATGGTTCAACATCTATGAGCCTTAAGTTAAATGAGGATAATAATACTTTCCTTGAAGGGTTGTTAGAAGTATTAGAAGTTATGCCCATAAAGGTTTGCAATATGGTAGGAACTACACAAATACAATAATACTTATTAATATTATTATTAACACAAACTCTACCCCTCAAAATTTTCCCGTTGATATGCTTTGAGAGTTTCTATGCCAAGTGTCTTTTTCTGAAATCCAAGCAAATACACAACTTCAAACGACTGTCCTAGTCCCTTTCATCTATTAGTTGGGTGATGACAGAACAAGTTCTCATCACATCACGTTTTGACAGCAAACTGGAGGAAGGTTAATATCTTAATAATTCAAATGTCACTGTACCCAGTTGTAAATTCCCTGAGTAATTAGTTTCCTGGAAAATTGTCTCCTGAGTGATAAAGGTGACACTATCTGAAATAGGAAATTATCACGACCTGCCCAAGCCTCTTTCTAACTTCATCGAATCCCAAGAACGTCACAATATAAGTTAACAGAAAACGGGGAACTGACACTGAGTGAGTAAACAGCATGTAGAAACAGCCTCTGAGCCACCAGAACCCCATCTTCCAGACCTCCTGCAGGCCCCTCGGAGGGGCCGTAGAAGCAGAGAATGGCCTTGATTTGCGACTGGCATCCCTGCGGGCTTCCAGGGGTAAGGGATGGGAGTATGCACGCCTGACACTCACCTTGCCCGTAGCCTCCATCGGGGCCTTGACCTCAGTCCTGGCCACCTCCAGTCCTTCAGAAGATTTTGCCATCCCTGGTGGCTTCTCGGCCTCAGGCTTGTCTCCTGGCTTACAGCTCATTCCTGGAGTGGAAAAGAGGTCAACTCGAGCTCTTTTTCTTTGTGTGACCCCATCCTTTTGTCCTCTTGTATCCTGCCATTTTCTCCTGCTCTCTAAGGTAGTTTGGGCTAGACAGAGAGTCACTTCCAGCCTCCTTAGACTTCGTCTTCCTGCTGAACTCCCCTTTCTATGGTACTTTCTGGGATGATCCGCATCTCTCACGAGTGACAAGACGTCATCTTACTAATTAACATATGGCCTAATTATGGCTGTGTTACACTTTAGAAGACAGAATTAAAGTCTGAAGTGACCTAAGTAATTAGGAGGGGCAGACAGAGACAAATGAAAGCGGCAGCAGTAAAGTGGGGGTAGCCACTGACTTGGCCATGTCCTGTGAGGCTGAAAACAACTGGCCACGACTCAGGTGCATGGGCACCTTGGGATCAGCTCCAAGCAGGCTTCTGTTGGAAAAGGGGAACATCCTATGTAGGACAAGATGGGATTTTCTTTCTTCCTCCCGCTCTTTATCCTCTCCTCCATCATCCCTGGTGCAGAGGTGACACTCAATAAAATTGAATATGTGAACCTGAAAAAGTCATGCCCACAAGGTTGAATTTTCAAACAGTGCTGCAGAAGAGACAGGACAGAGGGGGTGGGAGGGACGTGACAGTGTAATCGTTGCACTGAGGTTGCCACTGCCAGTAAGTGGTCCCTGCTCTGCTAGCCAGATTGCCCTGGAATTAGGACAAACAAGGACAAGATGTGTGCATTGGTTGGGTTCCCCCAGAACTCCACTTTGGGTCAAGAATGTGAGTACAAGTCATTTATTTAGGGTATCTAGGAAACCCTGGCAGGGAGTGAAAAAATGAGACAGGAGAGTGAAAGAAGTCAACAGAAAGTATGTTAGCAAGCAAGTTAGCACTGGGGAGCTCAACCCAGCTAGGGAACCGGAGGAGAGAGAATACAACAGCGCTCAGCCCAACTTCCCTGGAAGGGTGAAGAGTGAATATTTCAGGCTCCAGGAGCCACGCAGTGTCTGTCACAATGGCTTGATTCTGCCGCTGTACAGAAAAAGCAGCCGCGGATAATACATAAATGCATGTGTATGGCCGTGTTCCAATAAAACATTATTTACAAAACCAGGCAGCCAGCCCAAGGGCTGTAGCTTGTCAACCCCTTGCTGGAGAATAGTGTTTCTCAAACTCCCATGATGAACCAGTTCTTAAAAAGTGCCTAATCCACTGCAAAATAAGACTTTTGTAAAAACAACAAAAATGAGTCGCTAGAAAAAATGAAATTAAAAAAAGACATACAAAAAAAAACACACTTTTTTATAAATTATTAGAATCAAAAGACACGATGTCTCTGTCCAATTCCTAGAGGAGCTCCTAAATGCTTACTGTGACGTTCTGCACCTAGCATCACAGACAGCTCGGGCCCCTGACTTCAGCCATGGCCATCGCCACTATCCACAGCCCCACTGTCCTTATCAGGTGAGGAGGCTGGAACAGTCACCCACGGCCACCCACCCAGCATCATCAAGGGATGCCCCCCAGGACATGGACTCCCAGTCTTTCTAGCTTACTGGGCAAATGGGCCAAGCACACCTCTGCAGTGTGAGGATGTGGAAGGGCACAGGGGCTCCTGAGAGGAAGCCGCAGGCATGTGTGCCGGGTATGGGAAGAGTGAAAACCAAGGGGTTATGGACAGGGCACCGTCGTTGTTGCTCCTTTGTGATGGGAGTAGAAAGACTCCGGGCTTTGGAGACAAAGAAACTGAGATGAAAGTCCTGGTTCTGCCACTTACTCTGTCTCTCCATTTCCTTATTCTAAAAATGACTATAGTATGGTAAGAGTCAGCTTGAGTTTTGGGGATTTTCTTTAAAGAATTTTTTTAGAGCAGTTTGAGGTTCACAGCAAAATTGAGAGGAAGGTACAAAGAATTCCTTTATATCCTCTGCCCCACACATGCTTAACCTCCTTCATTATTAACATCCCACCAGGGTGGGACATTTGTTACAAATGATGAACCGACACTGACACCGACACATCATCATCACCAAAAGTCCGTAGTTTACCTTAGGATTCACTCCTGGTGTTGCACATTCTATGGTTTTTCACAAATGTATAATGATATGTATCCATTATAGTATCATACAGAGTATTTCCGGTATCTTAAAAATCCTCTCTGCTCTGCCTATTTGCTCCCTACCCACTCCACCCCACTGCCTCGAAAACACTGATCTTTTTTTTTTTTTTAAGATTTTTTATTTATTTTATTTGAGAGAGAGAGAGATCACAAGTAGATAGAGAGGCAGGCAGAGAGAGAGGGGGAAGCAGGCTCCCCGCTGAGCAGAGAGCCCAATGCGGGGCTTGATCCCAGGACCCTGAGACTATGACCTGAGCCGAAGGCAGAGGCTTTAACCCACTGAGCCACCCAGGTGCCCCGAAAACACTGATCTTTTTATTGTGTCTATAGTTTTGCCTTTTCCAGGATGTCATATAGTTGGGGTCATACAGTAGGTACCCTGTTCGGATTGGCTTCTTTCACTTAGTAGTATGCACTGAAGGTTCCTCCCTGGCTTTTTATGGCTTGATAGCTCATTTCTTTTCAGGGCCGAATAATATTCTATTGTCTGGATGGACCGCTGTTTATCCATTCACCTACTGAAAGACATCTTGGTTGCTTCCAAGTTTGGGCAATTATGAATAAAGCTGCTATAAACGTGTATGTGCAGGTTTCTGTGTGGACAGAAGTTTTCAACTCCATTGGGTAAATACCAAGGAATGCAATTGCTGGATCATATCATAAGAGTATATTTAGTTTTATAAGAAACTGCCAAACTGTCTTCCAAAGTAGCTATACCATTTTATATTCCTACCAGGAATGAATGAGAGAGTTCCTGATGCTCCACATCCTTGCCAGCATTTGGTGTTGTTACTGTTCCAGATTTTGGCCAAATAGGTGTGTAGTGGTATCTCATTGTTCTTTTAATTTGTATTTCCCTGATGACATATGATGTACAGCATCTTTTTATATGTTTAGTTCACCATCTGTATACATTCTTCAGTGGTGTGTCTGTTAAGGTCTTTGGCCCATGTTTTAATTGGGTTGTTTTCTTATTCAGTTTTAAGAGTTCTTTGTATATTTTGGGTAGCAGTCCTTTATCAGATATGCCTTTTGCAAATATTTTCTCATTCTGGGTTGAGCCTTAAATGGCACGACAAGCCCTAGCATATGTGGAACATTTGGGCATATTAACAAGAGCTCAGTAATAACTCCTTCCCCAGACAATTATAAAATTATATAAAAAGTTAGAGCTAAGGGATGCCTAGGTGGCTCAGTGGGTTAAGCATCTGCCTCCAGATCAGGTCATGATCCCAGGGTCCTGGGATCGAGTCCTGCTTTGGGCTCTTTGCTCAGTAGGGATCCTGTTTCTCCCTCTGCCTGCCGCTCCTCCTGCTTGTGCTCTCTCTCTCTCTCTCTCTCGGACAAATAATAAATAAAATCTTTAAAAAAAAAGAGCTAAAAGGGATCCAATGGATCATCTCCATGAACTTCTATTTTTCTTCCTTATCCTCCATTTTACATTATTCAATTGTACTCACTCACCCAGGTTAAGTGTGGTAAAGGTGGCAAGGATGAGTCATAAAGAAGATGCGGCAGCAGCAGGAGCCTGGGAGAATGAACGAGATTTTAACAAGATAGGGAGAGGAAGGAGGAAGCCGAAATAGTAAATGTTTATTAAGCACCTATAATATCCTAGGCGTCATAGGGTATAAATGTAAGAATAAAGAGCTGTTCTTATTTTTAAAGAATTTATAGTTTAATGAGGGTACATAAAAGTCATAAGATGAATAATGATACTCATTGATTGCCTACTAAGTAGCAGGGATCTTGCTAGATTCTTTGTATACATTAGCTATAATCCAGTTGACAACTGTGTAAGGAAGACACTATTGACTTCATTCTAAAGAGGAAACTGATACTCAAAGAAGATGAGTGACTCATTCCAGGCCATACAGCTAGTGAGAAACAGAACTGAGATTCAAACCCAGGGCTGTCTGATTCTAACGCTTACACTCTTCATATACCAAGCTGCTGAGGAAAAGCTTGTAAGACAAATCACACATAATTTCACTGTGAAAAGTGCAACCTGGACTGGGAAAAGAATACACAAAGACTTAAAATGGAAAACAAACAATAGGGAAGATATGAAAGAAATGGCTTAATTATAATTTAAGCCTGTGGAAAATGAAAATAGGAAGAGTGGGATCACAAGATTGAGAGCTCTGACTGCAAGTCTATGGGTTTTGAAGGAGTTTGCCAAGGCAATGGACACCAGAAACTCTCAATAGGATTTTTTTAAAGATTTATTTATTTATTATCAGAGAGAGAGAGAGAGAGCGCGCACAAGCAGGGGAAGCAGCAGGCAGGGGGAAAAGCAGGCTCCCTGCTGAGCAAGAAGCCTGATACAGGAGTCAATTTCAGGACCCTGACATCATGACCTCATCTCGAGGCGGATGCTTAACCCACTGAGCCACCCAAGAGTCCCTCAATAGGATTTTTATAGGAGCTAGAAACAATAAATTAAGATTCAGCTGAAAAAATCAATTAATCAAATGAGGGGCACCTGGCTGGCTCAGTCAGTTAAGCGACTGCCTTCAGCTCAGGTCTTGATCTCCGGGTCCAGAGATCGAGTCTTGCGTCAGGCTCCCTGCTCAGCAAGGAGCCTGCTTCTCCCTCTCCCTCTGCCCTTCCTCCCTGCTTGTGTTCTCTCGCTCAAATGAATAAATAAAATTAAAAAAAAATCAAATAAGGGATACTTGTCTGGCTCAGTGAGTGGCTGAATGTACGACTCTTGATTTTGGCTCAGGTCATGATCTTAGGTCGTGAGATTAAGCCCCGCAGAGGGCTCTGCACTCAGCGGAGAGTCTGCTTGAGATTCTCTCCCTGTCTCTTGGCTCCCCCCCCCCCAATGGGCATGTGCTCTTTCTCTCTAAAATAAATAAATAAATCTTTAAAAAAAATTTCATGTGGACTGAGAAGATTTTTTTTTCTTAAATAGAGAAAAACTGGAAGAAATTAGAAGTCCAAATGTATTTCTGACAGAATATCCTTAGAAAATAATGAAACATGAGAAAAGGAAATGCGGAAAGCAGTTCACACATCTGATATTCAAATGAAGGGATGGCTAAGGAATGACAGTACTTCAGCTCCACAGAGTACTAAATGGCCATTTGAATAATCATAAAAACTAGAGCAACACATGAAAATATTTAGGCATGATGTTAACTATGAGAAATATGGTGTATTACTTTTCTATTGCTGCTGCAACACATTACCACAGACTTAGCTCCTTAAAATAATGCACATTTATTATCTTACAATTTTGGAGATCAAAGTTCAACACAGGTCTTACTGAACTGAAATCAAGGTGTCAGCTGGGCGGCATACTTTTCTGGAGACTGTACAGGAGAATCCATTTCCTTTTTACAACCTCTAGAGGGCGCCCACACTCCTTGGCCCATGGCCCTGCCCTTTGTCTTCAAGGTTGGCCAGGGCCCGTTGAGTCCCTCTCTCATCAACACTACTCTGACTTACCCCCAAGTCACATTTCCCTCAGTCTTCTGCCTCTCTCTTCCACTTTTAGGGACTCTTGTGATTACACTGGGCCCAATGTAATAACCTCTATATTGAAGGTCTGCAATAAGCAAACTTCATTCCTCCTGCAATGTTAATTTCCAAATTCTTATATAACCTAACAAATTACCAGTCTCAAGGAATTAGGACACGAACATCTCTGAGAGTCCATTCTTCTATCTAGCATATATGGTTTCCAACAGACAGAAACAAATATATAAACATATAACTATATAATAGGGCAGTGGGACAGTGGGTAAATATTTGGTATTCTATTTTCCAAACGCTTTGCATTGTTATATTACTTCCACAGTCTTTTGCAGCCAAAAGAGTGGTGGCTGATGGGGGCAAAATATGAGAAGTTTTCCTCATTTTCAGCCTATTTGATGCTGGGCTAGCACATTAAGATCTTTTGCATTGTCACTGTCCTTGCTTTCCTTCTGAACATTTTTAGATTCCTTTCAGTCTAGGTGCAGCCCGGGCCCATCAGGCTGGTTAGCAATTCTTGCCAAATAACCTCTAACCATACCCAGCACACATACCTGATCACCATTCATTTTTCTGGACCTTCAAAATATATCTGGAGCCTTCCTGTAAAAGTGCTCCACAGAGGTGGTACTTTGGCCTTCCACTTATTTGCTAGAGGATGCTGAAGGAAAAGAGCTCACCAAAGTGGGAGCTGAGAGAAGTGAGCGGGAAGCAGGGAAGCAGGAAGGTAAGCAGAGGTTTAGGCATTCATCTTCTTTACATTTTTCAGAACTGATATTCTGGAGTAGGGCCAAGTAGTATTTCTATTTGGGAGTATTCAAAGCCAGGCAAGTCCCCGACTGGCAACTGCCAGCCAGAAAGTCAAGGCTCAGGGGGAGGCAGCTCCAAAGGCTGCCATCGCCTCTGACAAGACTGGAACAAGAAAAACAACTTCTCAGGGCTATCCAACCGTTGCTATTCAGTTTGTGGCCTGTGGGCCATGGTGCACTCATGACCTGGCACCGTGGTAAAATGCAGATTCTGACAGAGAAGGTCTGCTGTGGGCCCGCAAATCTGTGAGAGTCTGCACTGTTAATAAACTACCAGGTGATTCTGAGGCTGCGGTCCCACGGACCACAATCTGAGCGGCGAGGGTCACCTGGGAACTTCCGAGAACTACAAATATCCAGGTCCCATCTCTGACCTAAAGAATCAGGAACACTCTGAGGTTTTTTTGGTTTTCTGTTTGTTGTGGTAACCAGAAACTTAAACGAGAATTCTTAGTCATTTACCTTCAGGGTTTGTAAGCCCTTTTGTAATAATTAAAAAAAAAAAAAAAAACCACCCAAAATTGCTACGTCTCTACAATGTAATTTCGAGCACTAAATATGCATGATGTTTGATACCCAAGTACAAAACGTAAAGGGCCTTCCTCAGCTGTGGCTAAGCTTTGTAAATGGCACAGCCATCAGTCTGAGGACTGTGGCAGGTCTTTTATGTGTATATGTGGTTTCCACGAAGGGATCCTGGTAAAAGATACCTTGCTTGGAAAGCATTCCGAGCTTTAGCTACCCGGAGGATGCTTTTCCTCTGAAAGGGCAGCAGCGGTCCTCCAAGCTGTCTGGCATGCTCGCTTCGAACAGCGCTGGGCTGCAGGTGGCATCATCCAGCAGAGAGCATCACTGCACCAGCCTGGAGATGCAGAGAGGCAGGAGACACGGGGTGCCAGGCTTAGGAGGGAAACAGGAAAATTAGGGAAAATTACCCTCATGCGCACAACCTCCTCTCCCGAGAGAAGTGTGATCAATGCAAAGATCATATCTGAAGCTACAGGAATTTCTTGCTTGTTTATGCTCCTTTCATATTTGCTTACACCTCAGTATCTCAGTATTTGCTTACATCTCGATATTTACAAACATGGTCACAAAGTTGGTATGTAAGTTTCTGTCTCGTCCACTGGACTCTGAGAACCCACATCCTCAGAATATTGTACGGGGGGGGGGCTCTCAGTATGTACGCCAACCCATAAGACGGGTATTAATAACATTAATTCACACAGGCAAACATGTTTTGGGTTAACTTTTCAAAAGAGCTTAACAACTGGGTATATAAGGGCCCTTTCATTGAAATGGTATTAATTTTTTTGTCTTTGCACACACTATTTTCTCTGCTGAAACAAACGGGGAAAAAAACCAGAAGTATTAAAAGTTTACTAAAGAAAAATATGCCTCTCTGGATTAGCTTAGCCGAGGTGGAAAACCCTATGGAACATTGCATGTTAATCTGCATTACTGTAAATCATAAATTATAAGCTGCATTTGAGCTAATTTGCGTTATTCTGACCAAGTCAGAATGCGAGGATTCGGTTATCTCAAGCAAAATCATGGTTTTGGTGTTTAGGAGTTTGAGAAGTCTATTTTTACATCCGATAGAGCCGATTGTTGAATATTAAGTTTGTCCTAAACAATACCTCTGTAGGGAATTACTGATTTAAAGTATAATAAAATCGGGGCACCTGGGTGGCTCAGTTGGTTAAGCGTCTGCTTTCAGCTCAGGTCATGATCCTGGAGTCCTAGAATGGAGCCCCACGTCGGGCCCCTGCTCAGTGAGAAGCCTGCTTCTCCCTCTCCTTTTGCTGCTCCCTCTGCTTGTGCTTTCTCTCATTCTCTTTCCTGCTGTCAAATAAATAGATAAAACCTTTATTTAAAAAATTAAGTACAATAAAATGTGTTTAAAATTCTACAGGGCACCTGGCTGGTTCAGTTGGTGGAGTGTGCGCCTCTCCATCTTGGGGTTGTGTGTAGAGATTACTTTAAAAAATAAGATCTTTTCAAAAACCTATTAAAAAGTTTAACAACTTTAAACTACAAAACTTGTCCTTAAGGTACATCTAATATACATAGATCAGACAATTAACATTCCTTAGTAACAGAGTTAATAACATCAAGTGTTTGAATTTAAGGCATGGGAGTTAAGAACAAGGGGAAAGACTCCATCATTTTGTGGGAAAACGACTGTGTAAAACTTTTAATCTGACAAAAAGTATCATATTATTTATATTTTGATAGATAGCCACAGGTTTCAACATCTCAGTTAAGCTGGGAAACACCAATGTGGTCCTGAGAAAATGCACGGGGGCCTGCACCGGTACCCGCCTTGTTCTTCCCTACTCCTCCCCCAACTCAGGAAATGGCAACTCTTCTGTTGTTTAGGACAAAAACCATGCAGTGATAGCTGATGCTTCCCTTTCTCTCACATCCAAACCTTGAGAAAATTTGCTGAGGTCTGTCTTCAGAATGTATCCAGAATGTTCTTCCCAACTTCCTTGCTATCACTTGTGATTTCTAGCTTGGATTATTACAATATATAATCCTAATGTGTTCATTTGTTCAAGTGTTCCTCTAACCACCCATCCAACAACTACTAATAAATAACAACTTAAACCAGACATTCGGCTACTTAAGTACACAGGATTGACCTCTTGGCCTCAACGAAAGGAATACCTCTTAATCTGAATCTGAATCTTCCTATGGTGTCTTATTCTAGGACACAACCGCCAAGGCACTAAACAGTCAATACTGAGAAAATGAATGACTATGTAAGGAGTCATTTTTCAAGTTGGGATTTCAGTACTTCACTTCTAAAGCAGACTAAACTGGAGCACATACGGATATCTCATTAACAGTATTCTGCTCGATCACTCTCACTAAATAGTTTTTGGCATCGAACTCAGAAGGAATAAAAAGAACTCAACAACATTACTATATTAACATTCTTTTTATTCCTCTCAACTTAAATAACAAGATGATTTGGCCTTACATCTCTAAAAATAAGAGAGAGAACGAATTGATGTTGACCTCTGTCACATTCTAGCAGTGAATAACATCCATCCATGGAAACTTAAGCTAAATGATAAAAAGCCCAATCTCATTAAGAAATGCATTTAAGGGGGCCTGGGTGGCTCAGATGGTTAAGCGGCTGCCTTCGGCTCAGGTCATGATCCCAGGGTCCTGGGATCGAGCTCCACATGGGGCTCTCTGCACAGCAGGGAGCCTGTTTCCCTCTCTCTCTGCCTGCCTCTCTGCCTGCTTGTGATCTCTCTCTCTCTCTCTCTGTCAGATAAGTAAATAAATAAAAATTTTTAAAAAAAGAAAAATGTTTCTCTGGATTGATTTAACATTTAGAACCTTATGATCACAAGATAATCAATAAGTATACACACATTTTTGCTGCAGGAAAGAATGATAACCAATAATACTCTCATTTCTGGGGCGCCTGGGTGGCTCAGTTGGTTGAGCGCCTGCCTTTGGTTCAGGTCACAGTCCCAGGGTCCTGGAATCGAATCCTCTTCTGGCTCCTTGCTCAGCAGGAGCCTGCTTCTCCCTCTCCCTCTGCCTGCTGCTCTGCCTACTTGTGATCTCTCTCTCTCTGTCAAATAAACAAATAAAATATTTAAAAAAAAGACTTTCATTCCTAAAAGCACACTAAGTGAGAGTAGAATTCTGTAGGTCAGGGTTTCCCAACAGCACAGCACTACTGACATTTTGGGCTGGTTAATTCCTTGTTGGGGGTTGCCTTGTGCACTGTAGGATGTTTTGCAATATTCCTGGCCTCTTTCCACGCCAGTGTCCCCCCACTCCCTAGTTAGGGCACCAAAAATGTCTCCAGATATTGCCAAATGCCCTCTAGGAACCCCTTGTCCCCAAATCAGAACCACACAGAATAGCAATACAATGTAAAGTTTTGACTATCAAGAGCTAGTTCACTTTTTAAAAATGGATGATAAGTATCAAAATAATTTAATTCCATTCCATACATTTACACAAGAGTGTAAAATGACATTTTATAATACACTGGAAATTACATTATTTGCCCTATTTAAACTTATGGGAAGAACTTTAAATGTTAGCTTAAAACCCATTAGCCAAAAGCATTCTGTATTTTATAGGATAGGTGGGAAATGTACATTAACATTCACTTACTGATCTTTTCTGGAACCCTAATACAGTACTTTAAAACACTCTCAAGTTTATCTCCAACAGCTCTAAGCCTTTTTCTGCCCTTGAGGAATATATTAAGTTCTTGGAGACTACCTTTCTTGATAAAAATGTAGAAAACTGAACTGAGAAAAAAATAAGGGATTTTAAACAAACAAAATATTTAGATACAAATATTTTTCAAAATTCAATTTGTATAGACTAGTAATCTTTTTTTACTTCCACTCTCCAAATGATGCCTATACAATTCCAAGGATTTGGAGACTGCAAATAGTTTAAGAATTCTAAAGACCTTTTCCATATACCTTTTCCTTAATCCTGTTACTACTCACCTAAATAGTGTCTCACTAAGCCCTATTTCTCACTGTTCAGTTTACTGACAAGAATGCCAAGGGAATCATTCATTCTAACCAAAAAATAAAAATGTATGTAGTGCTTTTACTGTTTCAAAGGACTATGGGTTTAATTCCACATAAGTTATTTAGTATTAATTGAACCTATCTACAGGACAGGTAGAAAAGATGTTAGGAGTAAGAAATTCCCAGTTTAGTAATAACTTGCCTAGTTTGCAATTCAGCAGCATTTAGCAGAGCTGACATCTCCAGACCAATTACATCAAACTCTTTTCTTATAAAATCCTCATTTGAGATTCTGCTCATAACTTCACAATGTCTGGAGTTTTGAGGTGCTTGAAGGCAAGTTAAATCAAATTATTGCAAAAGGTGGCAGAATGTCCTCAGTTGTAGCAACCAAGTTTCTTAAGTAGTCACTCTGTACAAGGCTTTGAAGACTAAATCTTCCCATCTGTATTCAGTTTAATAGCACTTAGAAATCACTTTAATAGTAAATATATTATCCAGATGTCCTAAGGTTTTGGTTTTTTTTTTTTTTTTTTCAAAATTTGAATTGTTACATCACGAAGGAAAACAGAGTAAGCTCATTAGGGCTTCTCAAAAGGATGACTCGGTCTTTTACAATCAAACAGGTGTTGCGAATCATACACATAAATTGATTTTGATAATCCAGTATAGATCCTCCTCATTCAGCCCCAGTAGAGCTGATCTATACCTGCTAGTTACTAGGCTCTTCTAAAAACCGTTGTTCAATCCCTAAAATTAACTCAGTTAAAACCCAGATAATGATACCGTTAGCAGAAAACACCTGTTCCTCAAAATAACAACTACTCCTCATTTTAACTATTGTAGCGCTAAAACTAACAAAATACACTGCAATTATATATTCGCAGCTATTGCTAAAGAGTCCAGGTCCCCTAAAACTTATACCAAAACAGGGCGCTGTAGTTCAACATTTCCAAAGTTTGTTTTTTGCTTTTTTTTTTTTTTCCCCTCAGTGTGCAGTGAAGCTTGGACAACGTGCCCACGTGGGGCGCCAAGCGGCCACGGGTCCCCAAGGCTACCGCCACAGAAAAGCTTCCCGGTCCGCGGGCCGGCGGGAGCCCGAGAGGAGGAGGGAGCGGGGGCACCTACTGCTCCTCAGGGACCCGCAGGGACCAACCCGGGAAATTCACTTCGCCGAGTACAAGGAAACCGCTGCAGAGCCGGGCCGGAAAAACCAGCGGGGAACCAAGCAAACCTGCACTTCTTTTTTGTCCTGCCCACTGAGGGAAACTTAAAATGTCTCCACAGATACGTCAGACGTCACACCACACGCCTTTCCCACGCTCTGCGCAGGCTCGCCCTTGGCTTAGCGACTCCGCCCCGCTCCGCCCCGGGCGCAGGCCGGCATGACGTATTCGGCGCAAGGAGGACGTCCCCCGCCCATGCTGCGCGCGCCGGCGGGAGGGGAGGAGCTGCAAAAGGCTTCCGCCATTCACTTTCCTTTTTCCCCCTTCAGAGGCTCCTTTCCACAATGGCGAGAGACAGGCCCTGGTAAAACGATTTGTAAAAGATTAACTATTACTACATGTCATTTCGC
Source organism: Nasua narica (assembly GCA_028533885.1). NCBI lineage: Eukaryota > Metazoa > Chordata > Mammalia > Carnivora > Procyonidae > Nasua > Nasua narica. Next base: position 6,558,629 of record CM052801.1, on the reverse strand, counting down.
CACCAGAGCTCGCGAGTTTGTCCCTCCTGCAGAAGCTCGCGCTCCGCTCCCACGGAGCCGCCCCCGAGACCGCCGCGCCAATCCGCGCTGACGCTTTCCGGGCAGCGCCCAGCGCGAGCTCCGCCCCCTCCCCCCCCCCGCCTCGTCAGTGACTCTAGCCACGCCCCCTGGCCGCCTTCCCTCTTCTTGGGAAACCGGCGCGTGGGAACTGGGGCGAGCAAGCGGCTTCAGGGAGCGCGGGCACCTTCTCTTTTCCTGCTTCCTACACTGCTGCTACTTTTCGGAGTGAGATCTACCTTCTCTTCTCCTTCTATGCGTCCCTGCTTCCCTCTCCTTAGAGCGCCTGCTCACTCAGCAGGCGGTCCCCGCAACTCTCGGGCCGGCTAATCTGCTCTTTTCTAAACCCTGTGGGTGATTCTGATGCACGCTCAAGTCTGAGAACCACTGATCTAAGGCCTTTAAGGCTTCTTTACAAATCCAACCCCCTGTCTTCCCCACACATCTTCTAGCACAGGATCTTAGGACGGACTCCACTGGCCACATGACCAAAGGGTGAACACGGAGCAAGAGAGGACAAATGAACCTCCCCTTTTATCACTCAGGGTCAGTTGCTGTTGGAGCAAGAGTTTCAAGCAGCAGTTCCCCTCTACAGCACCCCCACATACTACTGTGTCACTAAAATATGAGAGCAGTTTCAAGGTAGTTCTGCAAAGCCTCACTCTCCTTCCTCTCATATTCATATAAATCTGGAGTGGGAGAGAAGTGTGCCATTGCCCACTTCTGCAGAGCATAGGCTGTGTATGTGACATTATGTCACATGGGTGATGTTCCAAGTGAAAAGGGATTGGGAGCCATTGATCCATAAACAGTGATCCTCCAGCAGGACTTAAGTTCTACAGCAGCTGCTCACACTTCAAGGAGCATGAATCCCCAGGAGACCTTGTGAAAGTACAGATTCTGCTTCAGTAAGTCTGGGGTGGGGCAGAAGAGTCCTCCCTATAAACAAACTCCCAGAGGATACTGGTACAGTTGGTCCATGGATCACATTTGAGAAGCAAGGTATTACAGTACAGCCAGTTCCCAGTTTTCCTGGCTTCCAGAAAGATACCCAGGTGGATATATAGTGTGGCCAACCATTCCAGTTTGCCTGGGATTGAGGGGGTTGCCAGGATGTAGCACTTTCCTTGCTAAAACCAGGAAGAGTTGGTCATCCGACCCAGGTGCCTGTGTCAGGACTGACATTAGAACAACGCAGTTCTTGGCAAGTAAACTATATTCCAATTAATCTCTAAATGATCGCAACTCTTTTCACCAACAGAGCCTCAACTTGGGCTCCTTTCGATCCTTCTTAACGCTGAGTTCCAGCAACCACTAACGATCAATTGACATTGGTAAAGGAAACAAAACCTTTTTCCGACTATTAAAAAGAAAACCACCGGCCCAAATGGAGCCACTTAAGCCCAGACACCAAATCAGAGCTTAATATCTAACCTCACTGCAGTGAGGACCAACCTCCCCCAGAAATGCAGTCAGGAACTGGTCAGTCAGGAATTTTCCCATCAGCGCCAGAGAGGCAATCTGTCACTTGGCCCTCTTCATCCTCCAAAGGAAGAGGTCATGTGTATGGTAAGATCTCCTGGTCTTCCTCCGAAGAAAAAGTGACCTTGCCTGGAACAAACCTTCCCACAGAAACTTTCCATTGTGTACACCTCCTCAGAACTCCCCTCTGTTTGCTAGATGGGATGCTGTCTGATTCACAAATCACTTAATAAAGCCAATTAGATCTTCAAATTGACTCCACTGAATTTTTGTTCTTTAACACAACTGAAGTTGGAAATAGATGTAAAAGAATGGGCTGCATTGCTTATTGTTCTCTCCACAGAAACGATAGACATCCTGATGATGGTGATACCTCAGCAAAAAATGGTGCGTATGAAGGGGGTATCATTTGTTACATTTGTGTAGCAGTGATTGTCGGCGGGAATAACCCATTCAGATCGCAATGATTACTTAACTTATAACTAATTATAATTATTTATAATTGGAATAGTGGAAAATTCATATTGAGGCAAACATAGGTTAGGATCTGAACACGTGACATAATTGCCATGAACCTGTCCCATTTGATGGCTTGACGGGGAAGAATTCACTTCTAAGCTCACTCAAGTGGTTGTTGACAAGATTCACTTCCTTGTTGGCAAAATTCACTTCTTCAAGGGCTGTTGGACTGAGAGCCTCAGGTCGTCACTGGAAGCTGACCAGAGCCACCCTCAGTTCCTTGCCATGTTGGCCTCATTCCCTTTGCTTCATCGGAGACAGCCCATGAGGTGAGTCAGAGAGTGTAAATATTTTGTAAATAACAGTCTTGTAACATAATATCAGAAGTGACATCCAGTCACTTTTGCTGTATTCTGTTGGGTAGAAGCATATCACTAGCCCCACCCCACACTCAAAAGGCAGAGCTTACACAAAGGCATCACTACCAGGAGCTGGAGATCATCGAAGACATCTTAGAGACCACCTACTACAGGTATCTCTTATGGAAATTACTGTTTTCCCTCCTGCTTCCAGAAATGGAAGCACAACACTTCCTCTGTCACACCACTCAAGGAAAAAGAGAAAAGATGATGTGTAATTTATTTGTCATGGTGCCATATCAAGACAAAAAGGTTGTTGGGGGGGGGAAAGAGGTTGTTAGAGGGACAACCATGGAAAAATCATAGCCAGTATGTAGTTTCGAAAAAGTTTTGTTAAGTTGGCTTTCTGTCCATGTTCATGCTCAATCCATGAAACCTGGTGTCGTAAGAGCTCCTCCTCTTAGTTGCTCCCTAGCCCTCCAGACTTCCCAACTTTGCTAAAAACTCAACTCCTCTGAATGTGTTCCAAGATTAACTCTCTCCAGTTCCAACCATTCTATTTATTGAATAACTTCAAATAACTCATGAATAATGCTACATATATGTCAAGAGTCAGCTATGTAGCTCGAGAATTCCTTCTCCCCATGAGTGTAAAATACTTTAATATTATGAATTGTGTCAACCAAAATCATTGGCATTGAAAATAGAAGCAGACCTAGAAAGGATCTTAAAAATTATCTCTTTTCTAGTTCTCAAAGTTGACTGCATATTTGGAATCACTGGAGGGGAGAGGGGCTTTTTAAAATCCTGTTGTCCTGGGGCACCTGGGTGGCTCAATCAAGCATCCAACTCTTGATTTCTGCTCAGGTCATGATCTCAGGATCATGAGATCAAGCCCCACATCAGGCTCCCTGCTGGGTACAGCGCCTACTTAAGATTCTCTCTCTCCCTCTTCCTCTGCCCCTCCCCACTTCTCTTTCTCTCACTCTCTCTCTCAAAAAGAAAAGAAAATAGAAAAATCCTGATATCCAGAGCATACCCCAAAATGGTTGCATTAGAATCTCTGGGGGTAGGACTCAAAAAATTAGGGTTTTTAAATCTCTGCAGTACTATAAGCAAGATTTAGAACTATTGCTCTATTTTAGAAAATAGATCTTCTGGAGGTAGAATGACTTCCTTAAGATGACATAGCTAAATAGTAGCAGAACCACTAGCACTGTGCTTTCTTTAGAGCTGGTACTAAAGGACTGAATTGTCTGCTGGGTATGATCCAAAGCAGTGGTCCCAATCTTGGCTGCCTAATAGAGGCACATGGAAGCCTGTTAAAATATAAATTCCTGCCCCCCCAACAGAGATTCCGATTTAAATTTTTATGAAGCTTGCCAGGGGATTCTAATGTGTAGCTAGGGTTGAGAACTACTACTGTAAAATTTTAGCATATAGCATATGCTATCTTTCTTAACCACAGACCACAAAGTAGGAGGATGTGTCTCCTTCGTGTCCAAGGGGCTTTATCAGAATGAAGTCATATCAGTAAGTTCTTAATGTCTAGAAGGGAAGTAGAGAATGGAGACAATACATTTTTAAAAAAGATTTTATTTACTTATTTGACAGAGAGAGACACAGTGAGAGAGAGAATACAAGCAGGGGGAGTGGGAGAAGGAGAAGCAGGCTTCCTGCTGAGCAGGGAGCCCAGTGTGAGGCTCAATCCCAGGACCCTGGGGTCATGACCCGAGCTGAAGGCAGACGCCCAACCAACTGAGCCACCCAGGCGCCCCATGGACACAATACATTAAAACTATTCCAAAATTACAGGAATTCCTCTCTGAAGAATGAGGAAGATTACCAAAACAGGCTTCATTGTTTAAAGCTTTAAGACGAGAAGAAAATACAACATTGATGATGTGAAAATTAATGCAAGGCATAGCATAAGGGAATTTGTGAAATAAATATTATTTTAAATATGAGATGTTCAAAGGTAATGGGAAAAGACAGATATGTTCCTGGGAACCTTGAGTGAGTCACTGTGAGGAGGACTTATTAAAGAGAGAGGATGTGGCGATGCCCAGATCGGGCTTCCACCAAGGAAAGTATATTAGGTATCTATTGCCACATAACAAATTATCCTAAAAATTAGCAGCTTAAAACAGCAAACACTTATTATCTTCCCGTTTGTCTGGGTAAGGAACTTAGGAGCAACTTAGGGAACTGGTTCTGGTTCAGGATCTCTCATGAGATTGAGGCCATGATGTTAGTTGGGCTACAGTCATCTGAAGGCTTAACCGAGGCTGAAGGATCTGTTTCCAAAAAGGTTCCTACTGTGGACAAGTTGACACTGGCGACTGGTATGATGCCTCAATTCCTTGCTAGATGAACTTCTTCAAAGGGCTTCTGGTATGTCCTTATGACATGACAGCTGCCTTGCTCCAGACTGAGTGATCTGAGAGTGAGCAAGGAGGAAGCCTCATGCCATTTACTTATTTGTTTATTATTTTAATTCCAGTGTTATTAACATACAGTATTATGTTAGTTTCAAGTGTACAATATAGCAATTCAACAATTCCATATATTTCTCAGTGCTCATTATAAGTATACATTTTTTTTTTTTTAAAGTAAGCTCTACAGCCACCGTGGGGCTTGAACTCACAACCCCGAGACCAAGAGTCACATGCTCAGGGCACCTGGCTGTCTCAGTTGGTAGAGCATGTGATTCTTGATCTCAGGGTCGTGAGTTAAAGCCCCACGTTGGGAGTAGAGTTTACTTAAAAAAAAAAAATACATGCTGTACCGACAGAGCCAGTTAGGTGTCCCGATAAGTTTATTCTTAATCACCTTCTTCTATTTCACCCATCACCCTAATCACCATTCCTCTGGTAACCATCAGTTTGTGCTCTATAGGTAAGAGTCTCTTTTATTGGTTTCTCTCTCTCTCTCTCTTTTTTTCTTTGTTCATTTGTTTTGTTTCTTAAATTTCACATATGAGTGAAATTATACAGTATTTGTCCTTCTCTAATTGGTTTATTTCACTTGGCATTATACTCTCTAGATCCATCCATGTCATTGCAAATGACAAGATTTCATTCTCTTTTATGGCTGAATAATATTCTATTGTGTGTGTATATATACATACATATATATGTATATATACACTACCTCATCTTTATGCATTTGTCTATCAATGGTATTTGGGCTGCTTCCATAATTAGGCTCTTGTAAATTATGTTGATATAAACATAGGGCTGCATATATTCCTTCAAATTAGTTTTTTGTATTTTTGGGGTAAATACCCAGTAGTGTGATTAGTGGATCATAGGGTATTTCTATTTTTGACTTTTTGAGGAACCTCCATATTGTTTTTCACAGTGGCTGCACTAGTTTGCATTCCCACCAGCAGTGCACGAGGGTTCCTTCTCCACATCCTTGCCAACACTTGTTGTTTCTTGAGCTTTTAATTTTGGCCATTCTGACAGGTGTGAGGTGATATCTCATTGCAGTTTGTGTTTGCATTTCCCTGATGATGAGTGATGTCGAGCGTCTTTTAGCTACATGCCTTTAATAATGTAGCCTCAGAAGTCATGTATTATCACTTCCACCTGTATTTATTAGAAGCAAGACAGTCAAGGCCACACTCAAGGGGAAAAGAATTAGAGTCCACTTATTGAAGAATGTGTCAAAAAGTTCGTGGACATATTTTAAATCATCAAATAAGGCAAGAGAGAATAGACAAAGACCTGAAAGTAGGCTTGTTGGTAGACCTAAGGCAAACTTCATTTCCTGTAAGAAGGTGATGAGAAGCAACACAAACCCTTGATCCTTTGACAACTGCCAAGAGGTCCAGGAATAGGCCTTTGGAACTGGCTAGAACAGTTGCCGACAAGAAACAACAACTTCTAGAATTCTGCTTCCTCAATTGCTACAGTTATTTGTCCTTGCAACTGACTCTGTTGTGTGAGGGGCCTTTTTTTTTTTTTTTTTGAGGCTTCTTGTTCACATACATACGTTAAGAACCAAATTATAATCCTTGTGTCGCTCCTGAAAGTAGTAAGGTTAATTACTAAATGTCAATAAATGTTTTTGGCTTTTTCTGATATCAGCTTTTACATGCACAAAAATAATACGTGAACATACCTTTGATATTAAAAAATAATCAGTTTATTAAACTTTCCAACTAAAACACTAGTTCTCAGATTTTTTACATTCAATTTACTAATCATATTACTGTATTAATTTACCAAATTTTAATAATCACTCTTGGAGGATCTTTAATTAATGTTTCTTCCCATTGCCAATATACTTGATTACACTCTCTTTAATATGTGAAACAGCACTTAAAATTTTAATATATTCTATTTCTTTTTTACATATTTCAATTGCATAACAAACCTTCCCGAGTACTTAAGTAATACTTATAAATCTAATAGATTAAATTTGTAAATATGTTGATAGACTTGAGTTTTCCTGAATTTTCTAACATTATAAATTTATAAGATTTCAAGCTACAATTTTAAATTTAATAACTAAAAAACACACTTTGAATTTGTATCACAGAACTGATAAGTTATTTTAATAGGCCAAATTATCATAAGCGTAATAAACACTTAAAATGCCAAATATGTATAGGTTATTCTTTTTTAAATATATTTATTTATTTGAGAGAGAGAGAACATAGAGGGAGAGTCAGAAGGAGAAGCTGACTCCCTGCTGAGCAGAAAGCCTGATAGAGACTTGATCCCAGGACCTTTAGATCATGACCTGAGCCAAAGGCAGATGCTTAGCCCATTGAGCCACCCAGGTGCCCCTGTATAGGTTACTCCTAAACACAAAGATATTAATGCTACAGTTCTGATTCTCTTAAAATTTTTTCTAAACTCTAACTTTTCCTTGGATTAAAAGATGTTTTCCCACTAAGAAACTGTAAGTGTCTCCTTAAGCACTCAGCACCTTGATGTTGTCATCGAAGTACTTATGGCATCCCCCAAGAATGTTGGGTTACCTCCCCTGGTGATGTTTGGGCTTGTCTTCTGGTTCCCAGTGAAAAGGCCCAGGCCTCAGCCCCTGAGAGGCTTGTACACAACCCTCAAGGGACACAATGAGCTCTCTTTGTAGCTGATACATTAATGCTCTCCATACTGGATGGTCTCACAGTTCAACTCCTTATAATCTCATTCTGGAGTCTGCCAGTGAAAGCTTGGAACCCCTTCCTCAAATCTAAATGATTAGGTTTTGAATACATTTGGCTCATGAAGATGCTGGATACTCTCTCCTCTAGCTGTAAAGACTTTAGTAAACCCTGTAGTCCTTTCACAGCCTTACTATCATTAAAGAACAACATTTGACCAGCTAAATTTGAAGATCTAATTGGCTTTGTGAAGTGATTCATGAATCAGACAGCATCCCATCTTGCAAGTAGAGGGGAGATCTGAGGAGGTGAACAAAATGGAAGGTTTTTATAGGAAAGAAGATGAGGCAAGGAAGTTATTAACATCCCCCTCCCCAAAAAGGATTGTTCCAGGCAGGGTCACGGTCCCTTAGGGGGAAGAACAGGGGGTCTTATCATCTTATCATGCAGATGACCTTCTCTTCCTTTGGGAGATGAAAAGGACCATGTGACAGATGACCTCCTTGGTGCTTATGGGAAATTTCCTGACTGACCAGTTCCTGACTAAATTTCTGGAGGAGGTTGAAACCACAATGAGGTTGGATATTAAGCCCTGATTTGGTGTCTGGGTCTAAGGGGCTCCACTTGGAGGCTGCAGTTTTCTTCTCAACACTATCTAGTAGGGGCGCCTGGGTGGCTCAGGGGGTTAAAGCCTCTGCCTTCAGCTCAGGTCATGGTCTCAGGGTCCTGGGATCGAGCCCTGCAGCGGGCTCCCTGCTCAGTGGGGAGCCTGCTTCCCCCTCTCCCTCTGCCTGCCTCTGCCTACTTGTGATCTCTTTCTGCCAAATAAATAAAATCTTTTTTAAAAAAAAAAACACTAGTAAAGTCATAGTACTATAGTTACTAAAATAACATACTACTGGAGAAAGGATTGTAGGGGCAAAAATGGAAGCAGGAGGGAGAGTTAGGAAAGTTTTTCAGTGGCGCGGGCAAGACAGCACAGTGGCTGGCACCAGGGTGATACGGGTAGAGATGGGCATATGTGGCCAGACCACGATTATGTTCTATAGGCAACACTGACAGGACTTAGTGATCAACTGTAACTGTTGGGAAGAAAAAAAGGAATCAGGGAGAACATCTAGATATTTGCCTAGCAACCATGTGGTTGGTGCTACCCGAAGCTAAAGAAGACTTGAGTGGAAGTTTCGAGAGAAACTTCAATAATTTTTTTTTTTAAGACATGTTAAGGTTGAGATGCTATTGATGGGGGGGAAACAACGGCACAAGAAAAATTTCCTTACTACTTATAGTCCGTTGACAAGTCCTTCAAACAGGCAAAGCGACATTCCTCTAGGGACTCAACTACCTCGATGTTAATCCTTTGCTAAGGGCAAAAGGCAACCTTAGCCTGACCCCCAGGGTTCTGTAAGTCTTCTTTAACATATAAAAATTCCTTTGGAAACTTCCTTTATCTCTACTCCCTATGATATATGTTAGCTATCATCCTCCAAGCATATGACCCACTGATATACATCTAAAGGGTCTCATGACCGAGTTTTTACTAAACAGTAACAAATGACATTTTCCTAACAATAGCTAGCTCCCCCTACCTTGTTTCCAAAATACTTTGGAGGTTAGGCTATCCCTAACCCCCACACAATTTGAAAGTATATAATCAGTCACCTGTCACAACACTAGTGCAGCTCTTTCTGCCCATGAGTCCTGGCCCATGCTTTAATAAAACCGCCTTTTTGCATCAAAGAGGTCTCAAGAATTCTTTCTTGGTTGTCTCTTCCGAATCTCACTACTTCACACCACATCACTACGATACTGTGATTTATAATAAGATATTTATCTTTGGTGGGTGGGGAGTGAGCTCCAGCACCAAGACAGAAGCAGGGGTATTCTTTTCCAAACCTTTGGCTTTATTTCCAGAAGAAAAGACAAGACTTGGGTTATCTACCACTAGGTATATTTGCTGCCTGGATCTAAGAGAAAGACCCATCCTCCCCCTTTATCGTTTCTATAGAAACTAAATCATAACTTTACGCCTATGGTAGACATTGTTTATCTTCAGGTAAGCAGGAATAGGTCTTTTCATTATCAAAGCTTTGAATACATTCAGTTCTTTATGCCAAGATATGTGATAAATGGTATTACTTTTGAAAAATTGGGCTTTTTAAATAAAATATGTTGGTTCCAAATAACCTAATAGTCAAACATCTGCTCACTCTTATTGTGATGGTTAAATTCTATGTGTCGACTTGTCTAAGCTACTGTTGGTTGGCTGACCAAACACTAGTTTAGTGAAGGTATTTTGTAGATGTGATTAATATCTACAAATCAGTTGTCTTTATGTAAAGGAGATTACTCTCCATAATGTGGGTGGGTCTTATCCAATCAGTTGAAGGCATTAAGACCAAACACTGAGGTTTCCTGGAGAAGGAATTCTGCCTCAAGATTATAACAGAGCAGTCTTGCCTGAGTTTCTAGACTGCTAGCCTGCCCAACACATTTAAAACTTAGGACTACAACATCAACTTCTGAGGTTCCAGCCCGCCCTACAGATTTCAGATTGGCCAAACCATATGATCACATGGGCCAACTTCTTAAAATAAAAATTTTCAATGTATGTATGCATGTAGTACATACAAATATAGATACACACACATATACATACATATAGATCCTATTGGTTCTGTTTTTCTAGAGAACCCTGATCAATATACTTATTCACGTATTTCGTGTAGGCAAAAATTAAGAAGAAAATTACCTTTAACAAGCAAGAAGTATCCTTGGTGCTCCTCTATGTCTGTGTACTGCCCTCTGGTACGTCACAGGTTCTTCATAAATCTTTGATGAATGGAAGAAGGAAGAATAGAGGAAGGAATTTCCATCTGCAAACTGAACTTTTCCCAAGTTTCTGCTGGGAAATAGAGAGGAAAGTCCTCTAGAGCAGCTGGCCTTGTTGCTGATAAAGATCATTCTCAGCACCTCTTGGAGGGTTCACCATGTGCCACTCAGAAAAGAAAAGGGCTGATGAGCTCTGCATAGAAGCTGAGGGAAGAGATTTCCAAAACCAGAACTATTTCCAGAGACAATATGCCATTGATAAGAAATTATTTCAAATTGCGAAATGCATCTGTGTAAAAGAAATGCATGTAAAAACCTGCACATTCTTTTGTTAGCAAAACTGAATTCAGCTAGATAGATAATCTTTCCCATATTATTACAAAGCAAGTTTTACATTAATTAGCAAGCTCTCCCAACAGAATGAAAGGCAGCTGATTTTCTAAATCACTTGCTTACTAATACATGATTGCAATTTAATAGGCCACTATGAATAGCTTTATTTTTAGGACATATGTTTTGCATGCCATTATTTTCACAAAGAACTATTTTGTCATATAAATTGTTTTTCATGTCCCTGACAGATCTGTATATAAGGAGTAAATAAGAAATACCTTCATAGAATCAGAGGCCTAAATGTAAAAGCAAAAACCATAAACGTTCTTGAGAAGTCATGGGAAAATATCTTCTTGACCTTTAGTAAGCAAAGATTTCTTTAAACAGGACCCAAAAAGCATTAACCAGAAAACAGAAAGAGATAAATGGCACTTCATCAAAATTAAATGCTTCTGGTCACCAAAAGACACCTTTAAGAAAATGAAAAGGCAAGGGGTGCCTGGGTGGCTCAGTTGGTTAAGCGTCCAACTCTTGATCTCAGCTCAGGTCTTGCTCTCAAGATCATGAGTTCAAGCCCCATGTTGGGCTAGAAAAAAAAATGAAAAGGCAAACCACAAACAATGATTGGATTTGTAATATGCCATGAATGATAAAGTATGTGAATCTACACAATAAAAAGAGCTACTACAAATCAATAACAAAATGACAGAAAACTTAATATTTTAAATGGGACTTGAAAAGACACTTCACAAAAGATCTTGATGGCCTTAAATAAGCACATGAAAAGTTACTCAGAAAAATTAGTCATCAGGAAATGCAAATTAAAAGCACAATGAGGGGCACCTGGGTGGCTTAGTTGGCTAAGCCTTCGGCTCAGGGCATGATCCTGGAGTCCCAGGAGGATGGAGTCCCGCATCAGGCTTCCTGTTAAGCGGGAAGTCTGCTTCTCCCTCTGACCCTCCCCCCTCATGCTCTCTCTCTCAGCCCCTCAAATAAATAAACAAAATCTTTTAAAAATTAAAAAAATTAAAATAAAAGCACAATGAGCTACTACTATGAACCCAATAACATGGCTTAAACGAAAAGATTAGCATTAATAATAGTGATATCTAGAAAAAAAATAATAGTGATATCTAGGAGGTGAAGCAGCAGGAATCCTCATACATTGTTAGTGAGCGTATAAAAGGGTGTGTGACATATTTGGAAAGCTGTTTTGACACTTCCTTCTAAATGTTCCATACTCTTCCTCCTAGGTATTCCACTCCTAGGTAGTCATTCAGCTGAAAGGAAAACATGTTTACACAGAGACTTATATGTAAATGTTCATAGGGACTTTATCCATGGTAGCCAAAAACTGGAAACTAACTTCCATCAACAAGTGAGTAGATAATCATATTGTGGCATATTCACACAATGTTACGTTACCCAGCAATAAAGAAGGAACAAACTAAAGATACATGTGATGTGAATGACTCTCAAAATCAGTATGTTGAGTGAACCAAGCAGATGTGAACGAGTACGTATTGTATCATTCTCTTTATACCAAGTTCTAGGACAGACAAAGCTTCTGTAGTGAAGAAATCAAATGGTGGGCAGCTGGGGCAGGGGGTAGAAGAGTTGGAGGTAGATCTGACTGGAAAGGGATATGAAGGAACTTTCTGAGGAGACAGAAAGGTTCCATATCTTGATTGAGGATCTGGGTACATAGGTGTATTCTTTGGTCAAAACTCACAGAACTGTGCACTTAAGATCTTTGCATTAAAAAAAAAAAA
>CM052801.1:6501018-6546116 GCA_028533885.1 Nasua narica | reverse complement strand
AGAGGCAGAATGGAGTAAGGAGCAGTTAGCATTTGACGCTATTTCTGTGGGCTGCACCAGCAGGGAGACCAGCAGGCACGAGGCCACACGAGGAAGAGCAAACAGCATTCTTTGCAGCTCAGACTCTACTCAGCGTGGTCTCACTGGCCCCACTCGCCGCGACACCTTATGCCTGCGTTCTATCATGAAAACTGTGCAGCTCTCAGTAATCTGCTGTGGGGCTCGGGGACCAGGTGGCCATGGTCCCCTCTCAAAATGTTGTTGGTTCTGTGGTCCCCAAGCCTCTCCAGGGACCCCTCCATATCCCCCCTCCCCAGGCAATCCTAACACACCACTGGCAGTGCGTGGGTGCCCTCCATTACTTAAAAAAAGACTGCTACTGGGGCACCTGGGTGGCTCAGTCATTAAGCGTCTGCCTACGGCTCGGTCGTGATCCCAGGGACCTGGGATCGAGCCCTGCAAGTTGCTCTCTGCTCAGCGGGAGGCCTGCTTCTCCTTCTCCCTCTCTCCCTGCTTGTGTTCCCTCTCTCACCGTGTCTCTGTCAAATAAATAAATAAAAATCTTAAAAAACAAAACAAAAAACTCCTACTTTCAGTCCCCTCTCCCTAGAACCGTGGTATTTATCATTTAGTGACCATGAACTGGGATGGGTGGACAATTCAAGAGCAGGCAAGGAGCTCTTCTATCCTTACTGGGCTCTGAACTCTTACGTCTTCACCTATGCCCGGTCCATTTCCAACTCTTTGACTCTGCTGTTCAAGGGAAACTTCAAGGAGTTTGGACCTCAGCTGCTTCCGCCTTGGCTTGGACCTTAAATAAACCATCTGGCTCTCAGCATCCCGTGTTCTACCCCTGCGATTCCAAACCCCGATCCAGGCAGGGGGCCATCACCCCGTTATCCCCCACCTCTCTGGGTGGAAGTTGAGAAATGATGTATACCAAGTAGGAATATGTTGATAAGAAAGCTAATGTTTGGGAACAGTGTAAAGAACTCAAAGCTTAGCAGGTTTATATTATCCCAAATTTATAAATCACTTTTTCATATTTTGTAGAAGCAGTTGAAAAAATCCCCACCTTCACAGCACTTTGGGCAGGCAGCTCATACTGGATTTTTGACACACAGAATTCTTTTTCTCTCAATTTGGTGTTTTGGGGTATATTTCTGAATGGAGATCGCTTTGAAACTGCTGTCATTCTACACATTCAAGCTTATGGGATAAAAATGCATTTTCAGAAATACTGTACCAAATCGGGAAGACGACAAGTTTTTCTATTAGCTGAGAAAAGTATTTTCTTTCAGATATATTTATTGACCCTGCACCCACTCATTGTCTAAAAATAAAGAGCCCCTGTTTTGGTCTTCTACTCATCTGGATGTAGGAAGTCCCTTGAGTTTATAGCCAAACCCAAGTAGCACATCTTCATTGACTGAAATCAAAAGGATAGTTTCTGCATAATTAAGTATGCATCACACTTCAAAACACTGACTTCAAAGAGAAACTAAGACACTCTAAGGCAAGTCTTTTGTCCCAGGCTGAAACGCAACAGACTGAAGTTCAATTTAGAAGGCTGGAACTCTAACGTATTATTTTTCACCCTAGCCACTGTGCTGTTGAAATGGAAGATGTGGCTAATCAGTTACAGCCACTGAGGTGGAACACTGTGTAGCGTGTAATCTCTGAAGCTTAAAAAAAAAAAAAACCGTTTACAAAAATTCAGAGATACATCAAAATGACAGGGGGAATAAAAGTGCCTTCATTTTCAATTAACACCAGCCAGAGTTTTAGAAAGCTGTAACATCCTTATTCCCCTTTACTCTACCTCTTCTAACATCTTTGAAGTTGATCATAAACATGTCGCGGAAACAGAATTGATGGGATATTTACAAAACAGATGTTTTCAAGGGATGCTAATAATATATTTAAGCCCAAGATCTAGCTTTCCAAAGGGACATAAATTACAAGTGACGGAATACAAGGTACACAAGAATGCATTAAACTATGTAGCACCAAGCAGACAAAATCATGGGAGATGTCGTCTAGTTGGTACCTATTGAGTACCCACCATATGATAGAAAGTTCCCAAATTCCTCCTGAAGAATTAGTATGCTTTCGCTCTGTCAAATTAAGGACTATCTGTTCAGAAGATGACTCAAAAGGAGAAGCATAATACATCATCATGCTCAGAACCAGCAGGGGAAGAAACGAGAATATTCAGGATACTAACTTCTTATGAATGACTAAATGAAAGCAGAATCATATATGTGTGTGTACAGGGGGTGTGTGTGCACGTGTGTGCGTGCGCACACACACACACACACACACACATCTTTGTAATGACAAAGTGCTTTTCCTGGACTTCATTACGAATGAAATTGCTTATGTCTTCCAGTGGGGAGTATCCTCAAAAGGGAATTTTGGTTCGGTCCTGGTGCAGCAGTCTGGCTATTGTTGATGCTTTGGTCTCATTTCTTTCTTTACTTCTCTGCCTGGACATATGCTTCTCAGACCCAATACAGATTTCTGACCTCTAACTTGGCGCGGTGTGTGGCAGTAAGGCTATCCACACTGCTCTGGGTAGCCCAACCTCAGCTTCACGATCGCCGCTCCCTCAGCCACTAGTTTTTGGTCAGGGCTGACTCTGCACTGTTAGGGACATTTGGCAATGTCAGGAGATATTCTAGATTGACACAACAGGGGGATGGATGCTGTTAGCATTTAGTTGTTAGAGGCCGCAGATGCTGCTAGATTTCCTCGGATGCATAGCATACACACACACACCCCCCTGTCCCCATGACAAAGAATGTTCCTGTCCAAAATGTCAGTGGTGCTGAGATTGAGAAACCCTGCTCTAGAGTTGGTGTAGTTAGGTATAACCAGGTCTGCTGTGTGATGGGCTCCCTGTGAAGCAGTTTTATTTTGGGATTTCAGATGCAAAGGGTTGAATTAATCAAATTCCCCAGTTGATGGCACGTTTTGATCATTGAACTCTACAAGGTCTTCTTTTATTTACTTTCTACCCACATTCCCCCATTCCAATATAGTTGTGTATCCTTTTATTTGTATATGACATTATATAGCATTTAAGAGGGTGTTTGTATACATGTATTTTATGTTACACGCACGGCCTTGGGATCTAGACCCAGAACATTTTCTTTCTGACTTTTGTTTTCACATAGTGCTGTTTTTAGGATCTACTCATGTTGCTGTGTGCAAATTCAGTGTGCTCCTTCTGTTACCACGTATTTCAGAATATACTTTCATCACGGTTTACTAATAACCATCCCCCCACTACTAGTGGTGGCATTTCCAGTGCTCCACTACTGTGTCATAATAAATATCTTTGAAAATGTTCCTATGTATCTATGTGAGAATTTCCCGAAGCCATATATCCAGGAGAGAGATTATTCAGTGCTATTTCAGATATTATCACAATTGATCTTCCAAGAGATGATGTGAGACAGGCATCACTGTTTTCCATGGTACGGAGGGGGAAACCAAGGCTTCCCTAAATTATATAATTTGCCCAAGGTTACCCAGCAGAGCTAGCATTCAAATGTCTATATTTTCTGAAGTCCGCACCTTACTTTCTCCTCAGAAACCTCTAGATGCAAAAGAGAATGGAGCCTAGAACAGAACAGGCACTGACAGAAGGGAAACACGGAGGGATTTGTGTGAGTTTGCACTCACATTCTAGAGTCTTCAGCCTTGCCTCAGAAGTATCTTCCTCTCCAGCCTTTTATTATTCCCCAGGATCTTCAGTAGCAAATCTCAGAGGGGCAACTGGATCCATCATAGGGAGGATAAGGAGGACTGATGGTCTGAGGCTCAAGCCCAAAGGAGACTTTGCAGAGAAACCCCCAATTTTTCCTGGCATGTTAATGTCTTCACCATTCATTCTTCCACTCATTTTCTTTTTGGGGAGGGGTGGGAGGACAGAGCGAGAGAGAAAAAAAATCAAAAGCAAGCTCCTTGCCAAGTGGAGAGCCCGACATGCGGCTTGATCTCATGACCCTGAGATCATGACCTGAGCCAAAATCAAGCATTGGATGCTTAACCAACAAAGCCACCCAGGTGCCCCTCTTTCCTTCATTTTCAATATTAATTGATCAGCTACTATGTACCAAGCAAAACCTATCATATGGGGGATTGCGTTCCTATTGCAGATAGGAATGTGAGATAATGTGAGATAGATAATGTGAGATTACTACAACCAGAGAGTGCTCTTGCTCAGACTGTTGTCTGAGCCATCACATGCACGGTCTTCAGGGAAATGCCAGATGGCCGTGACCCCCTGCCAACATGGGGAGGGTTGGCAGCAGAGCCGGGATCGGCTTCTGTCCATGAGACCCCACTGCACAGGAGCTTGTCAGAGACCAGCCCCTGACCTCAGATGGTCAGCCCTTGGTCAGTAGGGCCCCCCTTGCAGCACCTCCACCCACCAAGGATAGCAGGGTGGCTAAGTTTCCTCCACTCGACACCAGAACTGCTGGGGCCCAAAACAATACCTCAAGGGAGTATGGAACTAAAGCTTAAAAAGTCATCGGAAGATGGAGGGAAGGGAAGGTTGCTAACCATCATTAGTTTCACATATCTTCCAGATGAGTCATGTTTAGAGGCTTTAAAACTGGATATGACTGTGACTCTTTGGACCCAAGTAGGCATAGGTGGAGGAGAAGGAGAAACAGCCCCAGCCTGGGGTCCAGATATGCAGGCTGGGGTCCAAGTGTTACAGATCCTCTGAACAAATGTGAGCATCTAACTTCTCTGTCTCTCACCAACCTCCCCGGGGAAAGAGGTGAGGGTTCAGATTATGTTCTAGCACATCTTAAGGGTCAGTGAGTGTCCCTCAAGGGTCCTTCGGGATGAGAGGATATGGTAACAGGAGCTCCAGCACCCATCCTCTTTGTCCAGTTTTATACAATGACTTTATATATAAGAATTCCTCTTTTCACAACAAAGAGGTGCAACACTAAAGAAAGATCTTGAAAATGATTGTTCATGATGACTTTAAAACTCTGCTCAGTGCTAGACATTCTCTGCTCCTGTGACTCATTACACTTCCCTTGACCCGAAAGCTCTGGCTTCCAGGAACTTTCCCTTTGCCTAAAAAAAAAAACAAAACAAAAAACTGAAGGAGGGATCATTTAGAGTGGGCTGGACCAACTTCTCCACTAGGCATAATCAGTCCAGGTCCCACAATATGTTTAGAGGCCCATGAAAATTATTTTAATTTTAATTTCTTTTAAAGTCAGAAGAGGGTACCTGGCTGGCTCAGTCAGTAGAGCACGCGACTCGTGATCTCAGGGTTGTTGAATTCAAACCCCACATTGGGCATGGAGCCTACTTAAAAAAAAAATTGGGGGTCGCTGGGTGGCTCAGTCAGTTAAGAGTCCGACTCTTGATTTTGCCTCAGGTCATGATGTCAGGGTGGTGAGATCGAGCCCCGTATCAGGCTCCATGCTGGGTGTGGAGCCTGCTTAAGATCCTGTCTCCCTTTCCCTCTGCCCAGCCCTCCTCAAAAATAAACAAACAAACAAACAAACAAACAAACAAATAAATAAATAAAAAACACAAAGATTAAAATAAAAAAAATTGGAAGAAAAAATATAGTAACCTATATATAATAACGAATCCAGCTTGGATTATATTGTCCTTATGTCAAAATAGTGGTTATATATATATATATATATATTTTTTTATTTTTATTTTTTTTTTTGTGGAGGATGGCATCATCCTCACCAGCCCTGGTACTAGAAAACTAGGATATACAGTCTTTGGGAGACAGGCAGATCTGGTTCTGATTCCTGCCTTTCTCTTATTCACTGCATGTTATTCACGTCTGTGTCTCAATCTCTTCGTCAGCTAAATGGGACTAGAGATCCCTCCAGGAGTTGTTAGAAGGCTGAAATGAGCACATGTATGAAGCTGCAGCCCAGCTCATGCTAAACTGATCATGGCTCTGCTCCCCTACCCTCTCCACACAAGCTCCCAGCCAGGTGGCATCAGGACATTCCAGGGGACACTTTGTCAAGATTTGCACCTTGACCTTGCCTCTAAGTGTCTAAAAATCTCCTCCCTTCTTTGTTCTCTCTGTGAGAGGGATTAAACAGAAATCACATCATGGTCTTATAATTACCTCGGGCTTTTCTGTGGAAAAATTCCAATTTTGCCAGAAATAAACTGAGGTAAATGAAGAAGCCACAACCTAGACCTTACCCTTTCTCATTTTTATCCCCAAGAACAAAGAAGTAGCCAGACCTGACAATAGAAGTAGAAAATAAACAGAACGTACGGCCTGATTGACATAAAAGCTCTATCCCTGGAAAGGTGCAAATAAACCCAGGTTTCAGAGATTGAATCGTGTTTATCTTTCAAAAACACAAAAACTTTTACACTTACAGATGATTATTTGCTGTTTGAATTAAAAAATAAGACTATGATACTAGCAAAACCATTCCAATTTAAAAGCATACTAAAAACAAAGCAGAATTGATAGGATGCTTTAAAGCCATGGAGATAGTATGAAGAACTGTGTCAGAAAGTGAACTCAATCTGTTTTAGAAACTGTATAGAATATGTGTGTGTGTGTGTGTGTGTGTGTGTGTGGACAGAGAGAGAGAGAAATAAATAAATGGGCACACACCTGCACACATATAACCAGTTAAAAGGAAATTAGGGCACAAGAGTGACCCAGGAGCCCACCCCTATTTGGGTCACTTGGACTAAAACATGGTTGGGATCATGGGTTATGTAAAAAGGATGCTTCTACCCATTATCCCAGTGAGAGGGGTCTCAGCTGAACTCAGCTTCCCAGAGGCCCATTGAAGTTCCCATGGACCCCAAAAGCCTTGGGTTCTGGGTAGCTACCACTTCGACATGTCCTGCAAACATCTGGCAATCAAATCTAGACTTCCCCGAGCCAACCTTCGGATTACTCCACCCTTGATGCGGTTGCTCTCACGCTCTCCTGTAAGAATGGAAACTTACGAGGGGTGGGGCAATTCCACTAGAACATGGACCTCCGATGCATATAGACAGCAAAGAGCCCTGACTTGAACACTCCTTTCAGTGGAATATTAGGAGGATGGGGTGTCCACGCCTCTCATTAGTTGCCAACCCTGTTTTTACATCTACCCTTTCTCTATAGGGCCTACTTCTGACTTCATACTATGTAACATATAATTTATCCCACATCATGATGCATGACCCATAGGCAGCCAAAGGAACCTCCTGTAGGACAGATGTAAGCTGAAATCCTGGGGGTGAGCATGTGTAGGCAGCAGGGCTGTGGGGAGCAGCCATTTTCTTTCTATTATTCTGACTGCTAATTTTCTACCTTACCCTTAGAGTGGAGTCAGGGAGGGTAGTCACTGCCAATGAACTTGAAACCACCCAAATGGGAGCCTCTCAAAAGAAACGAATCTACTTGGCAATTTAGTCTGGAATTAACCACTGCCTCCTTGAAGATGTAATCTGTGCGGTGCTGACGTTAAGGGAAACCTAATTTCACTTCTCAATTTATCACCCTAAATGTGGCCAAAAGAGAAACCAGTCCATGTCTCTTTAGTTCAGGGGATGACAGTCTCTGTTACAAAGAGTCCTCTTAGAAAATGTCTCATTGCCTCTTTACAAGGTTGCTTTCCTTCTAGGACTTTCGGGGAAGCTATTCTTGTGAGAAATAATAAATCAAGCTAAATAAAATATGGCCTAAAAACGGATTTACACTTGCATTTATGAGAATGGATGGTGGCAGTAGATGAATCAAAGTTACCTCATTTAATTCATTGTTGTAACAAGGATGGTTATCTGGCTTCCTGACGTACAAGAAATAAAAGAAGCAAAATAGGAGATGGGCGGAGAGGTGAGGTTCAGCGATGTAGACTGGAAGGCTCGTGGTGGTGAGCAGACAGAAGGAAATGCCTGTTGGACCCAGACGGTAAAAAGAAGAGGGATCAAGAGGTATTTTTAGGGGCATGTGGGTGGCTCAGTCAGTTGGGCTTAAAGTTACAAAAAGCCTTACTGCACAAATATTTTTAATTGATAGACTATTAGCAGTATCACTGTAAAAAAATCAAATTTCCAACAAAGAAGAATGGTTGTAGAAACTCAGTGGAATATTGCACACCCAGTAATGTGATGTTTAGGACATCTAGTAAAAATATAAGAAAATATTCTAAATTCTTTACATTTATCAATCTATCTATACTTATATGTCTACATATGCATGTGCATATATATGTGTATAAACCCATATATATGGCATGATTATAATTCAGAGTGAAAAGAATAAGTATTCTTTCCTATACCAACTGTACCACAGAGTAATCAAACAGTTGTTGAAGGAAAGTTTCTCTTTATAGAAGTATTCCAGCTAAGGAGCACCTGGGTGGCTCAGTTGGTAAAGTGTCGGCCTTCAGCTCAGGTCACAATCCCAGGGTCCTGGGATCGAGTCCTGCGTCAGCCCCTTTGTCAGTGGGGAACCTCTTCTCCCTCTCCCTCTGCCACTCCCCCTGCTTGTGCTCTCTCTCTCTCTAACAAATAAAGAAAATCTTTAAAAAAAAAAAAAGTATGCCAGCTAAGAAATGAAGATTGAATGAAAAAATTAGAATAACACCGAATGAGCCATCTTCGTTGAGTAACAAATTACCCCAGAACATAGAGGCTTAAAACAACACAGTTTCTGTAACTCAAGAATTCAGGAGTGGCTGAGCTATGAGCTAGGGGTGCTGGGCTCAGGACCTTCCAGGGGGTAGAATCAAGATGCCAGCTGGGGCTACAGCCATCTGAAGACCTAACTTCCAAGCTCACTCACAGGGCTACTGGCAGAGGGCCTCAGTTCCTTTCCACATGGTCCACATGACATGGTGGCTAACTTTGCTCAAAGTGACCCCCCACAAAAGGGGCAAGGCAGAAGCCACACTGTTTTTATGACCTCACCTTAAAAATGGCATACCACTACTTCTCCGATATTCTCTTGGTCATTCAGACCAACCCTGACATAATGCAGAAGGACATCACATAGGGGCAGGCATGCAAGGGGGCAGGGAACACTGGGGGCTCTTCTAGAGGCTGGCTACCATGGACACCATTCTCCAACTGCCACTGAATGAATGGATCTATATTACAATCATCAGCGGCTGCTGCCATCACAAGGGGGACAATCAGACCTAAAGTGCCACTTTATAAAAATAACAATAGCAGCTATGAAGTAGTCTTGCCAAAAAATTTGAACTTGAATCTGATTAAGCCTCTGATTATGTCTACAAGTGGAAAGAAAGTAGAGGGGACAAAGAATATGTTAAACAGTACCATGCAAATGCAATTGGCAAAGTCCAGAGAGAAGCAGACTCCCCACTGAGCAGGGAGCCCTACGTGGGGCTTGATCCCAAGACCCTGTGATCATGATCTGAGCCGAAAGCAGGCGCTTAACTGACTGAGCCACCCAGGCGTTCCAGTGTGGACATACATTTTCACTTCTCTTGGGCATATGCGTAGAAGAATTGCTGGGTCATATGATAATTCTAAGTTTAATTTTTTTGAGTACCTGCCCCACATGTCTTCCTGGTGTCTAATCCACTCTAGCTCTTACTGGACTGGTTTGCCTCGATCACATGTCCCTCCTGAACCAACCAACCAACCATGGTAGCCGAGGGTGTGTGGGGAGCTGACCAGCCAGTGTATGTCCTGGGCCCAGTCTTGGAGCTGGGCTGGAAGCCACCCACTTCACGTATGAGCCACAAGGACCGGGAGTGAGGAAGGGATCGCTCCCACAGAAAATGTGAGAAAGGGGGAAAAAGAGGAGAGCAAAAAGCAAAAAACACCCGCCACACTGGCTTCCAAGTGCATAGAGCAAGCCCAACCCAAACTAATCATGGATTGGGAACAAGAAATAATCTAATATATTTCTACCTCCACCTGGTACTTTGTACAATAGCTTGCACATAGTCAAAATCATTTTTAATATTTTCAAAATCAAATTTGTAAAACAAGGAAATGCACAAAGAAACAAAAATATCACTACTGTGAGCGACTGTGGCTAAGATTTCAGTGATCATGTAAATCTTTTTATATACATATATAAATATATACATACCTAAAATAAATATTTGTTGACTAATTTGAATATTTCGATTTGACTGGCTCTCAAGTTATACCTAATTCGTTATTTCATAAAAGTCTGGTTTTCTGCCATATGGTTAACATTTACATGCCAGACATCTCTCCATTTCTTGAATTACGTAGACATAATAGCTCTTATTATGTACTACCTATTTATACTTTATTTTGTCCAAAATTTTTAAAAATTTATTTTAAAGATTTATTTATTTATTTAAGTAATCTCTACACCCAGTGTGGGGCTTGAACTCAAGACCCTGAGATCACGAGTCACACACTCTACCAACTGAGCCAGCCAGGTGCCCTGTCCAACATTTTTAAATGCTTTTATTTGTAAAGGTAGTTTTCATGGGAGCCTGGGTGGCTTAGTGGGTTAAAGCCTCTGCCTTCGGCTCAGGTCATGATCTCAGGGTCCTGGGATCAAGCCCCGCATCGGGCTCTCTGCTCAGGAGTCGGCTTCTCTCTCTCTGCCTGCCTCTCTGCCTACTGGTGATCTCTCTCTCTGTCAAATAAATAAATAAATTTTTTAAAAAGGTACTTTTACAAGATATGATATCTGGAATTTACTTCAGAATAATTTGAGAGCTGTAGAAGTGGGGAAAATTATGGATAAAACAAGATTGGCTATGAATCAATAATGGTTTAAGCTGATCATCATACCTGGGGGCTCAACATTCTACTGGGTCAACATTTGTATATGTTCAACATTTTCCATGATAAAAAGTTTAAAAATAAACATACTATATACATTTCTCTCATAAACTTAAGCCAATTTTTAAAAAAAAGATTTATTTATTTGAGAGAGAGAGTGAGTAGGAGCAGGAGGAGAGGAGCAAAGGAAGAGGGAGAAGCAGGCTCCCCGCTGAGCAGAGATCCCGATGCGGGGCTCGATCCCAGGACCCTGAGATCATGACCTGAGCCAAAGGCAGAGGCCTAACCCCCTGAGCCACCCAGGTGCCCATAGTCAATTGTTTTTTTAAATGCTGAATTTACAGCTCTCATTTTGGTTGAAAAAAAATCATTATACCCTCCTTTCCTGTTATAAAACCTGAAATACATTTCATTGGACAAAGTTTCTCTTTGTTTTTTGTTCAAGAGGTACCATAAAAAAGATAAATGTATATATTTGTGTTTTACATTTTGGTTTTGGAGTCCACTGGAAAGGATGTCCCTATTGTGTCGGTGTGAAGGAAAAAAATACAGAATCATGTAGCAATGCCTGAGATAAGCCACTTAATTTAACACACTTGAGAGCAGACTCCATGATGGCAAATGGGCCACAGAAGAGCCAACTTGCAGTCAGAGGGGCCCAGGCAAGTGTTGTTGGTCAAGCTGGGCATCTTGTGGCCCATTAGGAGCAATGGGCCCAGCGTGCATGTGATGGTATTCAACCCCCAGGAGGCAAGTCTCCAGCAAAAAGCACGTGACTGCCACTAATTACTAGGTATTATCTGTGTAATGCTGTCTTTAAAAAATTCCATATGTTAAGGGAACTAAAATATGCCCAGACGCTCTTTGGTTGACACAACTCGGTCATCAACATGAAAACATAATTTGCATCACATCACTTTTCTTGCATATCCTGATAGCAAGCTAATTTTGTAGTGCATCACAGAAAAAGATACCAGCTTTGATTCACTTAGACAGAAAATCTGGGAAATGGGAAAATATCCTTGGGAAAAGAATATCCTTTTTTTTTTTTTAAAGATCTTATTTATTTATGAGAGAGGGGGCAGAGGGAGAGGGACACAGATGAGGGGCTTGATCTTACCACCCTGAGATCATGACCTGAGCCAAAACCAAGAGTCAGGTACTTAACCCACTATGCCACCCAGGTGCCCCAAAGAATATCCTTCTTAAGACTATTACTCACTTGGGGCGCCGGGGTGGCTGAGCGGGTTAAGCCTCTGTCTTCGGCTCAGGTCATGCTCTCAGGGTCCTGGGATCGAGGTCCTGGGATCGAGCCCCGCATCGGGCTCTCTGCTCAGCAGGGAGCCTGCTTCCCCCTCTCTCTCTGCCTGCCTCTCTGCCTGCTTGTGATCTCTCTGTGTCAAATAAATAAATAAATAAAATATTTAAAAAAAGATTATTACTCACTATGAGACCTTAAAGATAAAATTATCAGTTTAGAAGGACTGAATGCTCCATTGGAAGAATAATTCCTCAAAAATATATACTGTGAAGTGTCCAAGGAAAGCATACAGAAGTTTCTATGGAGGTAACTAGGCTGAAAAGTAAATGGCATGTTCTAAAGTGTTCTTTTTGCACCTGCCAAATCCCGGATCTTTATGAGGCAGCAATTTACACAGTAATCCAGGAAATCAAAATGAAATAACTGTCATTTCCAAGTCTTCAAAAAACTCATTACTGGCCCTTTGAAACTAATGCATGCATTTTGAAAAATAGAGTAAAAAGAGGATTCTGTTTCAGAGTGGACCGCTGACTGCCCTCTCAAGCCTTAAACGCCAACATTAGCCAGCAGGCTCATAAACATAGTTAATGTCTCCATTTTGGTATCTCTAAAAAAGACATTTTAACAGATGGTGGGAAAGGAAATAGGACAAGAATTGAAGGAGATGGCTCCAAAAGGAAGCTTAGAGAAACAAAGCTAATGCACAGAAACTTCGTATGTAAAATAAGTGCCGGTCGGCTGGCCGGAGGATGAAACAGAATAAAGTGTGTGTCTCTCTGTGGATTGATTTTCCTTAAGGAAGCATAAGAGAAAAACGGCTCCTCCTCGAGACCCAAGGCTTTGTGCTGGGTTCTAGAAGCTGGTCCCATCAAGCCGAAGGGGAGAAGCCGGCCCTCAGGCCCAGTGCTCAGGGTTGGGAAACAAATCAGAAAACGAAAAGATCCTACAAAGGAAGTATGGACTGGAAAGGGCTGAAGAGGAAGGCAAATGCCACATTCAAACCAAGGTGTTTGGAATAGATCCTGTTTATTTTTATTTCATATTTGAGGCAGTTCCTGCGGAGACTCAGGGTGGGCCGAGGAGCTGAGAGGAGGAACTTTCTGTGGCAGGAATAGGAGGAGCTCAGGCATTCAGCTGCTATTCTAGTGATGTATACATTTTCAGGCTAAAGCACTTCACCCGTTGTCTGCGTCAGCCCCCGAATGCCCCACGCTATTTTAATCACACACAAGCTACATGGACAAGGATACACGAGAGAAGCAGCTAAACACATCCCGTCACACTCACAAAACAGGCACTCGGGAAGTGCAACTCCGTAGGGAAGTGTGGCTTTTCCCTTTCCACTGTGCCTCAAGCCCTTTCCTCTGCAGCCTGGGGCCCTGAGGCGGGAGCGTAGGGCTGGTGGCAGTGGTGACAGCTGGGCCCGGGGCAAACTGGAAAATATGGCAACACAGCCCCAAAAGATGGCATTTTCATACTAGCTCTTACAGTCTGGTAGGGCCTGTCAGTCAATACCTGTGAAAAGGAACCCAGCCAGCAGCAAGGGCTTTTGTGTTCTGGTGTCTCATTTGCAGGCAGAAAATAAGCTATGCTCGGGGCGCCTGGCTGGCTCAGTGGGTGGAGCAGGGGACTCTTGAGCTCCGGGGTCATGCGTTCGAGCCCCATGTTGGGTGCAGAGATTACTAAAAAATAAAGAAACTTAAAAGAGAATTAAAATGATGCTAACCAAGAACAAAACTGCAGTGTAGTAGCTGAGAGTCGTAAAGGGCAATAATATTAATACAGTTTTGAAAGACATTTACAATACTTGCTTTTTAATACATTGCGTATTGCTTAGCTTCCCTATTTGAATTTCAAAAAGGAATACTTCTCCTTGGATTTAGTGTAAGCCATATTGTAGCAAATTAAAGAATGGTATATTTGATTTATATAATGCACATACATAAAAATATATGAAAAGAAGTATCTTTGGTGTTGAGGGTAGAAATCATTTTCCCTAGGATCTCTTGGACTTTTAAAGATTTTACTTATTTATTTTTAAAGTAATCTCTACATCCAAGGTGGGGCTTGAACTCACGACCCCAAGATCCAGGGTCGCACACTCCAGCGACTGAGCCCGCCGGCGGCCCCCTCTTGTACTTTTAAATGGAATGCAGACCAATGAGAATCTCTCCGCAACTCCCACTCACATATAGACATGTGTGGATGTGAACAAAACCAAGAAACCATGACCTTATTAAGCACTAATGTGTCCTGGATAAAATGAGATGGTGAGGGTCTACTGCAGAAAGTGCAGAAGCCAAAAAAATCGCTTCCTACAAAAACGGTCAGGAGGGTTTTGAAATCATGCCTTGCCTTTTGCTTCATTATAAAGAACCCAAGAACTCAAATATATGGAGTCCTGAGAACATAAAGATAGTGAATGTATTTTGAAAATAGCAACTATCCTTTAGAATGCAGGAGAAGCACTATTTCTCTAGAACAACGGGCAGCAAAGTACAGACCACAGGACAAATCCTACCCACGAACCCAGTCCTGCCTATTTTTTAATTTATTGTCTATGGCGGCTTCCACGCCGTAATGGCAGAGGTTGGGTTGCAACCGAGAACGCCTGGTGCACAAAGCCTACGTTATTTATTATCTGGGCCTTTACCAATCAATGCACTAGACATTTAATTATTTATCCTCGTTGCCCCTATGGCACAATAAATAGCAGATAGGTACATTTTCAATATCTAGTGTGTTGTTTGCCTGAATGTAATTGATGGGATTTACATTGGGTTTTGGTAAAGTCTCCTCGAATGTGGCCGCCAAAGGGTCTTCCCCTCACTGTGTTGCATTCTTCTCTCTCCATCATGGCACGGAGTTTGTTTTCTCCCCCTTGAATATGGGGTAGCCCTGTGACTTGCCTCAATAACAGAGTATGACAAAAGATGCCTGGAGGCTTTTACTTTGCTCTCTGTGCCCTAAGTCTCCATGTTGAGAGTCTGTCTCCTCTGCTAAAGAGAGGGGCCCTGCCAGTCCCCGACATAGCAGGTGCCCCAGCCGCGGTGCCAGTCGTGAGTGAAGCCACCTTGGATGTTCCCACCCCAGATGAGTTCCCAGCTGAATGCAACCACAGGAGGGCTGTAGCCTCCTGGAGCAGAATTGCCTAGCTCAGCCTAGGCAACCAACAAGGCAGTAAGAAGGAATTGTCTTAAACTACCAAGCTTTGTCATTTTGCAGCAATAAATGAACTCGACCTAAGGTTTTGATGTCCCATTTAGTATTTCAAAATACTAAATTTTTAAAAAATATTTACTTATTTATTCATCGGAGAGAGAGGGAACACAAGCAGGGGGAGTGGGAGAGGGAGAAGCAGGTTTCCCGCCAAGCGGAGAGCCCGATGTGGGGCTCAATCCCAGGACCCTGGGACCATGACCCAAGCCGAAGGCAGATGTTTAACCGCCTGAGCCACACAGGTGCCCCAGTATTTCAAAAGTTTAAGATATTTAAAAACAGTTCTAAAACAAGCCAACCCCATCACCTTCTTTATAACTTGAGAGCAAGGAACACCATTCTGTTCAGACGGCAGTGGGAGCAGGCTAGATGAGAAACGCCTCTACTAAACTATAGGTAAGACATAAGACTTAGAGAATTGTTTAAGAAAGAGCAAAATCGGGGCGCCTGGGTGGCTCAGTGGGTTGAGCCTCTGCCTTTGGCTCGGGTCGTGATCTCACGGTCCTGGGATCGAGCCCCGCATCGAGCCCCGCATCGGGCTCTCTCCTCAGCAGGCGCCTGCTTCCCCCTCTCTCTCTGCCTGCCTCTCTGCCTACTTGTGATCTCTCTCTCTCTGTGTCAAGTAAATAAATAAAATCTTAAAAAAAAAAAAAAAGAAAAGAAAGAGCAAAATCACCTGGCAACAGCATAAGACACAAAATACAATCATACCCTAAACCTTGGAAAGATCTTTTTAAATCTACCGACTCAATGCCAGGGGTTTCAGAATCTCATCTTTGAAGAAAGCATTTCCCCCCTTCTGCTTGTCTTATTAAACAGAACACAGACCAGGGGAGAGAAAGACTTCAGGGAAACAGAAAACATAGCTGTCGAATCCCTGTCTGCTGATGAGGTGATTATGATTGACTAGTGATAAAAGGATTCAAGTCGATCAAGACTCCCAGGGGCGGGGGCGGTGGAGGGGCGTTAAAGGAGAGGAAGGCAGTGAGAGAAGAAATGGATACGGACACGAAAATAAAAGTCCCCTTGGCGTCACAGAAACCTGGAGCAGGGGATTAGATTCCCCATGGAGTGTGGAAAAGGGGCTCAGGCAAATTGAATTTAAATCTCAGAGGGCAGAGTGGCTTCCACTTACCCATGAAATACGTGTGCCTCAAAGAAGAGACGAGAAGCAAAAACCTCCAAAATGGTTATGGCAAGCAGCTATGGTGGTGGGACCAGGATGATTTTTTCCCCTCCTTTTAATTGTGCTTTGACGGGTTGGTGCCTTTTAGTTTTCAACTCGGTGTTATTTTGGAGGCCGAACACGTTGGCCTGCTTTTAAAAGAAATGGAGGTGGGTTGTTTGAATAACAAGCCTAACATTTTTAGAAAATGATTTTTTAAAGACTAAGTAATTAGAAGAAAATAAAAGTAAATACATTAGAAAGCAAAAATATATCACTATTTATAAGTCCAAGAGCAAATTTCTTGAAAAGGCATAGAAGAGATGACCTTTGACAAATATAATCAATAAAAAAGAAAATGCCTCCTACAGACCTTCTGGGTGTTAAGATGGCCCTTCACAGCCACTGCAAAGTAACTCTAAAAATGTACAAACTAGGCAGCCACAGTTGTCCTATATTTGAAAACCCAGACCAGGTGTGGCCGACTTGATAATACGTAGATTTTCGGCTTTGTGGGCCATACAGGCTTTGTGGTGACCACTCAGTTTCTACTGGCCAGCGGGAAGCGTTGAATTCAAGAACTAAATGCACAAATCAGGAAAAGACAATGAATGATGAGTTCATTAATAATTGTGGGAGAGAGCTTTCTAGAGTATTTTCACGCAGAACCAGCGAGAGCGTCAATCACAATAACTCGTCTGCAAAGGAAACACGTTTGTGCATGTCGATACCTGTGCAGGACGGAGCGCTTGGGCCGGGCTGCTGCTGGGACCAGGGCCTTAGAGAAGGGCCTTCTGCGGCAGGGGCGCCTCCCAGGAGGCTGCTTCTGGAAGAGCTGAGGGAAGCTGGAGGCTGCCAGAGCGTCCCAGGCAGAAAAGCACGCCGGTCAGGATGAAGTCCGGCCTCCCCTGCTCCCCAGCGCCCCCCAACGGGAAGCCGGCCGGCTGCAGAGAGACTTGGTTTGCCTAGGCGGCGTCCCATTTTCAGAAAAAGGGAGAGCACAGAGCACAGAGCGGTGGACTTGGAGCCGCCAGGTAATCAATGAAAAACTGGCAACGCCTGAAACCTCTTCATAAAATTTCCCTCAAGTGCACAAAATACTCAGGCTATATTGGCCCCCGAGCCTTGATTCCAAATATCTTACAGAACTAAAAAAGCAACATCAGACGTTCCTTTTATTATTTTATTATTACTTTTAAGTCAGCTTTGTGGCTTACGTGGGGCCTGAACTCACAAACCTGAGATCAAGAGTCACATGCTCTACCGACTAAGCCAGCCGGGCATCCCTAGACGTTCTTTTTAGAGTGATTTCTGAGGGGCTCCTGGGTGGCTCAGTTGGTTGGGTGTCTGCCTTTTTCTCAGGTAATTATCCCAGGACTCTGGGATCGAGCCCTGCGGTGGGCTCCCGGGTCAGCAGGGAGCATGCTTCCCCCCTCAAATAAATAAATTAATAAATACTTTTAAAGTGATTTCTGGAAGCATGCAGGAGTTCATTTAATTACTTTTATCTTATTACTCATTTTAATCATGGTTTTGTGATCAGCCTGGCTTGGAAGTTTGAGGACAGGATGTAGTTTTTCTATAAATTTTACTTCTCATTTTTCTATACAAAATGCATGCTAGAGTATTACTTCTGCTAACCAGCAATTCTTATTGGCAGTTATAAACATTTTAAACTAAGAGCAGCTGCATTACAGAGCACCTATAATGTAATGTGACATAAATTGAAAGACCTCAGGCAGCTCTCAGATATGGTTACACACTGAAAGCAATAGGGTGATGCTGACATCATCTTCTGTGATCAGCTGGTGTGGACTGAACCCAAAGGACAAAGGGCACACACGATTTGTTGAGAACATTTATTATGAGAATGGGCTTCTTGTGTACTAATTCACTTTTGACAGGGGATGTGTAAAACCTAACATTCCACTATTTACTGCTTAAACAACAAGAATGATTTTCTCTCGTTTACAGAGACAATATTGTTTGACCTAACTTTGATCCTGCCATGGTATGTTTACCATCTCATGTCTTGGCATGTTAACATGCAGGTGTTTAGACTTGACCTCTCAATTGAGAAAACCCAAAAGACAACTGGTTTGCCTTATTGAATAATGAACGTGAGACCCCTCAAAAATTATCTAATGTGGTACATTTGCCCCACTCAATGCAGTATTTGAAATATTCCTTGGATGACCAAATGACTCCTTTCCACAATGTCATTAATAGTTGCCCCAGAAGTCCATCAGTGCACAAAGCAGCAGGCCGTCACCTCCCACCCTGCTGTTTACCACTGCGAAGTTATTTATTTCTAATTTCTATGAGACCACCAAATAATCCCCAAAACTGCATAAAAACACAGGGCAAGGGAAGAGTGGGCAATGTGAGATGAGGTAACATGGAGAATGTTGCAGAGACTTCAAGTTTTCATCCAATTTTTCTTCTTTTCAGCTCCAAGTGCTATAAATCTGTCCCACAAGACGACGGCCATGAAACCAAACATCCAGGAACTCTTATAAAGCCAGCTCCCTGTCCAGCAGGGTAACTCTAGACTCCAGAAAATGTGAAAAAGCATATGTCTGACCACCCAGCGATCCTGGGTACATGACCTACAGAAAGACTGGAATTTGAATACAAGGACCAATGTATAAGCGCTGTTCTTTGCAGCACTATTAGTGAAAGGGGAACTCGGAAGCAATGTGACTATCCAACAGCGGTAATTAAAACAGGGTATTCTATCCATGTGGTAGTCTTATACAGCAGTTAACAAGATTAAACTAAATGTGTATATATGTCAAAACACAAATTGACATATATATACACACATACATACACACAACACACGTTTCTATTACACATACATGTGTATGTGTAAATATGTATCTCTATACATGTCAGGAACATGACCAAGAATACAGCAGCAAGAAAATCCATGTGCACAGTATGAGGTTACACTACGCCAGACTCAGGGTATTAGCCCCTGTGGGAGAAGGGCTGGGGATTGAGATCCAGGTAACAATAAAGGGAATTTTAGCCAAATTCAAATTGTTTTCTTTCTTTTTAAAACAGTGACTGGGAACAATTTGCAACGATGTGGAAAAATGTAGTGATCCGAAGGGGCATGTACACCTGAATGTTTATAGCAGCCATGTCCACAATAGCCAAACTATGAAAAGAGCCAACAGATGAATGGATAAAGAAGCTGTGGTATATATATACAATGGAGTACTACTCAGCCATCAAAGAACCCCGAAATCTTGCCATTTGCAACGACGTGGATGGAACTAGAGGGTATTATGCTAAGCGAAATAAGTCAATCAGAGAAAGACAATTATCACATGATCTCTCTGATAGGAGGAATTTGAGAGGCAGGGCAGGGGGGTTGTGGGGAGTAGGGAGCGAAAAAAATAATAAATAATAATAACAACATTTTATATTTTCTTTGGTTTCTGCAAACTCAATTTCTTACAAAATAAAACCCATATAGCATTAGCTACAAAATTCCGAAGATTTGTTGCTGTCTCTACACATTTTCTTCCTTGTTACGTGAACAGTAGCAGGAGCAGGTACATGTTCCCTTGGTTAGTTGATGGCTTCTGAACAGAACGGAATTTCAGCAATTTCAGCTAAGGCAATGAAGTCTGAGCTGTTCCACAGACAGGATGCAAAACGTAACCACCACAAAGACATATTGTGATGTAAGCTGTCGCTGCATAACAAAGCACCCCAAAACACAGTGGCTTAAAACAATAAGCCTTCATTATTGATCAACAATATATGGGTCGGCTGGGTGGTTCTAACCTAGGCTAAGTTTGGCAGATTTTGGTTCGCTTGTCTAAGCATCTGTAGTGGGCTCATAGGTAGGCTGGGGGTTGGCTGGTCTGAAATGGTTTCATTCACATGTGGGGCAGTTGGCTGGTAGGTGGTTGGGTGATGAGAATAACTAGGCAACATGTCTCTATCACCCAGCAGGTTAGCTTGGGGTTGGTTCACATCTCAGCAAGGTTCCAAGGCAGAGAAGGGAAGTGAAGCACTTCTGCCCTATTTTCTTGGCTAAATCAAGTCCCAAAGCCAGACTAATGTGGGTTTCATACTAAGCAGAGCAGTTCCCTTGCTGTGATCTATTCAAAGTCAGCCCTCAGCACAAGAAAAATAAAAGCCAGACCAAAATCAAGGGGAAGGAAAATGGATCCTAACTCTTGATAAGAGAAACCTAAAAATTCACATTTGAACTTGATGTAATGAGCACTGGGTGTTATATGCAACTGAGGAATCACTAAATTCTACCCTTGAAACTAATAATATACTATATGTTAACTAAATTGAATTTAAATAAAAACCTTTTAAAAATACACATTTGAAAGATTAGAGATAGGGACACAGGTGTGTGTGTATGTGTGTGTGTGTGTGTGTGTGTAAAGATTTAGAAGCATTTTGTGTGTAAAGATTTAGAAACATTTTTCAATCCATCTACCACACCATGGCTTCTTAGGGACCACCAAATTTTTTTTTTTTTAGGGACCACCAAATTAACAAAGGGTTTTAATGCTATGATTGGTTAAACTTTATGTGCTACAGAATATAAACGATAAGATGAATAATCATATATCAAAAGGAAATCTTACTAGGTTTCCCTCCATTTTTGGTTTTCAGACTTTGTTTTATGTACTAGCCACCTCACCCAATATCGTGTTCTGGTTAATAATAAACAACTAATAGATGCTGATGACCTGAAATTGTCTCAGACGTCACCTTTACAATAGTGAAGATTGAGCAGTAAATAGAATCAGCAGGCTGGTGTAATTTACCTTGTGCCAAAGCAGATCTCCAAAATGACTTAGTAAATCATTCCACCGAAAGTTGTAAATCTGAGTGAGAAAAGTACAAATCAATAGAAAAACACAGTCGAACACTTTACTACCTATGATTTTTCATGACCTTCCAGAAGGATAAAGATTGATGTTGTAAAGAAATTCCAAAACGTGAAAACTTGTAAACATGACCTGGCTATGGTCTGCATTATTCTTAATTCATGCTGTTTTTGCTGTCACTAACTTCTGTTTATTAACCTTTTTTGCTTATATACTTATTCCTTATGCCCTGCTGTGCAGAATTTGAAAGTCAAGGAAGTTTGAAGATCTGTCAACTCTGCTCACGAAGAAAATTGAAGGCACAGCACTGTGTTTTCTGAACTTCAGGTGAAGTGTGAACTCAGTGGAAGTGGAAAAAAGGAAACTTGTCCTGCCGTGGCCAATGGTGCAATAAAGCAGCCATGTTAAGGGGCACCTGGGTGGCTCAGTTGGCTAAGCATCTGCCTTCAGCTCAGGTCATGATCCCGGCAGGGGTCCTGGGATGGAGCCCCATGTCTGGCTCCCTGCTCAGCAGGAGCCTACCTTTCCGCCCCACTTGTGCTCTCTCTTGCTATCTCTGTTGCTCTCTCTCAAATAAATAAATAAAATCTTAAAAAAGAAGCCTCGTTGCGGTATTGGATCAAATAGCTTTTCAGGGCTCAAAAATGCATTTTCATGGTGTGTTTTTCTTGAGTTGTAGTTATATCCGATCCCTGGGTCTCCCTGTTTCAACTAAGTTATAATTCACATATTGTAAAATTCACCTTTTAAAAGCATACAGTTCAGTGGTTTTTAGTAAAATCACAGGGTGGCACATGATCACTAATTCCAGAATATTCCATCACCCCAGGGAGACCTCAGACCTATTAGCAGAGGGTTCCAATTCCCTCCTCTCCCAATCCTCTAATGACCAATAATCTATTTTCTGTCCCTATGGTTTATCTATTCTGGACATTTCATAGAAATAGAATCATAGAATATATGGCCTTTTGTATCTGGCTTCTCCTAGAACCCTTTTGCTGAGTGAAAAAACATATAAATCTGATGTCTCCAACTTTTGGGGTGC
This sequence comes from Nasua narica, assembly GCA_028533885.1. Lineage (NCBI taxonomy): Eukaryota > Metazoa > Chordata > Mammalia > Carnivora > Procyonidae > Nasua > Nasua narica. The sequence continues at coordinate 6,523,785 of CM052801.1, read as the reverse complement.
CCTTGCTCTTACCCCACCTGCCTGGAGGCCAGTCTCCACCTAGCAACCCATCTCCACAAAAGGTCAAAAGTACAAATCCATTTCCTCAAGCCGTAAGTGAATGGTCGCCATTTTGGCAGAGCGATCTTATAGAGCCGAAGGGGAGGCTTAGTGCACGTCACCCAGGAAAAGCACCCCAATCCTTCTCCATTTCTAAAGCAGACCTTTTGTTGCTTTTCTCTTCCTTTCCTCTTCAGAAATCTCCACTCTCCTGGGGCGCCTGGGTGGCTCAGTTGGTTGAGCTGCTGCCTTTGGCTCGGGTCATGATCTCGGACTCCTGGGATTGAGCCCCGCATCGGGCTCTCTGCTCGGCGGGGAGCCTGCTTCCTCCTCTCTCTCTGCCTGCCTCTCTGCCTACGTATGATCTCTCTCTCTGTGTCAAGTAGATAAATGAAATCTTTAAAAAAAAAAAAAAAGAAAGAAATCTCCACTCTCCTGAGTGCACAGAGGACTGTCCACCACCACAGGAACACTTGCTCATTCACTCACTGATACTAACTGTAGTCCTTGGTGTGTGAGGACAGAGATAACATGTAGGCTTTCAATGCATGAGGCACATCAGCAACACGTATATAATCTTGAGAAGATGGTCTGGGCTAGGGTCCCAGGGGATGCTCCAGTCAAGGTGCAGAGAGAGAGGAGCTGACTAAGCACCTTATCCCAGGCCTTGTGGACATTCACAGGGGACTTACATTCTGCTCATCAATCCGAGGAAAAGCTAAGGCAAAGAAATGGCCATTTACAAATTCACTTTGAGTTTAGACGTATTCCAGGGAATAGAGAGGCAGAAGGTAGCATTCTCTTTTTACTGGACTAGGTAAAAACAACACAACTCAATTAACTTAAATATGCACTGACGATTTGTCCCAGATGAGCATCGGGAAGAATTTGGCACGAGAATAAGACAAACAGAATTAGAACAAAAAGGTGTCTCTCCGATTGCATTGCTTAAAAAAGATTTAATTGGCTTATTGAGGAGTCTTATCTCATTGTGAAGTAAACATGATTTCCCCAAATTACTGCTTTAAATTTTAATCTGTTGAAACTCCCTTCTCCAATGGCTATCAAGTCCCTTAATACTATCTTGCCAGATTTTTCAACTAGGAAAAACTTAATAATCAAACTTACCTAAACTGACATCCATACATCAATTAACAGTAGAACTATCCCTTCTTTCTCGGATGATAGGAAGGTTAATTTTGGAAAATGTTGCCATTTATGATTACATTTTACTCTTTATAATTAAGAACTGGTTAAAATAACATGATTCCTTAATATAGAACTTATGGAAGACTCAGTCTTAAAGTGCATTCCCCACCAAGGATCATACCTTATTTATTGTTATCTTTCCAATACCTAGCACAGTTTTTGGTACCACAGTAGGTGGTTGTCAATAAATGCTCATAGAAACTGTTGACAAGCTAAATATTAAAGAGCAGAGGCCACTGAGTTATTAAAACAATGGAAAAACAGGGTAACTGCACTTTCTCAAATTAGAGTTATTTGTATTTATCTGTATTATCTGTATTTATCTGTATTGATTAGAGTTAATAAAATCTAAGGACGGATGTCAACTTTTATAAATTGATAGTTTAAAAAAATTCTTTTATGTAGACTCCACACTCAACATGGGGCTTGAACTCATGACTCTGAGATCAAGAGTCACATGCTCTATTGACTGAGCCAGGCTGGCGCCTCGGTAAATTTTTCTTCTGCTTTTTTTGTGTATACTGTACTATGGAATGATTGATAAATCTACTTCTGTTCAGACAAAAATGTTTTTTTGTTCTTGAATGTTCTTTTCAAAGTCCTAGCACAAGGACCTGATATACAAGTTATTGAAATATTTTTTTCAACATACCTTTAAATGACTTAAAAGGAAAACATTAACATGATAAATGTGATACTTAACTGCAAGGTTTGGCACTTTAGGAAAATTAACTATTTAAAATTCGACAGGAGGAAGATAACGTAGAGTTTTTAGGAGAATGGCTTAGACATTTAAATCATATTTTTAACTGATTCTTTGAAAAATTATTAATGATATATAATAAAGGGACATTTGAAGTTCTTTAAATCAACCCAAGCTGTAAATAATTAGCTTAAAGGAAGTTATGATTAGGAAATGCCTTGTAGGAAGAAAACTTTTCATTATTAGAAAATGAATGACAGGGCGCCTGGGTGGCTTAGTCCTTAAGCGTCTGCCTTCAGCTCAGGTCATAATCCCAAAATCCTGGGATCAAGCCCCAAGTTGGGCTCCCCGCTCTGCAGAAAGCCCGCCTCTCCCTCTCCCACTCCGCCAGCTTGTGTTCCCTCTCGTTCTCTGTCAAATAAATAAATAAAATCTTACAAAAAAAAAAAAAAAAGGAAATGAATGAATTGTAGCTGTCTCTAGATGAACTCCTGGGGAAACAGCAACACTGACTGGGTCTACACAGTGTATCTGGGGTAGAGGTAGCAGAACCAAGGGGCTTTCCCTGTGTACTCTTTTGTACCTTTTAGATCTTAAGTGACACAAATGTATTATCTTTTAAGATACATTTAAAGGACGGGAATGAAAATGACCTATATGTAGAGACCTGGAGAGATACACAAGATCAGGATTAAATAATAAATAGTTTCTAAAAAAAAAGAAAATGAATGAATTGTAAACTTAAGGTATGCAACTGTATAAACATTCCCAGAGATAGTCTGTATTCATTTCACTGGAGACATTAAACAAGGAGATTCGCGTAAGGGATTTTTTTTCTTTTTTCCAGGCCATGAATAATTACTGATTAAACTTTTTCAGCAATTCAGAGCACACTGCAGGTGCACCAAATTTAATTAAAGAGGTACTGCATAAACCAAATGGAGATGAAACATAATATGAACTCAGTGCTATTCCTGATTGTACACCAAAAACCTGAGTCTTACTTAGCTATTAACCACACTAAGATGATGTCTATTCTGATTTACAGGCTCTGAATCTCACTGGTCAATATATGCAGAAGTTTCTTTGATGGAACCAATGAACCATTTTAGATTTAAAAAAAAAAATCCCCTGTGGCCTTTGTCATTCATGAGCAATGGTTTTTGGAAGTTAAGGTCAACTGAACTGAGCTACAAAAAAAAGGGAGGCGCTATAGTCAAGGCTTGTATGGTACTGGGATCCCTTTAACTGAGTTACAACTTTCTTAAATGTCTAGGCCATTTTCATAAAAATTATATGTTATCCTCCTCTTGTCAATTTTTAAACTGTTATTTTCCTAAACTGCTATACCTCGCAGTTAAGTATCACATTCATCATGTTATGTTTTCCTTTTAAGCATCCTGGGGGAGAGGGGGCACATGAGAGACTAAAACGAGGGTTACAAGGGTGACTGCAGACACTCTCAGCTGCTAACGGTGGACAAGGATAAATGTGTGGGCCCCAGACCACCTCAGAGAGCAGCAGCAAGACAGCAAAAAACTGCACTGACTCCCAGTAGCCACCTTCTGGTCAAGCCACCAAGTGGGGTAAAATCAAAGAGGGATAGAAAACAAAAGGCCGTAGCAAAAAAGGCACAAAAGTATAACAAAATAAAACAAAAAATTATGAGTCAAGAGATTACCTCACTGTTCCTTTGCAACAAAGAGGACAAGCCCAGAGTGAAAACTCCTGGTTCTTTGCAACAAGATGGGCAACACTTTATTTAGATCACCAAAAATAAGGTTTTACAGAAAGGGAACCATAACATTACACAACAAAGTATAGCTGTAAAATCTCAAACAAGAGAGGCAACACTTTATTTAGATTACCAAAAATAAGGTTTTGGAGAAAAGGAATTGTAACAAGCAAATGTGTGACTGCGAATTTTCTTTTGCCATTGGTATCAATTCCCTCTAAAATATTTTGGGACTACTTTGTGATTTCCAAGGATAACTAAAATTTGTTGGACAGAGTTGTTGAGCCTCATCACAAAAATGAAAACAGTTTGGAAAACAATTTCACTTAATGCTAACAAATAACTAAAAAATGTGGTTATTGCTAATGAATTAACACCAACGGCTACTGAAACAGCCTGACCTACACATACTCTCATTAACGCTTCACAGTGAACACAGCTGTTCTTTTCCTGCTGTCACAGATGACATAATCGGTGGTAGGGTCTCATGCTGGAGGCTGGTCAGGCACCTAGGAAGTAAACCTTAACAGAAATAACTACAGTGTGTAAGCAACTCAAACAAATGGGCCCATCTCCGCCAGAGCCCCCAGGGGTGGGTGTCGTGTCAGCTCTGTAAAGAAGGTCGACCATTTCCCTAGATCTTTACTGGGAACCTAGAGCACAAAGCTAGACAGAGAAGCTGTTCTTCTAGAACCATCACAACTTTAATAAATTGCCCTGGGGTTCTTGGTGCTATAGTGTGCCTCACAGGCAGCGACATAGGCAGACTCTGGAAAGAAGTCATCATGGTATTCTGCCAAAAACCTGGGAAAAGAAGAAAATGGCCCTGATGATCTTTAACAGTGAGGACTCAATACCAGCAAGCAAAACTTTTAACTTGCAACTATCCTAACATTTCAGACTTTTTTGGTATTCCACAGGAAAAAAAATGAATATAATCTTGATTTCTATATACTCATCACTTTCATTGCATATATCTGGCTTCTACATTAATTACCATTTCATTAGGATCCTTTCACTATCAAGTGTACAAAGAGAAATAGAACTTAAACTCCACTAGGTGGCAGGCTTCATTATACAAACATTGAAAAAAAAGGGAGTGGGGAGCTCTGACGACTACTGCATTTTCCTGTTATAAAAACAAAACAAACTATATTGGGGCACCTAGGTGGCTCGGTGGTTAAGTGCCAGCCTTTGGCTCAGGTCATGATCCCAGGCTCCTGGGATCCGGTCCCGCATCGGGCTCCCTGCTAGGGTAGAAAGCCTGCTTCTCCCTCTCCCTGCCATTCCCCTTGCTTGTGCACACTTTCTCTCTGTCAAATAAAGTATTAAAAAAAAAATAAACTATAAAAAACTATAAACTCAGGCCGCCTGGGTGGCTCAGTCAGTTAAGTATCTGCCTTTGGCTCAGGTCATGATACTAGGGTCCTGGGATGGAGTCCTGCATTGGGCTCCCTGCTCAGCAGGGAACCTCCTTCTCCTTCTGCCCTTCCCCCTGCATATGCTCGCTTTCTCTCTCAAATAAATAAAATCTTAAAAAAAAAAAAAAGCTATAAACTCAACAAATGTCACTTGAGAAACTTCCAATACTTTTTACAGGCTAAGCTAAACCAAAATTGAACCGTATAAATAGTAAAGAGTTAGCTGGGTCCTAACTTGCCATTCCAAAGGTGTGACAGTTCCAGCTTATAGTAGCTAAATTCACAAACAAGGCTGACTTAAAGTCTGATGATGGGCGTTACAATGAGGCCAGTCATTCAAAAGTTCACATTATGCAGATACTATCTTGTATCTGAAGGGTCAAAGATTTCACCACAGGGGGCTCAAACATTCTCACATGGGCCATATGAACCACAAAGCTAATTAGTTTCATGCTTGTTTCCCCAGCTTCTTTCCACCTGTCCAAATTCCTAAAAATTTAAGGATAAACCTAATATCTTCTTTAGTGAAAGCCGAGTCAAAATTCATTAGATAGCTAACTCTTTTTTGGATTGTGGCATTTTTAAGGTGATTATTGAGCCCACCGATTCTCTAGTGGATGTTCTGGATATGTTTTCAAAACCAATTAGTGTATGTGTAAATCTTTCTAAATCTTTCTTAAAGCCGTAATTTGTATTTTGTTTTGGGCATAACAAAATCAGCAGGCTTTCCTATGCTAACTTGCAGCTATTCATCATGTTTTATTGGCATTATTTGATTTTGGCCTACATAATCTTTATGCCAAATGAAATTGTGTGTTTGAGGGGGAGGTTGGAAGGGAAGAGTATATTTTTCATAATTACTTCTAATAATGTGTAATAAACTCTAGTTTCACTCACAGACACTTTACTCAAAATGTCTATATAAATATATCCTTTAAAAACTCTGAAAACCTATTTCTCTGGCTGGAATACTTTCTACACTGATAAATCCTACTTGTTTAGCTCCTGCAGGTTGGAGCCTGACTCCAAAGAGAAGCCTGACTTACAGAGAAGGAAGAAATAAGATCAGGTAGATGGATGAGCTGGGTAAGGCGGTGTGATGAGCAGCCTTGAACATGAAGCAGAGGAACCGGTCAAGAGACATCTGGGAGGAAGAGAGCTGGGCCACAGGCACAAGTGAGTCTGGGGCCCACAGCATGGTACAAGGAGTAGGGGGCAGAGCCTCAGAGCAAATGATCCTAAGATATAATGACTGGCTCTGTCAGATGTAGGAAACAACACCTTTCTCTAAGTTTACAAACTGTCAGCATGTATTGGTCATTTTTCTTAACTGTAAACACAAAAATCCAACCTGCAAATGCTAATATTTAGGTTAGTTTATGTGTGTGCAACAAAGAAAAGTCTAATACTTAAGGTACTTCTAAAGAAAAAATGTAAAACTAAATTATCAATCTCAATCACTTCTATAAAAAATTAATTTTCTATTCACAGTTACCCAACTGGAATCTTCTAGTGACACAAAAAAGTTTACTTTTACCCAATAAATTACAGAAAAAGGAAACAGCCAAAAACCCCTGATGTCACGATTACAGTTAGAATCAATCATACTTAGCTACTACTGCTACTGTTTAAAATACCACAAAGCGAGCTTCCACATCTGCTATGGAGAAGTTCAGAAAAGTCATACATAAGACAACAGAAATAAGTCTTTACATAAAAATTTAAAGTACCTAAGAAAGAGATCAAAGTGCTTCAATAAAGCCTTCAGATTCTTCTCAGAAAAGGACATCTTTCCAAGGATTTCTGGAAGTTTCACTGCATTAAAAATAAAACCAAAACCATATATAACTGGCAGACTCTGGTAATGAGCAGGACACACTGAGGGTCCTTGCTTATCCTATTCAAACTGAAATGAACATCTACATTATCAAACAAACCAAAAACTCTCACTGAACACAGTACAGCGGTACAAATGGTACAAGCACAATTTTTATGAAATTTAAGATTGATCCAGTGCCTTTTTAAAAAAATGTTTTTCAATGATTTTTCTTAGACCTTCAAAATTACAAGATGTACATAAACTAACAAGGGTGTTAAAACCAAAGTGGAGGGGTGCCTGGCTGGCTCAGTCGGAAAAGCATGCGACTTTTGATCTCAGGGTTGTTAAGTTTGAGCCCCACACTGGGTGTAAAGATTACCAAAAAAAAAAAAAAAAAAAGATTAAAAAACCCCAAAGTGGAGGGGACATAGGGGGAAGGAAGAAGAAAGCAGGGACCAGAATTTCTTACCAAACAATCGTAGCAAGTGTTGTGCCCCATAAATGTAAGAGGGTGGAGGGGGCTGGTCACCTGGGGGGTAACTGTCAGGGACGAGTTTCCAGGAGAGGACCTAAGAAAAGATATAGTAACAAATCGTTCAATGCATGCTTAACATTGTTATCAAGAGATCTCAAAATGTGGAACCCCAGCAGAAATATACCCCTTTTGAGGTTCTCATCTCAAATTGAGTGTCACATTCTCACTCCCAAGCTTCATGGCCTCCTAGCAACTGAGGCGTTGCTTCACAGCTGGACCCAGAAAATGGGAGTAAACAGTAACAACAAACCAATGTGGAATTTTGAAAGCCATTCTTCTAACTTTCCCATGAAGAGCTTTAAGGCATGACCTTGGCATACAGGAGTATAATGCATTATGCTGAAAAGGATCAAGTTACCAAATAACGAAATTCAATATGACACTTGGAAAAAATATACAACATAATGTACATAATAATTATGTAAATACACAGAAGACCTACCAAGCAGTATATATCAAAAAGTTAAACGTCAATTTCTTATTGCTGAAATTATGATTTAGGCAGTTTGGGAGGATAAAGGTATGTGTCTTTCATATTGATTATATACTAGCATGTATCTGATAGTCCCCTATAATTTTTTCAAGACATTTTTGCCTTTTGAATCACATGAGGATCCACCTTCTTTGGCAACATGGAGATACTTCTTGTTACCTACAAAAGTTAAAACAATAAATTGCACGTAGAGGAAAAAATACGGCTCTACGTCAAAAAAATAGAAAGCTTGTAAAAACAAAGTATGGGGGCACCTGGGTGGCTCAGTTGTTAAGCGTCTGCCTTTGGCTCAAGTCATGATCCCAGGGGCCTGGGATTGAGCCCCGAGTCGGACTCCCTGCTCGGCAGAAAGCCTGCTTCTCCCTCTCACACTCCTGTTTGTGTTCCCTCTCTCGCTGTGTCTCTCTGTCAAGCAATACAGAGAGACGTATGTCTCTGTATTTAAAAGCTCTCGGGGGGCACCTGGGTGGCTCAGTGGGTTAAAGCCTCTGCCTTCGGCTCAGGTTATGATTTCAGGGTCCTGGGATCAAGCCCTGCATCGGGCTCTCTGCTCAGCGGGGAGCCTGCTTCCCCCTCTCTCTGCCTGCCTCTCTGCCTACTTGTGATCTCCCTCTGTCAAATAAAATCTTTAAAAATAAATAAATAAATAAAATATAAAAGCTCTCTGATGAGCCTCCACAGAAGTACTTCAGCAAATTATAGGACTATTTTACTGAGTTGCTGCTTTGCCTTTTGGGATGTCAAGTTTAATCTGAAAATATAGTAGGGTTAAAGAAATCCTCTGTAAGACAAGGCAGAAGGGCGCCAAAACCACCCCAGAAAGGCTGATGTACTCAATTTAACACAATGAAACTGTAGAAGCAAGTCTCACCATGGTTCTGCATGGCTCCACGCTGGAAGTCTGAGCCTCAGCCCTGGCCTCACCCACCCCACCCATCTGTGGTGTAGATCACTGAAGGCAGGGATTTGGTTTCAGCATCTTTATTCCATGCCCAGCACCTCAGCCTGTGGTGCACACAACTGAAGCCTGGCAACTGTTTTGACAGTGATATTTGAAGTTAATGTGGGGGAATCTGCAATCATCAGAACCATGAGACACACATGTGTGCAAAAGCTGGTCATTTGGGTAGTTAGTAGGCCAGCCTACCTCACTCATTCAACTCTGCATTTCGATGCAGTATATCACCTTCTATTTACCAAAGATAAGTTTCATGGGGAAAAACAGGTCTCTAGCAGAGGGATTCTCAACTGGGGTATATAGACAACCACCTGGGAATCGTAAATGTGTCCATCCAGACTCTACCCCGATGCAGTAGGTCAGTGAACAGTTTCAAGCGATTTGGGCGCAGAGCTTTTATTAAAACACACTGAGACAGAGGCACTCACGAAGGTGGGAATTCCCTAAGGTTTCAGGAGTCACTGCTGAGAGCCTGTCTTACTAGAAATCCTGGTCTACTAGAGCTTGCAGCTGTACTCATAACCACTAGATGGTGGGCTCGCGCTGCCAACCTGAGTGGGAGCGGCCTTGCCCGAATATTCAGGAGCCTTTTAAATGCAACAGGACTCCCCTTAATAACACCTGCAGGGCCTTGTCTGAAAAACAGGACATGAGGGACTGCTGTAATAGAAATTGCCTAACATTCTCAAAGTGTCATTGTAAAACAAGTTTTCCAGCTTTTCTAAGGGGGGGAGGGGCAGCCAATTAAGGCCTTCTGGCAAATGCAGCCCAAGTCCCTTCTGCTAAAAAATGACTGTTATATTTTGTAATGGTTAATAAAATCAAATGAATAAATATTTCATGATGTGAAAGTCAAATGAAAGTCAATTACTAGTGTGCATGAATAAATTTGGGGGGCATAGAGCCACACCCATTCACTTATGACTACCTCTCATGCTACAGCAGAGTTGGATAATCTCGAAAGAGACTGTACGGTACACAACCCTGAAAATATTTGCAATCTGTCCCTTTACAGAAAAAGTTTGCCAACTCTCATCATTAAATGTTCTCTCTCCCTGGTAAAGCCATCTCCTCAATGCACAGAAATAGGGAAATCCTACCTCCTAGGTGAGATTCACAGAATATCCCAGTAGACGAAGACCTCTCCTGGACCCCTGGAACACTCACTACCTACACATCAGGTAACTAGCCTTAAAAACAGAATTTTTATATGAAAAGTTTCCCCACTTTGTAAATAGGTAACCTGGTGGCAAGGCTGTTCTAGAAAATCTGAGGCGATTTAGGTCAAGTGGCTGGCACAAAGGGATGGATACTGGTACACCTACCAACAATGAATTTTATATTTTTAAATAGTTGGAAAAACCCAAAAGAAGAACCATATTCCATAACACAAATATTATGATATTCAAATTCCAGTGTCCATAAATGAATTTTTATTGGAACACTACATGCCCATTCATTTACAGAGTGTCTATGGATGCTTTTGAAATTGGGTAGTCTTGAAGGAGACTGTGTGGCCCGCAAGGCCTAAAATATTTACTCTCTGGACCTCTGCAGAACAAGTGTGCCGACGCCTGTTCCATAAAATGAAAATACTCATATATTTCAATACTTGTGCTTACTTAAAAGAGGACCATAAGCACAGGGCTGGAATCCTAGTGATTTTCTCATTTTAGAAACCCAAACCAGCATTAAACATCATCATAGGAAGCACTGCGTTGATGTCCACAGCAGGAGCAACACAGTGTGTTCAAGGAAACCTGGTTCCACCCACAGGACTTAAGCACCATAGAAGGAAGGACTTGCTGGGGATGACCAGCAACAGTAACGCTTTACCTCGTTTATTTCATTAGTTCTTCTGCCTTCAAAGCCAGCAAACACTGCACTCCCTTCCTTGCTGGGGGTCAGAGGAACCGGTGAGGATGATCTGCTATGCACGGGTGTCTCTTCAAAAGGAAAAGATGTTAATTATTCGCTTGTAAATCATACAGCAACTGAAGATTAGTAACTTCTCTACCGTTTGTAACAGTCATCCGGCAGTCTACAACAGTAGAGAAGTTACTAATCTTATAACGGTAAGACTTTCCTATCATAAAAGACAGTATCTGGATTATTTGGGAGGAAAAAACAGGAAACGAGTACTGATATATGCTACAACATGCTGAACTTTGAAAACATGCTGCTAAGTGAAAGCAGCCACAGACGAAAGGTCACCACTTACTGTGCAATTCCACTGACAGGAATTGATGCCTCAAAGAGGCAAATGCACGGGGACAGGAAGTAACCGGTGGTCGCCTAGCAGGATAGATTAGGGCTGGGAGGAGGGAATGGGGAGCTCCCGCAACCAGACCCACGAGACAGCTCAACTAGCAGGTGCCGAGCATCCGACTGCGGAGCCGAAGGTGTGGGGCTCCTCTCTCCGCGCCAGAGGGAAAATGCCTCGTGAGTCTTGGTTGGAGCCAAACTCCCGAGTGGATTTCCTACAGCTGAGTGGGTGAACCTGGGTGTGACCGTGCACTCATCCCTGTTCTTCTCCCAGCCTCCCTTGTTGGCTGGGCTCCTGTCAGGGGAGCAGTGACTGGCACACGCCCGGCACGAAGTGAATGGCTTCCCCGCACCTCAGAATGGACCTACTCTTCTCCAGGTGCAGGAACAGCTTCGGCATGCTGGAGGATGTGTCCTGCTGCCGGCGCTTGGGCTGAGGTGAGGCGCTGCTCTCAGACAGCCTGTCACAGTTGGCAGAGTGGCGCGTGGACCGCCTCAGAGACTGCAAGGCTTCCGGTTCCACCTTGCGCCTTTTAGGGGTGGCTGGTTCACCCGTGGTGGGCTGACTCTCCGTGGACTGTGGTGTGGATGGATTCAACAAAGGCGGGCTGGGAGAGAGCTCCTCTTGGTTCCTACGGAAGAAGAGGAGAGAGCACCACGCACACCCGGCCCACAGAATCTCTGCAAAATCCGGCGTTCTTACATGTCCTCCTTCACACAGAACAGGAAACACTCTGGACTCCACTCCAGGAGGCTTAAGACCTTTACCTTCAAATGTGGCAAAACAAGATTTTTCTTGAAGAGTAACCAGACATTTAAATCCTCTCGATAACTCCGCAAGGCATGCTGGCATTAAAGGCTGTGATGCCCCTTTTGTGTTTGTCTTACAGCGATGGCTCTCAGTTGGGAGTCATTTTGCCCTACCAGGGACAGCGGCACTATCTGGAGACAGCACTGTTTTGCTTGTCACAACTGGCAAAGCGCTACTGGCATCTAGTGGGTAGAGGCCAGGGCTGCTGCCCAAAAACCTACAGTGCACAGGACGCCCCACCACAAAGAATGATCTCGTTCAAAATCTCAATAGGGCTAAGGTTGAGAAACGCTGGTCAAGAGAATGGGATTACTATGGTAGCTACATGTGTGGTGAGCGGCATAACATGTAGAACTGTGCAATCGCTATGTCCTACATCTGAACGTAATATAGCACTGTGCAACTATACTTCAATACAATTTTTTTAAAAATAAAGAGTAAGAATGCCATGTTATCTCACCACATTATAACTGCTCACAAGACTAGAAAGAAAAGCCACAAGAGCATCTGCCAAGCTTTGTGGAACACACAGTCCACCCTGGGCACTGGTGACCTTGAGATTTGGAGTAGGACATGGGAACATCAACACAGGTCCCCAGTGAGTTGCACACGCCTTTCACACAGGGTGAAACCAATGGGAGAGGCAGGCAGGCAGGTTAAGAGATGATCATGAGGCAGAGAGAGAACGAGGAGCAAGGAGCCATGAAGGGAAGGGAGAAGGGGGTGGTGGGGAAAGGTGGCCAAAGCAGAGCATGGCATGTGACAAGTGGGAAGTTGTTACACCCTCTCTTGGGGAGCAGAGTTGGCAGGGGCCATTGGTAAACAACGGCAGAGTGTAAAGTAGGCAAGAGCAGATGAAGAAGTGCAAATCATGAGAACAGGTCATCCTCTATGAAGAGAGGCATAGGAAGCCAGGGAAGCAGCTTGTACAGATGATGGTATAGACTTCAGGTTGGGGATTTCCACCCCTCCTCCCCCAACGAAACAATAGAGATTTGGGCATGCTTGGTGACTGAGGAAAGAAAGTAGTGACGCAACAGAGCAGGAAAGGAACTAACCTTTAGTTGAAGGCAAAAGGTAGCCAGCCCTTTGTGAACTTTCTCATTTAATAACTACCCAAGGAGGCAGCTGTTCTTTCCATTTTGCAGAGGCAAAAGGAAGAGGCTCAGAAGGCATCTCGAGTCACACAATCAGTAAGTGAAGGAGCTAAAGTCAAACCCACTTCTGCCCTTCTCAGCCTGTGCCTTCTTCACCCCATTTGTGTTCAGAAAGACAGGTTAGCTGCTCAAAATCAAACTAAGTTCTCACACTGGAATCTTCACTTGGTAAAATCTTTTAGAGCCATTTGAAAGTGAGTGATGACTTAGCTCGCCCAGGAAGACACTCTACTTTTCAATCTCCTCCTCCAAATCTGTTGGCCCCCTTGTGTTAGGTGGAAATCTTCAAAGACAGAGTCAACTATTTGGTTGCTGACATCTGATAGTCAAACTTCACACTAACTTACCTGTTAGTGTTTGTGGCACTTTCCTTAATTGGAAGAAAAAACTTGGATGAAGTCACCTTTTTATACTGAACTTGTTCATATGGATAGAGTAAAACCAGTGGGAGCGTGTAATCAAAGGTTATTCTTAATCCATCCACCATCTCCTTACAAAGGTCAACGCTAGGAGAGTAAGTAGAGATTAGAGATGCAGTAAATACTTTCCAAAATGTCATAATGAAGTTGCGCGTTTTTCATCAGGCAGAGTTTTAAATTTAAGCACCATATATTACACCTACACATTTAAAAAATACAATGAGTCTGTAGATGCTGCCAACAAAAAATTAAAAGGAAACAATAATCTATGTTATAAAGTGAAAAAAGTACACCAGTAATTTTAACTTACTGCACTGAACACAAATATATACGTTCAGTGCCACACAAGGTGTCCAAGCAGCCTGTGTTGCAGGACACAGATTACTGGACCCCAATTACTGCGAGCTGAAGGGGCCAGACCTAATGAACTACTCCTAATACTTACTTCAAATCAAACAATCTGCCTGTCTGACTCTAATACAGCTGGCTATGAAAATGATTATCCTGGCTGAATAAAAACCCATTTGTAAACAAGCTTTGATAAAATTTTATTTGCCTATTCTGGTGCTTCTCAAGGACAAAGAGTTATCTCCCTATATCATATCACTGAAAAAAAAACTGGCCCTGGTGTTGAGGCAGTGCATACTCAATATATCCAGGCCAGATACCTAAGTAGTTATTGAACATTTCGAAAAAGGAACAATATTTTGGTATTAAATTTGTTACTTAATGAGTTATTAAGTTAACGGAATGATATATTAAATGAATTCCAAGTTACAGAAATAGCGTGTTCTAAACGGAAGTCACTTCCCTAATACATAAAGAGAGAGCCATTGAGACATCAATCCCCACCTCCCTCACTACTCACTTCTTTTCTGCTGGGATATAATGCACATTCATATTGGCATGTGGCATAGCATGATGGTGACGAGGCCTCTCATTGGCTGAAAAGGCTGCATTGATAGCAAAATGTTTCACGTAGGATTCCAAAATAGTTATGATGTTCGTCTGGCACGGAAGTTTCACTAACTGTTAATAAAAATAAGACATCTGATGCATGCATCTCATTGTATAAACTATATATTCCAAGAAACAGTGCTCTTGTCTTTATAAATTTTTTAACTCAATAAAGCCAATTCTGTTTGAGAATCTTTTAAGTAAATATGCTTTGAAGCTCTATGATTGCTTCTACTAATCATATCCCCATGAATATCACAGTATAAATTTTAAAAATAAATGTGAGCAGTATTCACATCTTAATGATCAATTGTAGCTACCTGGGAAGACCATGTCCACTGTCAGCCTCTGTGACAGATCAATTATGTCTTAACCTCTTTTTAAAATACTTGACACAGAGCATCCAATGCATGTGTAAGGTGGGAGTGGGGGGGAAGGAACAGAGTGAGAGGGAGTCAAAGAATCTCAAGCAGACTCCCCACTGAGTGCAGAACCTGATGCGGGTCTTGATCTCAGGACGCTTAACCGACTGAGCCACTCAGGTGCCCCATGTCTTAATCTCTTGAAGGAAGCCCAGGCATAAGGAGTTTGACAAAGCTCCCTAGAGGATTCTAATGGACAGCCAGCGCTGGGAAAGACTGCGCACGCCTTAATTCAATCAGCAGCAGACCAGTACTATCAGAGAACTTTAAAACCTAACTCACTATAAAACTTAAAATATGAATTTCATTCTTACAAGGTTCTTAATTGTTTGAGCCTGTGACTGTAAAATACGGCAGAATGAAAGCTCTACCACAAATCCATGTTTTATGTATTCTCTCTGCATACCCGTTTCCTCCTGTTGATATAGTAACAATCATCCTCAAGCTTCTTTTTCAGAACTTCAGGGATTTCTATAGTTATTGTTCTTTCTTCCATTTCCCTTTTTGTGTGCAGCTCCGGTTCTTCCTTCTGCAATATCACAATTTCATTTTTAACTACTCATAACAGTAACAGAGTCTATATCGAAAGGAAGACTAACACAGAAGAGCCTACTATGAAACAAACCCCATTAATCCTCAACATTCATACCAGAATGGCACACGTCCTAGAGAAAAGTACATTAAAGGCCAAAAGTTAACGTGTTTTAGGGCACTAACCATGCTGCCAATGCTAATTTTCTTTCTCTCCCTTTTAAGTTTGCCAGTGAGATTTATGTTAACTTTGAAGGCGGGCAGAAGATGTCAAACTCTGATACGCAACATTTAAAAACTAATCATGACTATAAAAATAAAGCTCATGGCCCCAGTGGAAAGAAAGAAGTAACTATGATTTGTGAAAACACTTTATGGGTAAAAAGAGGTATCAAGAGGTTCATATGGTGACTATAAATATAAATAAGGGTTATTTTCCCTTAAAGATCAAGTAAACTTAACAATATCTGGTTAAAACAGTGCATTTTTAACAAAATGATCTGCATCTGAAGAATTTTATCACATAATTTTACCACTAAATATACGCCAAAATAGCATTTTTACAATAGAAACTTTATACCACTTCTGTCTTTTCTTCAATATCACTTTCTTCACTTATTTCTTCATCCTTTTCTTCACTACTGTCATCAGAGGAACCGCTTATTGCTAGAAAAACAAAAACTATCAGGCAAACCGGCATCATACACTTCCCTAACCTTTACAATTTTTTTTAAGATTTTATTTATTTATTTGACAGAGAGAGACAGCGAGAGAGGGAACACAAGCAGGGAGAGTGGGAGAGGGAGAAGCAGGCTTCCCGCCTAGCAGGAAGCCTGATGCCAGCTCCCTGGGATCATGACCTGAGCCGAAGGCAGATACTTAACGACTAAGCCACCCAGACGCCCCCACAATTATAATTCTTTAAGGTGGAGTGTGTGTCCTACTATGGGCAATAATTAACTACAGTCCTCCACATATTTTAAATGCTGAACACAAATACTGTACCTTTCAGAACAAAAATTTCTTTTGAGAAATATAACACCAATTTCAACGAAGGCAAAACCCACCCATGTTAATGATCTGAAATGAAAGTGTTTAGTCACCTAGGATTTTATGGTTCTCTGTTGCATTCATAACTGGGCACAAGGCTCAGGAAGTGCCAAGAAGAAAACATGAGAGGTTAGTACAAATAAAGACACTGGCTGAAAAGACAGTGGTCATGAGCAAGACTGATGAAGTATTAGGGACTAACCGCTAGTTTAATTGTTAAGAACAAAAGGGACACACGTTATATGTGATGGGCTTAAAATGTTTCCTTGTCTGTAATTGCAATGACTCCTATCCCTCAATCCTGTAGTATAAAACGACTAGGTAAAAGTTCTTTTAGCTAGAGAAAATGAAGTCAAGCCACTCACAGTTTTCATCATTTTCATCCTTTTCTTCAACAGGGAGGCTTTTTAAGACAGAGTCAACACCAGGCAACCTGCAGCGCTTCTTCTTTCTTCCTGTGCTTCTCCTGAAAGAAAATAAACACAACTGAAATAAATTTTGATGCTGACTGATATGGGTCTTGAAGTACAAACAAGATATAACAACAACAATTCTTAAGAACCTAAAAATTATTAGATCCTAGAACATAAATGTTAATCTCCACTTCAGAAGATTATACAGTAACCTCTGTGAAAATACAGCATTTAGAATATAAGTATTATATTAGTATATAAGGTTATTAACAAGCCATGTTTGTCATGTTTAATAAGCCACGTTTGTCATTTACTTTAATATTTTAAAAATGCTAAACACTAAGAGAAAACACACTGAATAACATTTATGTCACCATTTTTGTGTTCTTACAGGCGAGCTACAGCTTTTCTTGCCAATTTACGCTGTAATCTCCGATTTTCATCGGTGTCACGAAGGACATGATCTTCAGCTGCCCATCTATCCCAGCTAATCAAACAAAAAAAGGAAAAGCATGTAAAATTCAGTATTTTAGGTTGATATGAAACAAATGCTAAAAGCACCTCACAGAAACAGAAGTGTCCCAGAAGTACTTACGTTTTAGAAAACTATTTAAACATTTTAAAATCACAAAAAAGATGCAAATAAACTGAAAAAGACTCATGCAGACACAGAAACAACTAGGGTTTCTAGAATCACCCACAGAGAACCCAAATACAATTGACTTAAAAAGTAATCATTCTTAAGAATAGGCAAGGTTTGATAAAAAAGCAGAAACAGGAAGTGAAGCTTTTCTACAAGTGTTTCTAAAACAACTAAGTTCGCAATGTTCTTGTACTGCAAAGATGATCAGTTTTCAACCCCGTTTAACAAGTACACTCACCTTCTGTTCCAACCATTAAAATGGATCAGATATTCTGGGATCTTTCTGCCTTTTTCGTCTTTCCCAACAATAACATCGACAATCTGAAACCAGGAAATATTGTCCGCAAATGACAGAACATACAGAATATTGGAAGCTAGATTAGGAAAACTAGATCACAGATCTCTTTTTAAAAGAAAAGAAAGCGTTCTCTCCTTTTTTAGACTGAAAGCTGGGTTGAAACATTTTTCCTTTCAATTCCATTTTTTTTTCCTGAGTGGATGCCTCAAAATAGGAAACATCCCTCCAACCGGCCCGCGATTGGTCTCTGATAGTGAGACCGGGTTCAGCTTCTGAAGCCATTGGCCGACCCATTTGTCACTAACGAGAGAGTCCAGGCCAGACAAGAGAGCTGCAGCCCTAAGATCTCTGGGAGTTGTAGTATCCCCAGCTTAGCCGCGTCCAGGGCCGGGACCGCTGGCAAATTGTGCCAACCCTCCGAGGGGTCCCTAGAGGGAACAACTGGGGCAAATGATGGGGCGTGTCACCCCTATGGAGGCTCAAGGCGGGGCAGGAGGTGGGATAGCCAACAGCCACAGGCTGCGGGGGCGGAGCCCGAAAACACAAGTCGCAAAACCTAGAGGCCTCAGGAAGTCCCCGTAAGGCCAGAGTCGCCCAGAAGCACCTGGAGCCCGAGGCCAGCCCCCAACTCCAGACTGCGGTGCCCACTCCCACTGGTCATCCAGGCCCCAGGAGCTGCAGTTGTGGCTCAGCTCACCCTACCTCCCCCCAGTCCCCAAAACTTAGATGGACGGGCACGGGGCGCGACTTGGGGATTGAAAACCTAAATGCTGCAAGACCCCGAAGGACGAAAGCACCGGGTCAACACTGCCCTCGGGCGGGGGGTCGCGGCCTACGGGAGGGATCGGGCCCAGACACGATTGGTGCTCCAGAGCAATGACGTCGTGAGTCGACGGCCAGTGCTATGGCGCTACGGCTTAAGACCTGGCTCGGTCAGTCAGGGCGTCGCACGGGAGCCCACGCAACGATGGGCCGCGAAGAATGGTGAGAGACTTAACAAGAAGGCGAAGGCCGCCGGCAAGCGACCTCCTGGACGCGTAGCCTTCGCTGGCGTCGCGTGCGCAAACCGACGTCGCGGCGCCAGCCTCGCGACACTGCACACGCGAGGTTTCCGATGGCGAGTGCGCAGCCCCGCGCCGGGCGGAAGCGGAAGCATCCGGGCCCCGACTCCCCAGCGCGGCGCCCCGAGCGCCCCCTGCTGCACGCACGGCGCCGCGCAAGCCGAGGAGCTGCCAGCATGGAGCGCCGGGCCCCGCCACTTCCCCTGCTCCGCGCCGCCGTCCGCACCCGCATCCGCATCCGCCACCCGTCCCGGGGTCCCCGACCCGCGCCTCCTCCCTGTCCCTCCGCGGCGGCACCTTGGCATCGTACAGCACTCGCGCCTTGGTGGGGTCAGGCTCGAAGCACAGCACTTTCTCCCCTGAGTGGAATTTAAATTTCATGCCCTCGCTCGCGCTCATTTGCTCATCGTGGCGGAGGGCGAGGCTCCGGGGCGGGCGGAGCGCGCGCGGTGGGGGAGGGGGGTGGGGGCGGGGAGGTGGCGCGCAGCGGCGGGGGTGGGGGGGAGGGAGCGGGGAATGGCGGAGGCTGCGGCCGCTCCGCCCTCAGTCCCGCCTCGGCCCGCCCCGCGCCGTGGCCGGACCTGGGAGCCGCGGGGCGCGCGCGCTCCCGCCGGGGCGCGTCTCCGCGAGTCCCCCTGTCTTCGGCAAAGACTGAGCCCGGGAATGCTTCCCGTGGCCGCGGTCTTCCGCGCTCGTGGGAAAGGTGGCCGGCGCGGGCTCGGCCCGCGGGGTCATCGGGCCGGGCGCGCGCCCTCCGGCCCGGGCTGGGAGGCACCCAGGAGAGGGTCTGTCCGGGGTGGGTACTGGCGGCGGGGAGGCCAGCCTGCGGCCGCCCTCCAGCAGCCACTGGCCGCGCTGCGTGGGCCATCTTAGCAGAGCTGCGCGCCACCGAGTGTGGCTGCGCGAGGAGGACGTCGGGCTGAAGTCGGGTCTAGATGGGCGAAGGGTGGTGGGGGAGCGAAGAAAGCTCTGGGGCATACCTGGGCTGGGACAAGCGGGTGGCAGGCCTGGAGCCCTCCAGTGACAGCGGGTGAAGCACTGGAAGTGAGGCTGAGAGGTCCTTAACCAAGTCATTAATATCTTAAGTCTCGGCTGGTTTTCAATCCCCAGCACTCAAGATTTGCTCTCTCAAGGTCTGCTGTAATACGTTGAAAATTCCCCAAAGGGGGGAAGTACTGTGAAGCTGGTACTAGGAGGTACCTGCAACAACGAGGTGCTCAGGAGATCTTGATGAACAAATGACAAGTGCTGGGAGACTCTTGAAGGCCAAACCTCCAGAGACAGGAAAGAAGGTGCTGAATTTTTTGCTTTCTTTTTGAGGGATGGCAAGTGTTTGGGTAGTGTAGTTACTGGATTAAGACTGGCCAAGAGACCAACTTTGAGGCTCTGATGTCGTGCTCTATTCTTGCATCCAGAAATTTGCACTTGCCCTCCCCTTCAGTGGGTTTCTTGGTATACATCCTTCACGTTTCGGCTTGGACATTGCCAAGAGAAAAGCCCTTGGGCATCCCTACATGAATCACATACCCCTCCAATATTCCCTCCTGGCTTTCTACCTACCCGTTTCTTGCGTTTACAATATGCTGCAGTAGAATGGGCTGTTCCTTTCCAAAATGCTCTCCATAAGATGCTCAGTTCCTTGAAGTTGGGAGGGCAGAGCTGCAGGGAATCTCATCCAGTTAATGGCATATTCCTGGCATACAACAAATGTTTAGTGAATGAATGAACAGATTACAGATTTATGAAATAGAATCCCCAAAACTCAGTGACCAATTGGACTTGACAGAGAACGGGAAGGAGAAATCTTGAGAGATGTCCAGATTTTCTGGCATAATGAGTTGGGTGAGTGATAGATCCATCCGGCAAAATAAGGGCCACGAGAGAGACAGGTTGGAGGAAGATGGACAGATAGTGAGCTGTGTCTCTAATAATACAGTGGTGAAACCAAAACTGGAGCTGTGATCCTTCTTCAGGTGGTGGTTTATCAGGACTGAGCTGTTGATGGTGATGTTCCCCATAAATAGCAGGGGGAGCTCTAAGGCACCAGTAATTGCCTGTCGTGGCTAAACCACATCTGAGTATTAGCATTTCTATTTTTCTTGTTGGAGAATGGAGATTTCCTTTCCAGACTCTAACCCTGCAGGGCAAAACTTTAGATGCTTTCTTTTGTTTCTCTCCATTTCCACCTCTTCTTATGTCCTTGAGCAACACCTTTTCCTCTGTCGCCCCTCAACAGTCCAAGAATGCAAACGCCTTCAGTGACAGCACCCCTTGTTGTCCTTCTCTAGAATGAGAACCACGAGAGAGGCCTCCATCTTTAATGTGGGCCGAGCGTCCTTTTCCCTCTTATGTGCAAAGGTAGAGCACATAGAGGGCTCTGTGATCCAGTGCCACACTTGTCACTTCGAGTTTGTGACCTCGGACAAAGTGATTAGTCTCTCTGTGATGCAGTTTCCTTACATCTAAAGATAATAGTGGCTCCTATCTCCTCCGGTTGTTTTAGGAATAAGCCTACTCAGTGTACATGTGTTTGTGAAGTGCCTGGCAGAGAATAAGTGTTGGGTACATGCTTGCCATTAATATTAGGCGTTCCTTGGCCATTTCCCCTTGACCTCATTCATTCACTGAAAATATATATTTAAGTACTCTCTATGCCCAACGTGGGGGCTTAAACTCACACAACCCTGAGATCAAGAGTCACATGCTCTACCCACTGCACCAGCCAGGCACCCCGTTCAACAAATAATTATTGAGCCTCCTGTGTACTGGATGCTAGACATACGAGAAAGAATACAGATATTACCCTTGGCCTTAAAGAAGATACGTTTCAGGAGGGGCGCAGCAGCAGGCAAGTAAGTGCGAGCATCATGTATGCTGTCCGATAGCAGACAGGTGCTTATGTCTCCGTAGGAGGAGAGAGTGTCAGAAAAGGCTCCAGAGAGGAAGTCTCTCCTGTTAAATAATAAACTGAAGCATATTAAAAATCTTTAAGAATTCGAGCAAAAATCCATTGCAATCATGTAACGCCAAACTGGAAGTGCTGAGGAATACTTCAGTGTCAGGATCCCAGAGAGGGATTTTTAGAGAGAAAAGGCAGAAATAAAGAAGTTCTCGATAGGCTATCGTGTAAAGACTAGTTAAGTTGGCTGTTTGTGACTGGTTATCCTTAGTGCTTTATGTCATAACCTTGAGGCATTCATTTACAGGCTTAGGTTTTAGGCTGCCAAAGCTTTAGAGCTACCTCAGTCTAATAGCCTCCTTGTTGAATTAATTTAACAATTTCCCCCTTTCGGTCCTCTTCTACATGAGTGAATGACCAAAACGTTGGTATTAGTGCCACTCTCAGTCACCATCAGAGTTAAGTTGCTCTTATCTCATTGTGAACCTCATAGGTTATGATGTCAGATCCGTGGAAGAAATGTTTTTGCTGTTCATCTCGTTCATCTTGTTTCTGTTTCTCCAAGCCCAGTGGGACCATCTGATGTGCTGCTGATGGCTGTGAACATGCATTTAAGACCTTTGAGAGAAAATAGCATACCAGAGCACTCAAATGATGACTTATTATAAGGATAACACTAACAGACTGAAGTACACTCTTCAACCCCCATGAGCCAAACCAGTTGGTATCGAATACATCAAAGAAGGGACACCAACCTGTTTTAGCCAAGTGGCTGGTTTGATTTATTGCGTTTGCTGCAAGACGGGACATGTTGGTCCAGGTACCGCAGGAAGTGCTCGCTATGGCCCCGGCTCCTCCTCGTTCAGCCGGTAAGTTATCTAAAGCAGCTGTTAGCTGAAACCATCTTAGCAAGAACGTCTGGAGACCTA